>CAWUFW010004008.1:0-1200000 GCA_963921515.1 Calotriton arnoldi | reverse complement strand
ACCAAAGGGGGGGGACGACTTGAGGAAAAGAACAGACAGGCAAACAAGGAGCAGTCCAGCAACAATGAGGATAGGTCGAAACAGCCAAGATGGAGGACCCAGGCCATGGGAACCGACAGCATCAACCCAAAATGGCGGAACACACAAAAATCCAACACGAAAACCACAAGGCACTTTTATTGACAATAGTTGTCAATAGTTGCCTATTTTATAATATTATTTCATAGCTTTTAAACAATTGCTCGTTAGAGTCCCATTGTTTTCTATAGGGAGATAGTCTTTTTTTTTCATTTAGTGGCCATTTTTTTACTGCTAGGGGTATTTTACTAATCTATCCCTATACTTTTTTTCATTGGATTTGCTGAGAGCTAGTTGCGGTTACCTGTTGCTAATCGTTAGATAAGGTAAGATCTTTTTAAGTTTTTCTAGAGGGTTTTCGGGGGTAAGGAGGGGAGTGGGTGGAATTAGTTAATGGTAGTTATAGTATTAGTTTTTATTTTGAGGGTAATTTAGTCCTAGTTTGTGTTCTGTTGTTTAGTAGTGCTGTGCGATAGGCCGACTTAGGGTTTGGTAGTAATACAGTGTTATTTTAAGTATTGTCATGTTATATTTTGTGTTTATTACAGTTATAATGTATTGTTTATGTTGTATTTGAAAAAAGTTTTTGTGTGGGTAAGGATTCTATGTTTTTTTTACAGGTTTATCAATCTTACGTCATCCCATGGACCTTTGGTTTTTGCATTTTTTTAAAGAAATTTTAAAGTAAATTAATATTATTATTTTTAGATTTTTCTGATTTTCGGGAGCATTTCTTTTTTCAGTTTTTTTTTAAAGGTTCCTTAGTTCTTTAGATTACTTCCATGGATTTACCTTGGACTTTTACATTTTTGCATTTTTATGGGTTTTTTGGAATTCACTTTTTCCTTTTTGGTAGATTATATTTTTTGACAACATGGATATGGACAGAGGTGTACAGCTACAAAACTGTAAGTTTAATTTATTTATGGGCGAGAAATTTTATTTTTAGTTATGAATATGTATTTTCTGTATTTGGAATGAGTTATTTTACATTTCTTTGTGTTGGATTTACTTGAGTCCATTTTGTGTTTATTTCTAATGTTGTGCTTTGTGATTATTAATGTGCTGATTTTTAATGAACTATTAAACATATCACTTTTATTTATCTGTCATTTTTCCCCATGGTATTTGTATTTTTTGACTGATGTTTAAAAAAATGTGTTTAATATTTATTTAAAATTCCTCAAGTTATGGTGGTGTATACCTTTGATAAGGTTTGTGAGAAGCTATTGGCAAGTCTCCATTCACCTGAAGTCCAGGGATCTGCATGAGCAAAGATACTCCACCGAGCCCCTTAAGATCAATCTTCAACACACGGAGTATCACTGCTGATGGTGACTAATCCCAGAGGGAAATGGACATGGGGGGGAAACAAGGTAAGGGAAAATACACTTTCTCGTCTCGATGCCTTATGTCAGGAGTAATCAGCCATCTCGAGATGGCTAAGAAATGGTCCACTGTACTGGTGCCCCAACTATTCAGCTTGTGCTTTTTGTGTGTACAGAAAATGCAATAATACACACATAACTAGGGCCAGACTAGGTGAACTTCTTTAGAGACATTTTCTGTCTAAGTAAATTAGTACCAAACACTTAAGCTGACTCAGCCTTACACATCTTTGGTTCTCTATTAAACCTCAGAGACTATTCACAGGTTCTCTGATAGATAATTTGTACCATCGTGGTCAAAAAAGAGAAATTTCCTTGAAGATAAAACTGTGCACTATTATGTTCTAAGGATAATTTGTGTTCTCCCTCAAGTAAGTATAGATTCACTAGTTTTTTTAACTGTTTCTTTGTTCCAAGTATAACCCCCCCCAAAAAAAAACACAGAGTCTTTTTCAGAATAAAGTGGCAAGTAGCTGGGTACAGTCCACTGACCTTAATTTTGAAAGTGAAGTCTTGTTTCCTGTGACTAAGATTATTCACCTTTTTTCTTTTTCTTTGTATTTCAGGTTCTTGATTGAGAGTGCTGTGTGAGGTGAGGTGAGTTGGAAACTGTTGCTGCTGGGAGGCATCAAGGACCAGGATACAGAAGCAAGAGAGTGGGAAGATCGGAATAGATCACTTTAAGTTAGGGAACTCTAAGCCAAGCAAGGTAGAGAGGAATGGGCGTGTCCAAGATGACCAACAAATCTCGTGGGCTTTTAAAATCTCCTGAAATATCAAAAAGTTTGAAAAGTGGTTTGAAATGGCAAAGGAAGGAGGCATTTAGTGTTTGGGAAAGGTGGGTTGGTTCAGGTGGTCAACAATAAGAACACCAGTGGAAGTGAAGGGAGAGGCCAGCGGGTCAAGAACAGTCGCATTAAAGACACCATTGGACATGGAAGCAGAGACAGGGGGTCACGAAAGTCAGCATGGGGGAAAGAGCAAGGGCTGCACCCTGTAGAGGCAGTGTCCTACAACCCATATGCCATAAAGAGCACAAAAGGGAACGAGAGGGTGAGTGGGGCATGATAACTAGGTGTTTTATAATAGGGATTTTACTATTTATTCTAAGTAGTGTTCTCTTTTATTGTACAAAGATTCAAATTTACATTGTAGAATGTTGTCCATTTTACTGGTTTGTATACTTATTTTAGGTTTAATTTGGGTTACTGATTGCTCGATTCTTAGTTGTTTGTAGCTTTGTTCTTTTTGTAGTGCTACTATGAATTTGTAATGTATAGGTTGGGCTCTCCCTAGTGTGGCTTGGAAGGCAAAGTGTCATCCTTTTACTGAGTTGTTGGTTGTGACTTCTTGAGTCATGGTGCTGTCAAAGACATTCCACCATGGTGTTTTCAATTTTGATTGGCATCTGTGTCTGGAGTAGTGCAATCTGCCAACCCAAATGTATTCAAAGACATCCCTTAGGGGACTTAGTTTGTGTTCATTTTATTGGGAACATGGGCTATCTGTAAGTATGTTGTAATGGTTAGCTACCTCTGTTATAGGGATGTATGCAAGTACAATTAATTTTTTTTATTTCAAAGGCAAACTGGCTGTTTGTTACATATTTTACACATAGTGCAGATTGTTGATGTCTCCAAATGCTTCGATTAAAGTGGGAGTAACAGTCCTGAATGGTTATGTGTGGGTACAGTTTAAGTATTGCTTGTATCATAGCTTGTTCAATGTCGATTAATATTTTGTGTGCGGAGATGGTCATTTTAATTTTAATGTGGTTTAGTAGTTCGCAGTAAGTGCTACTTTGTTTATTAGGTAGTAAGGCATATATGAGAGGTATATTAGTGTTTTGATTTTCATCATTTATGGTGTATATCTGAGTGAATGGATTAGGGCACATTTTGAATGTTCCATCCATCATTTAATTTTGACATTGGCTTAGACTTAATAAATTATCTGCAGTAGCAAATATAATAATGTGTTTGTCATTATTTAGGTTGACATGTAGGAGGAAGACTTCAGCGCCTTGAGACCCGTTCTGGGTGAGTAACTTGCTCTTTATAAACCCCCTAATTGATTGAAGGCTTCATCATTATGTGTGGTGGTTAAGTGTTCAAGAATTTGAATCTCTTTGTATCTTCTAGAGGCAGCAGGAGTACCACTGGTCGCTTTCTTAGTTCATACAATTAAGCATTTTAAAGTTAGTATAGCTGGTAGCTGTCCTTTGATTTGTTCAGGTACTACAGGGAGTATATATTTTAGAATTTTAGTACTGGGCTCTTGGAAGCTTGCCTCTTTTAAATCTTGCAGTACATGCCTGCATTTCAGTGATGTTTGGGGGCTAGTTGTGTTCTCTCACATTAATAACAACACAATTTTTCGTAGTAGCCATCGCATAACAAGCATTAGAGTAGCATTTTGTACATTTCCATTAACATTCACAATGCTTGTGCTTCCTTGGCTGAAAGTGTAGGACATGTGTAAGAGTAATTGTTTGCCTTTCTGCGAAGTGAGAGAACAGACTTTTTTTCTGTTATTTTGTCTGAAAATATTTTCATAATACACATAAATAAATTGCAATAATGTTAGTCTTGCAAATGCACATAAAATATTATGACAATTGTTTTGCATTTTATACTTACATATTATGTGTTATCGATTATAATTCCAGTTCTTCTTAGTTTATCATTCAAGGTATTATATTGTGGATCAGGTGATTTATTTTCTGTGGAGGGAAAGAGGTTGTATTAGTTACATTTTAAATATGTATTTGTCGGTGGTTTGTAGGTGTTGAGGGCTTTTATTTTTACAGTTAAGGTGTATCTGATATTTAGAAGTGGTTTAATTTTGCTTACATTTTATGTGCCTTTTTTCAGGTCTTCGATTGTTGAATTTTATTGGTGAGTGTGCAGGCTGTAGAAGGCGTTGTACTTTTTCTGTAGTACCAAAAGGTCAGTATATAATTAAAAATAGAGAAGGTGGTTGTATTTTTACTTTTGAAAAATAAGTTACTATCAACTGTGTTAAAATAAATGTTTTACGTACATGTGAACGTAGTTTTTTGTTTTGTGATTTTTTTTTTTTATTGGTTGTTCGAAGCAAAACAATGTATAATACATAGAGTACAACAAATAAATAAAAATAAAAACTAAATAAATAATATACTAATTGCAAAAGGAAATACAGCACAGTTCAAATCTTAGAGAACATAGATAGAGACAGAATAAGTGAATAAACCATCAGCACTGCGACAGCAAAATGACATAAGTGACAATATTATAGATGGCACTAGGGATCTATCTTAAGGCAGAAACAGATAACATGGAAGGCTATTTCGTTTGGCATATGTCTAGTGGTTGCAAGACTTTCGGCTGAAACTCAGAACAGATATATCACACCGCGCTAGATATGGACGGTGATTAGAGGTTAAAGATCTTTGATGTGTGCCCCTCTAAGTGACATGGTATAGATGTCGGTCATGAAGGGTCTCCGTACGGTATTATGTAAGAGCGTAGGGTAGTTTGAGAGACAGTTCACGGTGGTTTGTATGATTCAAAGAAGAGATCAAGGGATTCGTTTTGTGATTTTATGTTGCCAATCCAGTGTTTTTATTATTTTGTAATTCATCTCTGTGACATGCCTTTCACAATGTCTGCTAGATCTAGAAGCAGGCATTGTGAAGTCACAACTGAAATGTAAAAACCTGTTACAATACAGTGGTTATGTGATTGTTCTTATTACAAACGACTAGTGATGTCACAAATAGATTGTAGTTAGGGTATTAAAGACATGTTTTATATAACCTGCAGGCTTCAATGTATTATAAAGGCATATACAGAGTAAGGGCTAGATGCAACCTTCTGAAATTAGTTTAATTTTTACTTTTGAAAACCCTGCCTTAGGAAGACAAGGTGCAGGTTTTTAGAACACAGACACATGCGATGGACGAAAAGTATGTTTATGGTATAATTTATTTGACAATCCTAATCTCTCACATTTGTTTAATGGGTGCCTCCTGCTTTTAAAATAAAGTTTACAGAACCAAAACAATCCAAATTTAAAATACCTTTTCACATACCTTGCACTATGTAACCAAGGGAAACACTGCAAAACATTGTGGAAAATGGAGGGAGTAGCCGGAATGGGATTAGGATCTGCCATTGAATATTGTCAAAGGCATGCTAAATGCGATTTCATGAAAATAAGCTGTTCTTGTTACATGTTTCTACAATACACAAGTTAATTATATCCTAATCTCATGGATACTGTAACTTCATTTGTCTAAAGTTTGACTTGTGCTGCTGAAAACATGTCTGCCAACCTCATACTTCCAGGAAGGCATGATCCCTTAGATCCATCAAGCATCCCTTGTAGTCCCTTGTTGAGATGTTCTGAAACACCTTGAATAAAGGACAAAGGTAACTTCAACATTGGTTTGAGTTAATGCTCAGAATTTAGCCCTGCTGTAATACATATGATCCCTGTGTAATACTATAATCCCAAATAGTCTGAAAAGAGAAATGTTAATGTCGAATTGGAACAATTAAAATATGATCAACATATCACATAATGATCCTTTCACAAAAGGAAATGGACATTATCAAAGCTGTGTGCACAACATCTCACATGCAAAAATGGCTTGTTTTAGGAGTGCACCTCCATGTTTGGTAACCACAAAACCTGCAATTTCACTGGTATAGGATTTATTCATGACAATACCTATCTTTATGTGTGATATTATGCATATACAAATCCTGCAACAATGTGAGGTGTTGAAGCGGGATGTCCTGAAATATATTGGATTCACACAAACTCCAGCGGTTGCGGGTGTGTATAAACTTGTTTTGACACACTCCTGCATTAGAAATAGAGGGAGAATTATTCACATCAGGGCTGGAGTAGACAGCTTTTTCGGATCGGAGTAACAATACTAAAATTGGTGGGGATGAAGAAGAAGCGTTTTTTCAATAGAAAAAAGTATTTTACTTCTACAGGTAAAAAAGGAACTAAGAACTGCAGTTGCACTAATGCAAAACCATGTTTCATGCAAATTTCAAATTAAGTGCAATAGAGGCATCAGAAACTCTTTGGATGATCAGAGCTCCCTTAAAATCAGAGATTTTCAAGACTATTCTCAAAAACCCTTATGAATTCATACAGTTCATAGTCTGTTCCTGTGTAAAGTATAAAATCAACAGGTGCACACTTTAAAAATAGTTTTCTGAGTCGGTCCTTAAGTCTGTACACAAGAATAACTGTTACTTATTTCTTGTCCGGTTATATTTATTAAATGTCAGATAAGCAAGCATGAAGGTGGCAAGGACAGTTTACCACTGCTTTTGTTCACAGCAGCAAGAGAGATTGTTGATACTGATACCAGTTTACCCCGCTTTTTACTAGAGATGTTATGTTCTGTCCTGCAACAGCTTCTTATCCTTCTCAGTGTGGCCAACGTTGATGCCCACCAAGCACTTTCAGTTCCACAATGCCCCTTAAAATTTTCACACAAGCTCTTCAAGGGTTTCCAGTTGTGGCTATCCACCCAGCTTCTTTCTCAAAACTTTATCCATGCTGCCATGCATTAACTTGTCCCTGCTCATCAAAATTACCCTGCACTGCTGTGCAACAACACTTTGGGCCATATTATCAAGAACGGGCGATAACATTATCGCCGCTTTAGCGGCAGGAAACTGCCGCTAAAGCGGCGATAAGGGGCTTGATAATTAACCCTGGGCGTAGTTCGCGGAGTAGCGCTACGCGAAGCTACGCGAAGTGCACTTCGCACTACGCGAGCTACGTGTAGCACTACGCGAACTGCGTAGTGCGCTGTTTATTTATTTATTTATTTATATAGCGCTACATTCATCCCAACGGGATATCACGGCGCTGAGGAGGCGAAATCTGGTGCTGAAAAGAAGGGCCGGAGGGAGTAGGGAACTGCTTAGGCAGGAAATAAGTGTGTTTTTAATTTTTTTCTGAAGGTGTTATAATCATTGATAAATTGAAGTTCGACTGGCAGCCCATTCCAGTGTAAGGCCGCGAGGTGCGAGAAGGTGCGTCCCCCGGTTTTAGCCTTTTTGATCCTTTTTGATTCTGCAAGCGCAAGATGCTGTGACCGTAAGCATCTGGGAGGGGTGTAGAATCGGATTTTATCTCGGAGAATTTTGGGACCGATGCGATGTAGTGCCTTAAAAGTGTGCCCCAGGAGCTTAAATCGTGCTCTTTGGCGCACCGGCAGCCAATGGAGTTGTTTCAGGCATTCAGTAGCTGAGCTTAGTCTGCCCTTTTTGCAGACCAATTTGGCTGCAGCATTTTATACTACCTGGAGACGTTTAAACAGGTAGTCTGGCTGTTCGCGATGATTGCACAGTGCCGGATGCTTGTCCGCACTGTGCAATCATTGAAAACGGCATCTTGCACAGTGCGAGCTGACTTTTACTGCCGCTCGTGTAGATTTTTACTCGAGCGGCAGCTTTCTCAACGCGGACTGGTAGTTTCTCATCGCGAGCGGTCGCGAGCATACGCGACCACTCGCAATGAGAAACCTGACCTCCCCGCGTTGAGAATCTCGCCGGGAGGTTTATTTTCCATGCTCGCGATCGGCAACTTGATGTTGCTGATCGCGAACGGGGAAAAAGTCTCGCCGGGATGTCATTTTGCTTGCTCGCGGTCGCCAACTTGACGTTGAGGACCGCGAGCAAGCAAAAAATGACCGCTGCACTACGCTACGCTACGCTATGCGTGTTTGCACTGTGCTACGTGCAATTCGCGTAGTGCGAAGTAGCGCAAACTTCGCAAACTACGCGAGCGTAGCGTAGTGCTTTGCCCAGGATTATTGATAATATGCCCTATAGAATTCCAATAGAAGCCCAGGTTCTGGTGTGAAGGACATCAAACCTGGGCTTCTATTGGAATCCAATAGGGCATATTATCAAGCCCCTTATCGCCGCGTTAGCGGCAATGTTATCGCCGTTCTTGATAATATGGCCCTCTATATCCTGGCCCCAATCTACAGCCTGCTCTGATGGCTCAGATTCCTTTTAGTCACAGTCAACTCGGTATACCAATCCTATAGTAACTACATGTTCCAAACTTAAACTTAAACCAGGCAGTCGCACAAAGGGTATAACATTACTGTATGTGTCCAATTGTTCTGAGATACTCTTTTTGGGCTACTGCAAAACCGATTTGCATATGATTGGCCATATGTTTTCAATGGCAAAGATGTGCAAAGCAACACCAGAATGAAATGTTAGCTCAACTATTTACCAGCTGCCTTGATGGATTTATGCATTTTCATTATAATTTTTCTCAACGAGTCACACTAAATGTGTTTGGTATGCCCAGACATGTTTTGAAAACTCACTTTGACAAGAGGCTTAAGCTGCACTTTACCAATGAGGTACATTCAATCCAAAATATCTGAAGTTACGTAAATAGGAAAGCAGAGATTATGTGGCATAACAGCTTAAAATGCCCTGCTTGTGTTTAGTTTGTGGAAAACACAGATTAATCTTCTGATAGGTCAACATATGTAATACCACAAAAACATGGAATTGGATGCTGCTGAAGGAAGTGGCCCGATTCGGGTCACTCGGGTCACTCACAACCACCTCTCTGCCTTCTGCAAAATGAAGAGTCGGTCAGACAGTAGAGAATACAAACCAATAACAATTTATTCAAAGTTCGCTCAGAGCGGATCCCTGTCTGCCCAGTCGCTAAGAGTGCTGCAGAGAGAGTCTAACTTCCGCAAACATAACAATACATTATGTACATTCCAGAATCAATGAAAACACGCCCACCATGGAATTTTCCGAAAAACGCAGCTGGACAGTAAATTACAAAGGAGTAAGTTTTGGTTCTGAAGCCGGGCACACATTATCTATCAGTCAAGGCCATCCTGCCTGTGTCCGCCACTAGACAAGTGGGAGAGGGCTTACATCCAAAGGAAAGGTATGCGCTAATAAGAACAGGGCATTCATTAGTGTGGCAGAACTCAGCTCCGAAGAAACATAACCTAGAGAAGGCCGTTTCTTGGAAATGGCAGAGAATTAGTTTCGATCATGATACAAAATGGCGCCGCGAATGCTAACTTATGTAAAAACAATACGAAAGCATATTTTATATTCTAACACTGCCCAGTAGAGTCCCTAGTGAATAACACTGATTCAAGTGTTTTTGCTGTTTAAATGAGTCGCTGAAACTTGGAGAGAATGTCATGATGTGGGTCCCAACCTCAAGCTGCACCTCAAGGATACTGTTTAATGATACTGAAATATGTCTGGATCTGGCTTTTTACCATTTACAGAGGATGTGGAGAAGCAGTTTTGTATAGACTGCTTATTTTTTTGACAGGCCAAAAGTGATCTGCCTATGTCTGCTGTAATGTCATGGATAAAATGAAAATATATACCCTTACTATATCACATACAATATATAGCATGACAAAATATTGCATCCATGCCATCACTATGTAAGTCTAAGTAAGTAGATTTAAACCATGCTAAATCTAGAATAAAAGTAGATGTTGAACCCCTTCCCTTTGGAAAAAGTGAAAGACAGGGATGCCCCCTCTCACATATGCTCTTTCCTTTGGCACGGGAGCCACTCGCATACTTGTTTATGAAGGATACCCTACTTCCAGGTTACGGATGTAACCCTCACTTGGATTAGAGATTGTGCTGTATATGGTTATTATTATTTTGTATATCTACAACCCAATTGCTTCTATTGATTCATTTAAATATATATTCAAGGTGTTTAGTTAGTGCTCTAACTTCAGTAATAACTGGCATATATCAGCATTATATCAGCATTGAGCAACATGACCGGCTGCTCCTCTCCCTTCAGAATAGCTTCAGAAGGCTTTAAATACCTCAGCATATATATCTCACATGAGATGGGAGAGAATCCCACTATAGTAATCCAGGAATTGACTGATTTCCAAAACTATATGCTACACTGGAGTTCTATGCCTCTTATGATCTTAAGAAATTGGGTTACTGGTTGAGGGGGTGAAACCTTCTCAAGCAGCAACCACTACTCTTTTTAGGGTTAAATCACAAGCAAACCCTAAATTAATCTGTGCTCAACCCTCGGGAATCTTGGCACAGAGCAGTTAGGCGTAGCTCACAGGCAATGTTTACAGTATTTATGCAACACTTCAAGCAGTAACACAGTGAAAACACCCCACAAAAGGATTCCACAAGTTTAGAAAAAACGAGTAATTTTAATAAATAAAGAAAGACTATAGCAACAAAAATCCAATCAGTACAACCGGAGATATTCAAACTTAAAGGTTTTAGTAAAAATAGTGCTAAAAATCACGAAAAAACAAGTTCAGGACGACTGCGGTGGAGCGTGGGTAAGCAACAGGGACCCAGTTAGGCCTGCTGAACAAAGTACTTTAAATCCTGGTTTATGGAGTTTCGTGAGGCTTTGCCTCGAGGATCAGTTGCGCAGCCTAAGCGATGCATCGGTTCCAAGGTGCGGAAAGGCTACGATGTGAGGGCCTACGTCCTTTCCTAAGTCAGGAGGTAACGTCTTTCATCGGGCCTTCCTACTAGGATACCCAGCCTCAGGGGCATCGTGGTAAGCCTCAAATAGTGTCTAGGTCCCAATTGATCACACCCATAAATACTATGCTGTTTCTTTGCACTTTTTATCCTAAGAACTTTATAAAATACATATCTACCTTGACTTGCCTGATTCTCCAGAATCCCCTAAAAAATAACTTTTGTGTAATTTTTCTTTTATGCTTTCAAAAATTGGTTGTGGGATTTTTAGTGCTTTTTATTTTGATTTAAAATTTGTTTGGGTACTGCTTTATAGCTTATACACATTTCCTTAGTTAAGCCTGTCAGCTCTGCGCCATAGTTACCAAGGATTGCACCTACATTTAATTTATTAAAACTGTCTGTTAAACTAAAAAGGTTTGCGGACGTATTCCTAGAGGTGGACTTTTATCCACCCAAATATCCCTGTTTCTTTTAGAGATAATATTCAAGGAGTGCCCACATTGAAATCAAAATATACTGTTCACAATTACTAACTGTTTATCATCACTGTGCTGTTCGCAATTGTATGCTCAATGTCAACAGGTTTCTGGATGTAATCTCATAAAAAAGACCAAAGATATTGTGAGGATGTCAACCAATCCTCATGCTAACAATTGTGACAACCACTTTATTGTTACCATTGACTTCATGGATTGTAATAGACTGTTCACAATGCTTCATCCATGGGCATTTAATGCCTTTTGGTATATTGTTAAACTCTGAAATGATCTCTAAGGTCAGCGAGGGTAGGATTGGCATGCAGATAGTTTTATGTGAATAATTCTTTTGGGCACTTTTTCAATTAGTTGGTCCTAGATTGGGCAATGCTACCACGACCACCTTTATGAATTATTGTAGATTTAAAAAACAATTGAACATGTTTCTTTTTCCTGGATGGATACACCAGCTTCTGAAGAGACAGAACCTTAATACTCAGGGTTTAGCTGCTCTACAAATGTGTTTGGTTATATTTAGTTGCCTCATGAAGATGCGAAATGGGTGGCGTCGGATTTAGGCAGATGAGTTTCCTGTAAAAACGCTACATCTATTTGGTGTCTTTGTAAATAATGTAATACATGCTTCCCTTTCCTGGTGTTGTTAAGGCCCCTGACATTCCAGATGCCACATGAAGCAAAGGACTGATGCAATCCTGCAAGACAATAGATAAATACCTGGCCTACCCACAAAAGTCTGATATCCTTCAGTAGACTGTGTGTGATAACTAGCTCATTATGATCACCAGAAAATTAAATCAAGGAAAATAATCTCTGGACAACTTTTTTTTTTTTAAACTTTATTTACCAGTTTCAAGTGCATGACAATAATTCCATGAGTGCTCATTATGTAATACATAACAGTTATTAGAATGTGAAAAAAGGAAGTAAAAGACCAGCGCCATACAGAATAGACAACCATTACATCTCAGATGAGGAAGGATAGTTCTTATCCGACCGTCCATCTCACCTGTCTAAACACATATTACACAGTACGTTGATACATACATAACAGCAATTTACCCCAAGTCTTCTATTTATTGTCGAGTCGACTAGAACTAGGTTGGATAGCCCAGTTAGCCAACTCCAGTCGGGACTATCCCCTGTTCCAGTTGTGAAGCGGACTGTGAGCGGGGCGCTGCAGCGTAACCTTTTAGGGGGCCCCAGATGTCCCTTGGGCGGGACGACCTTGGCAATGTGCTGGCATATAGATCGCTATTCGTGTTACAATACGCTAAGCTGTTTAACCAGCTCTTTAACGTTGGTGCAGTTTTACATTCCCATTTAATTGCTATTTCTCTCTTTGCCAACAATAATCCAATGGCTATGAATTTCCGAACCCCCCTGGGAAAATTAACCACATACCCCATCAGTGCAACTTCAGGGGTGGGTGCAATCTCCATCTCCACCATTTCCCCTAGTGTTTGAAAAACCGCTGCCCAGTAGGTATTAATTTTATCACAGTTCCAAGTGAGGTGAGCAAAGTCTGCATGTAGAGCCCCACACTTTAGGGCAACAATGGGGTCTATCCGGGTCAATCTTGTGTGATTGCTCAGGGGTTATGTATATTCTCCGCAGAAATTTGAAGTGTATCAATTTATGATGGCTGTTCAGGGAGATTTCTTTTGTCTGCATACAGCATGCAGCCCATTGGTCATCTAGAATAGGATGCCCCAGGTCGACCTCCCAGGTCTCCCATACTTTGGCATCGTCAATGGGAATTATGTCTGCACATGCTCTATACAGCTTGGAAGTAAGGTGTTCACCCCCGTGCTCTCGATGATCGTGGTGAGTGGGGCGAACGGTTCAGGTTCCAGAGGGAAACACGGCATTATCGCCCTCAGTGCCGAACGCACACGATTAAGGTTGAATTTATCCATAAACGATGCCTCACTAAATTTCTCCTCCTCCGAAACAGAGAAAACATGACCTCCCGTAAACACATCCCAATTCTACATATGTCGTATTTGGAGAGTGTTTGCTGCACTAATGTCTCACCTGTAATTGGGATCCACAGGTTATTAATAATCGGTAGGCCTGGAGAGTATAACGTAGGGGCCCCTGTGATTCTAATCAGTTTTTTCCAAGCCCAACTAGTGGTAGAAACGGTCTGTATGTCTTTCGGGTCTCGGTGGATGCCCTGAGGCAGGACTGTATTGAGAGTGCCAGGCAGGACAAAGTCCGCTTCCGGCCGTAAGTATGGGATTCTGGCATCTGGGTGGAACCAGGAGTGTGCATAACTACATTGTGCGACTAAATAATATAACTGAAGATTTGGGACACCAAATCCACCTCTGCTGTAAGGCAGGGTCATAACTTCCCATCGGACCCTTGGCCTCTTGCCTCCCCAAGTCAATCTGATAAGATGAGATCGCAACGTCAAAAAAAACCTGTTCGTAAGTGGTATAGGGATGCTATTGAATAAGTACAAGAATTTGGGGAGAACTATCATCTTTATCAAAGCCACATGACCTGCAATCGAGAGGGGGAGCCGCAGCCATTTTTCCACCTGCGACTCCAGCTTGTGCACCGCCTGGCCGTAGTTTAATTGAATTATTTGGGCTGTGTCCAAGTGGATATGTATTCCTAGGTATTT
Organism: Calotriton arnoldi; assembly: GCA_963921515.1. Classification (NCBI taxonomy): domain Eukaryota; kingdom Metazoa; phylum Chordata; class Amphibia; order Caudata; family Salamandridae; genus Calotriton; species Calotriton arnoldi. The sequence continues at coordinate 1,185,890 of CAWUFW010004008.1, read as the reverse complement.
AGTCGAGTCTACACACCATTCTAGCGGAAACTCACAGTCCCATTTCTTAGTACCTATGGTAAGGGGAAATATCACTGACTTGTTCCAATTAATCCCCAGATCCGAGAATCGCCCAAAACGGATGATTTCCCCAATCAGGAGAGCAAGGTTTACCTGCGGATCCCGGACATATAGAATAACATTGTCAGCATATAAGGATACTAAGAGGGGTCCCGTGTGAAACTGGAGCCCTCTCTGCAGGTGCCGCTCCTGGAAATGCCTGACAAGTGGGTCCATTGCCAGTATAAAAAGTAGCGGTGATAGGGGGCAACCCTGCCTGGTGCCCCGTGAAAGAGCAAATGTGCGGGACAACGTGCCATTTAGGCGTATCCTAGCAGTCGGGGCGTGGTATAGGAGCGCTGTAACGTCAATGAACCCTTTGGGCATGCCCATCCTGCTCATGACAGATAGAAAGAAGGGCCACTCCAGGGAGTCAAATGCCTTCTCCGTATCCAGGAGGACTGCTGCAGCTGGGACATCCAGATTAATTCTATGCAGCACCGCAAACAAGGTTCTTAAATTTAAGGAGGTGGACCTGTGGGGCACGAACCCGGACTGGCAGGGGAAATTATTCTGTCAAGTAATAAAGAGATCCGTAAGGCGATCATCTTTGCCAGAATTTTATAATGTAAGTTTAACAGGGAGAGCAGTCTGTAAGACCCGCACAGCAAAGGGTCCTTTCCGGACTTGGGCAGTAGAACAATTATTGCCTCTCTGAGGGAAGGAGGTAGCTCGTTGCTTTCTAGCGCCTCACTATACACCTCAAGCAGTCGGGGAGGCAGTAAGTCCTTATAAGATTTATAAAAGTCACCAGGGATGCCATCAAGGACCGGTGCGGTGGAGCCGTTCAGTGCCTCAATCGCACTGATGATCTCCTCTGACGAAAAGGGTTCCGCCAGGAAATCTTGCATGAACTTTTCCAGGTATACCAAGGCTATCTCTGCGAGGTAGTCTTCCTGATCTGCGGAGTTATGTGCGATCTTGGATGCGTAAAGTGTTTTATAGTATGCTAGAAATTAATCGCGGATCTCCGAAGTGTCAGTAAGGAGTTGCCCTGACGTGGATTTGAGTTCTGTAATATAATATTTCCCATAGGGGGGTCTCAGAAGTCGCAATAAGGTGCGTCCTGGTCGTTCGCCCTCTCCTTAGCGGCGAGCTGTCATATATTTACTCAGGAAATGAGTTTCCCTCTCCGCTGCCTCCCTGAATTCAGCAAGGAGAGTCAATTGTTGCCTAAAGCGGTCTGGTCTCAGGTAGTGAAGCAGCTCTCGGTCTAATGCTTCCAATTGCTGCTCGATGCGGGCTAAAGTAGTTCTGAGGTCTTTCAACACACCGGCATGTTTGGCAATGCAGACTCCCCTAATGTAGGCCTTAAAGGCCTCCCAGAGAACCGCCCAGGTGTCTACCGACCCCGTAGTAAGGTCATTAAGGGCCCGGCTAGGGAATCTCCACTGCGCTCGTATCCTTCTGGCCTGGGCATGCTGGTTTTCATTACCACTGGGGAGTGGTCTGAGTATGTTCGGGGAAGCGTTACGATGAACTTGTACCACGCGTTCAGACCCGGGGAGCACAGCCAGTAATCCAACCTAGTCCATGTGTCGTGCTGGGCCGAGTAATGCGTATAAGTAGCAGCAGTCAGATTGCGCCGTCTCCAGATGTCTAACAGGTCCAATGAGTCACACATTTCTATCAACGCACGGCGTGCGCGTGTCTTAGTGTCTGGTGAAGCAGAGGAGCAGTCCAATGCGGGATTGAGTAGCAGATTAAAATCCTCGCCCATAAATGTGCAACCGGTACCCAGGCGTAGAACTAGAGAGTGTAGGTCATGAAAGTATTCAGGGCAATCTATGTTAGGGGCGTAGATGCATACCAATGTCACATTATGACCCATCAGTTTTCCAACCACTATTGTGTGGCGGCCTTCCCCGTTGCAGTAAACTGTGTGTAAGTGAAAGGGGAGTCGCTTGTGGATTAGTATAGCGGTGCCCCTTGCATAGGAACTATAGTTTGAAAAATAACGGTGTGGGCCCCAGCTAGATGCGAAATGGGTGGCGTCGGATTTAGGCAGATGAGTTTCCTGTAAAAACGCTACATCTATTTGGTGTCTTTGTAAATAATGTAATACATGCTTCCCTTTCCTGGTGTTGTTAAGGCCCCTGACATTCCAGATAATCAAACACAGTCTAGATTGGTCGGGCAGATTAATTAACGTTGTCATTTGAGCAGTCAGTCTGTAAAGACAGTATAGGCTTCGCAGTGTAATACTTCTGTGTGGCAATGAGCGCACTGGTAAACAAGTTGTGATAAACAATTCTGTAAACAATCCCCTCCCCCTCCCCCCACCCAGCCTTGCGCACCCAGATGCAAGGAACCATCCCCTTCAAACAATAACCAAGTGTGTCCTGTAAACATCCGAGTTGTAGAAGCAAATGTATAGTACGATACATTACAATCAATAATAACAACAAAGTGATATACACCCTGGGGGGAGGCAACGCCCCGGCAGCGCCCAGCATTGAATAACATTAACTAGAAAGTGATACTTATTCTATCTCAACATGTATTAAAATCCTCTGAACTGAAAAGAAGCAAAACTGAACATGTTGGCAGGATTACTCCGTGGAGAAGAGTTCGACACTTGCGACAGAACCGCTATGGGGAGGGGAACAGCCAGACCCTGCAACTTTCTGCTGGCTGCCAGTGTTCTTGTAGGATCTGCAGAATTCCTGCACAGCGGTGGGCGTATCAAATATACGGGGTCGACCCTCGATATCAACACGAAGTCGTGCAGGATAGAGCATGCCGTACCATAGGCCTAAGTTCCGAAGTGTGGCCTTCACACCACTGTATTTGCGCAATGCCTCCTGCACCATTGCTGTGAATTCCGGGTACAATGCTATTGTCGATCCCTGCCAGGAGATCTCGCCCCGCTCTCTGGTGAGGCGGAGTGCAGTGTCTCTGTCACGGAAGGTCATTATGTGCGCAATAATGGGTCTTGGAGGACAGCCAGGGTTAGGACGAGGGCCTAAGGAGCAATGTGTGCGCTCTACAACAAAGCTCGATGTGAAAGCGTCTTTCCCAAAAAGGTCAGTGAGCATTGTTTCAACAAAAATATCAATTCGGCCCATAATGGTCGATTCCGGGACCCCAAGAATGTGGAGATTGTTGCGCCTACTGTGCGCTTCCAAATCTTCATTCTTTATAGCTACGTCCTTAAGAATTTTTTCCATGCGCTCCAAGCGTTTGGTGGATTGGGCTGCCCCGTCCTCTAGATCGGAAACCCTCCCCTCCACAGTGTCCAACCTTCTATCATGGACTTCGATTTTGGCCCCCAAGGTTTCAAGTCGTTTGTCTAGCGTGTCAAACCTGCCGTCCAGCGCCCTGAAGCCGGCGCGCAATTCTGACAATAGGGAAGACTGTTTAGCAGCCGGGTCGTCTATGGGAGCTGTATCGTGGCCACTCTCCGCCATGTTGGAGCCGGTCTCCTGCACCGTCTCTGCGGGCTTTCCAAATGTTAATACCCTCTGCTTAGGGTCTTTCCGGCCCATGCCGTCGTGCATGTGCGCAATAGGGAGAAGTCGCAAGGAATGACAGCGCAAATGATGGAGCAGCTGGGCCTCGAATCTCTCCCTAAAGTGCTGAGGGCTGAGTGACTGCACCAGTGGTGTACCCTGAAGCAGCGCGTTTGAAGAAAGCACTTCTTTAAGTTGGCAGTATAATGGGGGTTGGGGGAGTAACCAAAAGAGGTAATGCCAGACCAAGATAGCACTAATCACAAGCCTTCCCTATGAGGCCATGTATTTCAGAGTGCCGACAAAGTCACTGGTGGAACAAACATGAGGACGAGGGGCCTTTGCTGAGCAGGAGGAGCAGCCATTATCACCGGGGTCCACAAAATGGCGGCCGATCACCTCACCTCATTGGAAGCAGACAGGAGCACTCTGCAAGCCTGTTGTGCCTCCTTTCATTCACTGTCTGCAACCTAGGCAACTCCCCGCGTTGTTTGGCAGGAAACGGGCGGGCAGATTTCAGAGTGCCACGTCCCCCCCCCGCCCCCCTAGCGGGTTTGTGTTCTCAGCCGGGCGGCTGTCTCCCAGGCTCTCCCGCGGTCCCTGTCACCGCGGGGCCTCAGGGAGTGACACTGGCTTCTCGCGCGCGCTCCGACCCGAACGGGGAATGGGAACGCGCGGCAGTGGCAGTAACGGGAGGGGGGGAAAGGCTCACGCTTCGCCGCTCTCACCTCTTCAGCGTTGAAAACGGAAGCTCTGCGGCCTCTACCAAAGCAGCCCAGGGGGCCGTATTCGAGTCCAGAGATATCCGGGCGGATCTCTAGGCCGCACTGCATCGCTGTCTTCAGCTCCTCCCTCCCGCCGGATCAAGGCTCGATTCAGGCAGCTTGCCGACGATCTCTGGGGTCATCGAAGGTACCGTGTCATCTCCGTCGCGTGGGGGTTGTATGGATCGCATACAGGGGCCATATGCTCCGGCTCATCAGGAGATAGAACGCATTGTGCTGGGACGTCTGGCGGAGCTTCAGAGCTGCACGGCCATCTTGGTCGTCAGCTTGGCCACGCCCCATCTGTAGACAACTTCAAAAAGTAATTACCACATTAATAGCAAGGTTCTCATTGTTAGAGTTTGTGGATTTTTGTCGCTGTGCCCTGCTTAGTCTCTGACTTCAGGAATGGGGGTTGTGACCCTAGGGTGAAATTTAATTAGAGTGTGGCCCCTAAGGAGAATAGAAAATATGTTGTGTTATGTTATGTTATTGTGTCTTATAAAGCGCGACAGCTGCCCCAGCAAAGGGGCGTCCCGGCGCTAATGTAGGAAAGACTGACATAGCAACAGAGCAGGCACGAACTAAGATGAAGGGAAGAGAAAAGTCTTAATGGCCTTCCTAAATTCTAAGTAGTTAGTGAGGCCACGAATCTGCACAGGGAGTGTGTTCCAAAGATCATTCAGGATTTGGACAGCTAGCAAGTACGTTAGTTTTAGGATATGTGCACAGGTCCAACACTGGTGAAAACAAGAATCAATCAATCAAAGAATCTTTATGCAATTCTAAGTAAAAATCATGAAAGAACAAATGACAATTTAAAACATTGATACAATCTGTGAAAAATAATAACAGCAATGCAGAATAAACTGCTATAATAAAGTGCATTAGTTTACCAAAATGCTATCTAAAAACACATCTGGGAACTTTAAAACTTAATCACATTGATCATTAAAAATTTCCCCTGCATCAATTTCCTATTACTTGTAGACATTTTAAGAACGCAGCAAACGCTAAAACAGATGTCAGGGCTACCTAACTTCTGTAAGTGCATAAGAGCCTCCCTACACTTTGTAAAAGCAAATGATTTCAGAATCTGATTAAGACAGATTTGAAAGGAGCAACAATAAAATTTACATAAAAACACAAAATCCAATAAAGATTGCTCTGTCGACAAGTCACAGGGGCAAGGAGGTAAGTTACTGTCCCAAGCTTTCACCCCCATCAGAAAAGCACAACAGGCACCACACAATACCTATCCTAAATCTAAAAAGCAAGGACCTCTCCCATCGTGAGAGCTCCAAGGTTAGGTAGAATTCCATATCACCTGTGGCTAGTGTGATAAAATAGCTGCGCACAGAATGCTTATTAAAAACCTCCTCCAACTTGTGGGACAAACTAAACTCTGCATAATGAGACTTTACCTGTCCTCTGTCACTTTTCCTTAAAGTATCCGGGGCTATAAACATCTCAGGGAAACCAAAGCCAGTGAAGCACTTTCTAACATGTATGCAAAAATTTAAATTGTATGTATTTCAGCCTGGTGTTATGGGAGACCTTCTTGGGGAACGTCAGCATCATCCCCCATTCTTTGTCTGGGATGTCTTGCCCTAGAATAGTTTCCCATCTGGTTTTCAATGCTACTAGTTCCCCCCTCCCCATCTCATTCAATGCTTAGTAGAACCATGTCATCAAGTTGTGAGCCAAGTCCATCGAAAGAAGAAGCTGAAGGACCCTGTGTGTTGATGGTTCTTCCCATCCCCTGGCCCAATGAACTCTGAATGTCTGCACTAAGGTTCCATATGCTAGAAATTAACCCCGGGCCCTGGGTGGAGCATGGGCTTCGGCCATGTCTTCAAAGAGTACAAGGGCTCCCTGCAGGAAGCAGTCCCCCACTGTCACAATTCCCATCTCTGTCCAGTCTGCCATTTGATTGGTTGTGAAACACGTGACTGGATCTCCATGGGGGAGTCCTACCAGTGGTGGTGCCGGTGCATACAGTGGAGCTCTCTGGGTTTATACAAGGCAACAACGCCAGCACTGTAAAGCGACATGGAGGACCACTCCCAGCTGTGGAATGGCTACTCTCTGGTTCAACAAGCTCTTGTCATGTAGCTTTTGTAGTAGTGGCATCGTAGCAGCTCCAATGTTGCATTCTTTTATGTCTTTCAGTTTTTGTTTGGCACCTGAGTCAGTCCCAAGGGTGGCCTCCATGGTATGGAGCGCTACATCCAAGGTGTTAGGCTTTTCATGAATTTCCCTGGTGGCCCCCACCGAATGGTCCATGCAATGTCCTCGAACCACCACCTTAAACACCTCCCACTCTGTCAAGAAAGATGATGTCAAGACCTGATTGTGTTCAAAGAAGTCTGTAGTGTGCGTTTGGAGGGATTCTCTGTAACAGGCATCGTCCAGTGTCGCCGACCGGAGAAAGCACGTCAGGATGAGGGGTCTATTTTCTAGAGCCTTGAATGCCAGTAGGAGGGGGCAGTGGTCCGAAAGGTAACGCCCGAGATATTCAGTAAAGGTGGCATAGCCACTCAGCCTCTCTGAGCAAAGGAACATGTCAAGCCTGGTGTGTAATGTGTTTATAAGTGAAAAGTAGGAGCACATGCGCGCTTGACCATGCTGAACATACCAAAGATCTGATAGTACCCAATGCCACGTCCAATCTCTGAAGCCAGCCATCACCATATGTGCAGTGGATCCCAACAAGGGAGGGGGGGGGGGGTGAATGGGCCAGATTGACATCTGCCACACAGTTAAAATCCCCTCCCAGTGACACATCACCCCCCTGCGTGTGTCCCATCGGTGCTGACAGTGAGTGGAAAAAAGCCACCTGCTCATGGTTAGGTGCATATATGCTCCCCAATGTAATCTCTTTGCCCAGCAGTCTACCTCTCACTAAGACGTAGTGGCCCTCCTTGTCAATGGAGGATTGCAAACACTCAAAAGGGGTCCACGTAGTCAGCCATACCAGTGTGCCTATCGCATATCCTGAGAAAGACGTGGCTTACAATTGGACTCTCCATCTACGGCATAGTCGTTCCACTTCCACACCCATAAGATGCGTTTCTTGGAATATAGCTACTTGTACTCCTCTGCGTTTAAGAAAGCAGTGTATATTATGCCATTTGGTAGTGGACCCCATCCCACGGACATTCATTGTCAGACATTTAAAGTCCCGAGCAGTAGTGGCCATGACTGAATTACAGGTAATGCTAGCCACCTAACATGTTCTCTTGGTCCCGTAGTCCATTCATTCCCTTGCATTCCCCCAGCAGAGACAAACAAAAAAAGAATAGTAACACATTCCCCAACCCTGAACTCCCTCTCGCCAGGGCAGAGCAGCAAAGGGTGTCTATTGCAAACATCACACAATCTTGGAAGATTGACATTAGTAAGGTTCCACCAATTCCATGCGGGCGTCAGGTGTAGGGGTAGGCAATCGCAATCCAGACCCAGACTGCTTGCTCCTCCCCAGCTGTGGCTGCCTAGAAGGAATGAAGGGGACCCTCAGATCCAACCCATTGTGCCACAAAGCACAGTTCTGGTTCTGCAACAGTCACTGCCCATACTATCTCTCAGATTCACTACATATCCTCATCATGAACCTCCAACCATTCACAAGTGGCCAGTCTACAAGGCAAGGCCAGCCCTGTTACTAGTGTGCCAGATCATCTGCAGCAGCTACGATACCACTATTGCAGTCTCATTTCGGTTGTGCCACCTCCAGGCTTCTCCCTGAGAGACACCCGCAAGCCTTCATAAGGTCGGAATCAGAAAGAGCCTCAGACAGGGCCCCTCCTCAACTAGGTGGCCTCCAGGTACCCGTGCAGGGACCTGACCCAGGATGTCTGTCATCATTCGTACCGTCTATTTGCAAATTAAACCAAGTCCTCAATTGATTGAGGAGTAACCACAGGGGGGCCTTCACCATCCATGAGTGAACTCTCAGGTTTCAAAACTTTGGCTTGCCCTCTCGAGTTTGAGTCACTGCCAGAGTCGGGCCCCATCTGGGAGGCAATAACCCCTGCCGTCTGAATTGCACTGGTCGTAGTTCTTCAAGTCACGATTTCACCTGTGTTACCTTGTCTGACAGTTTATTGTGGTCTGCTCACAGCAGTCCCAGCCTCACTGAGAGTGCGCCAATCTCTTGTTGCGGTGTGCTTTTGGTGTCTGCTATGTCTGCCAGTAGCTACATGAGGGGTAGCATAGCGTCCAAGCTCTCAAATTATCGTCGACTGGTCCGATGCACCCACATGTGTGTTTGTTTGCTGGGCCTTTAACTTTCTCATCATTTTCCAGAACGGGAAAAGTGTAGGCGGGAGAGAGGAATTATAGAGGCCGGGGTCAAGTAATCAGTTGGCAGATTGCTGTCTTCCTCTGGAGTAACCTAGGAATGTAGCTTTCCCTCCACCACCTCCACACGGCCATAGGTGATATTCCCCTATAATATACATAGAGGCCTCAGGTGGTTGAATGCCACCACATTAGCGCTGGGCCCATGAGTCCTGCCTCGCACCGGTTGTTCTCCTGTGCAAGTGCGGGCACCTAATGCTTCAGAGGTTCACCCCAAACCAGGGTCAGTCTGGCGCATGGCACCTCCTTCTCAGTTGTGGGCCAGTCAGGGCCAATCTCCTCTGCCCCCTGTGAACAGGCTCCCCTTGGAGCCCCCAAAGGCTTAGTGCCATATGTCTACTCCTCCGACAGGGCCTGTGTTTGCAACCAGGCGCAGTTTCTTTGAGCGCTTAATTCCCCTCAGTGCCTCAAGACTGCAACTCTCTGGGATACTACTGGAGTTGTACTGTGCTGTGCTAAACTGTGTATTTCATGTATATTATATGAGCTAGTTGTCCAGCTCTCCTCTAACTAAAAAACAACTAAACTTTATCGGTAAGCTTTAGCTCAGTGCAAGGATCAGCCTAGGGCCCAGCAAGTGGACCAGTGGGTTTGTAGGAAAGGGTCCTGTATATGAAGTAAATCACAATAGGAGCTGTCAAGGGGGCAAACAGTGAAATAATATTCTATACCTGAGGGGCATAGTGAGGTATGACCGCTGCAGGTGAAGGGACTCAAAGGCAGTGCAGGTTGGGGCAATCCACTCATAACGTATTAACTTAACATGAAAGGCTCTGGGTGGGACGGACACAGTACTTTGGGTTTATGTTGTTACTAGTGCTCAGATATCTGTAAGGGTCAGGAGTAGGATATTTCAGAAAGGAGAGAGAGATGGGACAACAATACAAAGGTACCATTGTTCAAGAACACAGAACTCCGGAGGGGTCGTCGATGTTTCGTACAAGAGTCAATATACAATGTGCCAACCTCCATACTCTAGCAGTAGGAAAGCATCACCCACATACCCACAATGCAGGTTCAGTCATGGTTACAGGAGTCTGGAGTAGACATGTGGCGTGTGCAAAGGTTGGTTTCACTCTCCACAAGCAAGCAGTTTCTAGGAGCATCAGGGAAGAGTCCAGTGTTGGCTTGCCAATTTTCAGAATGTTTTTCAGTGGTGACCTGGACTTGTCCCATGCCTTTGCTAAAGACTTTCACAATAAGATTTAAGCTTTCTTTTTCACAGGATCTCTGTCCTCGCCTGCCTCCATCTCCTTGGGTAGTGCCGAGTGATCTTGAGGTAAGTGTGGTGGACAATCAAAAGCAGTGTACGAAGGGAGTACTGACACAGCCATGGAGATTGTATCCATGGAGTCTAGGAATATCTCAAGGTCCTCGGGATTGGTGTATTTCAATGATTTCCCATCAATAATGATGAACATTGTTGCGGGTTCCAGGAAACTACATTTATTACTATTAGTCTAAGACACATCTACGTCATAACATCTTACTGAGATGGTTACAGGACTGTGGGATAAGAAACAAGGCAGTGGCCAGGTTCTTCTCCTTTCTTGAAGATTAGAGCTTCAAGGTCCTAGACAAAACCACTCCTTTATGACATTCTCAATTGAGTGTGGTGCTTCAGAAAGGGCTCATCCCTGAATCCAACTCTTTTTAACCTTTATGTTCACCCTTTGGCGGCCCTTTGGTAGACTTCGTGGAATCTTTAAGCTTTGTACTACTTTCTTATGCCTACAACACTCATTGTGCTTTTTTTCACTCTCTCTTGAGCATAGCTGCACAGAGAATAGCCTTAGAACCTGTCTTCTTGCTGTCTATAATTGAATGGAGAGGAATTGTCTTCAGCTAAGAGGGGCAAAAACTGAGGTATTGGTTGTGGGGAATCAAGTTTCTCTATGGTCCCTGGCATGTTGGCTAGATGAGTTGTGTCCTTCCAGAAGCCTGTTGTAAAAGATCTGGGGTTTTGGCTTGACAGTAATTTGAGTATGGAACGGCAGAGTAAGAAAATAGCCAGTTGCTGCTTCGGTCTTCTCAGGAGCTTAGAAAAGAATCTATGGGCCCTTAAATGTGCCAGACTCAGAAGACCATGGTCCAGGCCACGATTGTCTGGAGCCTGAAATGTGGCAGTGTCCTCATTCAGGGGTCAGCCAATAATCTTACAACTGCAGACTATTCAGAACGCTGAAGCTTGGATGCTACTGCATATACCAAAGTAAAATTCTGTTTCATCACACCTTTCCCTCGTCCACTGACTTCCTGTGAAGATACAAATTAAGTTTGAGGCCCTCTGAATTGCCAATAGGGCTCTTTTCAACACAGGCCCCTTGTTTTTCAGGGACACGATTCAGCCTGATGTTACTGCTAGATCCCTTGCATCTGCTAAGTCCATTCTAGCAATTCAGCTGAGGTATCGAAGAGGGATGGCAGGAGGTCAGCATTTAGGTACCTGGCTCCCAAACTCTGAAATTCTAAGGTACTTCAGCTTCGCGCCTATCCTAGCGAGGATCTTTTTAGAAAACCACCTAAAACCTGGCTCTTCTAGGGCATTTAGCGCATGAGTGTTATTGCGACAGCACTAGGAACACCTGGTCCAGTAGCCATGTGTTCTGTAAATACCTAAACCAAAACCTGATAATATATTTTAAAATAATACTTTGTAAAAAAATATTTATTTTCAAATAAATCCCACTAAACCATACAGCCCATAAAAAAATCACAGAAATGTATGACATAGTGAAAAAGATGTAAACACATAGGGGGTCATTACGATGTAGGGCGGATCGCCACCGCCCGCATGGCGGTGGCGATCCGCTCTACATTTCCCTCCGCCCGCCACCCATTTTCCCCCCGCCATATTAGTATGGCGGGGGGGACCCCGGCGGACGGAGAGACCGTCCGCCGGTTTTCCACCGGTCGACCAGTCGACCGGGCGGAAAAGGGGCTACATATGGTGGCGGTGTCTGCTAGACACCGCCATCCATATTAGCATGGGTGCGGGAAGCAGCCTTTCCGTGGCGGCATCGGCATGCGGAGTTTGCTGTTAGGGGCCCGTTGCGGGCCCCCAGGGTATTGGGGGGGTGGGGGTGCACATGGGGGGTACCTATGGTACCCCCCTACATTGTCATGGACAAGGTGGCAGGCACCGCGCAGTGCCTGTCACCTTGTGCATGACCATGCACATAGTGCATTCCCAGCATTGTGGCGGGCGGTGCTGTGTGCACCGCCCGCCACAATGCTGGGAATGGAGGATGCCACCGCCACGGTGGCGGTGGCATCCGAATCGCTGGTGCGGGACCGACGCACCACTAGCGTCCGGTCCCAGCACCGCTAGGGTGGCGGGCAGACGAAAGTCCGCCCGCCATCCTAATAGGCCCCATAATACATTTAAATTAAGTTAATTAGAACATATCAAAAAGTCAATAGTTTAACATAGGTTTATATACTAATTTATCAGAAAAATAAAGACAATATATAAAACACATTGAAATATTATTATATATCGTGTTACTTTAGAAAACATTTCTTGTATATATAAAAACACTTCATTTTTTAAAATCTCAATATTTTTATTCTCCAGATATTTTGACCTTGATTATGATCAAACACTATTCGGGAGTTGATTTTCAGGATCCATACCCTTGTATGCATGTTGGTCTGTGTAAATGGGGGGTGGTATGTTCATTGCTCTGTCCATGGAGCAATAGGTTTAGTTGTGTATCTCCTTGCTTATTTTAATTTTGACTTGCTAGCTGGTGAAGTGAGCCCTTTATAGCTTGCTCACTAAATACTACTTTAAATGAGTCATTACATAGGCATCCCAAATTGTTGTAGGGGTTCGCTGTAGATTAAAGCTTAAAATCAGTTTCCTCCATGCAAGAGAGCCAAGGAACAAGCATTGGTATAGCCAGCTGGTTTTGCTTTGCCAATGTATTCAGCTTGCCGCTATTGGCTTTACCAAAGTTTTCATAACTGTGCCGGCATTGGCAAAGCCAACAGCAGTGGAATTATACTATTTTATGCTTCCAAGGTGGTCATCACATTGCATGTATACACAGCATGGTGGCTATCCTAGAACAATAGAAAAAGAAAATTTGCTTGCCATTGGCAAAGTCAGTAGTATCAACCAGCCATTATAGAGCATTATTTTTTAGCTTCCAAGATGACCACTATGTTGCATCAAGACACAATGTTCTGGCCATCGTTGAAGTAGAAAATGACATTCGAAGAAGGTCCGCAATAATTTAAAAGCTTTTCTATAATTCAAAGCCACTGTGTTGCATCTACAGTGATGACCAGCCACTGTTAATAACTTTGTCAATGCTAGCTCAGTTTTACAGGTATTGAACGAGATAACAGCAATGAGTGTTGCACAGCAGGAGAGGGTGAGAAAGAGAGAGAGAAACAGAGTCACAGCAGATCATGGTGTCATTTGGAGAGGAAGTGAAAAAAAACAAAGCAGTGGAAAAAGTCCTCATTGCCAGCCACCTTGATTACGGCAACACACACTACGCCGGAACCACCAAACAACTAATTAACCACCTCCAGACCATCTAGAATGCCTCAGCAAGACTCATCCTAAACCTCCCCTCGAGAACCAGCACCACCCCCCACTGGCTCCCCGTACAGAAAAGATGCCTCTTCAAACTTCTTACTCATGCCTACAATGCCCTCCACAACCTCGGGCCCTCCTACATCAACCACTGCCTGACATTCCATTGTCCCACCAGGGAGCTCCGCTCCTCCTCCCTTGCCCTGACCCACAAGCCCTGCATCCGCCGGAGCCGCTGCTGGGGTCGTTCCTTCTCCCTCCTCGCTGCCAAGTCCTGGTACGACCTCCCCCTTCACCTGCAGACCTGACCTTCTTTTCCAAAATTCAGGAAAAAGCTCAAGACATGGCTCTTCAACCAAGGACGTGAGGACCCAGCGCCTGGAGACTCACCAGGGTGACAAGCCGTGCTTTATAAGAGCCCTTTGATTGAGGGGATGTGAGAGGAAGAAAGATGATTGACGGTGTGGAGAGTGTGATGGGTGTGTGGGAAAGAGCATGCCTGGAGCGTACTAAAGAAATGATACCTGAGGGAGAGAGAGAGACAGAGAAAGAGAGAGAGCGAGAGAGGAGTGGGGCATGCACTTGCATGAAGTGCTTAATCGCAAAGGCTTTTAAAATAAGAGAGAGAAAAAGTAGTCTAAAAAATTACAAGAATATGGAGGAAAGATATTGAATCATGAGCACTGAACTAACTAGACAAGAAAGCCATCCGATCATAAGCAAGGGCTGGCTCAAGGCCCACTCTATGTAATATTGTATACAATGCATCCTGTGGAGCGACTGCTAAAACTCCCGTAGACACTGACATTCCATCTCAATGTCTTAATTAAGGAGTAGGAATCACTTTCCGAATTTTTCCTCGTAGGTCTCTGTCCCTAAAGGGATCACCATTAGGGAATCTTACACTATCTGCACAGGAGCAAGTTCAAAAGATCTTCAGCCAGCATTGGGTGGTAATGTTAACTGATGCAGCAGAGGTCTTTAAAGCTCAACAACATGCAGGTGGCCACGTGCACACCCTTTACTCTTGCTGTTTTCGGAGACATCTAAAAGTCTATGCCCTATTGTGCACCAGCACCACAACAACCAGTGCAGCAAATTCAAAAGCCATGCAAGCTACAAATTATTGTTTACATGAACACACAAAGTATTCATTGCACTAATTAACGGGCTCAACAGAGGTGATATGGACTCAAACAGCAACATATTTTTGAGCACCATAAATATATTCTACCGGATGTCTGAAATGATACCTTTGTTTTGGTGAGAAATATGGCAAGAACGAAGACACTTAAGCCTTTAATACACGCCTTACTCCCGGATTAAAAGAAAGATGCTTTGACACAGAAAGCAAAATTGATTTTTTCCCTGTTTTTCTAAGGCTGAGGTCCATTACCCGCTTATTAGAAATAGCAGAGCTGTGTGTAGCAGTGAGAGAACGGCATATTACAACTTGCGTCAATGCAAGAATAACAAGATAAGTTAAACCAACAACCCCTGGAATCTATTTTAATCTGTCAATTATGTGAAGATTCGATGTTGCTGTGTTGTGACTTCCATGCACAGCAAGAAAAGGATGGCACTTCAATAGTCTGTTGGTGTTGGGATGCTTCCAGTGCTCTATAAAAATATGAGCGTTATTTAGTAAGGTTTTGTGTCGGGGCGCTCGCGCGGCACTAAAACACAAAGACGAAACGCGTTGCCTCGATTTATGGACACAGAACAAAATTATACAGCGCCACGCGAGCGCCCTTGTAACACTTAGCAAGTAACCGCCACACGGTAATATATACACGCATGCGTATGAGTGCCTGAGAACGTGTATCTGCACGCGCACTCACGCTAGTGTGTATACATATGCTGTCAAAACTAACACATCTTTGTTTTCTTCCAGTCATAAATATGCAATTCAAAATCGATTTTATCTGAGGACGGCTGGGCCTTGGCTGCTTCATAAAACGTAGGCCAATTGCCTGATGACGTGAAAGGAATGTTTAACTGAGTCTGTCCGCTAGGTTACATTGGCCCTGTCGTTCTGGAGAACTGTTGCTGACATCAGAGCACTTTTGGATGTTAGAGTTGATACATGTGTTTCTTTCTCCAGAAATATTTGGCGCCACATATCTTTTCTAATAAATGATGTGTGTATAAAAGCTTGAAGTACCGCTGCCTCCATTTAGCAACTGAGTATGTGAGTCTACGTCAGATAAAATGTGACACAGGCCAGGAAATTGCCCACGCAAAAGATGAAATACGATCACCCCAAAAAACCTCGCTGTAACAATGTTCCAAATGCGCTGTGATATAAAAAAACATCAGGAGTACAAACTCTCACAAGTTACATTGTTTGCACAAAGTATTGGCTACGTTCCTTCTCTTTCTGCTCTGCCATTGTAAACAGTGCATCTGTACTTGTTTATGTTTTTAAAATCAATTTGGCAGAAGAGCAGATTTGTTTTGCTAAAACATGTCCTCCTTTTAACATGAACATTAAAAACATTTTTATTGTAGAAGATTCCAGAATCGCTTTTAGATGGAAACATTTATAATTAAGTGTCTGTGGCAAATTCCTTTCTAGAATATTGTGCCTTATTTATGAAGGCCTTGCAACACTTTTGCGCCGCCGTTGTGTCACTTTTTATGACGCAGTGGCGGCGTAAACAATGCACCACGTTGCGCCATATTTACAAAATGACGCATTTAGGCAGATGTGTCACCTTGTAAAGCCCTGTGCCACATTATACCTGCGTCAGGTATAATGTATACAGGGTTGGCGTTTCCCCGCAAGAAAACCTCGTAAAAGTGTTGCAGTGAAATGTATGAGATTTCACTGCGACACTTCTAGGACGCCAATGCGTCACAACCTTACGCCTGCCTCATGGCAGGGGTATACGGGTGACGTAGTGCCATAGGCACATGCCTACCTCATGCATTGCTGGAGTTGCGTCATGCTTGCGACACAACTCCAGCAATGCATGACTTTTGCACCGACAGATACGTCAGGATTCCTGCCGTATCTGTCTTTCCTTGCGACATGGAGTGCCGTACATTAAATACGGCGCATCCATCGTGTCGCAGGGAGGGCGCAGTGAAAAATGTTGCATCACTGTTTTGTCGCAGCGACTCAACAGTTTTCATAAATGAGGCCCCTTGAGTTTACATATTTTCACGAATTGCACCTGCAAATTGTACCTAAAATTGCACGCTCCCTTTTGCCTAACATGGCTACATCACTACTACAATTATCAATATTTTACCAAGAGCAAAAAAATGATAACTCAGAGAAAGTAATGTGAGGCTATTGGGCAGTGTAATATTAATTTCTTTATATCATCGTCAATATTTTATTTTATACATCAACCGTCCAAGTAGTTTGACGAGCCAAAACATTAACTATGTTAAATTAACTAAATTCACCATTTCTTTTCCATGCTTAATTAATCTCAGTATGATATTTGGTAGCAGTAAAAAAAAAGATATCGCTTATTGCTACCTGCAAATTTGGGTCAGCTTTGGACTTCAAGCTTAATTCAGTGTTAAACACAGCAGCACAATTAGAAATTGCATCAGATTTTCCCTCCTGAACTAGGTGCCGATTACAGGTGACCATGTAATTGCAACACAACACAACCCCATTGGGATAACAAGATAAAAAGTACAAATTTCAGATTTTGTCAATTTCTCACAGAGATTTCCATTGCTGAAAGCAGCTGAAATCTCTGGATGAAAATACCTGAAATACTGGGGAGTAATGAGGAATAACGCATGAATCCAAACTGGAATTACAGATTCCTCAGGTAATTCCTCATCACTAAGGGAACCCTCATGGTTCCACTTGTAAATGTAATTAACTTTGCCCCCCACGGAGTTACCAATTCCCACAGTAATGTTAACTTCAGGGGTGAAAGTAAAGTGGCCAGCACCCACGAAGAAGCGTTTAACATTTTGCAGTGAAGTAGGGAACCACATGTGCAATTTGAGTATTCAATCCCACCTATTTCTTTCTCTGCTTCACCACAAACTGGCAGATGGTGGTAAATAGTGGTGGAAAAAGCATAACAGAAATGTGTAATTTGCAAAATCGCATACTATTTTTGAATTTGTGCCAACCTCTAAATTAGTGCCCTACTGGTTGAAAAAGCTCTAAACAGGTCATGTTAGAGATATTTAACTCCCATGTTGACTTTTTTTAGGCTGATTTTTAGGATGAAAAGTGCCTGGACGCTAAAGCACGATCTTTTTAATTGTCACAAAGTTATCATTTCACATGGAACAATGTCCTAATTTGCATTACTTCAAGGACAAATTCAGATGAATCAATGATTTTTTCAAAAGGCAAAATTAATTTTGGCTTAGATGTTCCTGTTGTCAAAATATTAAAATAGACATTATTTTTTAATGGTAATTATAAAGTTCATAAAACAAAGGTAGAGCTACAATCTGTGGCTTTAGCAAAGCTGACTGGATCGCTAAATCCAGTCAAAATGGCAAAATGCTTCAAGGTGTGTGAATGTCTTAGCACCAAGAGGATTCTCCATAAAGAACCATTTATTGGATCCATCTACACAAAGCTTGTGTTAGCTGTTAATGCGCTGCTTATACCAGGGGTGGAATTACTTGTAATTGGGAGAAAGCTATGTCCACCATATTTTAGACAAAATCAAATGAATTGCAATGTTAGCTAACACCTTCTGGGTCTTTTCTCATTTTTGATTGGCATAATTGCATTTTTCACCATGCTGATAGAGACTGGGCCAATAGGAAAGCGCCTGCCCTTCCATAGGCAAGGAAATGGTTGAACCCCTGAAAGAGGGCATTTGGGATTAGATCCAGCTCTGTAGAGTAATGGGGAAAACATCTCTGATGGTTTCACTTATTTCTTCACTCTTTATACAATGAGTGTCTCCCATTGTTCCTCACTGCATCCATTGACCTTATGGTCTCTCCCCCTAACCGTAGATGAAACAATAATCACTCTTGTCCTAATTCGCTACTTGGGAAAAACAGTTTTTGCTTTATATATGAAATAGAGGATTGGGTGATATTTAAACATACTTACAATAGTTTACAGAAAAATTGTCGCTTGGAATTTTAACATTCTGTACTGTCGACTGTTCTTATGCTCTTTATCAAGGAGTCCATGAATTGTCCAATTCAAAGCCAAAGTGTTTGTTGCCTACTTTTTAAGTTCACCTCTCACCATTTAAAAGGCATTCACATCCTATTTTCCTGGTTAACCACTGTGCTTTGTCCCTAAATGTCCGCTAAAGTACTACTTGTGCCAGCTCACCATATTGTTATTTTGAAGCAAGAATCAGCTTTGATTTGAAACCATGAGGCCGATCGAATTACCACAGGAATCCTTCTATGGTCTCTTGCAGTTGTCTGGACACATACATCCAATGGCAATAAGTAAGGGTGCACCACTACATCCAGTTTGTCAACATCTAAATGAAATCAGGAGACAACACAATGCTGTTTAAATCTCTTCATTGCAAATCTGAGATTCTTGGCAAAAAAGACAGACTCTTGTGCCTAAGTGAAAATGTAGAAGCCACATTTGGACAATCAGAGCACCAATCAAGGATGCTGCATCATCACAAGTCTCCTTCTGCACGTGCATCCTGTGGAGAACACTGACAGTGCTTCTTCATATGGCTGGGAGCAGATGCCATACTGGATCCCAGGCATTGCCCTTTCAATATATGGTAAACTGCCATTGACTAAGTGGAGTACATAGTCTACAAAAAAAAGAAATAATCCAGAAGACAGTTTAGTGCCACTTGCCCCACCTCATCCTCTGCTAGCTTGGTCACTTTCAAGTCCTGCTCAATCCTAGAGCACAGACATCCAGCACTCAGTGAGAAATATAATAACATTAACGCATCATGGATGTCTGCCCACTTTAAGATTCAAACACAGGGTCAGACTGGGAACGAAAATAGGTCTGGCCCTCATTAGCTAATCACATAGCTAAAAAGTGGACCACATTTGCAAATAGGGCCATTATGAACTTGTAAACACACAATCTATAGGTGTTTTGCAAAGTATGGGAGAGTGCATGTATTTGGGCTTTTTTGCTCGCTACAGGCAATTGTTGCGGTAATATCAGTGAAATCAATAGTAAAAACTGGCCTTCAAGACCATAAAACGTGCCCACACACTGACCTAACAGATCAGCCCTTCGGGCACTCCCTGATTGCCCTATAGGCTAGTCCGACCCTGGATTCACAGAATACCAAGCATCACACCTTCAGAATCTACACAATAAAAGATTACCTAGGTGTATGCTTAACAGCCTACAATTCCTCTGACTGATTGTTATGTTATGTTAATTTTAATTTGTAAGGCGCAACAGCTACCCAAAAAGGGTTTCCCGGCGCCAGCTAAAAAGAAACAGAAATGTTGACAATGTGAATTATCCACAGAGTTAAGTATTGCAGAGAAATGAGAGTTTAAAAAAAACCGATTATAGTAGTCACTCAAGACCAGCATCTTCCCTTCTAATTACCATCCCTCAATCAAAATTCGGTGCCTTATATTTTCCCTCGACCTAACACCCCGGAATAGACAAAATAATAACCATTTTAAAGTGACATGTAAATTCAGTGACCACCCTCCTCTATTGCCCAGAAAAATTCAAATTAAGCCCTAGTTTTCCCAAGCGCACTGTGTTTACAAAAAACGTCTCTGCTAAACAAACTGAACTGTATGATATAACATGCAGTCAATTAGCACATTACTCAGCCAGGCACAGAACTTACAAAATTCTTGTAGACAATAAATGCCACCTTAAAAAATGATCGGTATATTAATTCCCCATCAGAGATGAAAACGTTTTCCTCTTTTCATTAGCACAGACAGCAACCATGCTCCTCAGCCCGCTCCACCATTCGGTAACTCTATCATTCTTCTCCCCGTTTACCACTCTAACTTTATGCACCTGAGATTAGTTGCTACCAAGTGACATCGCACTCCACCCATCCCACTATAACCACCCACCCACAAACTAACTACACGGAAGTGCACTAATGTAAAATAGCACGAAATTCAAAGATAAAGAAAAGATTTTAAAAAAACAACAATAAATATTTCCTCACTCCAACACATAAAACAAAACATGTAAAACAATATTGTATAATCAATAACTCCAGAGAAGTTGTGTAACTTTTTCTAAAACTCTCATGTTACAGTTACCCCGGAAGAAGAGAGCAATTATCGTAATGCATTGGGTTCAATATTAATAAGGATGAAATATGTATCGTGTCATCAAAATGTAACATGAGGGAATTATCTGTTGTGGATCTTCACTGTTGGAAACACCATATGGCCAATAAAATCTTTGAAACGTGAATGTCTTTGAGTTCAGCCTGTTTGAACTGAAGAAAATGGGACAAGATTGTTTAATGAACTGGAAAAGAGTACATGTTTAAAGGAAAAGATGATGCAGATCGTATTTTGGATTGCAAAGGCCCCCTATGACAGGCTGTGCACCTCGCACTGTGGAACAATGTGTGTCGCAGTTACGTTTGTTTATCTTTATGTGCTTGGGCAGAGCATGCACTGAGGTTTGCACGCCATAACCTTTAGCTTTGGAGCATTTGTTTAAAGCGAGATAAAAAAAGAATACGGATGTGCATTCTCCTCCGAAAATGTGAGAACAATTAATTTGACCATTTTGTTTTATCTATTTTATTCTCAGGATGGAAAATATTTTTGGGAATGCCATCTCAGAATGCTAATATTTTATGCACTGATTTAAGGACATTAGAAATACGAAATAACCACTTTGTTATCCATCATTTATTTCAGTTTCTGAAAGTCATAACTCCATGCTAGGACTGTAGGACATCACAACAATTGATAACAAACTGGTTATCAACTGTTTTGATGTCATAAAGGCATTCCAGGCCAGGTGACAGGGCTCTCTGAGAGCCTGTAAGTGCAGCTCTGCTTGTCTGCTTAATCGCTTGTTAGTCATGTGTGCTGCTCATTTGTGCTGGTGTTTTAATATTTAGCATTAAATATGGACAGTAGCCCCTAATTGGGTGGCTTAGTCCTGCCCATAATAACCCTCCGTTGCAACCTTTCCCTACTAACAAGTTCAACAACCATATGTCACATACTGGGGAATCAAAATATGAGCTCTTATAGGGGAAAACTTCAGTCTAGTAACAAAAGTAAGACTAAGACCACTCACACTTTGCCCCTTCTATCAGTCCCTGAGATAAAAATGTCCAACATTACTACTGTCATCATGGCTTCTTGGATTCAGCAACACATCTTAGAGCTGTTTGCTGGATCAAGATTGGCTAACTGATACAAGGAAGACAAAAAAGGCAGAGGCATCACATTCTCTACCTGGGAGTGGTTTGTTACTCTATCATCAATCCCCCACAAGCCCAGTCAAGACTAGACAATCAACAGCTTGTATAAAAGGGAAGAATATGGATGAGCGTGTAATGCTAGAACACCGTTCACCTTCTCCGCATTCTATCTAACACATCTCATCAACGACACTCCTATACCTCCAGAAAAGCAATGCCCAGTCTAACACCTGGAGACCTCTTCACTATCCCCAATGTATGACACACCTTCATGCAAGAAGATATGAGTTCACAAAGAGAAATCTACGCCCACATCCACCGTGCCACCACAGGGTGAGGAAGGTTTGGAGTCAAAAAAGGCTCAAGCACAATCCCATCTCTCCACTGAAGATATACAAGAAAAGATTCAAAGAGCTGCAGTGATCACCAAAGTACTGAACAGGCATCCACAATCTAACTTGTACGTCTAGCACAGTCCATCCATTTTTTTTTAAAATTTAGATTTTTATTGAGCAGAATGGTTAAAATCACAACAACAGAGTTTATGTAAAATCAAGCAAATAAATCAATTAATACCATAGAATAGAATGATGTCAGGGGCTTAATTACAGGAGAGAAAGTCATTAAGATGGTACCACTAACAATATAATAAAAGACTGGAATAATACAACTTTAAGAGAATTTTTTTTTTTATAAGAATCGCTAGTATACTTTTACATTCAGTAAATAAAACCAATCATGCATAGAATAAAGTGCATAAACAGTAAACCGTACAGAAGTTTCCTAACAATCCCAATAACTTTTAATCTAATTAGCAATATTTAATGAAAGTAGTGCAAATGCGAATAACGGTAAAAGCTGACATAAAATGAAGTGCGCAAGCAAATAACGATACCAAAATTACTTTACAATCCTAATACCTTTTAATCCAATTAACAATGTCAGATAAAAAAGTGCAGATAGAATTATAATAAAAACCTATACACTATCCCTGAAGAATCTTTTCCATTAGATCTAAGAATTCCCAAACAGACGCAAATCTTTTAACGGCTCCTACCCTTTTTGCATACACCTTTTCAAAACCTCTTACATATTGCATTTTCTTAAACCACTCCAGAAAAGTCGGAACTTTTGTACTCTTCCAATTCTGAAGTATTAATGAACGTGCCACCAGGAAGGAGATAAATAGGAACTTTTCCCCCCTTTCGTGAGAGGCTGGTTTAAGTTTTGTCTTAGCAAACCAAACAGTATTGCCTCCGATTCTGGTTGTATATTATTTCCAAAAATACTGCTCAAATTGCTACAGAGCTCCCCCCAGAACTGAAACAGCCTGGGGCATTTACAAACAATATGTAACCAGCCACCCTCACCCGCCTGATGGCATCTAAAGCATTTATTCTCGACTTGAGGATACATTTTATGTAGAACAAGGGGGGTATAGTAGGCCATCCATCTAGATAGAAATGCCATCCTTTTAAAGTTTGCAGCACGGAGTAACTTGTTGCCATACTGAGAAATCCCTTGCCATTCTCTAATTGAGAAATCGCAGGATACATCATTTTTTATTTTTTCGAGAAGGTTAGTAACGACCATGGGCTCACCCTGATTTTGAAAGACTCTATACCAATTCCCTATTCCTTGTAATTTAGTTCTAAACACTACGGCAAGAAGCGGTGAGGCTCCTATATTGCCAGGAAATAAATATTTATCTAACAAGGCTCTGATTTGAAGAAAACTGAGAAGAGTACCCTACTCTGACTACCACATCTCGTCTGGACCTCCTCCCAAGTAGCACATCTATCTCCTATAATAAAATGGCATAGTTCTCTAAAACCTCCAACCTTCCAGATTTTTATAAGACTATTACGAATATAAAGACCCAAACTTTTAGCCTCAATTAAATCCAAGTATTTAAATCCTGAGGATTTTGCTTTTAAAGAATAACATTTTTGGAGTCTATAGAAAAAGTCTGTAGAGTCTTGTACCTTACTTTTTTCGGCAATTTTGATATCTTTAAGAAGACCGGAAGCTGAGTTCCGGCTTCAGCAACAATCCTTCTAAAAAAAAAACCCTCCGAAAGCTCCCTGTTGTTAAGCATCCTGACCAAAATATCCATAAATGCCGCTTCATAGTATGTTCTTATGTGAGGTAGTGCCAATCCACCCCAGCTTTTATCCAACTGAACAATAGGAAGTTTTAGCCTTGGAGCTTTTTTGTTCCAGATAAACTGACGAAATAATGTTTCCAGTTCCTTAAAAAATACTGTATTAACTTTTATTGGAATATTGGAAAACAGAAAAATTAAAAGGGGTAATACTGACATTTTAATAAGGGCTACACACCCAATCAATGAAAGAGGAAGAAATGCCCACTTTGACAATAGATCTTTTATTTTAGTGAGTGTTGCGCCATAGTTTAACCTATAAAGATCTAGATATTGATTAGAAACATAGGGGCCCATTACGATGGCGGGCGGAGGCACGACCGCGGTGGTGGCGGTGCGGAAAAATGCCTTTTTCCGCCCGCCAGCAGCGGACTCCACGCCCTCCATATTAGGATGGGAAAACATAGGCATTTACCGTCCGCCGCGGTGTGACGCCGACCTCCATCGAACAGCACCCGCCACCGCGGCGGAGTGGGCCAATCACCACACACCGCTGTGCGGAATGACGTCCCGTACGCCGAAGACATCACGATGCCGGAAACAGGGCAGCGCACCGCGACGGAGAAACCGCACAGCGAAATACGGCGGAGACATCACAGCGGAGACAGAAAAAATAACACCCGGAACACACCGCGATGGATCCTGCCCTACACGCTCTCCCGGTGCTGTACATGATCCACTACCTGCAAGTCATCCACCGCCACGGACGCCTCCGCAGGTACGTACAGACACAACAGTGCAAGTAACACAATACACAGCTCCAGGGGGGAAAAACATCGCATGGGAACACCACACACCCCTGTGGGAACAGGCACACAGCCAGCACTGCACACACACATGTCCCACCTGTCACAAAAACATCGCGCCACATACTGCCCACCCATGTACCGCATTCATGAACAAATGTCCCGGTCACGTAACCGCCGCGGTCAGTGTGCATGAAACCATGCACACAACGCAGAGCACAGGGCCAGCGCATGCCAAGGGCACCGTACAAATTGCACAGAGCCACAACTACATCACACCAGCAACCGCCCTGAAGGGACACAACATCTGTCTCACAAGTGCCACTCCTGCACAACAACAACACAACTACAGCCACACCATGCCCCACGTCCCAAAAACTGCATATACAGCCACAGCACGACCCTTTGCAAAGGAACACATAGCACAGAAGCCCAGGCCCCAGCCAACACACACACCACAACAACATCACACACAAGCCAAGAACACTGAGGCCAGGCACAAAATGTACACACACACAGATGAGGACCAAACACTTCACTGCACACAACACCTGACAAGTCACACACACACACACACCACCCAGACTCACAGCTACATACACACACCACATGCCAGCAGTAATGGAGGACAACATATAGGAAAGCCAAAGTGAGGTGCCCACAAATGGAAGGGCAGTGAGTAAACCATCAAGCATGTGTGATGCACATGCAAGACAAGACACATGTGAGAACACACACAGCCCATCACAGCACACATGGCTGACACAGTCAGTCAACACAAACCACGGTCACCCCAATGCTACAACACCTGGAGACAGCAAGGACACCTATGTATAGGCACAGGGATGTAAGGAAGGCCCTGAACTCAAGCACTGACCATCCAAATACTGGACTAGAGAATGTCTGTAGCACAACACACAGGGCCCAGTGACACACTACATGACAGCCAAGCACAAGTAGGATATGTCACACATACCTCCTCCCACAACAGCAACACACAATACTGCCATGTGCACAACACACTACCACAGGGCCAAACAAGTACACATACAGGCACACCACTCCAGGATCACACATGGCAGTAGTTGACAATGCATGTGCACACACATCCACAGTCACAACAAAGTCACCCCCTTCACACCATACACTTCTCCACCACCCAAGTGCACACATTGGAAGTAAGCCATGGCACCTGGATAACTCATCACCACAAGATGTCCATACACTGACACTGATTGGCACACAGAAAGGAAGCTCACACAGACCCCATTACCCTGGCCTGCCTGCCTGTAAGCCTGTGCCCAAACTCCCACCCTGTGCTGCCATTGCCCACAAACCTGACGTGTCCACCATAGATAACATGAGCCAAGAAGGAAGATGACTACAAGACTCCATTGCCAACCACCTGCACTGCACCCATAAGTATCACAGTCATGTAGAAATGAAGTGCCTCCCACCCCTGCAAAAAAATGAAATGTCAGACAACCCATTGGCAATGTCGAAGTGGCATACTGAGCCTGTGACACAGTAAACCATGCACACACAGAAACAACTTCATACAGGAAGGACACTGACACAACTCACTGCAGGACCAACTGTGTTTTTTCACTATTGGCATATAGAGCCAACAAATGTGGGCAACAGCAAAGCCAGTGGGCATTTCAATATGCACAGTATTTACATGAAAAGCTGCACAGGCAGGGGGCAAACAACAGTGAACAACAAGGCCAGTGGCCAGGACACAGTGCAGGTGAGGTACAAGAGATCCTGCAGAGGCAAGGGGCAAACAGCAGTGAACAACAAGGCCAGTGGCCAGGACACAGTGCAGATTAAGTCCATGAGAAGCTGCACAGGCAGGGGGCACACAGCAGTGAACAACAAGGCCAGTGGGCAGGACAAAGTGCAGAGTGAGTCCATGAGAAGCTGCACAGGCAGGGGGCACACAGCAGTGAACAGCAAGACCAGTGGCCAGTCCAAAGTGCAGGTGAGGTACATGAGATCCTGCAGAGGCAAGGGGCAAACAGCAGTGAACAACAAGGCCAGTGGGCAGGACACAGTGCAGGTGAGGTACATGAGATCCTGCAGAGGCAAGGGGTAAACAGCAGTGAACAACAAGGCCAGTGGCCAGGACACAGTGCAGATTAAGTCCATGAGAAGCTGCACAGGCAGGGGGCACACAGCAGTGAACAACAAGGCCAGTGGGCAGGACAAAGTGCAGAGTGAGTCCATGAGAAGCTGCACAGGCAGGGGGCACACAGCAGTGAACAGCAAGGCCAGTGGCCAGTCCAAAGTGCAGGTGAGGTACATGAGATCCTGCAGAGGCAAGGGGCAAACAGCAGTGAACCTGAAGGGCAGTGGCCAGGACACAGTGCAGATCAAGTCCATGAGAAGCTGCACAGGCAGGGGGCACACAGCAGTGAAACACAAGGAAAGTACAATGTGCAGAGTAGTTACATCAGAAGCCACACAGGGAATGTATGCAACTCTACCATGCCATGCCCAGCAACAGAGTAATGGGTCTGACAATGGGCATCACACGCACCCCTGTGGACAGACAGGTGTGTGAGGGTGACCACCACTCAGATGGGGCTGTCTGTCGGACTTGGAGCTGACTGTGTGTTGGGGTCTGTTGGCGGACTACCCTGGGCAGTGGGAGTAACAACTGTGGGAGAGCCAACTGTGCATGTGGTAGCTGGGGGCTGCTTGGACCAGGTGGGGTGGTGGCCCGGGAGGTGGACTCATGCCCTGGTGAGACACAGTGTGTGCCGGAGATTGTGGAGGGGTGCCTCTCCACTTCTTGGGGATCCTGAAAGGCTTCCCTGTCAGGGGATTGAGGGGAACTGGGGCAGACACAACAGGTGACCCCAACACCAAAGATGATTCTGGTGTGGATGGTGACCCCCCTCTGGGGACATGCTGGAACCCGCTGTGCGCTTGCCTGGTGTTTGCCGCCGCCCTGCCTCCCTCTGTCCACCAGCTTTGCCCCCTACAGTGTCCTCCCGTGCTGGCTTCACAGGGCTTGGGATGGGAGTGGAGGTCAAGGATGGATTATCCATGTGGCCCTCATCCTGTGTAATGTTTGCAGGCAACACCTTCTCAGTGGGTGTGGAAACTGTCTTTTTGCCTCTGCGAGACGTCTTTGGGACAGGGGAGTCTTTGGCAGGGGAGGAAGGTGAGGCCTGTGACCCTGATGCTTTTTTCTTTGCTTTGTGGCCCTTGCTGTCGCCTGATGGGCTTTTCTCTCTGCGCTCTGGGGTGGCCTTACTCTTATGTGGGGATGGTGTCTGTGCCCTAGTACGTTTGGGTTGCTGCTGCTCCTGTGTGCTGCGGGTTCTGTATCGGGACTTTGGGGTCCGTTGGGCATTGTCACTGTCGTCAGAGATGCACAGTGACACGGGGCCGGACCGAGTGCGGGGAGCCGCTCCCTGACTATGTGCCTGTTGCAGGGCTGCTGTGACAGTTGATGACAAGGACTGCACAGTGCGGTGTAGCCCACCTACGTCGGAATGTAAGCCCTCCATGAAAGCTATAACCTGCCCCAACTTTTTGTCGTGTTCTTGGAAGGCATTGAGAAGTGCTGTCTGCCCCACACACAGCTGGCGCAATACCTCGACTGCTTCTGCACTGAGGGCAGCAGGGCTGACATGGGCTGGGGCAGCTGTGCCTGGGGTGAAGGTGACTCTTCCCTTCCTACTTGTGCGGACACGGGCAGCACCAGTGGAGGTTGAAGGGAGGCTGGGCACTGGACGCTGTGTGGCGGAAGAGGAGGCAGAGTCCCCGTTCCCTGTACCCCCCAACATGGATGTGTCACCGCTGGCGTCAGATGAGGTAGAGCTTTGTGTCTCCAGCAGTGAGTCCTCCAGCAGACTCCTGTCCCCCTCCTCGGCGCTGGTCACATCTGTGTCAGTCAGCTCCGGTGCGGCTGTTGCAGTGGAAGCCTCACCACTGGTGTCCGTCCCCTCTCCCTCTGCACATACGGGAGCTGCTGCATAGGAGAGAGAAGTACTGTGAGATGAGTGGCATCAACAGAACTAACACGTGCCAATACATCTGCATCCTAGAAAGAGGAGTGCAGCACATTGCATGCCACCCTGTGCACACATATATCTTGACACCCAAAATTTCGACACAACGGTGCATGTCCGACACACGTCCTGCCATAAGTGCCCCAGGTGATTCACACAGCACACCATCCTGCAGTTGGCTCACATCAGACACAGCCCCAAAATGGCCTGTGCACACACACTGTCCCGATGTTGGCAAGGATGAACACCACGACATGGTGCACATCACCTACATGTGCGGAGCAGTAGGGGACCACACAGACTACAACATACCAGCCCACAATGACCCTGCACACATGCCATCCACCATATCGAGTCCATGGGCACATCTACTGTTGCACATTGGCCTCAGATGTCTGACTGGCAGACATATGAGGTCTGGAATTACACGCATTCATTGAAACGCATTCACAGTTGGCACACTGGCATTACCATCCATCAGAATTCACACACCACCCCACAGCAGAAGGTACCTGAAGGCCACAACTCCAAATGTAAGAGAGATGCACAGTGCTAAAAATCACTTCATGAAGCGCCTTATGGGCAAAAGCATGGCACATACATCCAGCACAGCGGCCACTCACAAAACATTGCACCACACAACCAACGTCACACAGCTGACAATTTGCACACTCTGTAGACACATGCACCCACTCCCAGCCAAAGGCAGCCTGCAACACATACTCACCCCTGGCTCGCTGCTGATGCTCCCTCAGTCGTCTGTCCAGCTCAGGTTGTGTGACAGCCAGGATGCGGGCCATTAGTGGTGTCATGCTGCGCCTAGCCAACCTGCCAGTCTGAGGGAGCAGCCCCAGCGTCATCTCGGCCACGATCTTGCTCAGCCGGCAGATGTCGTCCCACCTTTTATGACAGTGGGTGCGCCTTCAGTTTGACACACCCAGATCCCGGACTCTGGAGGCTATGGCCCTCCACACGGCTTTACGCTGGTGGACCTTCAGCTGCAGGCATGGGAGACAAGAGGGGTGATGTGCCAGTGACACAGTGCACAAAACCAACACAACGAAAATGCAGTAGCACGACAGTGACTCATCCAAAACTCCAGCTACAACTGTCACATAGCCAACAATTGCTCTGAACATGATGCAATGTCATTGGTCAATCAGACGTACAGGCATGCATGTTCGATGGTGGACAGAGTACCTCCACATCCCATTCACATGCAGGATACCAACACAGCAAGCAACGTGTAGTCTGCCTGCAGCTACTGTCTGCAGTCACCTACAACTACACATAGAGAAGATAGCACAACATGTGTCATGTTGTTGGACTCACTGTGTCCAACACTGCGCAGACCCAAGTGTCCTAGCCCTGTGAAAGCCTCACTGTGTCTTGGAACTCACATAGAGTGACAACAACTGTCATACACACACCCTTCTCCCACGCCTGTTCCTGTGCAATCTACATGGCAGAGATGGGACTTAGATGAAGAGGCGTGAGCCAAACACACATGGTACACACTGTACATGCATTGATGTGGACATGTGGCATTCCGTGGGGACTGTGCAGGGCAGGTCGACTGACACTGAGTGGGTCAATTGGGAGCAACACAGCCATTCACACAAACGCCAACTGGCCAGACTCCTGCATCACCAAAATGCAGCTGCACTGTATGGCTGACACTACAGGACATGTCCCTCTACTCAGGATAGGCATGCAGGGTAACGTGTGAAAGAGCCCACCAAGCCCTTCCCGCTGTAGTAAACATGATAGGCAGTGCATGTCAGAGCCCCACAACCACTGACACATACCGAAGCACCTCCACCCCACGTGTGCACACCCTGCACTCTCACTCACAGTCTGGGAGACTTACCACGACATTAGGGCCC
The DNA here is from genome assembly GCA_963921515.1 of Calotriton arnoldi. Classification (NCBI taxonomy): domain Eukaryota; kingdom Metazoa; phylum Chordata; class Amphibia; order Caudata; family Salamandridae; genus Calotriton; species Calotriton arnoldi. The sequence continues at coordinate 1,155,516 of CAWUFW010004008.1, read as the reverse complement.
CCATAAAGCCTTGGGTACTGTGCAAGCACCCCGTCTACCAGGACCCCAAGCTCCTCACTGGTGAAGGGACTGGCACAGATCTTCTGAGTCCTCGACATCACAATGGACATGTGGCAGCAGCAGCACGTTGAGGGTGGCAGTCAGCAGTCCCTTGAGGCAGCAGGTACAGGGTGGCAGCCAGCAGTCCCTTGAGGCAGCAGGTGCAGGGTGGCAGCCAGCAGTCCCTTGAGGCAGCAGGTGCAGGGTGGCAGCCAGCAGTCCCTTGAGGCAGCAGGTGCAGGGTGGCAGCCAGCAGTCCCTTGAGGCAGCAGCAGCAGGTGGAGGATTGTCAGTCAGCAGTCCCTGGTATCTGTGGGAATGTGGTGCACCCTCCCACACATATATAGGCCCCTGGGGCTGTGTCAGTGGTCCCAGAGTGCTGCAATTGGTGTACGAGGTCTGCCTCATTCAAATACATCCAATGTCTGCCTCCGCGGTGGCGGTGCACGCCTACCGCGATTTTCAAACTCGCATCAGGCTACCGCGAGTCTGCTTCCCATTGTCTGCAGGGGCATGGTCCATGCCGGTGACACACCGTAGGATGCATGTGCGCGCTACCGCGGTGGTGCATCATTTGAATGCCTCCAGTGACCGCCTCCGCAGGGCTGGTGCACGCCCACCGCGATTTTCAAACTCGCATCAGGCTACCGTGAGGCTGCTTCCCATTGGCTGCAGGGGCATGGTCCATGCCGGTGCCACACCTCAGTGGCCAGGCGGTAGGCACCGCCATATGTCTGCCAGACAGTGCCTGGAGTGACCGTGATTTGGGTAGCGGTGCATGGTGACCGCTATTGTCACACACATATCTGGCGGTGTCTCCCGCGATCGTGCATGGGTTATGGGCGGTGCCACACCTCAGTGGCCAGGCGGTAGGCACCCCCATATGTCTGGCAGACAGTGCCTGGAGTGACCGTGATTTGGGTAGCGGTGCATGGTGACCGCTATTGTCACACACATATCTGGCGGTGTCTCCCGCGAATGTGCATGGGTTATGGGCGGTGCCACACCTCAGTGGCCAGGCGGTAGGCACCGCCATATGTCTGCCAGACAGTGCCTGGAGTGAGCATTAATGGAGTTGTGGAGTAGCTTTGCTGCACCTAACGTGTCCTCCAGCTCTCTGCATAGGCCAACATATACAGTGCCCAGTGTCTCAACAATTGAAGGGTCCTCATGAGGGCAAATGCACAAAAGGGACATGTCACTCCACGTCACCAACACATACCATATATGGGTCGCCAATACATTGCATGGGCACATACACTCGCACATGTCACATGTGCTGTGTAATGAAATGTAGACTGTCCAGTTACTGTGTTGCATAGCATATGGAGATAATGGTCAATGTCTGTGTGTGCAATGTAACGCACAATGTCGTCTCATTGACTGGACTAGGGGCATCAGCAACTGGCACATTGTCCAATGCACATGCACACACGTGTCCCCCACGCTCAGCCGGTGGTCAGTGTGTAGTTGATGTGTGCCATGTGCAACCTGTGTTGGGAGGTGTGTCAGGGCCAGCAACATGGTGTGTTCGGGTAGTATTGCAATTATTAACATATGCTGGGGGTCATACTCACAGGTATGCACACATATCTGTTAGTATATCACACTGTGCATGCGAATGAGCCGGAGGGGTGCACAGATAATTGCTGCTGGTAAGGGGACAGGTGTACGAGTAGTGTGCCTGATGTGAACCTACTTGTGAAGTGCCCTGTTGGTTAATGGTGCATGTTGTAAGAGTTGGGAATGTGTCTGGAGCAGAAATTGATGTGATGCACATTTCATGGGCTTCTGCATTGACATCTGTGCCCTGTGATCTGTCCTAGGAGGAGGAGGCCCAATATACATCATCCGTTCACAGTCCTGGCAGACATGGAGAATGAGGAAATAATCCGCAAATTCAGGCTGGACCGACAAACCCTGCAGAACCTATGTGCCATGTTGGAGCCCCACCTGCAGCCACGTCGGACATATCCAACAGCTTTCACCGCAACAGCTAAGGTGATGGCATGCCTGCATTTCTTTGCAACGGGCTATTCCAGCACACGGTCGCAAGTGCAGGCGGGATGTCACAGCCGATGTTCAGCATGGTGCTGAGGGATGTCCTGTCGGCCATGATGCTGTTCAAAGACAGATATATCCATTTTCCCAGGGGGCCTGAGTTGGTGGCTGTGAAGGGCGATTTCTATGCCCTTGGACATATCCCACATGTCAGTGGTGCAATTGATTGCACACATGTTGGGCTTGTGCCACCACAGGCACGTGAACAGGTTTACCGCAATAGGAAGCATTCACACTCGGTAAATGTTCAAGTGGTGTGCCTGGCGGACATGATCATCTCACACGTGTGTGCCAAGTTTCCCGGCTCAGCCCATGATGCCCACATCTTGCGCAGCAGCATTGTTCCTCAGTTGATGGCCAATCTGCTTCCTGAGCGTGCATGGCTTGTGGGTGAGTATGTATGGTGGATTAGAGTGGTGTGTGTGTGTGACATGCTGTTGTGTTGCATTTTGGGAATGCAAGGTTAATCTGTGTCTCTCACACCCAGGTGACTCGGCATATCCAAACCGCCCGTGGTTGCTGAGCCCATTGCGGAACCCCGTCACGCCAGCTGATGTGCGATACAATGATGCCCATGGGAGGACACGTCATGTGATAGAACGGACATTTGGTCTCCTAAAATCAAGATTTCGGTGCCTGGACCGTACTGGGGGGGCCCTTATGTACTCGCCAGGGAAGGTGTGTCAGATAGTGGTGGCATGCTGCATGCTCCACAACCTGGCCATTCGCAAGGCAATAGCCCTGATCCTGGATGACGATGATGAGCAGCCAAGGCCGCCACCTGCAAATCAAGCCGGATCCAGTGACGAGGGCAGTGGAGAGGAGGAAGGGGTCGACATGCGTCGACAGCTCATCACCCGCTACTTCACTTGAAGGTGAGTGTCTATGTAGAAGGGACAAAATGGTCTGATGGTGTCGCTGTTGCTGTGTGGGTGTATGTGAGCTTGCTGACTGCAGCTTGGTGTTGACTCATTGCTGCCTGCCTATGTATGTGTGATTGGTTAGTGTGAAACAGATTGTCTCTATGGTGACTGTTGCTCTGTGTAATGTTTGTAGATCTGAGTACCTTGTTGACAAGTGTTGTGTGATGTGTGCAATGCCACACCCATACAAGTGACTCTTGTTCTGCGGTTTTCCGTAGGTCCCTTCAGCATCTCACTTGTTACCTACATTCCATTCCCCTGGACCATGTCCTACGCGGTGAAGGTTGCACATCCTGTATTAAAGACGGAGCAGACACAACAACATGTGTGTAAGGTGCATTTATTAACAACTGTGACATGCAAGGGTGGAGAACATGTGAAGGGGGTAATTGAGGAAATGAGTTGACAGTCAAGGTAAATGAGATACTTGAGTAGTCCCCACACTGATGTGGAGACCCAGTCCAACAGATGGATGACATTCACATGGCAGTGTGGTGAAGGATAGTCCAAAAGGTCAATGCAGTGGTGCAGTGGTCTGCCATCATGGCTGGTTTGGGGACTAGCGTTTGGCAGGTGCTTGGGCACGTGAGTCCCCCTGGCCTTTCCTTGGACGGCCCCTCTTGTGCTTCACTGGAGGGGCCACTGCTGCAGGGGCAGTGGGGTCTGAGGACTCACCCCCCTCTGTGGACGCAGGGGAGGATGATGAGGTGTCATCCTGCTGCCCAACGGGGGAGGCAGAGGGGTAGAATGTTGCGCTTGCCTGTCCCTCAGAACCGCCACTAGCTGCCCCAAGAGGTCCACAATCTGTCCCATGCGTGTGTCCATGGACCTCAGCAGCAGGAGGTGCTCCCGAGATTCTTCCTCTAACCGGCCCATTCGTCCCTGGGCCTGTTGGTAGGCCCCAAGGACTCTGTCGATGTGGCCCAGGGCTTCCGTCCCAGGCTCAGCCCCCTCTGCATGAGCCTGTCCCGTCCAGCTGCACTGCTGCCACGGTCCTGTCCGGTCCTCACATTGGCCCGCTGCATCCTCTCCCTGGCCTCCGCAGTCGATGTGGTGGGCTGCTCAACCCCTGGGGCAGGGTGGGTGTTGCGGACAGCTGTGGTGGTGGTGGTGGTAGTAGTGGGTGACACACAGGCCGTGACAGCAGCTGTCAGAGGATGGTCAGGGGCTGCAGCTGATGTGGTTGGGGGACAATGGGTGCCTGGGACTGGTTGCGGCCTGCCACACCAGATGGGCCAGCGTGGAGCTTCTCATCCAAGGAATCCAGGGAGTCCTCATCCAGTTGTCTCTGTTCCGGGGGGGGACTGGCTCTGCAGGGTGGTGTCATCCTCTGCAGTGAGTTCTTGGTCACCTGTGGGTCAGATGAGAAATGGTCATTGTTTTGCACCCATCAAAGTTTGTGTTAGCAGTGTTACATCAACTGTTTGTACATCCAGCAGTTGTTCACTGTACAAATTAGCATTGACCGACATCCAGTGATCCATTACAAGCTGTTGTGGTACATACATTACTTGTCCATTTTGGGAGTTGTCAAGACATGACATGCACAATGTGATATTTTGACATTGACAGTCTCATGTTGGCATCCTGTGATTGATCAATCATATGTCATCCATTTACGCATATGTGTCACTTGTAGAGCCCTTGTAGCGGTTCTCTCTGCACAGTGAGTGAGCATTGTAGTTTCATGCATACCTTTTCAATGTGGTGTAGATATCTGTATTTGCAATTCCAGACATGCTTATGTTTGCTTTAAGTCGATCCTAGGTGGTCTGGTCCACTGCTACTGTCAGATGGCATGTGGTGGTGTGCATGGTTGTGCTCGGAGTTCCATCGACATGTGTTTCAGTCATTCACACTTTGGTTGCTGTCACAGTTTCATTTTCTTAGGTGTGTGCACACTATAGTTGCCAATGCTATCTGGGTGTGCAGTTGTGCATTGAGAGGCCTGGTGTCCTATGCCAACATGTTTTTTTAAATGCATATCTGGCTTTATGTTGTGGCTGTGGATATGTTGTGTTTGCTGTGTTTTCCTTGTATTTGTGCGACCTCTCCGTGTGTGTAGGATGAGGGCTTCCATCTTGGTCCAGTGTGGGACAAGTCAGCATGATATGTCCACATGCCAGTTCTTTTGCAGTGTACATTGCAATGACTGACACATGCATGTTGGTGCCAGGAAGTAATGGGTCTTGTGTGCTGGCGGTCAGGTGGGCCCGTGTGAGTTGTTGTGCAAGCTTCCCAGCCCCACACACCACGACCTGTGAGATGCGGTTACCTACCTGTGAGTTGGGTGGGTAGCATACATTGTCTGCCACATGCTTCTTATTGGGGGTGTAGTGTCCCATCCTCCATAGTGGTGGGACAGCATGCATGTTGCATTTTGTGGGACGGATAGCCAAACACACTGCACCGTCTCACTGTGAAGATGGCTACCTACCTGTTAGGTGAGGGTGTAGCACACAATGGCTGAGGCATGCTTCTGGGTGGGGGCAGTGCTCCATCCTGCTCAGCTGTGGGCCAAGGGGGCCTGGTGGGAGTTGTAGTGCAGGCCTCCCAAACACCCACCCACCTCCCTGTGAAGATGGCTACCTACCTGTTAGGTGAGGGTGTAGCACACAATGGCTGAGGCATGCTTCTGGGTGGGGGCAGTGCTCCATCCTGCTCAGCTGTGGGCCAAGGGGGCCTGGTGGGAGTTGTAGTGCAGGCCTCCCAAACACCCACCCACCTCCCTGTGTAGATGGCTACCTACCTGTTAGATGAGGGTGTAGCACACAATGGCTGAGGCATGCTTCTGGGTGGGGGCAGTGCTCCATCCTGCTCAGCTGTGGGCCAAGGGGGCCTGGTGGGAGTTGTAGTGCAGGCCTCCCAAACACCCACCCACCTCCCTGTGAAGATGGCTACCTACCTGTTAGGTGAGGGTGTAGCACACAATGGCTGAGGCATGCTTCTGGGTGGGGGCAGTGCTCCATCCTGCTCAGCTGTGGGACAAGGGGGCCTGGTGGGAGTTGTAGTGCAGGCCTCCCAAACACACACCCACCTCCCTGTGAAGATGGCTACCTACCTGTTAGGTGAGGGTGTAGCACACAATGGCTGAGGCATGCTTCTGGGTGGGGGAGGGCTACATCCTGCTCAGCTGTGGGACAAGGGGGCCTGGTGGGAGTTGTAGTGCAGGCCTCCCAAACACCCACCCACCTCCCTGTGAAGATGGCTACCTACCTGTTAGGTGAGGGTGTAGCACACAATGGCTGAGGCATGCTTCTGGGTGGGGGCAGTGCTCCATCCTGCTCAGCTGTGGGCCAAGGGGGCCTGGTGGGAGTCATAGTGCAGGCCTCCCAAACACCCACCCACCTCCCTGTGAAGATGGCTACCTACCTGTTAGGTGAGGGTGTAGCACACAATGGCTGAGGCATGCTTCTGGGTGGGGGCAGTGCTCCATCCTGCTCAGCTGTGGGCCAAGGGGGCCTGGTGGGAGTTGTAGTGCAGGCCTCCCAAACACCCACCCACCTCCCTGTGAAGATGGCTACCTACCTGTTAGGTGAGGGTGTAGCACACAATGGCTGAGGCAAGCTTCTGGGTGGGGGCAGTGCTCCATCCTGCTCAGCTGTGGGCCAAGGGGGCCTGGTGGGAGTTGTAGTGCTGGCAGCATGTACACATGTACTCATGGTGATGTTGCTGACTACCTTTGGGGGGCTTCAGGGGGAGTGTCTGTTGTATCTGTGAGAGATGTGTTGGGAGGAGTGTTGTGCACATGAATGAATTTGTACCTAGGAGGTATTATTTTGTGATAGGGCAAGACAGTACATTTGTGTGATGTTAGGCATTTGTTTGTACTTACCAGCCTCCACTCCCCGGATATTCCTGAGAGACTCTCTGGATGTAGAATGCCAAGCACCTTCTCCTCCCATTCAGTGAATGTTTTGAGTGGAACGGGAGGGCCACTGCCTGTCCTCTGCGCCAGCTCATGGTTCTTGGCTCTCCTCTTTTTGACCACTGCCTTCAGATCGTGCCACCTCTTCATGATTTCATCTCTATTGCGTGGCACGGTCCCTACTGCATTGACCTTCTCTACTATCCTTCTCCACATTTGCGTCCTTGTTGCTAGTGGTGTCTGTTGGACCTGGTTACCAAACAATTGTGGTTCTACCCTGATTATCTCATCGACCATGACCCTCAACTCGCTCTCAGTGAATTTGGGCATTCTCTGTGGTGACATGGTGTGTGATGTGTCAAGGTGTTTAGGGTGCAGGTTTGGGAGTGGTAGTGGTGGTTGTGATGTGTATGATGTGTGCTGTGCAAAGGTGTTAGAGGTGCAGGTGTGGGAGTGGTGGTGGTGGTGGTGGTGATGTGTGTGTGTTGTGCAGATTTGCCTCTCCTGTCATCTGTGGTGGATGTCCCCTCAGTTGTGGAGTTTTGCAAAGGATTGTGGTCTGTTGGGGGCTGGATTTATACTGGTGTCTGTGGGTGTGTCAGGATGGGGTATTGGTTGCAGGTGTGGTGTGTGTGTGTACCTGGGATTTGTAGTTTTGGAGTTTCCCATGGGGGTGTGTCTTTGGGCTGTGTTAGCTATTTTTGGGTGCATGCCTTGTATGGTTGGTGCACTTTGTGGACATGTTGTGTGTTTTTCTTGCGACCGCCATTTTTTTGGCGGAGCGTCCGCTGTGGTGGCTCGGCTATGGCGCTTCCGCCGTCTCACTGATTCTTCACTGTTGTCGACCGCGGCGGTCGGAAACAGCGCACTGCACCGCGGGGATGTCGGGAATATCATAATTTTGATGGCGGTGTCTCCGCTGTGGTTGTGGGCGTTTGGCCTGTTTCCGCTGCGAATCCGACCGCCGCGGACGGGTTTGGGCCCTTTCCGCAGGCGTACGGCGGATTCTCGGGTCTCCTTTCCGCCGCGGTTGTGGTTTTACCGCTGCGGATCCTAATCTAGCCGTCAATTTTTCCGCGATAGCGGCGGGCGGTGTTTTCCCGCTACCATGGCGGTCGTTTTTTTTTCCGTCCGCCATCGTAATGACCTCCATAGATTCCCAGATACCTAATTGGCTCCAAAGAGAGCGCTTGTTGTTTTAAAATATCTGGAAGAGAATTACAAGAAGTATTCAAAGCCAAAATCTCCGTTTTTTTTGGGTTGATTTTATATCCTCCGATTGCCTCGAACTGGGTAAACTCCCTTAACATTTGATCAATAATATTTTTTTCAGGTTTAAGATATAGGATGATGTCATCAGCAAATAGTTTGATTTTTGACATACCCTCTATTGGAGTTCTGATATTTATATTGTCCCTAATTCTCACTGCAAGAGGTTTTATAAAGAAAGTAAATAAAACCGGTGAAAGGGGGCACCCCTGCCGTGTCCCCCGTTTTATATCGATTATGCCCGCTGATTCCGAATTAATCCTGATCTGGGCCTTGGCACCTGAACAGACATTTTGCAACATGGTAATAATTTGTCGAGGGAAACCGAACCTTTCTAACCCATAGAAAAGTGCATCCCAATTAACAAGGTCGAATGCCTTCTCGGCATCGACCATCATTATTATTGCTGGAATTTTCTGAATATTTAGATAATCAATTGCTTGAATTAATAAAGTCGTATTTGATGACATTAGCCGGCCTGTTATAAATCCTGATTGATCTAGATATATTACCTGTTGGGCGACCGGTGAAACTCGATTGGCCCATATTTTCATCAATAATTTATAGTCAGCATTTAAAAGACTAATAGGCCTATAAGAGCCAACCTCCTGGGATTCTTCCCCTTTTTAACAAAACTAACTACGGAAGATTCTTTGAAAGCCACAGGGATATCACCCCCATCTTTTATTTGATTAAAAAGTTCAAGCAGAAATGGAAATAATTCACCTGAAAAAACTTTATAAAATTCGATCGGCAAACCATCATTCCCGCAGGCCTTACCTGCTAGCATTGAGGACAGAGCTCTAGAAATTTCTTCCAGTGATATATCAGCTAATAAAGCCTCTCTGTGCCCTGCAGTAATCTGCGGGAGAACTAAGTCATCAAAAAAGGTCTGAATAGTTCGCATTGATATATTATATTCAGTTGAATAAAGATTTGTATAGTGTTCTAGAAAGATTTTTGAGATGGTATCCTGCCCACTAGTTGTATTCTGAGTCCCAGGGATTAGCACTTCCTCAATGAACGCTGCTTCTTGTTTGGCTCTTGAAGACCAGGCCAGTAGCTTTCCTACCATCTGGCTCTCTTCATATATTTTCTGTTGGTATGTTTTAGAGCAACTAATCTCTTCCATGACAAAGAACTCTCGCAGTTCTTGTTTAGCCCTAGATAATTCTAATTCCTGCCCGGCTTCCCGTCCCCTTGCCGAAAACCAGCACTCTTTTTTAACCAAGGCGACTTCTACCGCTTTCTGGAGGTCCTCAATCCGTAATCTCCGCTCTTTACTTTGTTTTGCCATAAAAGCAATCATTTGACCTCTTACAGAGGCTTTAAACGCGCCCCAAACTGAGAATAGGCTTGCAGTAGCGCTATTGATCATAAAAAACTGTTGAATCCATTCATGCATGTTGTTAACCCATTGCTGATTGATTAACAGAAGTCTATCCATCTGCCACCTGGATTTCTTTCTGGCCCCCAATACCAGATCAACAACTAGTTTAACTATAGAGTGATCCAAAAATGAGTTAGCTATAATCTCAGTATTTGAACATTTCAAGGAGCGTGACACTAAAAAGAAATCGATGCGAGAAGCAGATTTAAATTGGGAAGAATAATAAGTAAATTGTTTTAGAGTAGCATGGGCTCTTCTCCAAGGATCTACCAACTGATAATCTTGTTGCATGGAATCCAGTAATTTTTTAGTTCTAGGTTTCATCTGTTTTTTGCTTTATTTGATGTATCCAATTGTAGATTTTGAATAAAATTAAAATCCCCCCCTAAAATAATTGGGCCGGGCGCCGCTCTAACTTTATCATTAATTCTTTTTAGCACCAAATAATCATCAACAACTGGTGCATAATAGTTCACCAGGTTCAACAGATTACCATTTGCCTTTAACACAATCCAAATCCATCTGCCAAATGGATCTTTAGTGATTTGAGTGATATCCCATTTGACCCTCTACCAAGATATACAGCTACCCCCTTATAGCTGCCTGCGCAGATGCAAAATAAGCCTTGCTAAAATACTTAGGAATAAACAAATTCGGTTGGTTTGTTTTGAAATGAGTCTCCTGTAAGAAAAGAATTTGAGGGGAAAAGGCTGTCAGCCATCTGATCAGGCTACCGTACTTCCGCTTATTGGATATACCATTAACATTCATGGAAAGAATACACATCTTGTTAACCATTTTTAAGGTTACTATTTAAATCAAACATATCGGTAAACTTGCCCCATTTTTCAATATTAATGAACCAGCCACTCCTTCCTATATAATAACAAACATTTTTCTGCTTGATCCCCTTTTGTGCGCCTTCTTTATATTTTCTCAACACCTTTCTCTTTTTTAATCCATTCTGCTCTTTTTCTTTTTCACCCACACCATCCTTCTGCAATGCCCTAACCCTACCCAACCTTGGTGATACGGGCCATTCCCCCCACCACACTGCCCACATCGCCCCCACTCCTATTTTGTTTTTTGGTGCCCTGGAATTGCACCTTAGGTGACCCCTCCCACCCCGACAGGATCGTGACACAAAAAAAAAAAAAGAAAGAACCCAAAGATTGACCCTTATCATTTAACAACCGAGATCTCCTCTAATAACCCCTGGGCATCTTCTATGTTGGAAAAGATATGAAACTTTCCCTGCACGAGAACGCGTAATTTAGACTGTTGTGCTATGGACGCTTGTGCGCCTTGTGCCTTAAACAGAAGAAGTAGTTTCACAAACTCTTTTCGTCGCCTTGCAGCCGAAGCAGACATATCAGAAAAGATTCTGCAGGTTGATGTCTCATTTATTGCAAATTGACGCTGTTGAATGGCTTTAGTCAAAACTTTTTCTTTGATCCTATAGTCCGCGAAGTTGACTAGAATGGTTCTGGGAGTATTAAGATTCGGTGTCAGATGTGCTGGGACCCGATGGGCCCTGGTAACCGCCAGATCCCCGGTGTACTCTGGCAGAACTTTTTGTTTAATGAACGCTTCCACCCATTGCACCGGTTGAACCCGCTCACTCCTCTCCGGGACCCCTACTATACGTAGGTTTGATCGACGTGAATGGTTTTCCAACTCCTCGAGTTTACTCATGAGGAACTTCTTATCCTTAGTTGTTTAGTTAAGTTTAACCGACATTGAGCCTATTTGGTCCTCTAGCTTAGAAATTCTAGTCTCTGCTTCTTGAATTTTTTCCGGGAGACCAGCAACCGCCTCTTCTATTTTGCTAAGGCGTTGATGGAGAGAGGCATTTTCATGCTCTTGTGACTTCTTCATGTCCCTGATCTCCTCAAGAATTGTATTTAATAAAACTTTAATATCAATCTGCCTTGAAGCACTTTCAGCAGTTTCATCAGGGATATTAATTTCAGCGGCTGCATTATTACTGGGATTTGAAGTAGCTATCTCTGCTTGCCCGGTTACTGGCCTGATCGATTGACTCTTAGCGGCGTCCTGGCCATCTTGCGGATATCCCGGTTGTGATTCTAATTCCGGTGCGAATACATGTTCTTGATCGAGCTGACATATGGCGCTCGGGTTCAAAGTTTGAGCTTCTCTAAATAGACTTTGAGTTTGAGGCTCCACTTCTTGGGTAGCGCCGCTTGACTTAGGTTGTAGAATATTTAGAGAGGGAGGAGAGGGAGACTTAAACAAAGCAGATTTTAGGAGATTTAGTGGAGAGACAGCCTGGGGAGATCTTACTCCTAATTTAACCATTACAGGGGGCAATGAAAATATTTGTTGATCGTTGAAGAGCACTTTAGTCTGTTCTGCTGTCTCCTGTTGCATCGACTGCTGGCTCTTTTTATTAAAAAGGGGGAACTCTTTAATAGTGCACCCTTCTCCTTTGTTATCTCCAGCCAGGGAGTTCCCCTCCTTTCCTGGAATGGCAGCAATGTCCTCTCTTATAGCCTGGGGCACGTCTGTCCTATCTTCGAGAAGCCCCCCGCACTGCTCCAGGGTCCCTTCTTCTTCAGAGCTCTCAAAGCTAGAGCAGATGGATGGAGAGTCAGCTCTCTGTCCCATTTTAGCTACGGAGGCACTTACTTTCTTTGAGAGCGCCAAGCGCGTTTTAACTTTTAAATTTGTCGCAGCATCGTTCTTGACATGATAGTTATTTATCCTATTGTGCCGAGCCGTTTTGCTGCCTACAGTTTTCTTCTCCATTGTTTAGAAACTGCTTTTTCCTCGCTTTCTCTGCTTTCTCCTACCTTCCCTCAGACAACTTCTCCCTCCTTTCTTCTTCTTTTTTTTTTAAGCTCCTTGACTCCCCTCTCCTCACCTGTCTCCTGACGTTGTTAAATCCAGGCAGCCGCTAGAACTCAGCCTGTCAACCGAGTAAGCGCCCGATCAGACCTGATTCCCGTGCTGTTCAGTTCGCACGACTCGCTGTAGAGCCGAACTCCAGCCCACCTCGTCCACCTCTGACGTTGCAGCTCGAATCACAGGTTGTTAGTTTCCAGCAAGTTGGTTTCCAGCCAAAATGCCACAATGCCGGTCCAGAACCACAGCCACCGTCCTGCAAAGTCGAGGCGTCGCAGCAGTAAATCAACAGTAAATCACCATCCGAAAAAACGCCTAGCTGCTCCTGCTGCGGCAGCCTCCGCCGCCATCAAACACTGCCGCTGCTGACGCTAACGCTGCCGAGGTGAAGAGGAATCACCTGTGGCTACGCAGAGGAGTGGTTCTCCGACGCCATCCCCCTAGCACAGTCCATTCATCAAAGAGAACATGATAAGGGAAACAGGAAAGAAGAAGGACCACAAATAGTGGGGTGTTTGCTGGAATGCATCAGCAGTAAGAAAGTATGCACAAGCATTCAGCTTTACTGCTCCAAACCCCGCAAGTACACCAGAGTCATGGTTGGCTAAGAAGTCTTGTGAAGAATTAGTTCTAATAGTTACAGCACAAAAAGTAGAGAGTGCTATCTTAAAAGAACAAATTAGGAAGCTGAAAGTTGAGATTACAAACACAACATCACAAACTTTAGCATCTTCAGTGACACCAACATTGAAGAAAAGAGCCTCACAAACCAAGGTTACTCAGTCAATTTCCTCATAGCGAATAGGGATCCCCTGGAACAAACAGAATGTGGTATTTCAGACAAGATCCATCAATCCCTTACCCTGCTGTTTCAGCCTAGTCGCCTTCCAGCAATCTCCAAAAGATTACATTTTTGCAGCAGAGCAATTCAAATGGATAATCATGAATCACACTCCAACCCACAGTCCACATCATTGAATATGAAACAAAATAGGGACCAGGGTTGTTGTGTGACAACAGGCAATAGGTCCAAAAACATAGGTAAAATACTAGGATCAAAGTTGTCCATGCCACTTATTAAAAAAAGTCAGCCTGCTCACTTGTAAATATCTACCAAAATCTTTTGATAACCAAGGTGCACAGAACCACATTCAGGGAGCCATCTGATGCCCTGTGGACATTGTTTTGTAAAAGAAAAAGTGGGCCATACTAGTGTTTGGGCACTGGACAGACCTGCAGGATGTAACAAGTGTAGCTGTGCAAGACTGAATGTGTGGTCGTGGTCTATGGGGCCAGCAGTTTGCGAATTTGTAAAAAAGTGGATTATTATTTAGGCAGCACAATGTATGTAGTGAAGTTGATTCAAAGCCAGACAGCCATTGGACGAGGTCTTGTTGAAGCTGTTGGTTGAGGCAGGAAAACTTTTGAGCTGGACGAATTTGATTATATCTCCTGCTGAGTTCCAACATTTGCCTAGATACTTTTCGTGCCATCGCCCACCAAGCTTTCCTTTTTGGGACTTAGGGGCTGATTACGATGGCGGGCGGAGGCACATCCGCAGTGCTGGGAGAAAATGCCCTTTTCCGCACTCCATCGGCGGTCTTTGCGTCTGCCATATTATGATTGGCATAGATAGCCCATTTCCCTCCGCTGCGGTGTTCCGGGTTCCGCCAAAAATCTCCGTCCGCACCGGTAGCGGACGGAGCCAAAAGAGAGGTACTGCCGTGCGGAATGCGGTCACGACCGCCGTCCAAATCACGATGCCTCAAACAGCCCACCACACCGCTGCGGAGAATCCAGCCATTCGAGGATGGCGGTGGCAATACTGCGGATAGCTCCATGTGTTCCAGTCTGCTGGGGAAACGGCGGTCTTTGGCCTTTCCGCAGCAAATCTGACCACCGCGGACGGATTTTCATCGTAATCAGCCCCTTAGTCATTGAAATGGAAATCCTTTCCTTATATCAGGGCAAGGCAACAGGCTGTATTCAAAGAGGGCTCGACAGAGTCAGATACATTCTCGCCATGGGCCCGCTGAAACAGCAAAGTTGTGTCTTCGCCAGATTGGCTCTGGTGGTTTGTCCCAGTCTATGGGTAGCTGGGAGTCAGAATTTTTTTAAGTCCCAAAACTTTGCAAGGGTAAGGTCTTTTTTTATTCAGTTCTTCACTTAAGGCTCCCAGACAGCATTGAAGGCTTTTAGGACATGATCCACTAAATGCCCAAAGCAGTGTCCAGTGTAGAACCAGTTACACAACTGGGAATCCAAGAGCATGTGGTAAATCAACCTTTTGAGTCTCAATAGCTCACAAAAGGTCAGCTTCATTAGCCTTGGAGTCCACTTTTTTGTCCAGCTCATCCCAGGGTACAGCAAACAGGATCCAGTTCTTTTCTGATCATCTGTAGGTCCAAAAAGTGTTCTAAAGAGGTTTCCTTGAGGTGCCACATTTATGGTCTGAACTAGCCAGAGGAGAGGAATGACTCCTAGCCCCTCCCAAACCAATGGGGATAAACTTTCCAAGGGGCAACCCATCTCATGTTTTCAGCAATTAATGTTTTCTCTACTGCAAACAGATCCCATGGGGCAACTTACTCCTAAAATTCAAGATGTGGGAGCCCTTCGTTGCTTGAGCAGAGACCTTGTGCATGCCCATTCAGGATGTGACCAAGGAAATGACCTGTCCCCTCCCCTGTGTCCACTCCAAAGTTGTTCTGGTGAAGCTTTTCTTTCGCTGGATTCAGAACTAAACTGGCTTGTGTGCGCCTGGTGAACATAGGCTGTCCCTTCCTCAGCTCTCCTGTTGCACTAAAATATGAATGGGCAGGCTTCATCTCTGTTCCTTTCAAGTTAACGAAGTTCCTCAACCCACCCCAACTGGCATTCCAGAGAGATGGAAGGTCACTTTATAAAAGTTAATTTTCTTAAACATTTATATAAAATGTAACATCACTAATTGATTGAATTTTTAATAAATATGAAAAATAGACTTTAAATTACCCTTCTGGCCATTTCTTGTCAAAAGTTACACATACAAATTTATACCCTGTACTTTGACATTTTCTAGGAACCAGCTACATCCCTGCCAGGGATCACTGACAGAATATCGATCACCACAATATCGACTTACGCAAATATCGGGACATAAATATCGTTGTCAAAAATATCGACCTCCTATCTTTATAATGGTAAGTGCAAAAATATCGGAAAAAAAATATCGTTGTAAAAAATATTGATGTACAAAATATGGTTTTTTTATATGTATAAAAAATATTGTAAAATAAATTAAATAATACATTTAATTTAAAAAAATTATTTAGATGTATTTGTAAATTGTAACAATTATAAGTAATAAATGTAATTAAAAACAATTAAACATACATATATAAAAGGTAATATATATACATTTACTTAAAAACAATTAATAAATATTTTTAATTAATTTTAAAATGCAATAAATATAATTAAAATTATAATTAAATATATATATATACATACATACACCTATAACATAAAAATTAATTTAAAAAAATTATATTATAAATTAAAAAATTAAAATATTTAGGGGCCCATTACGATACCCGGCGTAAAAAAATCCGCCAGGCATAGAAGCGGCAAAAATCCGGCCGCACACACCGTCTGAACACCGACCACGCCATTACGATTACACAAACCGAAAACCGCCATCGGCGGAAAAATCACACAAGATACCGCCCGCCATCGTCCGAGTCGGAGTCAAACCGCCCGCCACGGACGGAAACACGCACGACAACACAAAACCGCCCGCCCTCACGGCCGACACACCGCACGTGAGATTACGATCGCACCGCCATGAGCGCGGGAAAACTACAAATATACCGCCCGCCAGCGCAAACAACGCCGATGAGAATCTACACGGCAGAAGCCCACGTCCCTGCACAGAAACCATCCGCTGACAAAACCAATCGCACACAACATGGCCAACAAGTCCACACAGCAAGGCACGCACAAATACACAAGCACAGTACACATCCCGAAAACACCCCCTGGACAAACAAAAACTACAAAGGCCAGAACCCCAGACACAACACACCTGAAAACAACAGACCATGAGGACACACCCACATAGGTAAGTACAAAAGCAGCACTCCCACAGACCACAACCCCTTGCAACATTGCAAACTAGAGAGGAGAGGAGAGGACACAGTAACATAGCAAGGACAGCAGCACACCACAGAAACGCACACATCACAACCACCACCACCACCACCACCACCAAACACCGGCACCACAAACCCCCTGCACATTACACAACACACACCGCACCAGCACCACAAACACCATGGCACCACAAAGAATGCCCAAGTTCACGCCCATGGAGCTGACGGTCATGGTCGACGAGATCATCAAGGTGCACCCACAAATCTATGGGAACCTGGTCCAGCACACACCACTAGCCACCAGAAAGAGAATGTGGAACCGGATCGTAGACCAGGTCAATGCAGTCGGGACCCTGCCCAGGAACAGAGTTGAAATCAACAAACGGTGGAATGACGTCAAGAGCCTGGTCAAGAAGAAGGAGAGCAAGAACAGAGAGCTGGCAGCCGTCACTGGCGGAGGGAATCCCGCGCTCTTTAAGACCTTCAAAGCGTGGGAGGAGAAGGTGCGAGTCATCATACATCCGGAGATCCTCGCCGGATTAGTAGGGGAGTGGAGGCTGGTAAGTACAAACTAATGTATACCAGCACACCGCTATGTACTCACATGCACTACCACCATGCCACAGCTCCCAGGGACAAACACCCCCATGTCCAGCACACAATACACAACACATCACACACACATGCAACAGACACCACCACACACAGCCCAAACCGAACAACTGTAAGATACGTGGGGACATGTGTACACTCAGCCAGCCACGTAACCACCAACAGGTCCCCGAGTATGCCAGAAGCGCCACAACGAGCACCCACCACACCCATGTGTCCGCCATAGCTGCACTAACCGACAAGTAACAGGTAAGTGGCAGGAACACAAAATGCAGTGGGTGGGAGGGTGGACAGCCCAAGTACAACACACACCAGGCCCCTAGTCCCACAGCACAGCAAGGAGGAGCATCCCCCACACCCCACAGCCACGTGTCAGCCACCGCAGTGCACACCGACAGCCGAAAGGTAGACATCACGGTCCACAACAATCGGTGTCAGTGGGTGTCCAGCCACCACCACGAGCCACAACACCCCCCCACCCCCACAGACCTGCAACATGGAGCACCCCCGCTTAGAACCATGTGGCATCCAGTACAGTGCACGCCCGAACAACCTGCAGGTGGGAAACTGGACAGGGCTGGATTACTGGAGGCATGAGGACCGTAACACGACCAACACATGGGACATGTCACGTAGCAGACGAACACGCAGCACCGCCCACCGTCACGAACAAGTGAACAATGTGCACACGGACATGAACCACAGACTCACACCTCACATGACCCATCACAGACACAGCAACACCCAAGGAGCCACGTCTGCATGCACAAGCCACACTGAATATAGTACCACACGGCAGCCACTGTGCAACCCATCACACACAACCGAAACACCATTGAAGTCCTGTTCATGTAGCCCCTACTGCCTGTCAACCACACACCCCACAACTACGCCTATGTAAGACAAACAACACTAGACGCAACAGAGCGGAACAACATAAATGCACACGAACACCACTGAACCCATCAAACACATAGACACACCATGCACATACAACATACCGTCCATCCCATCCGTCAGCCCCAGTCTCATGAAAGGCATGTCATCCGCACAGCTGCCACACATACAGCAGTCACGCTAAGATACATGCCCATGACCAACCATGTGCCAGAAGTCAATGAAGCGCACGCCACACTGTGAGCAACAACACACAACATGGGCCACCCCCCGAGCACTGCAGTGATGCACATGGCACAGGGCAGCACGCACACCAAGGAGATGGGACAACTGCAATACATTGGCTGGCACACAACCATCACTCACTCATAACGATGCGTCCAATGCCATGTCCAGTAATCACAACAGACAGCAAATATGCAGGCCATGTCAGACATGCACACACCTCAGACCATGCACTGTCATGCTGCCACAACACATGTCACGTTCGGCACCCATGGCTCACAGCATGTACCCCAAAAGCATATTCCCTCCCAAATGCGAATCTGGGGCATGGCCCCCATGTTGCCATATGCGTTCCTAAGCGTCCCATTTGAACACCAAAAGCAAAGTACAAACCAGACCCAGGATGGGCCAGGAGCCCGCATACACCAGAGTCACAATAAGTAGGGGCACAGCAACACACCCATCGGCATGGCCAATCCGTCCCATGCCACATGTGCACAGCACACAGTCCCATTGCCAAGCACACACAACTACAAATTGTACAGCCACACACACGCCTCCGGGAAACCCATGTACGAGATTGCACGAACTGTTAATGTCAGACGACAAATACATACTTCGTCAGGTGCAACACAATAACAAATCTCATTCTCTCCACAGGTGACGAACTGCTGGATGCTGGGGATGGAGACAGCAGCCAGCACAGCCAGCCTACAAGCCCCCAACGAGGACACACGGATGTGGAGGATCTGTCCTCCTCTTCGGACACGGACCACCAAGCAGGCCCATCTGGTGTGGCAGGGCCCAGCCGCTCCCCAGGACCCCTCCTACCCACCAACCCATCATCCTGGGCTGCTGAACATTCCCAGCCCCCTGCTGCCACTGTCGTTGCGGCCACACCCACGGACATTGCGGCCACACCCACGGTCATTGCGGCCACACCCACGGTCATTGCGGCCACTACCACTGCCGCAACCGCCACCATCGCCGCACCGACCACCACCGCCGCCACCACCACCACGTCTTCGCTGGCACCAGCCCCAGCGCAGGTGGTGGCCCGGCCGACTGGATCCACCCTGGGAGCCACAGCGAGGACCGTGGTGAGCAATGTGGCTAGTGGGCAGGCCGGTGGCAGCAGTACCGGTAGGAGGAGCAGGGTCAGGGAAACGCAAGTCTCCCCTGGGAGCCATGCCCTGCCTCAAATGGCCAGAGTCCTTGGGGCCTATGAAGAGGCCCAAGGACAATGGGCCAGGTCTGCTTCAGACACGCAGGAGGTGCTGGGGGTGCTGAGGTCCATGGACGCCCGTATGGGCCAACTCGTGGACCTCATGGGCCAGCTGGTGGTGAGGTCACAGCCAGGGACAGCAGCTCCACCACCGCCACCACCTGCCGGGGCGCAGGGTCGTGCAGCTGTGTCCAGTTCCCCTGCGTCCACAGCCAGTGAGCACACCTCAACCACCAGCAGGTCGCAAGCAGGCACCCCCCCTCGCAAACGTGGAAGGGGCCGTCAGAAGTGGAAACAGATCTCACGGGAGGACTTTGCACGCTCCAGACGCAAGTGAGGCAGCCAGCCAGCCTTCCTTGACCACCCACTGCATTGACTTGGACTACGATCCCACTCCACACAGCCATCTGGATGGCATGTGTCTGTTGGACCATGGACATAGAACCAGTGGGTACACCCTGAACATCACGCAGCCATGACCGACAGCTCATTGTCACTGCACGCACCACTTTTGTCATCACCTTACACACAATCACATGTCACAGTTTGAAATAAATGCACCTCTTACACAAACTGCTGTTTGTGCCCTGTGTTTTATTTGTACGGAATACAACGGCCACCTTGGGCGGAAAGGCACCTGATGCGTGGCATGGCAATGGAACCGGAGGGCCTGTAGGGACCTAGGGGTGGGAGACAGAACAGGAGCACATTCAATGAGTGTGTCACACACCCATCACACAGTACATGTCAACAACTACAAGCAATGTACACACATCGCACAGAGCAATAGGGCACAATGCCACAGCCACCAACAGTGGCATACTACCCTGGCCATGGAGCGTTGACACACAGCACGCAGTGAACAAACGGCCACCCTGACACAGCACACACACACCTGCACAGATACAGCCACATCAGCCGTCGTACATGGACACTCACCGTCAAGTGAAGTAGCGGGCGATGAGCTGCTGCCGCACATTACCAGCTTCCTCCTCTCCGCTGTCCTCCTCACTCGAGCTGTCCTGGTCTGCGGGCTGGGGCCCTGGTTGATCTCCGTCATCCACGATGAGGGGGATCTGCTTCCGAATGGCCAGATTGTGCAGCATGCAGCACGCCACCACTATCTGGCACACCTTCTGTGGGGAGTACGCCAGCGCACCCTCGGTGCGGTCCAGGCACCTGAACCTGGACTTGAGGAGGCCAAAGGTACGCTCGACCACACGTCTGGTCCTCCCATGTGCCTCATTGTAGCGATCGTCTGCTGGGGTGCGAGGATTCCTCAATGGACTGAGCAGCCATGCCCCATTCGGGTACGCAGAGTCACCTGGGTGTGAGGGACACAGAGAACCGTTGCTATTCCAACTGGACAGGGGACAGCATCGCACAACCAGCACGCTACACCACTCCACATACTCACCGACAATACAGCCACGATCCTGTTGCAGATTGGACATCAGTCGTGGCAAGATGATGTTGCGCATTATGTGTGCGTCATGGGCCGAGCCTGGGAACTTTGCACACACGTGGGTGATCACCATGTCTGCAAGGCACACCACTTGCACATTCAGGGAGTGCGTGTGCTTCCTGTTGCGGTACAGGTGCTCAGTGGCCTGTGGTGGAACAAGGCCAACATGTGTGCAGTCAATGGCTCCAACGACGTGTGGGATTCTGCCAAGGGCATAGAATGCACCCTTCACTGCCGCCAATTCACGAGCCCTGGGGAAGCGGATGTACCTGTTTCGGTACAGCATCATGGCTGCCAGTACATCCCTCAGCACCTTGCTGAACATGGGCTGGGACATCCCTCCTCCACTGCCCACTGTGTGCTGGAATGACCCAGTGGCGAAGAAATGCATGGCGGCCATCACCTTAGCCGTGGGGGTGACAGCTGTCGGATACACCCTGCGGGGACGGAGATGGGGTTCCAACATGGCACACAGTCGATGCAGGGTTGGCCTGTCCAGGTGAAACTTCCTAATGACCTCTGTATCGTCCATGTCCGCCAGCAATTGGTATGGGCGGTCAATGTTCGGTCTCCGCCTAGGGAAAATGGCAGTGGACACATGTCAAAGCAACACAACACATAGCAATTTCGCATACACATCACTGACATGACTGAGCAAGCACATGAGCCACAGCCCAGCTGTCAAGCTGGGACGGCACGGCCACAATACACTTACACAGGTCTCCCAACAATGGCAATGGCTAGTGATACAAACCACTGCCATGTGCATGCACATGGGGATCTAGGCCCCAATGACTTGCGGGGCGTGCTGATGGGGACTGACTGCATATTCGTCAAGCGGCAACGCCACGGCAACATGAATGTCTGCTGAGCATGGAACTGCTTCCGAGGCTGGATGAGTATGGCACACGACGACGACGATGTGGGCACAGGCTGAGCGGCCAAAACAAGTGGGACCTGTGGCACGAGGGGATATGAGACAGTAGTAGGTGTCAGCACTGCACCCTATGTACAGCACTGTACGGATCACACCTCCCGAAACATTGACAGGTGTCCACATTGACAGCCCCATGCCAAGACGGCTGTGTGCTTGCAGTCACACGTCACAGGTGAGAGGTTACATTGCACGTGCCAGGTGGCAGACGTACATAGTGGGAGCTGGCATGTGTGTGCATGTGTCTCCTGTTCAGGATCCACCAGATGGGCGCTGACTCTGTACTGACCATTGGACACAGCATGTTCCGTGGAAGGCTTGTGTGTGTGGGATGGTGGCACTGGATGTGCCTCCGTTGGGTGGGGGCCATGCACAGGGCGGGTACGTCGATGATTGCGCATTGTTGGTCACGGTGGGTGCACCCACTAAGATGTGTTGCCCTGTGTTCAATTCCTATGTCCGCATGATGATGGACTGTAGATGTGGGCAGACTACACATTGGTCGATGTGCTGTCTATATGCATGTGCCTTCACAACAGGCACAGCTGCCCCTGCACATGTGACCCCTGCTGGACTCGCTGCTGGGTCTGTGGAGCTGATGCACCTTCTGTGCGTGGGGCGGACAGCTCTCCTCACTTCCCTCATTGCGCATGTCATGACTTTGCCGCAGGTGACATGGATCATGGAGGGCCCACATGTACGCGTGGGTAGGCTACACATGATTGTTCACTGGTCGCCACCCCCAGTCAGTGTTTCGAATGGGAAGGTTGTCGTGCTGGTGGTATATTCGATGTGGCGGATGGGCGGGCCTAGGTGCGGGCTTACATTCCGGACATGGGGGGTAGTTGGATTGGCGACTAGTTGCAGTACACACGGGACACGTCTCTTCCTTTCCACATCTGGGTCATCCCTTGTACTCACTGACAGTGATACAGTCATCTTCGCCCCAGCCCTCATGTCCTCCCCTCGCTCCCCCAATATGCATGTGCACCTGCGAGGCTAGCGCTTGCACAGGCAGCCCCAAGCTCGCACCAGAGAGGGCAAGGAGTGTATGTGTGGGTCCAGTTGCACGAGTGGGCTGTCTCAGGGTATGATGTGTTACGGGACGCCGTCCACCTGCGTGGTGCCCCAAATGGAGACCCGGCCTGCATGGACTATGCATCACAGTCTTCGCCTTCCGGATCCGCCACCTGCGACACCCAGTGGCTGTGGCTGCCCTTGCGGCCAGGCCGCGTCCGTCTGTGACTGATGGCCCACACATTCACTCTTTGGCCTCTCTGGGGAGGGCTCGGGGTGGTGGCGCACGCGCTTGCACTTAGTCGCAATGGCATGTGGCGTGGTTGGTATAATGGGCAATGGATGGGATGGTGCGAGCCACCTCCCGTGACGTCAGTTCTGCTCGTGCTGTGGTGCGTCCCCCTACACTTCCATCTGACTTGTGCCATGCTAGACGTTGAGGTTCTATTGCCTGCGTGATATGACCAGGAGGAGCGCGAGGAGACCTCTCACACACCATGCTCCACTGCCATCCCGTGCCCTGTATCGCCTGTGCGGATTGACTATGTTGGGGTTACACCTGGTCGACTGGGGCTGTGTGTGCCTTGTCAAGGGGCATGGCGGGCGCATAACAGGATCCAGCTTGTCCACAGAGGGTGGGCTGAGGTGCGCCTGGTACCGCTTTGTACGTGTGCCCGGCTGCTGTGCACACACGTGTTCACTCCCCCCGACAGGTGTCCTCTCACAATGCCCAGGGAAGCGGTGGTGTACTGTTCATGACCCCTCCCAACACGGCGTGCTCCAACTTGGCAAGTGCGCATCTACCCGTCACACCCACCCACCTGAGCACTGCGTCCATACGACTTCACACGACACATGTGTGTCTGCCACAGTTGTGCTACTCATTTGCGTTGACATCCAATACCAGTGGACTACATGGTCATGTCACGACTGCCGTGTACTTCACATACTCTCATCCTCTCTCATTCGTACTTGTGAAATGAGTCAGCGGAGACAGTTTTGGTTTCAAACATTATATTGAGTCTTCTGTCCTCTGTGATGCAGTATAGTGGACACTACTGGCAGCGGAATACATGTTGAGGATATACTGAGCATGATTGCAAATGGGATAGGGTGTGGGGTTACATGTGATTGGCTGTTGCATGTGGGATGTGGGCTTCAGAGTTACATCTGCTTGGCCAAGGCTGTGCTAATGTACATTTACGTATAGCTGCGGAGCTGCGGACTTTGACACAGACGGTATACATGTAGCCTACCAGACCGCTTGGCATCATGGGCACAGTCCATCTCAGTTCCATGTGACAGGTTTGCTGCGGTTGTTCCTCATGCACGCGTGCATGTGAGATGACATCAGGGCATGTGCTTGCGTGCATGCAGCGGCGTGCCACTTGTTGTTGCAATGTGGTGGTTACTGGACATGTCACAGTCACTGGGGTCGTGTTGTTGTTGTATGCACTTGTCGTCCATGCAAAGGTCCTGGTATGGGATTCCCGGGGCGGGGGTGGGAGGGGTGCAGCACCCACAGACTCCAGGCGACCTATTCTTGTCCACTGAGCGGTGTGTGTGTCCATGGGCGCTGGATCCATGTCGTGTCCTGGTTGTTCGTGCAGTTCCGTCCATGTGGGTGCGATACACAGACCCCATGCCACTGCCTCCCACGATGCATGCGGTGTTCCTGGATGTGATGGGGAACAGTGTGCATGTCCCGGTCATATCCGATGACATGGCGATGTCGTTGATGGTGTGGTTACAGTTGCCGGTCGTTTGGTATGGCTGTTGTGGTGGTGACTGGCCAGTCCGTGCGGAAGCTAAGCATGGGTGCGGGGTTGGACATCATAGGTCAATCGGGGAACCTGCGTTGTGGTCCGACGAATTTACAGGTTGTCAGGTATGCGATGCCGTCCAGCAGGGCTTCCATGTCATTGGTGGTGTACATGTTTGCCAGCCAATGTAGCGGATGGTGGCTGTCAAGGTGTTGTTCGTAAGTTGTCCCTTGGAGGACCATGATGGGGCATGCTGGGTGACATTCGATGTAGCTGTTCTCGATGATCCGTCGTGTGGAGGCACAGTGGTCCCATTTCAGTGCGGGTGCGATGTTAGCCACATACGCCATGCCCCCATAGGCAGAGCAGGCCCTGTCGTGTGCGTCCAGAGGGAGGAGTAGTGGTAGCAGGTCCGCCTTTAGACATGCCGGGTTGGAGAGGCACATCTCCACGGGATGCTGGTAGGGACACCTCCGACAGTAGAAGACGGGCATGACGCAGCTGAACAATGTGATGCGGTAAGTCAGTCGGTAACTTACGTTCAGCAGGGACAGGAGATCGCATCCCAATATATATATCAGGTTGGTTTTGTACAGCTTGAGCTGTCCGGCGTAGTTGGGTAGGTGTGTTGCGGTTGCCATTTCGCAGCGGTGCGTTGTGGTGGCGTGCTCCGGCTGTGTGTGCAGTCTGCAATGTGCACGCTCCGAGGTTGCTGTGAGCTCTGTGTAGTCGTAGGGAGACAGGACTTGTGTTCTGTTGGCTTGTGCGGAGGACATGGGCCCTCATCCCACATGCTTCTCAGACAGTTCAAGGTCAGTGATGTGTGACTCCTTCCAATTAACTTGCATGTGGCCGACATGGGGGAGTGTTTTCTTTTTCTTTCCCGTCCGTTGTGTTCTTCTGTGATATGCGCTATCTGCCCTGTGGTAGGTCTCCTCGGCATGCCTGTGTTGGTCTTTTCTTGGACAATGGCTGTATTCACCGGCTTCTTTCGTAGGGCTGTGGTTTCGGAGTTGGAATGGAAGGTCATTCAGTGCTGTCTGCTCTCCCTTGTGTGGGCGGCAGGCTGCCTTTCCGCTCTGCGTTGGGCCTTGTGTGTGAATGTTATTCTTGGGCCACCTGTTGTCGGTCCCCGGGCTCTTTGGTGTTCCGTTTTATATGTCTTGTTCATATGTGCAGGGGGGTATGGGTGTTTCAGTGTGGTACTGGCGTTCCTCTTCCCGAAGGGGCCCTGCTTCTCCTAGTTGGTGTTGCCGCCGCTGTGTGCTACGCCATGTTTGTTACACTGGGGTGTGTCCTGCTGTTGCGTGACTTCACTGACATTTGTGCGTCGGTTGTGTGGCGTTGGGTGTTGTCCGTGAATTGGGCGTTGGGGACATGTCTGTGGCAGGCCTGTCACGTGTCATGTGCGTTCGGGGTGGGGCTGATGTGTGTGCTGCTTGGTTGTGTCCCTGTGTCTGTGTGCGACGCATGCATGGCGCTGCGGTTGGCCTCTGCGTTGTGCGCATGTGTGGCGGCGTCATCGCCGCTTTGGGGCCGTGACGGGGTCGTTGGTTCCTAGTCCCAGGTGGTGTGTACACATGTGTTACGCGATGTTACGATTTGGCCTGTGTGTCATATGTGGATGCAATGGTGGATGTGTAGTGTACACGCGGGGGTGGGGGGTTGTCCGCTTTTCCGCCCTTGCACTGTGTGCGCTGTTTGCGTGCACTTGTTGTGTGTGTGCCTACCTGCGTCTCCGCGGTACGTTGCGTCCTTGGTGGTGCATCAGCAAGAGCATGGGGAGGGCCTGCAGTGCTGGATTCATGCTCGGGGGAGCCGCTTCTTCGTTGTCCGTGCTCGACGTCCGTGTTACCACTTCGGTTTGTCGTACGGTGTCTCTTAGCCGTGGGAGCCGTTTGTTTGCGGCATCGTAATTTATACGCCGGGCGGGACGTGATTTCGTCGGACGGTGTGTGTCAATTGTGCTGCGCCGCTACGTGTACGGACGCACTTTTATGGCGGACGGTGTTGCTGGCTTGCCGGCGGTGTTTGGCCTACTTTTCGCATCGTAATTGGGCGGGCGTGTGGACTGCTGCGTGCCGGCGGTAACTGGTGGTTTTTGCATCCGCCAGCACGGCGGTTGTGCTTCCGCCCGCCATCGTAATGACCCCCTTAATATTTTTTAAACCTACATTTTGCCCTACATTGAGTGCAACAGTAGAGAAAGTGTTGGAGAGCAGAGGGGAATAATTTACTATTCCCACTCCAATGAGTACAACAGTATGGAAAGTGTTGGATAGCGGAGGGGTAAAAATTACTATTCCCACTCCAGCGAGTGCAACAGTAGGGAAAGTGTTGGATAGCGAAGGGTTAAAATTTACTATTCCAACTCCAGCGAGTGCAACACTACGGAAAGTGTTGGATAGCAGAGAGGAAAAAATTTCTATTTCCACTCCAGTAAATGCAATAGTAGAGAAAGTGTTGGATAGTGGAGGGGACTAATTTACTGCTCCCACTCCAGCAAGTGCAACAGTAGGGAAAGTGTTGGATAGCGGAGGGGATAAAATTACTATTCCCACTCCAGTGAGTGCAACAGTAGGGAAAGTGTTGGATAGCGTAGGGGATAAAATTACTATTCCCACTCCAGCGAGTGCAACAGCAGGGAAAGTGTTGGATAGCGGAGGGAAAAAATTACTATTCCCACTCCTGCGAGAGCAACAGTAGAGAAAGTGTTGGATAGCAGAGGGGAAAACATTACTATTCCCACTCCAACGAGTGCAAAAGTAGGGAATATGTTGGATAGCGGAGGAGTAAAACTTACTATTCTCACTCCAGCTAGTGCAACAGTAGGGAAAGTGTTGGATAATGGGGGGATAAAATTACTATTCCCACTCCAGCTAGTGCAACAGTAGG
Source organism: Calotriton arnoldi (assembly GCA_963921515.1). Taxonomy (NCBI): domain Eukaryota; kingdom Metazoa; phylum Chordata; class Amphibia; order Caudata; family Salamandridae; genus Calotriton; species Calotriton arnoldi. The sequence goes on along the minus strand of CAWUFW010004008.1, from coordinate 1,127,935 downwards.
GAAAGTGTTGGCTAGCGAAGGGAAAAAAAATACTATTCCCACTCCAGTGAGTGGTACAGTAGGGAAAGTGTTGGATAGCAGAGGGGTATAAATGACTATTCCCACTCCTGCGAATGCAGCAGTAGGGAAAGTGTTGGATAGCGGAGGGGTAAAAATTACTATTCCCTCTCCAATGAGTGCAACAGTAGGGAATATGTTGGATAGCGGAGAGTAAAACTTGCTATTCCCACTCCAGCTCATGCAACAGTAGGTAAAGTGTTGGATAGCGGAGGGGATAAAATTACTATTCCCACTCCACCGAGTGCAACAGTAGGGAAAGTGTTGGATAGCGGAGGGGAAAAAATTACTATTCCCACTTCAGTGAGTGCAACAGTAGGGAAAGTGTTGGATAGCGGAGGGGTATAAATTACTATTCCCACTCCTGCGAATGCAGCAGTAGAGAAAGTGTTGGATAGCGGAGGGGTAAAAATTACTATTCCCACTGAAGAAAATTTAAATTTAAAAACAAACAAAATATGAACTACAATACAAAAGATAATAAAAAACCCAAAAACAAAACATATATAAAAATATAAAAAATTACAAAACATAGAAACATATTATAATGTTAAAAAAATCTAAAAAATACATACAAAGATTAATTTAATTTCAACATTTTTTTTTTTACAAACAAATAAATATTTTTTAATAGAAATTACTTATTAATTATTACATACATGTAATATTTTTTCCTACCCTATAACCTCACACAATTTACAACACACATCTAAATTTAAAAAAAAGTGTACCTCCATAATTAACACAATTAATTATCAATTAAACAAATATTATTAATTAAAAAACACATTAAAACAGATAAAAATGTATGTACTAACCAAACATTACCCCTATAGAACCAAAATCCACAAACAAAATAAAAATAAACAATTACCAAAAATATTTATCAAGTAATAAATGAATATTTATAATCAAGTAATGATTAATTAATTTAAAGTAAGTTACTTTCTACCCTTTACCCCAATAAACACCACAACACACACCTAAAAATAATTACACAATTTCCATAACTAATTTAACATTAATAAATGAATATCAATTAACCACAAATCATTAATTAATTTAACACTATTTACTTCCCACCATTTACCACTATAAACCCCACAACTCACACAAATAATTACACAATTGCCATGTTTAAATATGAATTAATTAATTAGCATTAATTAACAAATAATTAATTAATTATAAATAAATTACCTCCCACCCTATTCCCTTATAAACCCCACCACCCATTTCTAAAACCATGACACAATTAACAAAATTTATTAACAATTAATTAACTAATATCAATTAACACGCAAATTATAAATAATTATTAATAAATTAATTCCCACAATTAACACTATAAAATAAAATTAAATAAATATTATATAAAAAATAATAATAAATGTATTAAAAGTAAATTTCTTCCCACCCTACTCCCCTATCAACCCCCAACCCGCTCCTAAAAAAATGTCACAATTAACATAATTACCAATTAATTAATAACAATTAACAACCAATTAAAAATAATTAATAATAAATTAATTCCCACAATTAACAGTATAACATATTAAATAAATAATAATTAATAAAAATTATAATATTTAATTAAATTACTTCCCACACTATTCCCCTATAAACCCACAACCCACTCCTAAAAAAATGACACAATTAACCTATTTACCAATTAATTAATTAATAAAAATTAACTGCCAATTATTTATTAATTAATAATAAATTAATTCCCACAATTAACACTATAAAATAAAATTAAATAAATATTATATAAAAAATATTAATAAATGTATTAAAATTAAATTACTTCCCACCCTATTCCCCTATAAACCTACAACCCGTTACGGAACTAAAACGCAAAATTTAATTAAAATAAAATAAATAACTGCTAAAAATGTAACACATATATTAAAAAACAAAAGCAATACTTAGACAAAAAAGAGCACATACGTTTAACATACATACTAAACTACATAACACTAACTAAAAAAACGATATTTTTAACAACTATATTGCTGCAAACGATATTAATGACTTCCATATTTTTAAAAACGACATTTCTTACCTTAAACTCGATATTCTTCACCACGATATTCTTGTAGTCGATATTTCTGTGTCTCGATATTTCAAACTCGATATTAGTGCAAGTCGACATTTCCAACTCGATATTCTGTCTCTATACCTCCTGCCAGTGAAATTAGGGGTCGATTATGATGGCGGAAGGACTGGAGTCCGCCCGCCATCGTGGTAGTGACTGGGACCGTCCGCAATACATGCAGCAGTTCCGCACACCAAATTAGGATGTGACCGCCACCATGGCGGTCGCATCCTGCATTTTAACATTGTGGCGGGTGCTGCTGACAGCAGCACCCGCCGCAATGTTGAAAATGCATGTTGTGCATTTCAGTGAACTACGTGGCAGGCACCACACGGTGCCTGCCATGTAGCGCACTGAAATGTAGGGGGGTGCCATGGGTACCCCCCAGTGTACATACACCTCCCCCAACACATTAGTGGCCCGCAACGGGCCCCCAAAATGAATCTCCACCAGACTTTCCATGACGGTTTCGCTGTCATGGAAAGGCTGGGTTAAAGCCTGCATCATAATATGGTGGATGGTGCCTGCTAGGCACCGCCACCATTTTATGGATGCTCACCGCTCCGCCAGGCAATCGGGACGATTGCCTGTGGCGGTTCTGTGGCGGACGGTCTTTGCATTCGCCACGGTCGCAGTGTGGATCTGCCCGCCATCCTAATCTAGCGGGCGGTCAATCCACGTTTGATGGCAGATGGATCGCCACCGCACGGCTGGCGGTGGCGGTCCGTCCGCCATCATAATGAGCCCCTTAGTTTTTGGGGGCTAGTCACTGGAAGTACATGGCAGCTTTAATTTTGCACATGTTCCACTTTTATATATCAGGCACCATACCTTGGGGTCCATTACGATGGCGGGCGGACTTTGTCCGCCCGCCACCGTAACGGAATGCGGGACCGTCCGCCAGGGGTGCAGCGGTCCCGCACCTGCAATTAGGATGCCACCGTGGCGGTGGCATCCCCCATACTCAGCATTGTGGCGGGCGGTGCTCACAGCACTACCCGCCACAATGCTGGAAATGCATGTTGTGCATTTGCATGTCCAGGGTGACAGGCACCGCGCGGTGCCTGCCACCTTGTGCATTCAAATGCAGGGGGGTACCATAGGTACCCCCCATGTGCACCCCCCACCCCCTCAACACCCTGGGGGCCCGCAACTGGCCCCCAATTGCAATTACCGTATGCCTTTCCATGGCGGCAACGCCGCCATGGAAAGGCACACCTCTGCCAGCATCATAATATGGATGGCGGTGTCCTGCAGACACCGCCACCATATAATGCCCCTTTTCCGCCGGTCGACGAGTCGACCGGCGGAAAAGCGGCGGACGGTTTTTCCGTCCGCCGGGGTCCCCCCGCCATAGTAATATGGCAGGGGGAAAATGTGTGGCGGGCGGAGGGAAATAGCGTGCGGATCACAACCGCCATATGGGCGGTGGCGATCCGCCCGTTATCATAATGGGCCCCCTTGTTTGCAAAAAGTAACACTAAGGGGTGACTTGTTAATATTTAAAAGCAGGGTTTCCCACATGTCAAAAGGGTTATTTTGACAAGTTTGACAACAGTTGTTTCGGCTGCTGCAGTCAGGCTACATATGGTAGGCAGAATCCATGTTTGAAGGCTAACCTTGTGGATGGCACAATAGGTTTTGCCATCCACAGGTGGCATTTAATTTCCAGGACCTGTGTATTTTCTACACCATGTACTAGGGTAAAATAGGCAAGTTAAATATGTGCAATTAGGGATAAGCCAATTTAACCATGTTTAAATGGGTGGCATTGCGCAAAGCACCTTTTGCACTCGATAGTAAGAAGCACATGCTTCCTTGTGTCATTTTTCAGTGCATTAGTGCTGGTGCAGTCATATAAAATCTGGGCTTAAATGTCTTCCCATTGTATGCTTTTCACATACTGTAAATGTAAACTAGGTGGAGATGGAAATGCATCTCATTTCAACCTTAATGTAACTTTTCAGATTCCCTACAAATTATGTAAGAATGGCCAATATTCAAGCGAGAAAGGCTCTTATCCAGAATAGAGGCCCATGGGTGTTTACACAACACAGTAAATATAGAGGATTTGTATAATGTTGAATGTTTTATCACAGGGTCGATTAAAAACAGAGGTATTTGCTTTAAGCTAATTTTAAAACCAGTACTTTTCCCATTCCAAGAGTAAGAGATGATATAGGAGCAGCACAACTTTTTTCTGTGTCTTTCAAGGAGCAGGCTATTTATTTTTGCTTTAGAGTCTGTCTTGATATTGGACAGAAAGCAATGTGATAAGCTCCTTTTAACATAATATATTTGATGAATTAAAGAAGAGGAAACAGAAGAAAATCAATAAGTCAACTTGTGCCTTGTGTTACATACTCCTTTTTTTTTGTACAAAAGGCTCAAAAATTGCATTCACACATTCAGATAATTTTCTGTTGCAATATGAAAAAAGTCACTCACAGGCATCAACGGAAACAAAAAAAAGACACTTTTTTAAAACGGCAAAAAAATATAATAAATAACCAAATGAGTTTGTTAGCAAGTGGTTAGAAAGTGTCTCTATATGTTATATAGGTGTTAAATTGAAGCAATCAAGAATCTAATTAAATATATTTCTAATGAGTTTTGAAGGTAATATAAGAGCGAAAAGGATGACTTTATGCATATTTTAAGGATAATCTAAAAGTGCTAGTCAGTGGAGGCTAGTCCAATTAAAAAAATATATACACTACTTCTTACATATTTAACTAAATCTATTTTGAATTAGAGGGAAAGGCTCTGCAGGGCACAGTACAATATTAGACTATAATGGCCTACTGTCAAACGATTTGGCCACCAGGGTACAGCATTAAATGGGCGCCTTAAACAAACTTATGCAAACAAAATAGAATCTATTGTGATGATCTGCATTTTTTAAAACAATTGATTTGATATCATGAAGATGGGTGATTACTAAAATAGTTGATACTTGAGCAGGCCAATGATTGAGACATGTTAGTTTGAGTCATTACACTAATTACTTTTTGGCTGATACATATATTCACTGAACAAACCATAGGTTTCAGGGACGTTATAGTTAGTTGGACATTTCACTCGTACAAAACCAGAGAAATTCGGCCGTTATAGTTAGTTGAGGTAACTATAACTCGCGCCCCCGCAATGCACTGCTGATGACGTCACATATTACATCACTCATGACATGGTCAGTGACATCACTGATGACATCTCAAATGACATCACTGAGGACATCATCCAGTGACTGTGTGTTTCTGTAAAGTTTAAATATGATTTATATATATATATGCCAAGGTGTATTAAAGAAGGAGTGGGTGTATGAGTGTCTGTATGGATGATTTAGTAGGTGCGTGACTGACTGTATAAATGAGTGATTAAACGTGTCTTACTGAATGCATGAGTTAGTGACTAAACTGTGTGAATGTCTGTATCAATCTGTCAGTTGGTGTGTAAGTGGCTGCATGGGTTGGTGAGCAGCTATATGAGTGTCTATATGGGCTATTGATTGGTTGTCTGAGTATCTGTATGGGTGCCTGAGTGTCTGTGTGGGTGGGTGGGGTGTGTGTGACTTTGTGCATAGATGTGTGAGTGGGTGATTCACTGGGTGTGAGGGTTCAAGAGTACGTCTGTGAAGGGCTGTATGGGTGGGTGAGTGTGTGTATGGGTGTGTTGGTGAGTGTTTAGATGTCTCAGTGGTACATGGGTGACTAACTACATATGTGAAAGGCAGTATATGTGAGTGTTGGACTATATAAATGACTATATGTGAGAGTGAGTGATTGTGAGACTGGCTGTATGGATGAGTGTGTGCTTGCGTCAGTGATTCTATAACAGAGTAAATATGTGTTAGTATCTGTATGAATAAGTGAGGTGGTGTGTGTATAATTGTGTAGGTGAGTAAATGGGAGTGTGATTGATTCTTTGCATGACTGACTATGTGTGTGAGTAACTCTATGGGGAGTGGCGGTGTGTGAGTGTCTGTATAGGTGTATGAGTGCATATGATAGTGCTGTATTGATGAGTGACTGCATGTATGAGTGACTGTATGGGTGAATGAGTAGATGTGTGTGTAGACCTAGGAATCAGTGAGTGGGTATGTAGTAACTGGTAATGGTGTGTCTTTGGTTTCGAAAATGGTAGTCTGCATTTTAGAGTGGGTGTATCAAAGGTTATATTAGGGTGTGAGGAGGTGCATCAGATTATCATGTAGATGATGTCATCAGTGATTTCATTTGAGATGTCATCAGTGATGTCATTAGTGATGTCAATGACCATGTCATGAGTGATGTAATATGTGACGTCATCAGCAGTGCATTGCGGGGGCGCGAGTTATAGTTAGCTCAACTAACTATAACGGCCGAATTTCTCTGGCTTTGTACGAGTGAAATGTCCAACTAACTATAAAATCCCTGAAACCTATGGTTTTTTCAGTGAATTTCTAAGTTTTTTTAAATGCTAATTTCTAACTATAATGTCCCTGAAACCTATGGTTTTTTCAGTGAATTTCAAAGGTTTTTTAAATGCTAATTTCTAACTATAACGACCCTGAAACCTATGGTTTTTTCAGAGAATTTCAAAAGTTTTTTAAATGCTAATATCCTACTATGCCTACATAGGTAGGACATAAGCAGAAAGAGGAAGAAAGGCGCAGAAAGAGAAATGCAGAAAGAGGCAACAGAAGTCCAGAAAGACAAAGAAAGGTACAGAAAGAAGCAAGAGATATGCAGAAATAACCAACAGAGGTGCAGAAAGAGGCCTTGTTGCAAAGACATCCTGTGCCCCCAACTTTTTGCTGATGGGTACAGGTGGTAACTGACTCTGACTAACCAGGCCTAGAGCCAGTGCTATGCTAAAAGACACTTAGAATACAGTGAAAACACCTACATACACTAGGGTACACTATGGGTTGGGGTACCCCTGTGATTGTCACGACCTTCCCTGTAAGGCCCTAGCACATAATGGGGCAGCGGGATTAAAGCTACTTCTAACTCAAAGGTGCAGAAAGAAGCAAGAGAAGTGCAGAAAGAAGCAACAGAGGTGCTTAAAGAGGCAAGAGGGGTGCAGAAAGAGGCAAGAGCAGTGCAGAAAGAAGCAAGAGAAGTGCAGAAAGAAGCAAGAGAGGTGGAGAAATAGGGAAGAGAGGTGCAGAAAGAGGCATGAGGGATGCAGAAATTTGCAAAAGAGGTGCAGAAAGAAGCAAGAACAGTGCAGAAAGAACTAACTTACATTGCAAATGCTTCTTTATCTAGTAGTCGCGTTTGCAGAGTGGTAGAGAAAGGGTGCTGGGCCTCCGACCAGCGCTCAGAAATTCCGCTGCGTAGGACTTACAGGAGGTACCAGGAGGGCTTCTTGGCCCCCAAAGTTCCTCAGGAGTAAAGTGAACTTCATCCCCCACCCCGTAGTCTGCCAGGAGGCACTTTTGTAGAGTGGTGAAGAAAGGGAGGGTGGCCTCCGAAGACGTCTTAGCAATCCTACTGTGTGGGACTTACTGGAGGTAACAAGAGGGGTAGTTGGCCCCCAAGGACATCCTTGGGGGCCAACTACCCCTCCTATTACCTCCAGTAAGTACCACACAGCAGGATTGCTAAGTTCTCATAATAGGCCACGCCTCCTTTGCCCACCACTCTGCAAACGCGCTCCCTGGCGTGCTCTTGGATTGGGATTGACGTCCCCTTCGCTGCTGGGGGTCCTTAGGGGCCAACTAGCCTACCTCTTACCTCCAGTAAGCCCCACACAGTGGGATTGCTGAGAGGTGGACACAGGCCACACCCCTTTTCTCCACCACTCTGCAAACGCACCTCCTGGCGTGCTCTTGGTTTGGGGATGAAGTCCCCTTTCCTCATGAGGGTCCCTGGGGACCAACTAGCCCTCCTATTACCTCCAGTAAGCCCCATACAGCTGGTTTCCTGAGAGTGCTCAAAGGCCACGCCCCCTTTTCAGACAACTCTGCAAACGCGGCTCATGGCACACTGCTGCTCGGGGGATGAAGTCCACTTGTGTCCTGAGGTCCTCAGGACACAAGAGGACTTCATCGCCCCACCAGCAGTGCACCAAGAGGCGCGTTTGCAGAGTGGTGTAAAAAGGGGCATGTCCTCGGACCACCTCTTAGCAATCCCACTGTGTGGCGCTTACTGGAGGTGCCTGGAAGGCTAGTTGGCCCCCAGGGACCCTCAGGAATAAAGGGGACTTAATCCCCCAACTTAGAACACGCCAGGGGGCGTGTATGCAGAGTGGTGCAGGGAGGGGGCGGGGCCTCCGGCGATATGCCATCTTTTTTAAAATTTTGGTTTTTGGAAGGGGGCTGTGTGGCCCCCCATCCCTTTATTATTTTTGGGCCCTGGGGACCCCATCCCCCAGGGCCTGAGCATTTTTTGTTAAAAAAACGAAAGGGGGGCCCCGCGGCTCTCCTCCCATGGCTTATTTCGGCCCCGGGGACCCCATCCCCTGGGGCATGGGCACATATTTAATCTTTTTTTTTTAATTTTAAGGAGGGGGCTGCACGGTCCCACTCCTGAGGCCATTAGTGGCCCCGGGAACCCCATCCCCCAGGGCTGTGCCTCGATCTTTTGTTTTATATAATGTTTAATTAGGGAGGGGGGCCACGTGGCCCCCCTTTACATGGCCACTTCTGGCCCCGGAGACCCCATCCCCCGGGGCCTGGCCTCAGCATTGGGGACCTTGGGGGGAGCCCCAATGCCCCCACGGTCCCTGCCGGCTCCCCGCCTCCTGCGGAAGCCGGCATTGTTTTTGGGGAAGGGGAGCTGATAACATGCAGCTCCCCTTGCCCAAAAGCAATTCTGCTTTGCTTCTTGGAAGCGAGGGCAGGTTTCCTGCTCTCGCTTCCAAGAAGCAAAGCAGTGTTTGCTATGGCAGGGCGCCCTGCCATAGCAAATGGCAATGTCCCGGGGGTGGGCACCCTGGGATATTGCAGAAGCCGGCCCTTTCGAAGTGGGGGTCCCCAGGGCCAAGGAGGGCTCCAGGAGGGGGGCCACGCGGCCCCCCTCCCAACGTATGCAATGCCCCAGAGAGGTGGTGGTCCCTGTGGCCCGGGGGTCCACAATGGACCCCGTATTTAAATAATTAGTTCCCCGGGGAGGTGGTGGTCCCCGGGACATTGTGAGGGGGCAGGAGCCCCCCCACAAGACCCGGGGTGGTGGCGGTCCCTAGGGCTTGAGGGGGCCCATGAGGCCCCCCGCATATAATGAACAATGCCCCGGGGAGGTGGCCATCCACGGGGCAGTGTGGGGCAGGGGCAGGAGCTCCCACACACATTTTTTTTTAGAAGCCCCGGGGAGGTGGCGGCACCCGGGGCTGTGGGGGGCCGCGTACCCCCGCATATAATTAGCATAGCCCCAGGGAGGTGGTGGTTGCTGGGGCTGGGGGCCCTAACGGGCCCCCGCTACATATTTACTCATTGCCCCGGGACCTGGCCCACCCGGGGGCTTATAGAAAATGAAGCGCGGGAGCCCACGCTTAGTTTTTTTTCTCGGCCGGATTCGCGCACCCAGCGTGAATTCGGCCGATTTAAAAACAAAAAATGCTTTTTTTGGCCCTGGGGGTCCTTATGGGACCCCCTGAACAGGCCTAGGGGGTCAGGGTGTTTCTACACTGCCCCCTTTTCTTGATTTTCATCTTTTTTTTTACTGTTTTCTTATGACTCGGTTACCGAGTCACATGATGGCTGCCAACACTTCCTGGGTGTTGGCAGCCAATCAGAATGAAGCTCGTGCCCGGGAGGACTCGCGAATCCTCCTTGGTGCTCAGATATATACATTTTTATTTTTTTAATTTCTCAGGAACTACTGAACGGATTTACACCATTTAAAAAAAGGGTGCATTCTGAACCAAGAGCTACCTTTTTGCCAAATTTGGTGTAATTCCGTTCAGCAGTTCATGCTGTAGCCTGTTCCAAAATTCCTATGGAAAATAACATGGGGAAAACGCGTTTTGGGACCCCCCTTTTTTCTCGGCCCCTGCTTGACGAATCACCCCAAAACTGACCGGTGCGCCCCATTAGTTCTGAAAATTTTGCAAAGATTCGGCAACCGGCGCCAAAGATATTGGCAAAAGAAAAAACGCTTTTTGAATAGAAACGAGGTCCTAACTATAACTACCTACTGGCGACCGCCAGTAGGTAATATATATACATATATATATATATATATATATATATATATATATAATATATATAATAACGAAACCCCTGCCAAGTCACTGAGGAGTTCCATGACCGTGTAGAGGAACAAGGCCAGAGGTCCAGTAAAGGGCATGGAACTCCAAGCTGACTTGGAATTTCCTTTTATTGTATGGCAGAGTGTATTTTATTCATTATAATACATGATCACTCCATTAACCTACCCACAAACTGCTTAAATTCTTAGTGTTTTGCTCCTTCATGTTTATTGCAAACTGGAAAAATGAAAGCAGAATCTGTACTGCAAAGGCAAACATCAAAAAGCACCTAGTAATTTTTGCCAACATGCATTAGGATCAGTTTTATATAAGTTAAATTGAAACCATGTTGTGCTGAAACACGTAGAGATTCTATTTTACCTGTAATAAGATATAGCATGGCAAAAAATAAACATGTTACCATAAATATCTCCTTTCTGCTTTCTCCAGTTCCTCGTTCCTTGTTTAAACCACAGTTGTAATTATGCTCCTTTCAACCTGGCTGCCTGCTCTGGCAGACATTGTGATGATAACTCAATTGTAATAACTTATTACATTTGAACTGTTATGCCATTTCTTTATTACAGGTGTCTAGAGACGTAATAAGTCACCTGTAATAAGGAACCTAGAGATGGGCTTTTATAGAGGGATTGCAGGCTCCCACGTATTAGATATGTACATATATAAATATGTACATTATCTATGTATGTATGTATAGTATTGCACTGAGGTATTTTATTACCCACATAGTGCAAAAGGGCCAAAGCACACGTTCCGGTATAAGGTTATTGAACATTTAGATGATATGCAATATCCTTTTAATGGATTATAAGCCTTTTAATAGTCACATCTTTACCCTTCCCATGAAAATCTTACATCCTTGGTTTTTTGTTCTTCCATTTGAAAGAGATAGCATAGTTGAGGATATAAAGAATAAATGCAGAATCTGTACTGCTGAAATAACACTTCAATATGCAGATAGTAATTTCTTGCATTGGCACAATGTACAAAGAAAGTCAGAATAATAGACAAAGATGTCTGCCTGGATGGAATTTTTTTACTTTCTGGAAGTCACAGATGTTCACAGAAGTTCGCCTAAAAAGCTGTGCCAGGGTGGGTGTCCTGTCATCACCCTTGGAACATATACACAAAAAGGGGCCTGAGGAGATTTGGAAGACCAACTAGGGCAAACTCCCCAATCAAGTAACTCTATACACACAGGGCCCTCGGATCTGGTGAGGTGTGGAACTGCAAAAAACGGGGATTACCTTAAAGGGGGGTATCCCTTTTAAGGGCGGTTTCCCTCACCCACCAATGGTGGCATGCTTCATTATTGGGAATCCTCCTCGTACCATGAAGCCTAGTCAAGGTGCGGGCTACAACCCCCTCGCTGCAAGGGATGAGCTCAGGGATGTTTTAAAGGAGGGGTTATTACTAAAACCCAACGTGAGCTAACATGAAAATATAGAGAATAACTGGATAGCAGAAGATAAGATGTAAAACATAATAATCCACAAGACTAAATGTAAAATAGTTTCGGTCACAACAACCACTATCCAGAAGCAAATTTCCATATTTCAATTGTTCACCAGCAGACAACTATGCAACAGGTATCTCTGCCAGATGATCACAGCCCAAGTGTTTTCCCAGAGGCCAGCTAGACTGAGGGGTCGATTCCGATGTCGGCCGGAAGCGCACCTAACAGTATTCGTCCGGAAAAAATACCAGCCGAATGCGTGTTTTCCGACCGACTCGAACACTCTACCGAACGAACAAGTACGATGCGCATAACAGCCCAGATTCCGAGCGAGCCGTACTTACCCATTCCAGCTCCTGTACCCCGCCCGAGCCGGATCCGTAAACGCCGAATCGAGTCGCACGGAACCAAATACACAGCACCTTCCGGCCGGACTAGTACGATGCGTCTTCCGTACGTGCCGAACTCGTCGCTACGTCCGGCACGTTTGAGCATCCGGGCGAGCCGTACATAAGCTCCGTTTCGCGCCACAAGACGATCCACGGCTACGTGACGAACAAGCCTGCTACGAGTATGACTCGAAGACACGAGAAACCCGAACGAGATGATCCAAGCATGAATCCCATTGCGCAGGTCCTACCTATACTCTACATCTATTACCGGGACCGGCACAGACGCGTACGGCGCAGACGGTAAGTCAAACACCAACAATACAAACAAACCACACGTACACGAAACATGTCACACACACATAGGGATGCACAAATAACGTACACTAGCAACAGCAGAACCATAGGGGTGGGATGGCCAACACCAATGCCATACACACCCATAGGGGGCTGGATGCCTGCCACTACTACCACCCCTACCCAGGGGTGCCTGGATGCCTGCCACTACTACCACCCCTACCCAGGGGGGCCTGGATGCCTGTCACTACTACCATCCCCACTCATGGGGGGCTGGATGCCTACCACTACTACCATCCCCACTCATGGGGGGCTGGATGCCTACCACTACTACCATCCCCACTCATGGGGGCTGGATGCCTACCACTACTACCATCCCCACTCACGGGGGCTGGATGCCTACCACTACTACCATCCCCACTCATGGGGGCTGGATGCCTCACCACTACTACCATCCCCACCCTTAGGGGGATGGATGCCTGCCACTACTACCACCCCTACCCAGGGGGCCTGGATGCCTGTCACTACCACCACCCCTACTCAGGGGGGCCTGGATGCCTGTCACTACCACCACCCCTACTCAGGGGGCTGGATGCCTGTCACTACCACCACCCCTACCCAGGGGGCATGGATGCCTGTCACTACCACCACCCCTACTCAGGGGGGCTGGATGCCTGCCACTACCACCACCCCTATCCAGGGGGCTGGATGCCTGTCACTACTACCATCCCCACCCTTAGGGGGATGGATGCCTGCCACCACTACCATACCCACCCTAAGGGGGATGGATGCCTGCCACTCTACCATCCCCACTCATGGGGGCTGGATGCCTACCACTACTACCATCCCCACTCATGGGGGGCTGGATGCCTACCACTACTACCATCCCCACTCATGGGGGCTGGATGCCTACCACTACCACCACCCCTACTCAGGGGGGCTGGATGCCTGTCACTACTACCATCCCCACTCATGGGGGCCGGATGCCTACCACTACTACCATCCCCACTCATGGGGGGCTGGATGCCTACCACTACCACCACCCCTACTCAGGGGGGCTGGATGTCTGTCACTACTACCATCCCCACTCATGGGGGGCCGGATGCCTATCACTACTACCATCCCCACTCATGGGGGCTGGATGCCTACCACTACTACCATCCAGACTCATGGGGGCTGGATGCCTACCACTACTACCATCCCCACTCATGGGGGCTGGATGCCTACCACTACCACCACCCCTACTCAGGGGGCTGGATGCCTGTCACTACTACCATCCCCACTCATGGGGGCTGGATGCCTGCCACTACCACCACCCCTATCCAGGGGGGCTGGATGCCTGTCACTACTACCATCCCCACCCTTAGGGGGATGGATGCCTGCCACCACTACCATACCCACCCTAAGGGGCTGGATGCCTGCCACTACTACCATCCCCACTCATGGGGGGCTGGATGCCTACCACTACTACCATCCCCTACTCATGGGGGGCTGGATGCCTGTCACTACTACCATCCCCACTCATGGGGGGCTGGATGCCTACCACTACTACCATATCCTACCCAGGGGGATGGATGCCTACCACTACTACCATCCCCACTCATGGGGGCTGGATGCCTACCACTACTACCATACCCACCCTTAGGGGGATGGATGCCTGCCACTACTACCATCCCCACCCAGGGGGCCTGGATGCCTGTCACTACTACCACCCCTACTCATGGGGGCCTGGATGCCTGTCACTACCACCACCCCTACTCATGGGGGCTGGATGCCTGTCACTACCACCACCCCTACCCAGGGGGCCTGGATGCCTGTCACTACCACCACCCCTACTCAGGGGGCCTGGATGCCTGTCACTACTACCATCCCCACCCTTAGGGGGATGGATGCCTACCACTACTACCATCACCACTCATGGGGGCTGGATGCCTGTCACTACAACCACCCCTACTCATAGGACGGGTAATGCATGACACAACTAGCATACTCCCACATAAGGACTGTCAGTAAATTACATCCCAGCCTACAACACCATGACAAGCGTGTGTGGTCTGTGTCAAATGCATACAACACTGAACATGACATTGAACATACAATGTGACCCCCTAACACATGTGTCACACATAATTGTGTGTGTGGCCTACACAATGCAAGCAGACCATGACCACTGTGGCAATGTGGCCCAAAGCCCCATCACCACAGTGCCCATAAGGTAAGTGTGTGCTCCATAGCTGAAGCACATTTTGAACAGTGTGGCAATGGGGCCCAAAGCCCCATCACCACAGTGCCCAAAAGGTAAGTGTGTGCTCCATAGCTGAAACACATTCTGAACAGTGTGGCAATGGGGCCCAAAGCCCCATCACCACAGTGCCCAAACGGTAAGTGTGTGCTCCATAGCTGAAACACATTCTGAACAGTGTGGCAATGGGGCCCAAAGCCCCATCACCACAGTGCCCAAAAGGTAAGTGTGTGCTCCATAGCTGAAGCACATATTGAACAATGGGGCCCAAAGCCCCATCACCACAGTGCCCAAAAGGGAAGTGTAGTCCTGGTGAAAGCTGCAAAAACATAACTGCAGGGATTATTCCTGGCCACACAACACCAAACACTACAGTGGCATTGTAGTGCTTGTGTCCCATAGCAACATAGATTGCGTGAGGCAAGCAGTGCAGTGCCAATGACACATCGTTCTGGCCATGTGCACACAAACATCAGCCATGGGGGCCCACATTGTCTACATTCACAAATAACACAATGACAGAAGTGAGCATCATAATGCAGACCCACATATCAGCACCAATGGACACACAAATGTAGATATCCTGTGGAGACTGTAGATGTCAGGTGAACAAATACCATACCATGGAAGCAATGGGACATACTAACCATGATCAATGTGCTGACTGATGACCTAGCAGTCCCAGGGCCAGCAGGGGAAAGCCAACAAACAACATACAGCCAATGGCAAACTAAAGATATGCCAATGCAGTGGTGCAAAAGCACAAACACAAACAGGCAGACTCACACTGCATATCATACACAACAGGTGAGGGGGTTGTGTGCCAGTGTCCCCAGGCAAACACACAACCCATGAGGAGGCCAGATTCACTGATACACAGATGTCAACACAGTCACAAACAAAAGTAACTCATGGATTGGATTCCCCTATGTGGGCAAACAGGCATTGTGAGATGAGAGGGAGCCCAAATTACACATGTCACACAAGCTTGTAGGAACAGCAACACACACAGCAAGAGACCGAACCACCACAGCACTCCCCCAGGGACCCCACATTGTGGTGACACTAGCCTGCATGACAATCACACTGTGATGACAAAGGTAGAAGTCATCCACACTGTGAACCACAGCCATGTGTCCTGAGCAACAAACTACCATCACACCTATACAAGCACAAAGCACTCAGCACGGCCTGCCAGCCAAGGAAAATATGGAGGTAGTGCCCCAGCCGTGCAACAACTCACATTTGCACACACTCAACCCCACACACCTTGAACTCCACCAATGTGCAGCGTTGAAGCTCACATGGACTGCTGACATTGCACATGCACCCATGACAATCCCAGGGGTGGTGGGGGGAAATAAGGTGCAGAAACCCATCACACATGGCCAGTCAACAATACTTGTGAATGTCTGACACACTGCACAGTATGCCGTACATGGGCATGACGTGAAATCCACCCCAAACAATGGGATCCTGGCCATAGTCACACACCAATGAAGAAGCCAAGCTGACCCACAAAGGACACACATAGACAACTTCCAACATTGCACCTCTGACCCTGAGGAGTGGCAGCAGTCACACACACAACGTGTCACAATCACTGAAAGCATACACAAACAGAAAATCACATTACTCGTGTAACCAACAAGTGCCAAGAGGAATCCTGACTGTGTCCCATCTGCGTTTGCCCACATCCCCAGCCCTGACAACAAAGACAACTAGGGATGACAACCTCATGAACATTAGTTTGCCATGCACCCACATCCCGGAGTAACCAGGTCCAAGATGCTGGATGAACACAGAACAACTCAGCAAGCATCACAAACAGGAACATCCGTAGGGACACAGCCTGTGTAGGAAAAGGAGAAGGGAACACGCACAGACATGCCTACACAACACACAACATGGGCACAGCCTATATCACGGAATCACGTACTGCCATGAGGGCACTCCACTCCTGTTGAAGGTCAGCTGTGCCAAACCTTGTCTGTGCATGACTCACACATGTCAGCAGAACACTTGGTCAGTGAGTCAACAACTACAACACACTGAAGGCTCTGCTCATATCAGCCTGGGTACGGGAGTGTCACGTCAGTCATCTGCATACACCCAAGACACGTGTCAAGCAACTTGCACTGTGTACACAGATGAGTCCTCCAAATTTGATGTCCTAAACTGCATGTCCATTGCAGACGGGCACACAGTCAGGGTACTAGGAACATTGGACAGTGGTAAGCCCACCAGATGTGCATCAGTGTAGGACAAAGATGGTAATCTACAAATGCTAAACGTACATCCCTGTGTCAAATGCTGAACATAACACCCTCAGACTGCAGCAAAGGATGCTATAGATCCAGACTAGGTTAGGACACATATCCCATGGACCACATGGAGCCCATCACAGCAAAACTTCATTTACCTGATCTGAACACTATTACAACAGCAAATGCATGATTCTACACATCTACCTCATGTACCTCCAAAGATTAACCACAAGTAAACAAAAATAGGCTTTATTCAGCAAGTGTGCAACTCAAATCAAAAGTCCAAAATAAACTAAGGCCAATGGCCAGTCCAAATATACAGTCCCAACAGGGTGATGTGTGACAACTTGTCAACTATTGCTTGCCTGCACAGGTACGGACAGGGGACATCCCCCTTGGAGGGGCATACGAGGGGCAGGCCAGGCACCGCAGGGACAGGATCAGGGGATGCCAGAAGGAGGCAGTGAAGGGGAGGTGGGTGCAGGAGTGTCACCGGCAACTGCAGTGGAGGTGTCTGACTCAGGGGGGCTGGCACCACCGCAGGGCTCAAGTCAGATGGAGTTGGTGCTGCAACCACTGCAGTGGGCTGGTCAGATGGAGTGGACTGGGTCCCCAATGCAGTGCCCGAGTCAGACGGGGTGGTTGTGGACTCCACTGCAGTGCATGACTCCAAGGTAGTGGAAGGGGGGCAGAAGAGCTGGGCAGGACAGAGGGGGGACACGGTCTCCACACCAGTGGCACAAACAGGCAGAGCGTCTGGTTTGGGGGTGGAAGAGCAAGTGGCAGGGGGAGGGCCTAAGCAGTTTGGGGATGCGGTATCGGTGTGTGGGGGAACCTGGGGCAGGGTGTGGCGGTGGAACCTGTGGAGTGGTGGCCTGGGGGATGGAGGTGAGAGACTGGGTGGTTGACTTGCAGGGCGGTGGCGGGGTCTTGCTCTTCCGGGACCGGGGGACTTGCGGGTGGGGGGCTCACTCTGCCTGCACCTGGGGGAGGGTGTCCGGGGGCGAGGGGCACTTCCCTCTGTGTGGGTGGACTTCCTCTTCCCCCGGTATGCTGGATCAGCAGGATTGGAGGGGAAGAGGCCGAGGTCACACAGGAAGATCTGCTGTGTAGGTGTGTTAGCAGGCGAGGCAAGGGAAGGGGTCTTGGAGGGAGAGGATTTGGAGGACTGCGGAGTTAATGTGGATGCCTGTGTGTGTGTGTGTTCCCCGTCCCCTGTGTCTGTGGTATCAGTCCCCTGAGGATGCGTGTGTGCACGTCTTGCCTTTCTCTTGGGTGTGTCTGTGCTGCTCGTGTCTGTGTGTTTGGGTGACTGTGCAGGTGTGCATGTGCTTTGGACAGGTAGGGGTGCAGGAAGTGTTGATGGGGCAGAGGTGGGAGGGGTGAGGGACTGTTGGAGGAGGGACACTGCTGCCGTCAGGGAGGAGTCCATGGACCTATTGCTCCTCTGTAGGGCAGACATACCCGTCGAGATGCCCTCCATGAATGACACCAGCTGTGTCAACAGAGTGGTGTGTGCATGGAGGACACTCAGCATTGCTGTCTGCCCTACATGGAGCTGCCGAAGGAGGTACACAGACTCCTCACTCAGGGCGGTAGGGGACACAGGGGCAGGGGCTGCGGTGCCTGGCACGAAGGAGACACGCTCCCGAGTACGGGAGCCTCCACGGACCTCAGGAATGGGAGCCAATGGGAGGGCGGTGGTGGTGGTGGTGGTGGTGGTGGAGGGGCCAGACAGACTAGCTGGCCTTTGGTGGCTGCTGAGACCCGCCTCCACAAGGGAGTCATCCTCCGAGCTGCTGTGGTCCTCAGCTGAGGTGGATGGTGCTGAGGACTCCTCGGTGTGGCTCCCCTCGCCCTCCTTGCCACTGGGTCCCTCTGACCACCCGTCCGATGCTGACCCAGTCTGGCTCCGCTGCTCCTCCTGGTCCGTGGAGCTGTCCCCTCCTGTGGCCGTGGATGTATCTGCAAACAATTAGGGAAACAGACAAACATCAGTCACCTGCACTGACCGCACACACCACAGTAAGTACAGCACATTACAGAGCAAGCCCTGGCATCCTTAGTTGAACATTGCCTGAAGTCCTCACACAGATTCGGGGAAGCCAATTGTCAGTCTGATGGTCAACCATGGGACTCACACCCCTCCTGCCCTTGCACCCATCTGTCCGGTGCCTGTCTGATGGTAAGACCCCAGTGTGGACACATGCACCACCTACACAGTTGTTGGACATTGCAGGGAACACGGTGAAGTATGTGAACATGCACACATCACATCTCCTGCCACTGAGTCAGTGCAGGTGTCCGGATAAAGGGATGGCCAGAGTCTAAATAGAAATGCATGTGATGCATACCAGCACCAGACACCATGATGCACCCATGTCCGGATAGTCAATGCCACAATGGGGTGCATGTTGCACATGTCACTCCCCTGCAGGATCAGTCTCAGGGAGTTGAATGCCATGACACAGGAATGCGTGCAAAGTCATACATTACTGTCTCAAGTCACATGGCCATGGCAGCCAGCCAACAACAGTCTGCACTGTGTCACAATCTGAGGGCATGGGGAATGCAAGTTATGTGACTGACAAGTGCACATGTCCATCCCCCAAATACCACATCATCTGTACTACTATTTGTCCACGTCATACCAACTGGACATATGGGGGACATGAAACACAACCTCAGAACATGAGCACCTCACAGTGTGCTGTGAATGACAATACAGCTGACTGAAAGTCACAGTTGCAAACACCTGTGTGCACAGTCAAGTGATCAGACACCTATAAGTCACAGAAGTATCGTCTATCATGGTCACATCTCAGATGGCATGCTGAGCCCTAACCGATAAACATACCAGTAGTCCTGACAATGAAGACACAGCACAATGAGACAGAGGCAGACACCTGAGGGTACATTACACTGATCACAACATGCCAGATGATACACTGGAGTGGGAGTACAGAGTGCATTGCATGCCCTGGAGTAGGCATGACTGTCCAGCTCCACCTGTAAGAGGGATGAGTCCTGGACAGTAGGCAGGTGGCTAAGCATGTGTGACGCACTGGATACACATACTCCTGAGGCCCAAACATTGTTCCCACCAGCAGCATGGGTGTGTGCCAAATTCCCCAGGGACATGTGGTGAGTCAGAGCAGCAAGCGGACCACATATCAAAGTTACACCCAGATTACATGTCAGAACTTAGGCATTGTGTAAGCAATTGACCCACCCATGAATCGCACAACATAGTCACAGGAACAAATGCTGTCCCCAGCTTGAGCAAAGCTAAATGCAATGACACAGTCCCCAAATGACACAATTTCCTGACTATGAGGGCCACACATATGCGTATCAGAGGAGAAGTGGGCATGTCACAAATGAGGGACATGGGTCCTGGACCACATGACTGATGTACTGTGGAAGTTTAACCAGGCCAGAGGAGGGCACATAGCATGTCAGACAAAGTGCACAGTGCAGTCATGGACTCACCCCCTCCTTGCTGCTGTCTGTCCTTCAGCTGCCCATCCAGGTCAGGGAAGACCACCGCCAGGATCCGGAGCATGTGGGGGTCAGGGTCCGGTGTCCGCCCCTCCTGCGAGGAGGCGACAGCTTCAGCTGGACCCTTGCGATCCTCCGGGTCCAGCCACGAAGGTCCTGCCACCTCTTCTGGCAGTTGCGGATCCTGCGCCTGTAGACCCCCACAGATCTTACTTTCCGGGCGATGGTCAGCCAGATTTCCTGCTTCTGGTGGGCATCAACCTGTGAGGATGACAAAGTGAAAAGGCCATTACTACACATGCAACATATACGTGCATCACACAGTTGGATATACATGTCTCAATCACAGGGGCATATGATGTACACAGGCAGTGCAACAATGGCTATGAACAGTTTGCCAGCAGTCACTACATGGTATCATTGCATGGGAAGTAAACCTAGTTGGAATGCACTGTTACTGCACTGTACCAGTTCAGTTCATGTGACTACACACTTTGGGGTGTGACAACTACTCAGTGGGCATGCTAGCCAGTGGTGTGCACACTGAAAGCCCTGCTTGTCAGACAACATGCACAATTAGTGAGGCAGTGGACAGCACACTCACCTGCTCCCCTGGTTTCCCATACAGCTTGCTGTACTGTGGAAGGAGGCTGTCCAGCAGGGCCTGGTTCTCCTCAAGGCTGAAGGCTGGGGCTCTCTCCACAGTACGTGCCATTGCAGGAGCCAGAGGATACATAAACAGCAGCAGTGTTGGTGGCAGATGTCGTCCTGGAGCATGTAGTGCAGGCAAGTGAGCTCTCAGGGGAACAGCCAGCATTATATGTGTGCTGCAGAGGCAGATACTGTCCCATGTGTCCAAAGTGATAGGTCCAAGTCATTTGCATCTTCTGAATTTGACCAATCCATGGAATGGCAGCACTAATACACGCCCACAGCATCCTTCAAATCTTCAACTTCATGACACCCATGATTTTGCAACATTGTTGTGGCTGGCCAACTGAATTCACTGCCTCAGACTCGTTGGAGCTTCGAAAACGCGTCCTTTGCCATGCCAGGCCCCAGCCAATGTGTGCGCACCGTTCTGTCCATTGCTGTACAACGCGTACCAGGCATACAACGCGTACCCGCTCACATTCAATGCAATGGGCCGGCCGGGCACACCGATCGGTCCATTGCTCTACAACGCGTACCCGCTCACATTCAATGCAATGGGCCGGCCGGGCACACCGATCGGTCCATTGCTCTACAACGCGTACCAGGCATACAACGCGTACCCGCTCACATTCAATGCAATGGGCCGGCCGGGCACACCGATCGGTCCATTGCTCTACAACGCGTACCAGGCTTACAACGCGTACCCGCTCACATTCAATGCAATGGGCCGGCCGGGCACACCGATCGGTCCATTGCTCTACAACGCGTACCAGGCATACAACGCGTACCCGCTCACATTCAATGCAATGGGCCGGCCGGGCACACCGATCGGTCCATTGCTGTACAACGCGTACCAGGCATACAACGCGTACCAGCTCACATTCAATGCAATGGGCCGGCCGGGCACACCGATCGGTCCATTGCTGTACAACGCGTACCAGGCATACAATGCGTACCCGCTCACATTCAATGCAATGGGCCGGCCGGGCACACCGACCGGTCCATTGCTCTACAATGCATACCCGCTCACATCCAATGCAATGGGCCGGCCGGGCACACCGATCGGTCCATTGCTCTACAACGCATCCCTGGACAGGTCACATGCATATGTCACCATGCTGGTCACTGGTGAACCTATGCCAGCCACATTTACTTTCCAGGGACTCAGGGGCACACCTACAACACCACACCCAGTCCACACTGTCTATAAGGCATGTGTGGCAGCATAACCTTATCTGTGTATGGGGGTGAACATGTGGATTTTGGGGTGGCACTTGGGGGCAGACACACCCAGGCTGTGCACGTGTTAATGGGGACAGGGTCCTTTGTGTGTTGTGCACCTGACCACTGTGGTGTGCAACTTTTCATTTCTGAGCATGTGTCATGGTCACATTTCCAGGTTGTGTATGTGTATGACATGTCACATACCCCCAGGCTCACATGTGGGAAGGCATGTACGTCACAGGGTGGCCCATTCCAACAATAGTGATGTCCCTCCACAGTCTGTGTGCATGTTGTGTATCACATGTCTCTGACTCCATGTGCACAATGGGAGACAGTCTCCACATCCACGTGGTTTGTGCATGAACTTTGATGGTGTGTGTGTGTGTGTCACAGACGTCCATGTCTGTCCTGCAGAGGCTACAGGGGCCACTACCTGTTGGTGTCATGTTTGTTTTTCTGACGTGTACATGATACGCCATGTCATGCCAGTGTCCATGTGGCAAGACAGGGTCCCTGGGAATCTACCTGTCAATGAGCTGTGATGCCTGTGGAGCATCTGTCCAGACATGTCACTGTGGTATGTGTGTGGAACGTGAGAGCAGTTAATGGGTACTGTGACACAGCCTAATGGTGTCCCATAGCACACCCTGGAACCTGTTGTCAACACTTGTTGAACAGAGATGTTAGATGATGTCCATGTAGGTGCCATATATGTCCAAACGGAACGACACAAACATCAAGTACTTGTGTATGTTGATGATGTATCATGTGAAATTGAGTATGGTGAACGGCACATAGGTGGGGTGACTGACAATCTTGCTTTCTTCACCTATGCACTGCAGGGCTCCTGCTGTCCATCGACCATTCCCAGACCTGGCAACGATGGTGGAACGTGACAGCATCCGACGGTACCGCTTCACCAGGCAGCTGATTGAGGATTTGGCAGTGCGGTTGGACCCACATTTGCAGCCTGGCCGGCCGTATCCTACAGCGCTGACCCCCAAGGTGAAGGTGATGGCAGCCCTACACTTCTTTGCCACCGGTACCTTTCAACACACTGTGGCAACTACTGGTGGGATGTCACAGACTATGTTCAGCCGTGTGCTACGCGATGTTTTGGGGGCAATGTTGAGATACCTCAACCAGTACATCTATTTCCCAACACGTCAATGACTCACTGACGTCAAGAGTGACTTCTATGCCCTGGGGAGGATGCCACATGTAATTGGCTCCATTGATGGGACACATGTGGCTTTGATACCACCACAGGCACATGAGCAGGCATACCGGAACCGTAAACATTACCATTCGATCAATGCTCTGGTGGTATGTCTTGCAGATATGACCATCTCACATGTGTGTGCCCGTTTCCCCGGTTCAGCACACGATGCATACGTGATGAGGAGTAGTCGCATCCCGCGGATGATGTCACAGATGCCGAACCAGCGTGCCTGGCTTGTTGGTGTGTACTGACTTTGTACCATTGTGTGTGTTCTGCTATGTTGTTTTCCGCACACATTTTCAAATCGGCTAATGTGCAATTGTCTGTCTGTAGGTGACTCGGGATACCCCAACATGCCGTGGTTGCTGACACCCCTCAGGAACCCTGTGACACCAGCCCAGATGCGCTACAATGAGGCACATGGTCGGACGAGGAGGGTGATTGAGCGGACCTTTGGTCTCCTGAAGAGCCGCTTCCGCTGCCTGGACAAGACAGGAGGGGCCCTCCCATATGCCCCAGCAAAGGTGTGCAAGATTGTCATCGTCTGCTGCATGCTACACAACCTGGCAGTGCGGAAGGAGTTGCCTCTCATCCTGGATGACGATGACCAACGTTCGCCACCTGTGGAAGATCCTGGCCTGGGTCACGATGCCAGTGAAGATGATGATGATGATGATGGTGATGTCCGCACACAGCTCATCACCAACTTCTTCAGCTGAATGTGAGTCTCCAGAGGGTTGTGATGTCAATGATTTGAGTTTGCATGATATGTCTGTGTGGTGCTCTGGTGCTGTTTGAGTGTGGCCATGTGCTACTTGACTGGATGCGTGCAGGGATGTGTCCTTGCAGGTGGTCTGTACTGCCCAACAGTGTTGACATGCTAACTTGGTTTTGTGTAGTTATCTCGTGACATGTATTAGACATGAGTATTGCCGTTCTGTGCTGTTCTTCATTGTTTTTGACTGTGTGTCATGTCTGTCCTTCACAGGGT
The DNA here is from genome assembly GCA_963921515.1 of Calotriton arnoldi. Lineage (NCBI taxonomy): Eukaryota > Metazoa > Chordata > Amphibia > Caudata > Salamandridae > Calotriton > Calotriton arnoldi. Next base: position 1,103,341 of record CAWUFW010004008.1, on the reverse strand, counting down.
GCTGCCGGAGTTGTCTGATCAACTTGGATCCCCCGAATCCATGATTCAACTTCCAAGGTGGAAGCAGTCGTTTCCCTACAGGTGATGTGCCACACACCCCTGGACTTTCTATCTTCTGTTTTTTTGACTTTGTGGCCACAGCCCGGTTGGATTAGCTTGCATTTGTAGTGGAAACAACATGTTGCAAATGTGTAATAAACCTGTGCTTCACTTTGGGATATGCATTGTCTGTAGTCACACATCTGACTGACATTTGCTTACTGCACCTGTAGTCTAGTTGACAGTGACTGTGAATAGGTGGCGTGTCTGTGCATTCCACTGTATTTAGTTGCAACATCAGTATAGGTGATGAGTCTGATGGCCCTGGTGTGTATGTGTTGTGTGGTCCTAGTGGTGTGTCTCCCTCATATGTGTAACGTCGCCATGACTGACATGACGGTGTTGGACTTGCTGTAGCAGTTAGCATGCACAGTGTCATTTAGCAGATCACCATCTATATGACAAAAACCACGTTGGAATCACAACAGAGGCAGATATGGTGTATTGGTGAGTTTATTTACATACAGGTGTGAGGATGGTGCACAGGATGGTGGGTGCTGTACATAGAAATTGGAATCCAAAGTTCCCATGTGTATTGGAAGTCTTGGTAGCTGACATGTCCAGAGTAAAGTTCACAGTCATCTGATGAATTTGGCCAACTAGAGCTCCCCGTGTCATGTGGGAGAGTTGGGTTGGCTTCGACAGGGCTTGCAGTTTGCACACAGAGGAAAAGTTCCAGAACAGGTGTTGGCTTCCTGGGGGATGTAGATGGCCATCGGCCTCTCAGTTTGGCCTCTTCGGACGGCCCCTCTTCTTGGGGGGACCCTCAGGTGCAGGCTGCGGCGGTGCAGGGGACTCTCTGCCAGAGTCCTCCTCCCTCCCTGTGGCATTTGCAGTTGTTTCAGCAGCAGTTGTTGTGGGCACACAGGGAGATGAGGCCATGTTGGTGCTGATCTGGCGGAGGCATGTGAGTATGTCCCTATGCACCGCTGTCAGTTGTTCCAATGTGTCCCACTTGGACTCCATGCCAGACATGTGTGTCTCGACACGTGACATGTGTGTCTCGACATGTGACATGTGTGTGTCGACACGGGACATGTGGGAGTCCAAGCGGGCATGATGGGCAGCCTGCTGCTGTTGTATGTCCTTGAGGATCCCCACTACCTGGCTGACCTCTCCGGTGCTAGTCTGGTACGCATCCGCGATGCGTGCCAGTTGTGGGTCATCATGCAGTCCAGACCCCTCTGCAAAGAGCGACCTATGTCTACCACCCCTCCCACCACCCCTGGCGACACGTGCAGGACATGTGGTGGCACGCACAGGTGACTGTGGGCCCACTTGGGTGTTGTTCCTGGGCTCGTTGTCACCAGGTCCAGTTTGGGCCTGGGTCCCTGCGCTGTTGTCATCTGTGGTCCTTGGTCTGTCCATGTTGGCAGGGGTGGCCTGTGTGTTGGCAGTTGTTGGAGGGGTGGGTGCAGGGGGTGCAGATGTTGGTCCTGCTGGTGCTGCATGATGACTCACACCGGAGGTTCCAGCTGATTCTTCGCCATCCGAGGAGTGCAGTGGCTGATCCACACCAGTGAGCTCAGTGTTCCCCGGAGCCTGGGTCAGGGACTCCTCCTCGTCTGCTGCTGTGTCCCCATCATCACCTGTTTTGGGGAGAGACACAGATTGTATGTTATGTTTCTACTGGCATCAATTGTTCAAACACCTGACAGTTGTGACTGTACCTCTGGATGTGGGCCAGGACATTGCATTCTCCTAAATTGTGACAGTCAGAGAGTGATATTGGTGTAGCACATTGTCCTGCCAACCTGTGGCATGTCAATGTGTATGTTGAGGTGTGTGCATGACCAGCATTGGTGGTATTTGGTTGCCATCCAGGCCTCCTTCTCCCCAGCCCAGTTATCCCACCATGAAGCGTGCTTCCATTGCAGGGAGTGCAAGTTGTCTTTCAGGATGTCAGTCAGTGGTGTCCTGCTGTTGGTTGTTGCACAGTTCCCAGCAGGGCCTTGTGCTCCCCCCAGCAGTACCCAGTGTCAGCCATCTTGTGAGTCCTTTTCCACTCCCTGTGATAAGAGCATGGTTCAGGGTGGTGTTGATGGGCCAATTGTGAGGCTGAACAATATCTGTGACTACCACTCCCATCCTGCTATTGCCTACACCCTCCTTCCCAGCATGCCCATCCTTCCTTCCTTTTGAGTGGACTTCAGTGTGTGTGAGTGTGACAGCAATGGCAAGATGGCTGACAGTGTGGTCCTGTTGTTTGTTGGTGCCCAGTTCCCAGCAGGGCCTTGTGCTCCCCACAGCTGTGGCCAGTGTCAGACATCTTTGAAGTGGCTTTTGACTCCCTGTGAGGTGTGCATGCTTCAGTGCTAACTTGCTGGGCCATGTGGGTGTGAGATGTTGATCTGTGACTACCACTCCCATCATGCTATTGCCTACACCCCCCTTCCCAGCATGCCCATCCTTCCTTCCTTTTGAGTGGACTTCAGTGTGTGTGAGTGTGACAGCAATGGCAAGATGGCTGACAGTGTGGTCCTGTTGTTTGTTGGTGCCCAGTTCCCAGCAGGGCCTTGTGCTCCCCACAGCAGTAGCCAGTGTCAGGCATCTTGTCAGTTGTTTTCCACTCCCTGTGATGTGCGCATGGTTCAGAGTGGTGTTGATGGGCCAATTGTGGGTGTGACCAATATCTGTGACTACCACTCCCATCATGCTATTGGCTACACTGACTTGACCAGCATACACATAATTCTTTCCTTTCAGTGAGCTTCCCTGTGAGGTGGTGTTCTAGTGGTGGGTAAATATCTGGGAGTATTTGTTGGTTCTATTTGTGCCACTGCCTTGCTGTATTTGTTGTTAGGTTTGTAGATGTCATGACACAGTTACATATCACTATGGGATGGCAGGTATTGTGTTTGTCTGACTAGCATTCACATCTTGGGATGGATATCTTTTGGTTGCTGTGTATTTGCTAAGTGTGCATGGTTTGCCTGTCCCCTTGACTGTGATGTGTGTGTGTTGTCACACCATATTGTGTATATTAGTTGTGTACTCACCAGGCTCTGGGATGTCTGTTAGTCCGTATACGCTCACTGGTGGTAGAATGGCCCGCACCTTCTCCTCCCAGGGCCTGAGGTATACTGGTTTTGCAGGAGGGCCACTGCCGATGTGCTGGCTGAGGAGGTAGTCCTTTTTGAGTAGGACCCTGACCCTCCTGCGCACATCATACCACCTGTTCTGGATGTCTTCCTTTGTGCGCAAACATGGTGATTGTGCGTTGACCCTGTCGACAATCCTTGCCCACATCTTGGTTTTCTGCGACATGGGGGTCTGTTGTACCAATGTACCAAACAACTGTGGCTCTACCCTGAGGATCTCGTCTACCAGGACTTCCAATTCACAATCTAGGAACTTATGGTTCTTCTTTGGGGGCATGGTGATGGGTGGTGGTGGTGATTGATGTGTGTGTGTGTGCAAGTGGGGGTGTGTGAGTGTAGGTTTAGCTGGGTGTGTGTGAGGGTGCTATTTGTAGGTGTGGTAATGGTGTGTGGCTTGTGTGATGTATGAGCTGTGAGTGTGTCTGTGGTTGCTGTGTGATGGTGTTCTGTCTGGCAGGTCATAGGAATTTGCAAGGGATCATGATAGGGATTTGTGGCCTTTATGTAGGTGGAGTTGGAGGTGTGTCCTTGTTCCATTTTTTTTCCTCCCTGTATTTATTGGCTTAGTGGTTGCTTGTTTGGCCCTTTTTAAAAAAAAAATTCCTTGGTGTTTTTGGTGCATGTAGGAGTCGTTCTTGTGTCCGAGTAGGACGCTGCAGTTGTCTGGTGCGATCTTGTCCGACTCGTTCCCGCTGTGTGTCAGCTAGGTTTCATATGCGGCGTACGAGTCGGTCGCGTAGTATTGGGTTGCTTCGGCTGGGTTTTGTATGCGTGTCGGTCGTACGGCTTGTGCTCCGGGTGAGTCGGTCGTGTTTTGCACGCATAGCATGGTACTACGCGGGTCGGAGTTCACGGGTACGTTTCGTTCGGGTTCAATCCGAGTGCGTGTCGGTCGGTTCGTTTCGCGTGATTTCCCGACCGGATGGCTTGTTTCCGTCCGGCTCGGTCGGTCGTTTTGTATTCCGTCCGAGTCTGTCGGATTTCACATGCATTTCATCGTACTACCCGGGTCGTGCGGCGCCGGTCCGAGTCGGTCGGACTAAATTCTCGTACCGAATCGGTCGGTACGTTTCCCGGCCCGAATCGGAATCGGCCCCTGAGTGTGTCAGTTACTTGGACATGGCAGTGAAGTTCCTGTGGAAATTTCACAGACTTTATGAAGGAGGGCATTTCAGCTCTGTTTGTAATTTTCATGCAGATGTCTTCAAACATTATTTCCAGACTGATTTCATGAATTCAGTTACCTTGGAAAGAGCTGTATGAGGCAGCTCACAACGGAAGTACATTTCCTCATAGCTCTCCTAGTACATTAATGGTCTAGGTTTCTTCTTTTCACTACAGTCTCTGACTTCTTCCAGTGCTACAAAACCCCTCTGACAGCCTATGTCTTATTTAGTCACAAGCAACTGTTTAAACAGATTGATACTAATCTACCCCTTATAGCCATTTTAGGAAACAGGCTTCCCAGTTCTAGGACAATGTTCTTGTATCAAAGGTAACTATCTCAATGTTCCTCCAGGAGATCTAATTTTTTTAACATGTAAAGTAATGTATTGAGAGATGTATTCCTTATCTTTATTAAGCCCTTAGTTTTAATATTTTTTAATGATTTATATAATTCAGTATAAACAAATTCTATATGATGTGTGAATGCTTATTATCATTCTCTAAAAAAAATATTCATACTTAAATAGCATACGCTGGATTTCAATTAAACGGGCTCCAATATTGTTCTGTGATTAAACCTTGAAGGTACCCTGGATAGAAGTTCAGAGTAGAAAGTGAAAGTAAATGCATTAATAACCTAGTACTTCAGATTTCAAGTGCTCCCAAACTAATGCAAGAATATAAGAATGGCAATATGAAGCAAACTTTGCCTTCGTGGATAGCAGAATTGGAGATAGAGATATTTCAACTGAAGTGATTCATCAGCATGTTGACTCAATAAATGGTAAAATGCCACTAGGGTGGAATTCAAAGCTTCATTGTTTCAGAAAAATAAAAGTTGTTTCATACAGAATCTCTGACTTTGGTACATTTAGACTTTGGCACATTTAGAATAAGGGGCAACAGCAATGGAGTACCTTCTCCATTAAACTGAAGGTCCACCTTCCTTATTTAGATTCCAGCGGCCCTTCAGTATGTGCACAGTGGGTACTACTCCGTCTCCATCGCTAACATACACCTCCAACGGCCTGATAGAGTAATGACTATCAGAGGTTTAGCCATTTGTCTACCTGCCCTATTTCGGGAGGGTGAACAAATGTTAAGTTTTCACTGTCGGTCTCCGCCAGGCAAAACATGGTAGTATGGGGCAGTGTAAATTACAAAATGACCCCCACCCCTTGGGAGAAAACTCCAATGGCAAGGGGATCATTACTTTTTTTATTTTCTAAAACAAAATCCCCCCTTTGGGATTTTGTTTTTGAAAAGAAAAAAGAAAAGTTGGAAGTTTGGTGTACAGCTCTGTTATGTTGACGAAACTGTTTGTCAAACTTTCAATGTATTTGCAGACCCCGCTGTGACATCAGTTCCTGGAAATGCAAGAGATGTCCGCTGGGCCAGCAGACATACCTACGTTTGTTGGGCAGAGTACCCTTGCCATGGTGCGAGTAAAGTACTCCACCATGGCTACGGTAATTGTCAATATTCTGGCATAGAGATTAGCCAAGAGATTATCAGAATATTGACATAGCTGCTTTAGGAGAGCCAGAATTGCTTTTTTCCTTTTATAAATATCTCATACAGCATCTTGCAGTCATGTCATCTTGCATTCTGTAACTCTTCCTTTGATATAAATTCTAGGCAGATTGATATTGCAGTCAGAAAGGCATTTGCTGCAGTTCAATGGGAGTATACATGGCGACTCCAGAGGGAACTTGTCCTTCAGAGAAAAAGTTTCTAACGATGATTAAAGAACATCCTCTTTATACCAAGATCACGGTGTGTTCAAATAACTAATCGATATAATGGCTTGCACTTGAATGTGGAACCCATAACTAATACCCTTTACCATCCAGATTCTTTTCTGGAAATGGGTTGCCTGGTTAAGTCAATGAGGAGAAACTGTGGTATTGCCAGATGGTGCAAAAAATACAGAAGCACACTACACAGTGAGGATTATCAATTTTTTTGGATGTTTAATATTTTTTGCCAAATTGTCTGTACTCAGAATCTTTCTAAATGAGAATCAGATTCTGCCATTGTCCAGATATCATCACACAAATAATAATACAATGACTAAACCTATAACTGATTCAATAATGTATTATGGGGTTCGAACTGGATCAGATGCAATTTGCTATAAAATTTAAACAGCACTAATTTGATAAATAATATTTGTTCTCAGCTTCCAATGGGCTCTAAATTAAAACTTTAGCTGCATGAGGTAACATCACAAGTTAGTTAGTTTATTTTAAATTTGATATAGACCTCAACTGAGGTCAACAAATACAAAAACATAGTTTTAAAACATTTATAATGACAGCCATAGCATCAACTTTAAGCATTTCAAAGGTTAAAACGTTTCATCATAATTTTTGCGACATATTTAAAATAAAATTCATTAGATATTTATATGGTTGATAACAGATGAATTCATCCGATAGGTTTCCCAAAGCTTTAATAGATCATTTGAAAAGGTAGGTTGCACTTAAAGGTAATAGTTCATGATATCAACTTTAAATAATTATAATTTTTAAAATGTTGTCATCATGGATTTTAAAACATCTTTAGAAAGCTCTTTAAAAATTTATACAATTGATAACAGGCGGGTTCATCCGGTGGTGATTTACAGAGCTTAATTAGGTTTTGTATAGACGTAGCATTGCATCTGATACTCATAGGCCTTAAATACCTCCTCCTGGCTTCAACTAGGGTTGGGTTAGGACAGACAGAGAGAACATGAGTTAGGTCTTGTATTCTTCCCTTACACAAGTCACAAAGCCCAGTTGTATGTTCAGATTTGTTCCACTTTGCTTTATACACTTTCAAAGGGAGGATTTCTAGCCTCAGTAGAAGAATACAGCGCCGGACCCTATGATCTAATGAGAAATTTGTATATTTCTCTGGGGATTTATAGTCTATAGTTTTTGCGTATTCTTTATAGTATTTTAATTGTATACAATGCTCTACGTCCAGATCGAAGCTTAATCATGGAACCATATTTTTTAGAAAAAGCTACAAAAGTGCCGGTGTCCAGAATTGTAAAAGTGCTACTGTGCAGTGAGACTGATTAAAAGCTATGTTAAGATTCTTATTAAAAGTGTATTGTGGCGACTCTTTTCTAAAAGTTTCCGATTTTAAGATGTGCCTTAAGGAGCCAGAGTCAGCATGCAGACGATGATAATCCCATCTTAATATATTCGAGATAGCCCTTGCGTGTATGCCGGATAGGGAGAGTTCAAGACGTAATGCTTGAGCCGGGACAGCTTGATTTACTCTTGTCAGTTTCCGTAAGGAATTTCCTTCTCTTATTTTTACAGATTTCCAGGTTTTTATATGTATATACTCTAGACCATACGTTAAGATGGGGGGGATTTTCTTACGATAGACCTCCAACAGAGATTGGAAATGTCTATTCTGAGAAGAGGAATATAACTTCAGCATTGCTCCTACATGGGCATCTGCCTTACGACCTATGTGATGTAAGTGGGAATAATTCTGTAGAGTTTGGGAGAAAATGCGACCAAGATAAGTATATTCTTTGACAGATTCTAACGATTTTCCCCCCAATGTCCAATTAAAAGGTTGTGCCGCTTTTTTACCCTAAAGGGTAAAGTTTTAGTTTTTGAAATATTTGGGGTTAAGAAGTTGTCATCTGCATAGCCACTTAGTGCATATAGGTTTCTTTGGAGCCCTATCGGTGTAAGGTCTAAGATCACGATATCGTCCGCGTACATTAAAATGTGTATGTCACTCAATGCCAGTTTCGGACATCACAAAGATGATTATACATCATAAATTAGCCTGCTATTTCTTCACTATCTGAATAAAAAGACTGCTGAGCAAATTATATTAAATGGTACAGAAATTTAAATGGGATTCCGAGCAACCACAAATAGCTATGTGACCTTTTACTTTATATAGTGAATATGCAATTAAACAGCATTATCCAATATTATACAAACTTACATTTATCTCTCACTGTGGACCAGGTATGTTATTTTTTCTACCCCTGCACAAATTTTGGGAATGCACTAGCAGATGTGAAGTGTGACTGTTTTCTGAATATCTTTTTCAGGGTATTCTAGAAATTCTCATGCGGTTTCATACTGCAGGAAACCTTGGGAAAAATGTTCAAAAATTCCTCTGGCTGAACCTAGTGGTTCAGTGGACTAATGTATTCCATCGTTCTGAGGTTGATATAATCAATGCTGTTATGTAACTAAAAAACTGCAATGCACTATTCAGTTCTGGAGATAGTGACGGCTGCACACAGTGGCCCTTACAGGACAGAATATACCATGAGCCCCACGCCAGGGCCTGAGTTGAGGCCCTATGTCCAATGCCTGTGGGTGACCGCCAGTGGATTCCCTTCCTATATCGCTTGGATATTATAAGGACCTCTGGATGGTTTTGTTTATACTTCACATTATTCTAAATCTTGTTTTTGAGCACATATACAAGCAGAAGCACTGTCATTACAGGCGATCACAGCTTTTTATTGGAAGGAGGCTACAGCGTTTGTGAATCGTTGGGAAACATACCGTAAGGAATATTGATCTTGGCAGTGACGAAATAGAGTCAGGAATCTATCTAACATTCAATTGTTCATGCATTCCAAAGCCCGGAAGAAGCGAATCTTTCCACAAAAGACGTGTTGGCTTGGCTGTATTTCCTTTTTTTGTCAATGAAGATGTTGTATCCAGTTGATGTTTGAAAACAATGAAGAGGAATTTCCGACGAATGTTGAAAATATGGAATAACCAATAAGAATAAAAAAAGTCTGATGGACAATTGGAGTTGTAACTTGTATCTTTCTCAGTGCATGATCTAAGGTCCTGATGAATGCTGCAACACCTCTTTTGAGGGTTATAGGCAGAAACATATTGGCTAGGCCTGGGCAGAATTTGTGAAGTTCTGCTTACTCCGCCGCGCTACACGGAGTTCCGCAAGCGGCGGAGTGCGTTAGGTCACGCTGTTCGTGCAAATTTTTTGTGCCAGGTGTTTGTCCCGTGATGGAAAATCAGCACAAATGCCACCATGCACAGCGCAAGAGGGCACTGTTTCTTTCTGCCGCTCGAGTAGATGTTCTATTCGACTGGCAGCTTCCTCAATGCGAATGGATGATTTCTTTATGCGAGCGGTTGGGACTGTCCACGACCGCCTGTGTTGAGAAATCTCACTGGGAGGTGGTCTAGCATTGGATTTTCCTCACTTGTGCCCACCAACTTAATGTTGGCGAGTGCGGAAAAAACTCTGCTCCATGAGTTTCTCGGAACTCCGCGGAGTGAAAAACTCATGAACGGAGTGGAGTTCACTGCTCAGACCTAATGTTGACCTTTCCTAGTGACACGAGTAAGCAGATCTATTTTTCCCGGCAGTGTCCTGTTTTTTAATCCTGGCCCATGGATGCACTAATAAAGATACATGCGTACCCTGTAGTCAATTTTACTCTCACATTTTTTTCTTTGTTCATGCTCTACTAACCTCATCACCTGAGCTCATTATAAGGTATTTATTATACATCTCAAAGAAATATCCGCAAAGCACCTCCCTCTCAGTTAGGGAGTTGTTACCCACACTGTGACTAGGCATTACAATGTGAGGAGGTTCCCGATGATGAATCATGCGAGGGAAATCGTCCTTTAAAAGGAATATTCCATCTTAGCTAGGTCTTTCTTCTTTTTTGTGTCCTCTCCATTCTGCCTTCACTATAGACCCAGAAGTTCTGTTGTGCTTCATAGTGGTATATTGGGGAGTTAACCCCTGCTGGTCTCTAAATCTCCCCGTCCCTCCTTTTTGTGATTTGGGTACTATTCAAATAATCATGCTATATTTGAATGCTGTTAATTGGTAATGATGAAACACACAGCAGAACAATACTCATCTTCCCCAGCATCTCCTCAAAAAGGAGATTTTGACCAGATACAATTATATTCTATAGATTGTGCAACAAATATGGCGACAGTGCAGAACCTTTAGTGACGCTGTATTCTTGCAGAGAGATCAGCAACACTCCTTCGTACTGCATCTTCTCCTTTGCAATGGGGGCCAGTTATGTGGCACATTCAAATTCTGAGGTTGTGTAAATATGCCACAAAGACAGCAGAAAGCAATTGTCTAACAATGGCCCACTTCATCAGTCTTATATGTGCAATGTGTGATCATATGTCGGCAATGGCAAAATAATTCATTGACATTAATGTAGAGGCCGAACCTCATACAAGAGAGCAGGTTCCAGTAAATAGACTGAAGTGCTTGACTTCATAGGTAATAACATGCCTCTGAGGTTATTCTAATGTCAGGTAAATATGCCACAAAGACAGCTGAAAGTGACAGTCACCCTCTACATGCCTCCTTTCATCACCCTATACTAGCTGTCTATTTTCCCCACTATCACAGGTTCTCTTCAATTCCTGCTTCCTCGCTCTGTCACTGTTTTCTTATCTTTATCTACGTCCTTCTTTAATTCGTTTTGCCTTTCTCTCTCTTGGTCTGGGTCAAAGTCATCTCCTTGTGTTTGCTTTGGTAAGGATACTCCGTCGCAAGGGCGAAGGAGTATCCTTACTGCCAAGAATGTGGTCCACCCACCACATTTAGATGTGGGCGGACCTTCAGGCTAATCACTGGCAGAGACTTCTCTGTAGTCTCCGTCATGGTTAATTCCCTCCAATGGCCCTGGCAAGTAAGGGCCATCAGAGAAATTACTACATGTCCACCCCTCCCTAATGTGAATGGGCGGACATCTTTTAATTTTTTACTTTTCATTGTCACCAGGTAACACCTGGTGGTAAGAAACAGTTAAATCACTTTAATTCTCCCCCCAACATGGGAGAAGCCTCCCATGGCAAGGGAAGTAGTACTTTTTTTTTTTACAAAAAGAAAATCACATTTCGGGATTTTCTTCTTGAAAAGAAAAAAGATTACTGTTTGTTACAGGGCTGCTTCCTTCCAATGCACCCCAGTAAAATCCATTGACAGGAACCACTGTGATGGCGGTTTCTGCCAATGCCTTTAAAAATGACCGCTTGGTAGGCGGTAATTTATAAGTTTGGTGGATGCAGTAGTTATGTCCTGGCAGATGTAAAGTCCTCCGCCAAGACAATGGTGACTACTCTGTCCATCAAAATTTAAATTGGGCTCTTAGTCCTTATCCCCCCAAAATGTGTGCAGTTGACTACCACCTGCAAGCACCTGTACAAACTGACACTGTAGCACTGTCAAATAATTGATGAATATACAAAATGCTTCAATAGATTATAGTCTATTAAATGTCATCAACAGTACAACATAATGTAGTTGATCCTTATTCAGCAAGACTGCCTTAGAAATGACTTTTGATAAGAAAAAATATTCCAACCTTTTACATGCTTCACATAATTCAGAGTCTTGCCAGTTTAGCAGTCTGGAAAGCTGCAATGGGCATAGGTCAATGGAGTAAATGGGTTGTCAATACGTATATGCAAAAACACAGCTTAATCTCTCTAGAAAAATGTGCTGTACTGGCATACCACTGCCATGAAGACTGAGGCTCCTTTTCCCCATAGCTTCACAATTAATTTGTCTACACAGGTATTATAGTTTTTCAAGTTTCAATACCCCAACTTCCCTAAACTGTAGATGTTCAATTTTTGTCTGTGCTTCATTGGAACATGCTCAAAGTCTGAATCTTTGTCTCCAGATGATAGATGCTGACATGATTACAATTTTACTAGTTAGTCATTTTGCAGAGATATTTGAATAAGTACACATTATTATTATTATTATTAGTTACGTTTGTTAGGTGCACGAATCATCCCTAGCGGGATCTCTAGGCGCCGTTGCAATGTGGGAGTAAAGAGAGATTTAACTACTGAGAGAAAAGCCAGGTTTTCAGGAGTTTTTTAATGTAGTAAAGTTCGTACATGCTAAAATAGGTAAAGGTAGCCTGTTCCAATGGTAGGGGGCCCGGAATGAGAAGGCGCTGCCTCCGTACTTCGTTGTTCTGATGCGTTTTGGGCATAGAAGCAATCGGTCACTCGACCTGAGTTGCTGCGCCGGGATATATGGTCGTAATTTCTGCCTCAAATAGAGAGGGCCCTTCCCCTGCAAGGTCTTGCATACCAGACAAAGAAGTTTAAAGAGAGCACGTTTTTTAACTGGGAGCCAGTGAAGGGAATATAGAGAAGGCTCGGAGGGGGAGCGAGGAGGAAGATTTAGTATCAATCTAGCAGCTGCATTCTGCACCACCTGGAGCCTGGCCAAAAGGCCTTCACTACTCACCACTAGGAGAGCATTGCCATAATCCAGGCGGCTCATTATTAGTGCTTGTACCAGTGTCTTCCTAACCTGCAGAGGAGTCCATTGAAAAACCTTTTTAAGGGTTTGCAGAATGCCAAAACAGGTACCCAACACTGTTTTGACACGCTCCTTCATGGAGAGCTTGTCGTCCATCATTATTCCCAAGTTCCTTGCACATTTCTTGGGGATAGGTGGGGAGCCTATCTCTGGAGGCCACCAGTCCTCTGCCCAAGCTGTCTGGGCCTTCCGGAACAGAAGAATCTCAGTTTTGGACATGTTCAGTTGGACACAGTTCTTAGACATCCACTCAGCTACTGTCAGCAGGCAGTTTTTAAATTAACATTAAGCATATCCGAGTCATCTTGGTGGTAACTCTCTGCACCTGAATGAGCTAATGTAAGGACTGAGGCAGGGGTGTGATGGGGACAGATCGCTTAAGTCCCAACAGCAGGCTGGCTTAGTTGTTTTGTTTCTAGCTGTTTCACTGACTTGTTATTGAGGCCAGAATACAAGCTGTTAATCCAGGTACGATACTGTAGCACTAAGACAAAATGTACATTATGATGGAAGCATAACATTGGAAATTAACATAATTTGGATTTAACAAATGGTACCTCATATACTGTGTCACTGCTAAAACATTTGCTTGCATGGTCATGTCAAAAAGCAATCTCTTCTTTTAATATCAATAGGCAGTTTTGACTTCGTAATACATTTAATGCCTACTAAGCATTTGGTGTTGTCCAGGTTTAGGCTTTTGGAAATGTTGACTACTAAGGACATCTTTCTTTACCACTGTTTCACGAGTTAGCCTCTGAATTATAGTTGAGACTGGTAGTAGGAAATACACGGAGATTATCTGACCATAAACAGAGTCATTACACCATGATGCCTGGGGAACTTCAGATCTGGCTTGTAAGCCAGCACTTTGGTTTGCATCCTAAACTCATTCAATACAATTTACACAGGGTACAAAAAGAGATGAACTGGACTAATAATTATTGTATTATTCCTTTGCTCTGACACACATTCGCCCACTAACTTAAAGCACCACCAACTAACTTCCAAGCACTCAAATTCACCAACCAAATTTCACATATCCATCCGCCCACTCACATTCAACCTCCCACTGAATCGCCCACTAAGACACACCCACACAAACTTGATCATCAATCCATAAACATCTTTACTAATCAAAGCTGTGCCTATTGGCTTTACCAATCCTTGTTTTGTTTGCCTCAATGGTTCAGCATATTTTATAAAACAGCCATAATTAGGTACTGCAATAAAGCAACTACTAAAGCATTCACATATCATGACACGCCTAGAGTGTTAGATGTGAACATTGGGTTTTGTGTTCATTCTTTCGTTTTCTTATTTTAGACAAATATCTGGGCACATACTCATCTTTTGAAATAATGTATTTCTTTACCGAATGCAAGATAGTCATAATGGTAAATGAATAAATGGTGTTAAAACTATTGGAAAGATAGGGAAATCTCTAGATTTATGTTAAAACGTGCTTGCCTGCCTGTCATTTGGAACTTTTGGCACTTCATTTAGCAGCATTAGTTTAGCCGGGTAGAGATTAGTAAAAAGTTAAACAACCTGAGCTTATCTACCCGAATGTGGCTTGTGGCTCGGGGGAGAGGAAAGCATGAAAGATGCTTTTGTTACATAATGGTCAACATGTGTTCAAACACGTGCCAGTACAAATAGCACCTCAGGCACATTCGCAAATCCACAACTTCCCAGTAAATCATAAAGAACGCTGTAGGTCTGTTGAGAGTGCACACGCTGTGGCTAAATCTTATTACAGCAGCTCTCGCCTTCACTCTCTTGCCCTTTTCAGCAGGATGAATAAAGTACCATTGCAAGTTTGTAGATGCACATTCAGCTGTAGTGAGATTGTTCTCATTGAGCCTCATGAGTCCCTGATTGCTGTCAAAATGTGCTGTGTTGTTTTAGGAAACAAAACAACAACCTTACTTGCAATCAACAAGAAAATACTTGTGGTCAGCTTAGCAGTTTCCATTGCACCGGGGCTCTTTAGAGGAGGCATACACTAGAGCGGTATTACACAAAGTGCCCCTGGGGTGCAAAAGGCATGTGTGCTCCTTTTCTGGACCTCCGAACACTTTAGTATTGCAAAAAGAGCTGCAGATGCTTACTCAACCAGATACAGATAAAGCAGTGGTGGCTGCTCTCGATGCCACTAGGTAGGGCAGCGGGGGGGGGGACATAAATACATAAAAAAAATATTGAAAAACTACAACTTACCTGACGCTGCATCTGCACCGTCTTTCTCCTCTCCCGATCCTCGACTGGCGCACACTGCGCAGGCTCCCAGATGCCAATCCCAGCACTGCTTTCATGCTGGGAATCCTATTCCCAGCATGCGAGCAGCATTGGGATTGGTCTGAGTGTCCTGCTTTGCCGCTCAGACAGTGCCTGGGAGCCTGTGACTTTTCGCCACCTGGCTGTACAACACAGCTGGGTGGAGAAATACTAAGTGCGCATGTCGGTTTGGCTGGCCTAAAACGGCCAGGCAAACCATCATGCACACTTAGTAGTGCCCACAACTCCTCCTCCTGAAGCTCAGGAGGATGGGCTGCCCCACGATTTCTTTTTCTCTGTTGCCTCTGCTGGGTGCAGCAGTGGGGTGATGCTCCTCAACCATAGCAGAGGAGCCACCCCTGAGATCAAGCCATAACACATTTAGCCCCAGCACAATTCTAATGGGGTGTTCCTCTATTAACACTGGGTTATGGCCCAATGCTAATGAGGAAAACACTTTGCCTCTGCACGCGTGCCATATTATGGAGGAGGGTGAAGAAGCAAAGAGACCATGAGGACACACACTAACTGCGCCACAAAGATGTTGGGGCACATTCAGTGCACCCCACTAAGGGTAATCTCTGCAAGGGGGGAAATTGACCCCCCAGACATCCCTCTGCCGGTGGGTGCAGTCATTAGCAAAGCAGACTGTGTGCTGTCTACACTGTCAAAGATCGAGCTGCAGTTTCAAAGACCCACTCCCCATTTCACTACCACACTGTCCATGGGAAAAGTGCACATTCACGGCTGCCCTGTAATAGGGCATAGCGTTCCTGTTTGCACCTTGCTTACCTAGTTACAGGTACACCACAGCACAAACAGGGGCAGTGAACCCTTTAAATAATGCGGCTCCAGGGTTTATATTGGTGTCATTGTTATTAACTACCACCAACAGTCGTATGACATTAGAGCTTTCAGTTATTCCTACCTGTGGGGACTGCTACCAAGTGAGCATCTCATTTTCTGGTTTTAGGCAATACTTCCGTGAATAAATATGCATCATCAACACTGTAATGCATTGCTGGACAGAAATGATGATTGATTTCTTGAGACAGTGACTTGGACCTTTAGCAAAAACAGCTCATCTGCAATTACTTAATAATATAGGGACCATCCTAACACTACACCTCCAGTTATAGATTTGTGATTGAACAATTTAGTACTTCATATCATGAATAGTCATAAATCAGCTTCAATTTTCAGCTGAGATATCATATAACCTAATTCATGCTAGTCCATTTCTTTCTTACTTGGATCACTATTTTATGATCCTGGTAGGGAAGTTCTCCTTTTAAAATTCTTCAACCTTTGGGCCATTACCATGTTGAGCAGAGCACCAACAACATGTAGATGCAAGACTAAGAGCTGCTGAGGGAAGAAGGTTTGCCTGGCTAATCTGCTTGCACTGATGGGTATGACAGTCATTCCTCCTAGCACTGCAGTGTTAAGAGGGTCACCTTATGGAGCAAGGCATCCATCTCCACGCTGAAGAAAAATCAGGTATCCCACCTCCCTTCAATACCAGCCAATGACCAGTGGTTCCCCAGATGTTCATCATTTCAAGAAAGCAGGTGAATGAGCGGGGTTATCCTAGCAGTAGGTGCTAAGGTCTGAAGCTCATCTGCAGCCAACCGACCAGCACCTCCGCCTAGCTTGTAATCTGATGGCAAGCTCTGCTGCCTCATTTAGAGGTGGAGGAAGGGGCAGAATGTAGGAGAAGTAACAACATTTGAGAGCTGGGGTTGCATGTTACTGCCTGCAATTTCTCAATTCTGGGGCCTCTTTGTGCTCTAGCACTGCTGCCACCTAGTAACCTGTTTCCACCTCTGTGATTTTCCATGCGATTTCCCAATTTTGGGACCTTTTTGTGCCTCTGGCACTACTACCACCCAGGCTGCTGGTACCACCTATCTGGCCTCAGAAGACCTATCCGCAGCTGTGGGCTCTACTACTGTGACAGCTGGGCGGCTGAGATTAATGTGAGTCTGACTACCATGTCAACTAAACACCAACAAAACAGAAGTACTCATCATGGGCCCACACCCGATGCCTGGAACGACACCTGGTGGCCCCCTGCCCTCAGAAGTCCGCCCACCCCCAAGGACCACGCACGCAACCTGGGAATCATCCTGGACTCCGAACTCAAAATGGACCACCAGATCAACGCCGTCTCGTCATCCTGCTTCCACACCCTCCGCCTCCTACGCAAGACTTTCAAATGGATCCCCCTCGAACACAGAAAGACCGTCACTCATGCCCTGGTCACCAGCAGACTCAACTACGGCAACGCACTCTACGCCGGAATAAACAAAAACCTCACACGCAAGCTACAGAACATCCAGAACGCCACCGCAAGACTGGTCCTCAACCTGCCAAGACACTGCCACATCTCCCAGCACCTACGCACACTCCACTGGCTCCCCATCGAAACTAGAGTCACCTTCAAGATGCTCGCCCACGCTCACAAGGTCCTCCACGACACCGGACCAGCATACCTGAACAGCCGACTCAAATTCCACGCACCCCAAAGGACCCTACGATCAGCCCAGCTCTCCTACGCCGTGGTCCCCCACACCAGAAAGACCAGATCGGGCGGCCGCTCCTTCTCCTTCCTCGCGGCCAGAGCCTGGAACGCCCTCCCTCTCCACCTCAGACAGACAACATCTCTCCCCATCTTCACAAGAAACCTAAAAACCTGGCTCTTCGACAGACCCCCTCCTTGATGGACTGGAACCTGCGAAACCCCCCCCCCCAGCACCTTGAGACCCTCACGGGTGAGCAGTAGCGCTTAACAAACGAGTGATTGATTGATTGATTGTTTGATGTCTACCTCCTGAGGGCCTCTGACAAGTATAAGGCTAGGGGCATGGACTGTGATCCAGAATAGGTGGATAGAGCTGGGCCTGCTTCTGTAGCTGGAACACATGGAAACACAAAGGTGTTGTTTGGCTGTTAAAAAACAGCCCTATATCCTGCCATCCCACACAACTTCCACCCTATTTCTCTTCCTCCATTTTGTGCTAGGGTGGCTGAGATGCCAGACCAGCCACTCTAGCTCAGTTTATCTCTAATAACTCTACCTAATCTTGTACAGTCATGCTTTTGCACTTGCCTTGACACAGGAAGTTCCCTCATCGCAGTCAAAATGAGTTGAAGATGATCCTACACAAAGATGGAATGGCAGCCCTCAGCCTCCTCAATCTCTCTACCAGCTTTGACATGATCTTCCATTCTGGTTTGATTGACAAGGTGGTAAATGTTGGAGATGGCAGAGTCCTGCAGGAGTGTCTGTGCATCTTCCTGAGAGATCAGGGTCAAACAGTCATCATGCCCCACTTTAAATCTGCCAGAAAAACTGTCTTATGCAGAGTGAAATTGAAATTGCATTTATCTAGCGCTTATTACCCCTGACGAGGCATAGAAGTTCTTTATGGCAAGTAGCATGCTACCTGAGAGCCCAAAGTCAGTGGTCAGTCCTTTGGTTATTGAGCTTAGTCTGGTGCTCTCAAAGAAACCATTCCATACATTAACTCCAGTTTATTTGTGGTACATTAATCACTTAGGAGTGACCATTAGAGGGAGTTATGTTAGAAGCAAATAGTAAATGAAATGAACATACATTGTTAGGTTGCTGCGATCTGATTTCAAAGAATGAGAGATTAAGACAGGCATGTGATTTAGGTTAGTGTATTTACAGAAGAGGCATGCAGAAGGTAAAAGGAAAGGAGAGGGACATTCAAAACAAATAAGACAGGGAGAAATTGAAAGGTTAAATCAAGGTACATTTTTCAGGCAGGGTGTTAGAAATATACAGGTGGAACATTTTGAGATAGTATGCAATCTGTGGATGTAAATGTTACTAATAAGAAACAATTTTTAAATTATACTCTAAAAAAATTTGAATTTTAACATTCTTTATAGAGATTCTTTACCTTTCAAAGAGGTGGCAGATACTTGCCTCACAGAAAAAAGCAACCCCAGTGCATGTTGAGACCCCTTTACGAGCAACCATTTATTTATTTATTTATTTATAAAGCGCAACATTCATCCCGTAGGGATATCACGGCGCTAGCGTAGCGGGAGGGTGGTAAATTGAGCTGGTCTGTTGTGATCGGTGGCAACAATCCTAGGGGAATAAATGAGTTTTAAGATTCTTCCTGAACGCCATGTAATCCTCGATCAGTCGTAATTCCATCGGAAGCTCGTTCCAGTGCAAAGCTGCAAGGTACGAAAAAGTGCGTCCGCCTGCTCTACTCTTATTGATCCTTTTAGTCTCGGCTAGCGCCTGAAAGCGTGATCTTAAGCACCTGGTCGGGGTGTAGAATTTAATTGTATTCCGCAGAATCCTGGGGCCGATGTGATGGAGTGCCCTGTGTGCATGCCCTAAGAGCTTAAATCTTGCTCTTTGATGCATGGGCAGCCAGTGAAGTTGCCTTAGGCAATCTGTCGCTGAGCTATATCAGCCCTTGTTGCACACCAGTTTGGCCGCTGCATTTTGTATTACCTGCAGACGTTTGAAAAGGTAATCTGGCATGCCAACAAAGAGTGCATTTCCATAGTCCAGCCTACTAACAAGCAGGGCCTGTGTTACTGTTCTCCTGCTTTCCAGTGGGATCCAGGGGAAGAACCTTTTTAAAAGCTTCAGTGTGGCGAAGCTTCTACCACACAAGCTCCGCACGTGGTCCTGCATTGATAGGGTGTTGTCAATGATGACACCCAGGTTTTTTGCGCACTGCTTGGGTGCTGGGGCCATGCCCAATGAGTGGGGCCACCAAGACGCATCCCTGATATGATTGGCTCCGACGAGAAGCAAGATTTCGGATTTCTCAGTGTTGAGCTTTAAGCAGTGTTCTGACATCCAGGTTGCCATTTCAGTGAGGCAGTTGTTGAGTTTGGCCCTCGTGTCCTCATGCCTATCTCCGATAGCTATTGTCAGCTATTGTAACCATCAAGAAGTGCCACATTTATGCACATCCCAGTACCTATAATTACAATTTGACAGCACCATTGAGAAAGCTCCTTTGCACATCTGCCCATTGTATACATAATTTAAATACTTGCAAACCAAGAAAGGACCCTGTATGTACTTACTACAGCAGTACATTCACTGTTATCAAGTATTGTTACAGTTTGTGCATGCAAATCACTTTTCATCATACATAAACATACATAAACTACACATATAGACATATATTATGTTCACACATAGCAACTTAATATAAGAAGGCAGCTGATAATCATATTGCAATATTAGTAAATTCAAATCATCGTTTATCTGACCCATTCATTACCTGTTTTAGAAGAACGTCGTAGGCGCCCTTCTTCGCCTAAAGAGCATCAGGCCCCACAAAACAGGCACCATGGTCCGCAGAAAGGATGTGTCTTGAGATCACGATGAACCTTTTTAGCATCCACCTTACCTTGTAGTGGAGCATACCTGGCCCTAAGGGTCATTATTTTGCCCTACTTTATTCATTCTACAAGTGGCTCTGCTGGCAAAATTGATTAAAGATTGCCACCTGTCTTTTATTTGTATTGATGCTCACATCATAAGACTGGATAGTCAAAGTGACAGTTCATGTGCTAATTTTCTGCAAGGATGAAAGGCTGTGGGAGGTTGGATGGAGACAAATACTTGGAGACAAGTATTGATGTTCGGGAGATCTCATTCTGTGGTAACCTCTGATTTATGGTCTGATTTGAGTGGTCAGTGTACAACTCGAGTTTAGCCTAAAAGGAATTTGGGGATAATTTTTTTGAGAATCTCTTCTATTCCCCACACTCTGATAAAAT
The DNA here is from genome assembly GCA_963921515.1 of Calotriton arnoldi. Classification (NCBI taxonomy): domain Eukaryota; kingdom Metazoa; phylum Chordata; class Amphibia; order Caudata; family Salamandridae; genus Calotriton; species Calotriton arnoldi. The sequence goes on along the minus strand of CAWUFW010004008.1, from coordinate 1,082,567 downwards.
ATTGGCCACCTGTTATGTTATTTTAACGGTTCTTCTTGAGCACATGGCTACCCAGAACAGGCTTACCAGTGCTAACAGAAGTCCTGAGGAAGAATATGCTGCTTATGCGAACAGATGGGTCTTAAGCTTCTGAAAGTTAGCAAGTTTCCGTTGGTTCTTAGTTGAATAGGGAGCCAGTTCCAGAGCTATGTTTCTAGATAGGCAAAAGACTGCCCTCCACTTCTGGCCCTATTGATTCTGGGGGTGGCCAGAAGAAAATGATTGTTAGACCTTAGAACTCGTGCTTTATTGTATGGGACAATGAGATGACTCAGGATATTGGGTCTCTGGGCATGTTTTACTTTGTGTACAATGCAGACCATCTCAAATTCTATCCTTTTTTTACTGGTAGTCAATAGAGGCTAACCAAGGCCGAGTGTGCACACTGTGATATTGGAATGCTCAGCAGGACTCTGGCTGCAGAATTCTGGATAATTTGCAGCCTGCTGGTGACATACACAGGGCTGCCTAGATAAAGTGAATTTCCATTGTCTAACTGTGACAAAATGAGACCTTGTTTCACATTTCTATCAGTTTCCTCAGGAAGCCATCTGATCGTCTTCCTGAAGAGTCTTAGAAGGCCAAAGCAGGTACCGCCTACCTTCTTGGTCTGGGACGCCATGGTAAGGTCTTTATCCAAGAGAACTCCCAGGCTATTAACTTCTGCTTTCGGGGAAGGGCAGACCCCCAGACATGAGGGCCAGCTAAGATAGCCCCAGAGAGAGAGGTTATTCCCAACCAACAAAGCCTCGGTCTTGTCGCTGTTTAATTGAAGGCAACTAAGGGTCATCCAGTTGTTCACTTGCTCCAAACAGGAAAACAGATTTACCGTAGTGAGGCTGATAAGTGCCAAAGATACGATGATCTGGGTGTCATCAGCATACAACACCATAGTGAAACCGGCTGAGCAGATGATGTCTGCTAAGGGATGTACATATGCATTAAAGAGAGTAGGGCTCAAGGATGAGCCCTGAGGTACTCAACACTTGAGCTGATCCATTTCCCACAGGCAGGGTCCTTCCCTGACCTGGAAACTCCTATTATCAAGAAAGGAGGTCAGCCAGTATAACACGTTTCCAATGATATCAAGCGCCTCTAGCCTGTGTCGAAGGATAGTGTGGGAATCTGTATCAAAGGCTGCGCTCAAATTAAAAAGGATGAGTGCAGCTGAGCCACCATGATCTATGGTTTTCCTGTGGTCTTCTGTGGCCAGTATTTAAACATTTTTAAAAAACCACTCCCTTTTACTCAAAAGTCTGTGCATTTTACCCTTCAGTCAAGTGCTAATAGGAGCTAGATTGGATTATACCAATGCTCATTTTATTAAGCCTGCCGACATATTTGCTTTGTAACTGCTCACTTAAACTGCTTTGTAATGTACATTCTCTGGACACTCAAACCCACATAAACAAGTGTATCGCTTTTAAGAGTCTTTGTCTCTGCTTTCAAGCACTACCTGGGTCTGGTCTGACCTTTTTTATGCATGTTTTCCCAAAATAATCTCATCAGAACTGTTTGAACCTCATTGGATTATCTACTTCAGGTCACAAAAAGGAGGAAAACTCACCAAGGGGGTAGATCTTTCACGTCTCTGAAATTCTCTCCTTTTAAACTGAAGGCATCAAACCAATCTTTCCCGATTTTGAAAATGCCTCAAGACATGGCAAATTATATCATAAACATGCCAGATAATTAGTATTACTTTTTCAGTGCAAGAACACACTTGGGTACTTGTATGATATAGAAACACTTAAATTAAAAGTTTAAAAAGGCATGGTGCATAGGTTGTCAGTCCTTAAGTAAGTCCTTCTGCACATCAATGAACTTTTCAAGAGCAATTACAGCACTCTTTGAGATCTGGAACTCTCTCAGGAAGCTGGTGACTGTTCAGCGGCAGAATGCAAGGTCTGCCCTCTGCCATGGAATTAAACATGGTGGGACTGCATGGCTGCTCAATGGCAAAACATGTACCAAATGGAGGCTAACGGTGCCACTCAAAGTGATAAGAGGAGGAGGGGGTCCCAGGTATGTTTTCTATACAGAGCCCTGTTATAATGGATTTTGTTATACCAACCACAGATATTTGCTTGAGGATTCCAGGTAACGTTGTTTCATTCATCAACAGCAACAGACACATGTTTAAGTGTATACAAAGCATCTACACCAAAAACTGGCCCATGGACAACTGTATTATGCTATAATGGCCATAAGTATTTGTTTGCTGATTGCAGGCAATGTTGTTGCATTCAACCACAATTTCAGCCACCAACAGGAAAATGGTCAAGTGATTGCACAGGATCTAATCAAACAACTGGTTGGTGGACAGCTGGCCATGACAGTCCATGCACACAATCAATCAATCAATCAATCACAGACTTTGTAGAGCGCACTACTTACCCGCGAGGGTCTCAAGGCGCTGGGGAGAGGGAAGGGGGAGGGGGGGTGCTGCTACTGGTCGAACAGCCAGGTCTTGAGTAGCCTCCTGAAGGTCAGCAGGTCTTGGGTCTGTCGTAGGCTTAGTGGAAGGGTGTTCCAGGTCTTGGCGGCGAGGTGTGAGAAGGATCTGCCGCCGGTGGTTGTTCTTCGAATGCGAGGGACGGTGGCGAGGAGAGGTCGGCGGAGCGGAGCTGGCGGTTGGGGACGTAGAAGAAGAGTCGTCTGTTGAGGTAGGCTGGGCCAGTTTTGTGGAGTGCCTTGTGTGCGTGGATGAGGAGTTTGAAGGTGATCCTCCTGTCGACGGGGAGCCAGTGCAGGTTCCTCAGGTGGGGGTGATGTGGCTGTGGCGTGGTACGTCGAGGATCAGGCGTGCGGGGGCGTTTTGTATGCGTTGCAGTCGCTTGATGAGCTTGGCCGGGGCTCCCGCGTAGAGGGCGTTCCCATAGTCAAGTCTGCTACTGACGAGGGCCTGGGTGACTGTTCTTCTTGTGTCTGTCGGGATCCACCTGTAGATCTTGCCCTGGTGCGACTAGAGCAGCAGATGGTCACTGCAGCCAACATATGCAGCAGTACCACTCTCTTCCACTATCCACCTCCTTAACCTCCCCCTCCTCCCAGAATGTCTAATTAATCAGACCACACAGGATGTCTGCCAATGCAGTACAGCTGTGAGGTGCAGAGCAGATCCCCTCTGAGAAGATTGCTGAATAATGCTCACTTTGGAATTGGCCATGTGATAGTTAGGGGTAGGGTGGGTGTTAGTGGAGTGTAAATATGTGATGTGTTAGTTGGGTTCCAGTGTGGGCGGTAAATGTTTCTGGCATACAGTTGGGGTTAAGAATGGAATTAGTATAGTGTAAATTGGTTTTGGCTTACTTTGAGGTGGGTGTGAGTGATAACTGGTGCTATGTGACACCTAAAGTTCAGTTTAGGGTGGGAGATAGGATAGGTCAATGAACAAAAGAAGGTTACTTAATATCATTTGAAATTTACCATTTTTGTTAACTGTTAACTAGAAATATTTTTTTTCCATGTGCACATTCAAATAACATAATTTATCAGATAGTTTCTAATGCATACCCCATTGGAATCGAAATGCCAATGACCATGTGCAAAATGCACCTCAAATACATCTTAGCTTTGGTTGTTTTCATTCTTCTTACACTCCTCTGGCAGTGGCACACATCACCAATCTGAAATATTTCGCATTATGAAATAACAAAGTGTCGTTGTGCACTTCCCACCTGGCCTACATGAAATGGCACCACCAGTGTTGTGCAGGTATCAGGAACGGCCCTGCAATTGACTGAAGGCATCGAATGGAAAAAAACAGGCCTATACAAGTAACAATGGGGGATATTCTCATCGCCAAAGTAGGTTAACGCAAGTTACCATATCGCCGTCTATCGCGGGAAAATAACTCCGGTTTAACGTCGTATTCTCAACACGGCGGTAACATGCGATAGTCTCCAGATAACGCCTCAAATGTCCGCGATAACACTACCGGGATGGTGATGAAACTCCAAACCCAACCGCGAAAAAAGTTGCGATGGGCCCAACCGCGATAAAAAAATCCAGCGAGAATCAGCGCCAGGCCTGCAAGTCCCACAAGTCAGGCTGCAAAAAGCACAATAAAAGCGGCAACACAAAACACAAACAAAACACAAACAACTGCGAAGCACCATGGAGGTAGCCAGAGCAAGCACAGAGGACAACCAGAACCCCACAAGCCCCACGGAGGACCAGCCTGGGACCTCGGGGTCAGGGAAGGGCAAGGAGAAGAAGAAGAGGAAGACGCGGTTCAGTCCGCAGGAAAACAGGATCCTGATCACGGAGGTGATAGAACACCATCAACAACTGTACGTCACCTCCACTGTGTCATTGGCAACAAAAAATACAATATGGCAGTCCATCCTGGACAAGGCGAATGCAGTCGGAGCGCTGAGGAGGACAATGGACGAGCTCAAGAGGCGCTGGAATGATGTGAAGCGCAAGACCAAGCAGAAACTCGCAGACAACCAGAAGACAGCAATGCAGACTTGAGGTGGGAGACCAGCGCCACAGGAGGAGCTGGATGAGATGGAGGAAATGGTGACCACAGTCATCAGTGTGTAGACGGTGGCAGGAGTTGGGGGACCGGACACTGCTCAACATGACCCGACACAACAGCAACAGGGTGAGTTACCACCAGGGACTGGGGGGACGGGGGAGATATGCACAATTAAGTAGAGCACATCTGCGGACAAACCATGCCCAAGAGTCACAACACCAACCAAGAGCCCAATTCACCCCAGTCTGCAACATCACAGCACTGCATAAGCACAGAAGTGAAAGCCACACCGCCTGAAAGGGATAAGGGCCAGCAAAATCAGAGCTGAAGGGGCAACTCACCTACAATGCAGCACACACACATAAGATCCAGAGCACCTCATCATTTACAACAATGTTGAACAAACAGCAACACCAGCACAATAGAACAGAGGACACAACTCTTGCCGCTCGTTTGTGGAAAATGGCCATTCGCATGTGGCACAAAAGGATACTGTGGGATGATAATGTACTAGTACAACCCCACATCCCTGATGGTGCAGTAATGCATGTATGGCCGTGACCCAGATAGGCAGTGAGACACACATTGTCATGTAAATCAACACTCATCACAGTTGAATACAAGTGATGGTGCGTAGACTTTATTAGAATATGCGTGTCAGTACGGCCAAGATAAGTGCCACAACATGCAGACCAATGCAGCAGTGTGTCAGAACGTGGAACGTTGCCAAGCGCCGCTGTCCACTCCGGAGGAGTGCCTCACCTTTTAGGTGTGTGTCAACCCGCGTTGTTGTCCGCTCATGTATTCGGAGTCCAGGCAAATGCAGACATGTCCACTGTCGCCGTGTGAGATGTGACCAGAACCCCAAGTTCCAACAAGTTGTCAGGACATGTGCAATGTGTTCCAAACTGTTGTGTCTGCAGGTACGTAGTTACACGTCCATGAAAGCTAGTGCAGCCTCGTAGGCAATCATTTCCAACATGAGGTCGTCGTCGACTTCATAGAACAGGACGGCGAGGCTAACCATTAGCAGGTCCGGACAGATGTGCTGCGTCCACCCCCTTTCACCAATTAGCACTACAGCCCAATAGGGGAGCCGCTCAATTTGCTCACTGCAGACGAGGAGTTCTGCAATCTCCCAGGTCCAGCTGCCAGCATGTATGCCAAGTATCCAGGCATTCCATAGACGGGTGTCACGGTGACACTCATGGTCGTGGGCCAATAGGGGGTGCACACACATGTCGAAATCCAGTTTGGCTACCGTCCTGTTGGATAGGCAGACATCCATGGGCCATTCGAATATGCACGAGCGACAATGCAACACAGGCTGCACGCAGGTGAAGTTGGCAAGGCGGAAGCTCAGCCGGTAACTGATCCGCAGCACTACCAATGTCAGTGCCCCCAGTAAATGCAGCATACTTGCACGGTACAGTTGTTGTGCAAGTGTCCGTGATGGTCTGCCATTGCGTTAGTGGCTCTGGTTGAAGCGGCACTGTTCTGACCTGCGCCAGTTCTGTGGATGAAATGCCACAGCTCGGATCAATGAGTTGTTTTAGTGTGCAACGGTTGTACGCCTGGGTTAATGTGGGAGTAAGTGTGAAGGCCATTCCATGCAAGATAACTTTGAGCAAGGACTTCTGTGTGTGGGGTGTGTATACGTTGGTCTCTCGTCGGGCTGTGCGTAGTGTGGGAGTCGTCATCAGCTGCTATAGTATCTGTCAGGGGGTGCCGGGCACATGTAATTCCGAGGTCGGAGGTGCAGATGTGCTTCCGCCTGATAGCACAGACAAAGGAGCATTCATCCCTAATGTTAGTTTCTCATCTGCTTGCATCCAGGTACTGTGAAGTGGCTTGTTGTGGGTGGGGTGGGATGTGTGCGACTTTGGGATTCATGTTCGACATGTCTTGCATGTGGCAAATGAGCGGCATCACTGTGTGTAACGTTGCCTCACAGCTGCTCCTCCCTCCCCCCGAGCCTAATTACTTGTGTGCACTGCGCGGTTGCATCACTGGCACTCCTACGGCACACCATTGTCATGCCTGTCTGCACATGTCCACAAGCCTGACAACGACACTGTGATGTTGGCCGTTGGAGGTGGGCGGCCACGTGAGTGTAGGCCTGTGGGAAGGATAGGGCGGACACAGACGTGGAGTTCATGCCTGGCTGAACTCGCGCTGCGGTTAAGGCTAGGCATTTGGCTCATGCTGCGGCAATACAGATACACACAACACTTGGCATGTATGAGCCAAGACCCCGAGCGGTCTTGTGCTCCTTCATTTCCCCGTTCGTGCGAGCCCGCCCTCCGGGTGCATGCTACATTGCAACATTGTCGATTGCGGACTGGGTGGCGCCGACACTACAACAGAGACACACGCATTAGTTACTTCCTTGTCCAGGCCAGAACTGAACCACGCCCAGAGCCCTGGGCAAATCCTTCACACCCCTATGCTGGCTTGCTATACGCCGTCCCAGCCCACTCCGCTTACGCTTACAGGGGGGGGACAAAGGTACGTGTCCTAGGTCGTACCCACTGCCTGAGGTGACATGGTTACGTCCGCTGTCCACAGCACAATGTAATGTGGTAGGGCCCTGGCCCATCATGCATACATAATGACCACACGGACACACTTAGTTAGATAGTTGAACTGGCTACAGGCACGTGCGCCCGGCCACCTTTTATTACCAGGGTCACATGTCCAGTGAGGCCTGTGCTGGATGGGTGTGGGGTGGGTGTAAGCCAGCCCTCAGGGAGTGGTTGGTGCTGGCAACAACTAGAACAGTGATCATCGGATCACACACACAGATTCAATCATAAAGGGTCCATGACTTGCAGCGCACTGAGGTAGGGGCACCAGAGCTGAGCGTGCTCATGTGAAGGAATTGTTAATGATTTGGTCCCTTCGGGATATTCCTGCTGCACCTGCCTCATCTTCATTATCATCGTCCCAGGTCTTCCCCACTGCCTGAGGTGACATTGTTGCGTCCGCTGTCCACAGCACAAAACTCAATCATGAAGGGTCCGTGTGTTGTGGTGCACTGAGTTAGTGGCACCTGAAGAGCTGAGCAAGGGATCAAGCTGATGATAGCATCCAAGACAGGTGTGAGCAACTTAGATGGGCTGGCTGTGACACTCCCCCGACTCTGGCAGTTGTTTGTTGGAGGTGGTCCTGGCGGTGGTGGCGGGTGTGCAGCCAGTGATGATGGCGTGTCCTTGCATGTCAGGATTGGATTTGGTTTGCGAGCCCTGCTGACCACAGTGTAGGCCGGAGGCAGCGGTCAGAAAGGGCACACAGCCACGTGACGATTACTTGTGGTGCACTGAGTTAGTGGCACCTGGAGCGCTCGGCGGGTGCGCGGCCTGCGCTGATGCGTCGTCCGGGCGGCCCGCCCTGGTAGCAAAGTCTGTGGCCTACTGGACTCTGCCATAAATGAATCAAGACTCATTTTGATTAGCGAGCCCTGCTGACCGCAGTGTAGGCCGGAGGCAGCGGTCAGCAAGGGCCCACATCCACGTGTCGTCGGCTTGTGTAGCACAGGGTCAGTGGCACCTGGAGCGCTCAGCAGGTGCACAGCCAACAACGATGCGCCGTCCGTCCGGGCCGCACTGGGTGCAATGTTTTTCGCCTACTGAATTCTGCCTCAATATTGCCACGTGTCATCGGCTTGTGTTGCACAGGGTCAGTGGCACCTGGAGCGCTCAGCAGGTGCACTGCCTACGATGATGCGTCGTTTGACTTGGGGGACCTGCTGACCGCAGTGTAGGCCGGAGGCAGCGGTCAGCGAGGGCCCACATCCACGTGGCGATGACTTGTGGTGCACTGAGTTAGTGGCACCTGGAGCGCTCAGCGGGTGTGCAGCCGACGATGATGCGTCATCCGGGCGGGCCACACTGGGGGCAATGTCTGTTGACTGGTGGTTTCCTCCATTAACAGAAATGTGGCACGATTTGATTTGTGGGACCTGCTGACCGCAGTGTAGGACTAAGGCAGTGTCCGGCACACACATGACTCTGTGTTGCTGTGCCGCTGGATGCGCTGGGGGCCTGTGTCGCAGAGTCTGGAGGTCACGGCGGTGGACTCGTGGCAGGGTGAGGTGCGCCGCCCTGGCAGACGCGTTGCCCATCAGAGAAGAGAACCACGCCCAGGGCCCCGGCCTTTTTATCAGCACTCCTACGCTGGAGTGGCGTACCCCGGCCCAGCCCACTCTGCTTACGCTTACCGGGGGGGACGGTTCCCACCTCTCCCCACATTCAGCAATTGTGTGGCTGAGGGGTCATGCCATTTTCGGACGGTCCGCTGTCTTGTCCTACGCTGCCTCAGTGGTAGTACGAGGGGGGGTCCAGAGGGGGGGGTGGTCCTGTGGGTGGTGGCGGTGGGTGTTGTGGCCCTCTTGGGTCTCCGGGCTGCATGTTCATTGTCTCCATGGCATCTGTGGGTCTTCAGATGTGGCTCTGGGCTGGGCTCCCTTTCATACTGCAGGTAGTCGTCCTGCTTAGCACCAGCAGAAGGCAGGTATTAATTCCCTGCTGCTAACGCGCCTTATCGCCTGTTTTTGGGTCGCATCGCAGATCTGGCTGGTCGTTGAGAATATCGCGAAGTGGTGTTTTCGTGTGTTTTTGCACGGGAACGCCTACTCTGCATATCATTAGCGTTAGTTGTCTCTCTCATCCGTGGCGATGTTTTTTGCGGAAGCTATCGCTGGTAAACTGATATGGGCAGTTTGCACCAGCTTGTGAATAGGGCGAAAAGTCTATCGCCACTTTTGCGGCGCTAATGTGCCGATAAATCGGCGATAAGTCCTTGAGAATATGCCCCAATATGTGGTATTCAAGTGTGATAAAATGCATTTACTATGTTATTCTGCATTGGATGGAGAAGCAACCTCACACTCGATGCTCACGCCACTACTACTGCTGGCACCTGCTTCCACACACTTAGCTTGCTCAGAAGAGTTTTCCCCCTGTTGCCTTCTTCCACTAAAAAAACATGGATGCAAGCCCTAGTACTAAGCCGTCTGGACTATTGTAATGCACTGCTAGCCTCGGCCAACGAAGCCTCCTTAAACAAATTACAAGTTGTACAGAACACAGCCGCCCGTCTAGTAGCAAATGCCCCACCCAGAACGGCTTCTATCCCACTTCTTAACAAACTCCATTGGCTCCCTGTGAGAAAGTGGGTGAAATTCAAGATGGGCTGCACTGTTTATAAAGCTCTCAATGGACAGGGGCCTTCCTACTTGTCTGCCAAACTTACCAAGTACACTCCCTCACGGCCCCTTCGATCAGGCTCCAAGCTACTTCTTTGTACACCTAGAATTAAAAAGGCTCACAAGGGTGGCAAAGCATTTTCACATCTTGCCCCTACTCTTTGGAACGAATTGCCCCTCCAGCTTCGTGATTGTCAGAGCCTCTCTCAATTCAGGAAGCTTTTAAAGACCTTTATTTTCTGAGTCCCTTGGGTCTGGTTGCAGCACACCGTCCTAAGCGCAGAGATACCCCTTTGGGGTGATTCAGCGCTATAGAAATGAATAAATATCAAATATACTGTGCGGCAAATTTCCTCACATTAATTGTGAGTCTGAGTTTTCTTCAGGACCAGGATCCCTGTTAAACTACCCACGAGTCAACAGTGCGCATAAAGGTGTAAACTATTGTGGTGTAGTTGGGATGTAGGCAAAAAAGAATTGAAAACGTTTTATTTTCTACTGGACCATTTCTTTACTCAGAAAGTCAGTGATTTATTTAAATACAGAAAAAATAAAATAATGCGCTGCATGTGAAAAGTCAGTTAGGCAAAGGTTAGTATTTACTGATATTCCATTGATATGTGAAAGTCTCAGCTCAATATGTATTTATGTCAAAACATCACTAATGATAAGCCACAGGTACCAGCTAAAGCACAATTTAATGCAAAGAAACACAGCAAACACTTGCGAGAGAGCTCATGGTGTCGTGAAAAGGGGGTTGAATTGTACAGAATGGCCAATGAAGCACTTGCCCTACTGTAAATATTGGATGCCAACATGGAAGTGGGTCACAAGGTGGTCCACTTGGGGGATGGTGTAAATTAGTGGTATGCAGATTGGCAATTAAACCTCTGGTTATAGAAAGATATTTTATTTCTATTAGGACTGCAGAGGACTGTAGTGGATTGAGCTATTCAGGACAGGCTCTTACCTTGTGAAATATGCTGAGTTGCTGACCTATGGAATTACCTATTTGTGTCGCATACCATCTACCATACTGTAAAATCTGTGAATGTGCTCCCATGGTTACACATTTCAGTCCATGAATAACATGTATTGGGATGGGCATGCCCATGACATGGTGTGCAGTCATGTTCCACTGCAATAAGATACCTTTGGTGAGCCCAGGTGAGTACAAAAAGCTAACACCCCTTTATTCCTTCACTGTGAGTGCTTCTGGATGGAGTCTAAAAACGTTGTGAGGAGTCTTACTCTACACAAATGTTGTGTCTGGAGATGAGCCTCAGGAGGACACTTGAAATGAGAACCACCCAAAGCGTTTCTGAAAGTGCAGACTGTAGATCCACATCTCCTGTCTGCTTTAACTTCACACATGTGAGACTCACTGACTCACATGTTGTTCAGTTCCATGTTCTCTCTGACCAAGGGTGGAAGTGCTTTGCAGGGTGCTCGGAGGACTGCTGGGCAATCAGACCTCCTGTTTGCCTGACAACAAGCTTCCCAGAGTTGAGGGGACAACACCTGAGTTCATCCATTGATGCAAGAGCTGATTACCTGTTCTGAAGCACCTAGAATCATACCTGTCTGCTGTGAGAGTGATGGAGTCTGCCAAAAATGGTATGCACCTGTTAAGAAAAAACCCAATCCCATCTTGCCACACTCATGAATTATGTAAGTGTTTTGTGAACAAGTTATAAAATTAATAATTTTTAAAAGGCTTCTACCTGTGTTTGTTACAGAGTAATATTTATCTTGGACCAAGAATATTTGGTATTGTGATATAAACACAGACATGGGGCCTGACTCACAGAACTAATCTGAGACAAATTCCTAAACTTACTACTTTTGGTATTCACAGAAGGCATTTAGTAGTAGTAAAGTTAGGATTTTGTCTTAAGTTTGACTTAAGACAAATTTAAGACAAATTTAAGACAGACTTAAGACAGACTTAAGACAAACTTAAGACAGACTTAAGACAGACTTAAGACAGACTTAAGACAAACTTAAGACAAACTTAAGACAAAATCCTAACTTTACTACTACTAAATGCCTTCTGTGAATACCAAAAGTAGTAAGTTTAGGATTTTGTCTCAGATTAGTTCTGTGAATCGGGCCCATGATGTCAAATCTAGAACACATGTTCTATGTCACGATAGGGCTAGGATCTTTCCGGAATTGTGGATTAGAGAAATAGGATTATTCAAATACCCATCAGATAGATCAATCCCAACAAGTCCTTCATTAGCACGATCACAAATTATGAGAAACAGATAATGTAATATGAATGTGCTATTCACAGTAGTGGTATTTGATTGATACTTGCACCTGGTATATATCCCAGGTTCTTTGAGAATACTTAATAAACGTCTGTAATAAAGATCACTTGTGGGTTGGAGAGGTTCCCAAAACTATTTTGGTTCTTCTCTACACCAGTGCTAGATTTAGATCTGGGTTAATTAGTATCTTTCAAAAGCACTTTGTTAAGCATAATTGTTGCGACTTTTTTAATATTTAAAAAAGATAACAACTAAAATAAATGTTAATATTTACGAGCCCCGTTGCATCGCTCTTGCATCACGCAATGTGGTCCAAGAGCGACGCAGCTCAAAAATGAGATTTATGAAGCCAAGCAAGGCCACCTTGAGTGGCTTCATAAATCTCGAGGAAAGCACTGCAGCGCAAACCGCTACACAGCCTTACTTTGTGCTAGGGATGTGTTCCATGGGTGTTGCCTCGGTGTTCCCACGCAACATCCATGGTTTTTGACGCATTCCCAGATTTACCAGAACTGGTAGATGTGCGAATGCACCAAAAAGATACACCTTCCTAGGGGAGGTATAACCAGGAGAAATATCTTTATTTCTCCTCGATACTTCCTCTTTCTAACATAGAAAGAGCAATTTGGCTCTCAGGATTGTTTTTGTTCAGGAGGATGCCCCTTCCTGCACAAAAACAATTATGCATGCAAAACAGGCTCACTTGCGCCATGGTGCAAGGGTGCCTGCTTTGGCGCTATGCACCCAAAATGGCAACAGCGAAGGGGAAAAGGCACGAATGTACCATATTCTTTGAAATAGGGCACATTCCTGCCCTTTCCCTGTCACGCAGTGCAGCACAACAAGGTGACGTGCTGCGCTGCACTGTGTGACAAACTCATAAACATGCCCCTAAATGTCTTTCCGCATGTTAGGACTGGAATAGTCAATCACGTATTCACCATATTCAGCGAAAAAACAATTAATATATTCAGCGAAAAATGGAACAACCAACAAACTTTCACAAATCCCCATAACCCATTGCTGATAACTTGCTTATTATTATTTCTAATGATAAGTTCCTCAACAATCCGTTAAGCTTATCACGACACAGCTGTTCTCAAAGTTAACTTGACAATTTGGCTTTGTGTATCACTGGAACATTCCACACATGCCTAAGGTTTAAAGTACAGAAATCATGTTGCAATGGTCAGCGTATCCTAAAACATATTGGCATGCACAACACTCTGTTTTCATAATGAGTAATGTTTGTCTCTTGTGGCAATTGCTATTTGGAAAGTTAGTACGGAGCTTGTACACAATACTGGAAATACTGTTGTATAACAAGTGAATACCCCCTCCCAAGTTGGTAGTTACCGCCTCCTGCTTCCTTGTATGTAAGTATACACACTGCAGAGTCGCTGGGACCTGGTAATTCTTTCTCAAAGCATGACAAGGCCTGCATGTATGGGACGTTTTTCTACACCTGGAGGGAATTTACAGTGTTTCCTCTGGAGGTCAACATCTTTAAGCCATAAATTCAACTCCTATTTAACGTGACTTATTTAGTGGCCAGATGTGTGTGGTAGTGTAATAAACACAATTATGCCATAAACATCTGCATTAGCTCTGTAATTATTGTAGTGGTAAAATGTAAGTATATGTTAAGGTCGGATGTATAGTCTATTTCTCCACTTTTAATATCCCCTTTGTCATCGAAATATTCCTTATTGATACACTGGCACACAAGAAAGTATCATTTATATGATCAACATCATAAAGTATGCAACTAAAATTCAAGTTGAAAATGGGATACATTACTGCGAATACATATTTTAATAGTTCTAGATTGAGACTACTTTAGAAAAGCATTTGGAACAATATTATTAAAAAAAACAGGAAAACATTGTTCAGGTATTGTATTTATTAGATTCCATTCCCTGGTGAAGAATTCTCCGAATACATAAATATCAACACCTTCTTTATTAACGCCCGGGCAACAGCTTCTTAAGGACTCCTACATATATTGTCGCACAATGTTTATACACAAACTCACACATTCCAGAAGAAAACTAAGAAAAAGTTATGTGTAGCTTGTGCTGCAAGTAAGTTAGACGCTACACCCGCCTTCTCCATTAAGGAAAAACAATGAGGTCAAAACTACGAAAAATGAAATTAAATGAAAAAGCATTTGTATAGCGCATGGCTACCCGGAGGCATCCCAGCGCTAGAAAAACAAAAATACATATCAAAAAGTACAATAAAAGTAACTTAACCCACCACAAAATCTTCACATTTTAAAGGTACCATCACAAAACTCCCATCTCTCCTTCTGTGACCTTTTTCGTCCTGAGCACACTCCCCATGCAAATCTGGCACCTTTCTGTCCTGAACACATTCTCAACATAGAATTGATGTGGGGAACGCTGCAACTTCTTCACCCCACTCAGTAGCTCACCACTCACTTCACCATCATCCAACTCTCGCATCACATTTGCCCCTTACCTCCAATTTCCATCTCCTTACTTCTCTCTAACAACCACCATGTTTCATTATCATCCTGACATCAGCTGTATGCCCTTCGGTCCTCATCTTGCACTTATCCAGGCTGCTCAGGTACCAAATCTTACCGTCACTGAGCTTGGCCAAGTTTGTTAGTGGCTCAATGAATCTTAAAAGACTTGGAAATCTGCTCCTCTGTTTTTCCATGCTAGTAGCGAATATAACCTGGTCCCAATCACCTACCACCTGCTCAGCCTCCTTAACACCATACTTTTTTTCAAAGTAACTTTTGGATGCTTTTTCTGCCTTCCTTATATGACATTGCACGACTTCTGTTGACCACTCCTCTCAACACACACCCGTTCTCCAGCCCAACAGTTTTTAATAAACAGAACCATTCTTGTAATGACAATGAAAGGACTATACCCTGTCAAAGAAGGTACTATCTGATACACCCATACTGCTGTCTTTGCCTCTAATTCCCGACACTTCTTGCTGCTCTTGGTAAGTTGTATAACTTCTTTAATTACTCAATTGAACCTTTAAATGTCCTGATCCCTGCTTGGTAATGCAGGGAAGTAGTGTTGTGAACCATTCCATTGCCTATGAAATAAATTCTCCAACAACCTCAACTTGAATTGGTGCACATTGTCACTTACAATTCTCTGTGCCAATCCTTCACTTTGAAACACCTTATCTAGAAACTCTAAAACAGTATCAGCATCCACTTACTTCACAATCTCCAGCGCCGACCACTTAAAAAAATATCAATCATAATAATTCTCTACTTAAAATGTGCTTTTGTCATCTTCCACCTGGCCCATTATATCAACACCCAGCACCTCTCAAGGCATAGCAGGACATCTCATGGGACACAAAGCCACCCTGAAAGTGGTCTAGGCGTTATCAGAATTACCACAATCCACCCAATCATGTACATTTCTTTCAATTTTTTCATCCATCCCAGGCCACTCAGCAGAAGTCCTTGTCCCTAGTCTATGTTTGATGGCCCTCAAATGGCCTTCATGGCAAATCTGAATGATCTACTTCCTTAACTGTAAGGGTGGCACTTCTTATTCATTTCTTAACAAAAAGCCTGTCTCTACAGTCAACTCATTCCTGACTTCCTAATATCCCCAAAGCCCGTCCCTCACACACTATTTTACAGACCAACATTGCCATTGTCATAGCTCTCTTCCCACCTTCTCTCGTAATTGCTTCCACTTATTTACTCTAAATGCATGCCACTTGGCACTAATCCCACTCACTTTCTGGACACCTACACAAAGTTAATGGCATTCTCGTTAAAAGAATCTGCCATCCTGTTTTTTGCCTGTGGCACATATTGCACCTTATAATTGAAATCTTGCCACCTCATGGAAAACCACACTATCTGTGGTGACTGCCATAATAAATGGCCAGTGGTCAAAACCTTGGTAAGGGGCTTATGGTCACATCTCACTTAGAATTCAGTGCCCCACAAAAATCCTCCTGAACTCTTGCACTCCAAAGAAACCTGATGTTGTCCTTCAGAACTGTCTCAATTAGTGCACCTTATTAGTCAAATCACTCACTAACTTCAAGTTAAATTCAATCAGTCGAAGTAATGATCTCACACTGCCAATGCTTTCATTTGGTGCACACTTTATAGCTTGTAAGAACTGCTTCTTGGATTTAATCCCATCTAGACGTACCTAGATATTTTATCGACTGAAACAAATTTGCTTTAACTAAATTCTGCAGTTAAGATTAGCTGGGTATCATCAGCATACGAGAAGATAGACAACCCAGCCTCTTCCGCTATTGTGGCTAGAGGGCTAACATAGATATTAAACAACAATGGGCTGAGGATCGAGCCCTGCGGTACTCCATAAGGAGAACGTGGGACTTAGAGCTAGTAGACGGCGAAAAAACCTGAAAAGTCCGGCCAGTCAAAAAATCCTTAATCCATTTAAAAGTTGAACCGACTATATCCAGGGATTGAAGTACTTTTAATAGGGCAGTGTATGATACAGTGTCAAAAGCGGCACTGAAATCAAGCAGTATGAGTGCCACCGTTTCATCCCTGTCAAGATGTTGGCGCAGTACTTCAGTAACTCCCAGGAGCGTGGTTTCTGTGGAGTACCCTGCTCTAAAGCCCGATTGTGACACATGTAAGATTTTTTGGGATTCCACAAACTGCGTAAGTTGTTGATTAACGTGCTTTTCTAAAATTTTTGAAAAGGCAGGAGGTAATGAAATCGGGCGGAAGTTCGAGGGTTCATCCGGATCAGCATTGGGTTTTTTCAGAAGGGGAAGGACCATGGCATGTTTCCACGCGGATGATAAGATTGCTTCCCTCAATGACGCATTGAGTAACTCCATGATGAGTTTAAGTGAAGTAGGTTCTAGTTTTTGGAGAATGGGAAGAGGATCATTTGGTGAACCAGATTTAAGGCTATTTAAGATGAGGCTGAAGGACGGGATGTCCAACGGCAGCCAATTATTTAACGTGTTAGTTGGCACCGTGCTATGGGTCCCTTGTGGAGTAACACAACCTGACGTGGAGGAGACGCTCTTAGTTTGCTGCTCCGCATTAGTTGTTACTGCATTTAGTTCTGAGTAGATCTTCTCTACTTTGCCAATGAAGAACATTGCCAAGTCCTCACATTGAACTTCATCGAGCAAGGGTGGTGCCGGTTGGCAAATTGCTCCTGAAAGCTCCTTTACTATTTTAAACAGAACTTTGGAATTATTATGTGCCGATGTAATAGTGTTATTAACATATTCCGCACGAGCAGCATTGCACAGGGAGTGGTAGTCCCTTTTGGCAAGTTTGTAAGTATGTCTGGATTCTAGCGCATAGTCCTTCCTCCAACGTCTTTCCAATGCTTTACATTTGGTTTTTTCAACTTTTAGCTTTTCCGTGAACCAAGGGGCAGGGGGACGATGATTATTCATTTTTTTGATAGACATTGGAAGACATGTATTAACGGATGTCAAGATCCAAGTATGTATGGTGTCCGAATCCGATGTCTTAATGGAAGAAATGGCAGGAATATTATTCGCAAGGTGTTGATTGAAAGAATCTATATCTACATTCTTCCAATTTCTAAACTTAGATCTGGTGGTAGGAATGCGTGTATTATCCCACCGCAGATCAAGCCACACCTTAAAACCCACCAAAAAATGGTCCGACCAAAGTACAGGAAGGGCTGTCTGACATGTGATGTTAGGTAAGTTAGAGAAGATAGGATCTAACAAATATCCTGCCCTATGGGTGGGGCCTGAGTTGCATAGTAAAACATTCATAGCTTCCAAATCGGCTATCAAGGCAGTACTCATAGTACATTCTGGGTCGTTAAAATGAATGTTTAAATCTCCCAGGATAGTAAAATTGGCAGCGTCTAGCAGAAAAGGGTCAATGAGTTCCGGAAACATCGCCGCCCATAGCCCTGCTGGTCCCGGCGGTCGGTACAACAAGATCCCAGAAAGCGTAAATTTAGGTGAAAGAAGGAGTCTAAAAGAACTAGCTTCACAGCCCTCAAAGGGTAAATTCTCCCATATGCAGGTAAAAGCCTTTTAAAAAATTACTGCAATGCCACCACCAATTTTATCCTCACGATCCTTTCTGATGATCGTGTAGTTGGGTGGTAGGGTGGCTGCAACATCGGGACCGGAGCTTTCATGTAACCATGTTTCCGTAAGGAAGATTGCATCAGGCTGTATATTCTGTAAGAGGTCATAGATGTCCTACTTGTGCTTGGAAAGCGATCTACAATTTATATTAAAAAAGGTAAAGTCTTTTAGAGAAGCTACTTCATTCTTAACAGGGGCGGGGAGCTGCTTGATAGAACTCGTGGAGGTAGTGGTGTTAGGAGTATGTATCCTATTAAGTGAGGTGGTACAAGTAAAACCACAGCAGGGACAGGGTGAAAGAGGATATCCTAGTTTAAAAGAAATTCATTTTTCTTGAGATTTTAGCCATAGTCCATTTAGCACATTAGAAGAGTAGTTCCTTATATCCGTTAACAAAGGGGCAGGGGTTGTGGCCCCTGGCCCCGGTTGGGCGCGGACGGGTGCAGACGGGCTTGCCTTTGGCGGCGCCTTCGGCGCGCCACCGGCGCGCCCGCTGCACGCGTCCGCCTGTTCAGCAGCTGGTCTGCTGACGGCAAATCACCGCCTCACCCCGCCTCCTACCCGGAAATTGATGAATCCGCGGCTCCCTCCACAACAAGCGGGAAAACCCTTGGTGGACCGGGGAGCAATGCGGAAAGAAATGAAGTACAGGTAAGAGCAGTGCCCAACAAAGTTAGTTCCAATCAGTTTAAAAACAATTTTAAAAGGTGCAGAAACGAGCAGCAGCAGCGAAGCGCAATGTCAAACTTTCAATCGCGCGTCCGCTGCGCGAAGTGTGAGGCATCGATTTATATCCTGTTCAGCAGCTGGTCTGCTGATGGCAAATCACCGCCTCCCCCCGCCTCCTACCCGGAAATTGATGAATCCGCGGCTCCCTCCACAACAAGCGGGAAAACCCGTGGTGGGCCGGGGAGCAATGCGGAAAGAAATGAAGTACAGGTAAGAGCAGTGCCCAACAAAGTTAGTTCCAATCAGTTTAAAAACAATTTTAAAAGGTGCAGAAACGAGCAGCAGCAGCGAAGCGCAATGTCAAACTTTCAATCGCGCGTACGCTGCGTGAAGTGTGAGGCATCGATTTATATCCTGTTCAGCAGCTGGTCTGCTGATGGCAAATCACCGCCCGCCTCCTACCCGGAAATTGATGAATCCGCGGCTCCCTCCACAACAAGCGGGAAAACCCGTGGTGGACCGGGGAGCAATGCGGAAAGAAATAAAGTACAGGTAAGAGCAGTGCCCAACAAAGTTAGTTCCAATCAGTTTAAAAACAATTTTAAAAGGTGCAGAAACGAGCAGCAGCAGCGAAGCGCAATGTCAAACTTTCAATCGCATGTCCGCTGCGCGAAGTGTGAGGCATCGATTTATATCCTGTTCAGCAGCTGGTCTGCTGATGGCAAATCACCGCCTCCCCCCGCCTCCTACCCGGAAATTGATGAATCCGCGGCTCCCTCCACAACAAGCGGGAAAACCCGTGGTGGACCGGGGAGCAATGCAGAAAGAAATGAAGTACAGGTAAGAGCAGTGCCCAACAGAGTTAGTTCCAATCAGTTTAAAAACAATTTTAAAAGGTGCAGAAACGAGCAGCAGCAGCGAAGCGCAATGTCAAACTTTCAATCGCGCGTCCCATGTCCCGTGTTATAGTCCACGTTTTTGAGTTGACTGTTGATGTGCACTTTATCCCTGCTCATGAGAGGTAATGTGCCTGTGCTAATCCTTAAAACATGATGAAATCAGTATATTACTGATTGGCATATTTGACTTACAAGTAAGTGCCTGGTATATTGTTCAAAATCTACCCAGGTCCTGAAAGTTAAATGTCACCCTTAGGCTGCAGCACCACTTGTGCCACCTACTGCAGTGACATAGAAAATCTGACTGCAGACCTACCATACTAGCCTGGCAGTGCAGTTTTAAGACTGCCAATTTGAACTTTCAAGATAAGCCCTTTTGACAGGCTCAAACCTTCCTTTTAAATATTAATAAGTCACATCAAATGTAGGCCTCATTGCCCATAGGCAGAGTGCATGGTATTTAAATGTAGAACACGCAAAAAGTTTAATGTTACACGTGTCCTTACAGTTAAAAAGCCTGAAGGCTATTTTCAGTATAGCAATGTTGGCTGTCTCTACAGGAAGACATTGGTTTACTTATTGCACTGAATAATGCTAAATTAGGGTTAGTAGCAGCTAGAAAAATATTTCAAGCACTCATTTTAATATGTATTCAAAATCTATTTGAATGGTAATGTCGTATTTTGTCTAACTATAAAGGAAAGGGTACTTTTTTAAAATAAAGTAAAGTTTTTACTGCCTAACGCCCTTGGAGGCCTTTTTGCCAGTGTTCAGCTATCACCTGGTTGCTGATGATTTACCCACTGTGAGATGAGAAATGCTCCACAGACAGGGAAAAAGGCCTTGGGTGTGCAGAGGTGTTATCCTTCCTTGGATAGTTTTAGAAATGGGTGTCTCTAGTTGGTAGTGGTATACACCCTGTCCACGTAGGGACCCTTATTCTAAACAGGGTAAGGGAGTTACACACCCAAGATAACCCCTGCTCACCCCCTTGGTAGCTTGACACGAGCAGTCAGGCTGGGTGTCTCTAGTTGGTAGTGGTATACACCCTGTCCACGTAGGGACCCTTATTCTAAACAGGGTAAGGGAGTTACACACCCAAGATAACCCCTGCTCACCCCCTTGGTAGCTTGACACGAGCAGTCAGGCTTATCTCAGAGGCAATGTGTAAAGCATTTGTACACACACACAGTAACACAGTGAAACACTACAAAAGGACACCACACCAGTTTAGAAAAATGACCAATCTTTATCTGAATAAAACGAGACCAAAACAACAAAAATCCAACACACATAAGCAAAGATAGTACTTTTAAAAGGTTCAAAATAGTTCAGTCCACAGGAAACTATGGATGCGTCACTTTTATCAATAAGTACCTGGAATGCATCAAAATCAAAGATAAAAACAGGTGCTGGGGAGATGATGCACTGGAAAAGCCAAACGATGCATCGATTCCTTGCTCCCACGAGAGGTGATGCATCAATTCCTTACTGCCAGGGGAGGTGATGCATTTATTCCTTACTGCAGTGCAGGGGAGGTGATGCGTCGCTTCCTTACTGAGAGGGGAGGTGATGCATCGATTTCCAGACACCTGTCCTCGATTCCTTACTGCTGGGCTACGTCGATGAAGAACTTGGTGCACAGGTGTGATGCGTCAAAAATCCAAGCTCGCTGGGTCGATGCGGGGCGGCGTCACAGGCGCTACATCGATTTTCCAACCACGAGTAAGTGATGCGTCAATTTCTTTTGCCGTGCAGCATGGCCTGAATTGGAGTTGGAATGGTTGGCTTGGACGCCGAAGACTCGGTGCTCAGGACTCGGGCCGCAGCGATCTTTCAGCCGCACGACAGACACTGCGTCAATTCTTCGGCCGCACCGCAGCGATACATTGGTTTTTCAACCGCACGGTGTTGCTGCAGCAGGAAAAACAGGCACTGAAGGTTAATGTGTGGATTTTCTTCTGTTCTTTGCAGCAAAACCACCTCCAAGTGCCCAGAACTGGAGTTGGCACCACTTGGCAGGCCAGAACTCCCAGCAAAGGAGTTCAAGGGCTGCAGGTGAAGTCTTTGATGGCCCTGAGACTTCATAACAGGAGGTAAGCACACACAAGCCCTTGGAGAACCTTGGCAAGCAGGATAGAGAAAGCAAAGTCCAGTCCTTTCACTGCTTAAGACAGTAGCAGCAAGCAGCAGGCCAGCACAGTAAAGCACACATCAAAGTGGTAGTCCTTCCTGACAGCTTCTCCAGCTCTTCTTCTTGGCACAATCTCCTCTTAGTCCAGAAGTGTTCTGAAGTTATGGTGTCACAGCTCCAGTACTTATACCAGTTTCTGACTTTGAAGAAGGCAAACTTCAAAGAAAAGTCTTTGTAGTGTACGAGGCCCTGCCTTTCCCTGACCTGACTCCAGACACATTACAGGGGGGTGGAGACAGCTTTGTGTGAGGACAGGCATAGCCCTATTCAGGTGTCAGTGACAACTCCTCCCACCACTCTAGCTCAGGAACACCCATCAGTCTGGTGATGGGCCATCAGGCTATGCAGGGCACACCTCAGCTCCCTTTGTGTGACTGTCTAGAGTTAGAGGAACATTGCCCCAATGCCCAGAGCCTGTAAATGATAAATTAAATGAAAATAACACAAGGATATTATCATTTTTTTATAGCTCTCGGAGCCGCCATAGAGTCCGAAGGGTGGGGCCGGGCTGGGCCATCTCAGGGGGAGGAATGGTGGACACTTATAGTGCAGATGTCAGTTTGGCCGGCCGTCTTGTGCCGGCCGTACAGTTGTGCGCACTTATGTCTCTCAAACCCAGCTGTGTTGCACATCTGGGTTAGAGAAAAGCCACAGGCTTCCTGTGCCTGAGTGAGCATCAGACCAGCCCACTCAGGCCAATCCTCACACTGCTCTCATGCTTGGTATAGCATGAGAGCAGCGTCTGGATTGGGTGGGGAGCCTATGCTTTGAGGCCCATCCACTTTCGGGACAAGAGGAACAACGAGGCAGCCAGCAGCATCAGCAGGAGTGTCAGGTAAGTCTTTTTATTTTATTCCCCAACCCCCTCCCCCCCGGCCGTCCTACCACTTTAGATAGGCGGCAGCCGCCACTGGTGTCGGGTACTTTCCCCTCCTCAACTAATAACCCAATTTCCTACAAGGTTTCTGAGGTAATCTTTGGAATACATCAACCTAGAAGTCTTTGATGGAATAATACAGTTTATTTGAGGGTTTATATGAGTGGTAAATGAAGATGGGGGTAGAAAAGTAAGTGGGACCATAGAGCTGCAGCAACAGTTGCCATCACAGCAGGAGCAATAACTGATACCACAATTTCACCAAAATAGTGATCACAACTGCCACCATTGCATGGACAACATCAGCAATCAATACAATTGCCATGACAGCAGCGAGGAAAGCTACAAACACAGCAGGACTCGCATAAGAAAACACAATGCTACTATGCCGGGAACAAGAGCAGCGACAATAGCCATAATGACCAGAGTTGCACAACCACATGTGACCAATGAGAGGTGTATTTTCGTTTTGGGGTTATTCTGGATTTAAGAATTTCTCTTTTTGAAATTCGACAGTTTTGCTCTTGAGATGTGTGCTTGTGATACTAAACCAAAATTTGGACACCATTGTCATTGGTATTAGAGAGTCAGTCTGAATGTTCCGTCCTCTCTGCTGACAGATGTTAAATGTTACACAACTCACCATGTGCTGAGCAGCATGTGGGCTACACCAGAGCCTGCCATTTCCAAGACCACACGGTACCTGCATGTGAAGTTACAGACATTACAACAAATAACACATTGGGGCATATTCTCAAGGACTCATCGCCGAGTTAGCGGCACTTTATCGCAGCCAAAGTGGTGATAAATTCATCGCACCATTCACAAGCTGGTGCTAACAGCCGATATCACCAGTATCCCTGCGATAGCAGCCGCAAAAATCATCGCCACGGATGACACCGGCAACTAACGCTAATGAGATGCAGAGTAGGCGTTCCCGTGCAAAAACCCGCGGAAACACCACTTCGCAACATTCCCAACGACCAGCCAGAACGGCGATAAGAATCAAAAACATGCGATAAGGCGCGTTAGCAGCAGGGATTTAACACCTGCTCCTACCTGGTGTTAAGTCGGACGACAACCTGCATCATAAAAGGGAGCCCAGCCCACAGCCAAACCAGAAGAACAACAGATGCCATGGAGCTACTGATCATGCAGCTCGGAGCGCCAAGAGGGCCACAACACCCACCGCCACCACACCCAGGACTCCCACCCTCCCCAGGATCCCCCCCGGACTACCACAGAGGCAGCGCAGACAAAGACACCGGAACTTCCGAATTCGCACCAGCCTGGGAGACTTAACGCCAGAGGAAGTCATTGCCCACTACAGGCTCAAAAAGACAACCATACTACGCATCCTGACAATCATTGCCCACAGGCTGACGGTACCAACACAGCGGAGAACCAACATCCCTCCGCAGACAAAGCTGCTGGCCGTGCTGCACCTGTTGGCCTCTGGGACCTTCCAACCAACAACTGCCAGAGTCAGAGGAGTCTCACAGCCAACCCTGTCAAAGTTCCTCACACCTGTCCTGGATGCCATCATCAGCTCGGTACCCCAGCAACTTTACTTCCCACACACTGCCCAGGAACAGCTGGAGATCAAGCAAGGCTTCTACGCCATAGCTGGCTGCCCGCACGTCTTGGGGGCAATCGACTGCACACATGTACTCCTCGTGCCCCCTGCCGCCACTGCACACAATTACCGCAACAGGAAACACACGCATTCCATCAATGTGCAGGCAATAGTGGACCACCGGGGACTCTTCACCAATGTCGTCGCCAACTACCCAGGCAGTGTGCATGATTCCTTAATCTTCCGACAGTCCATCATCAACCAGCGCTTTCAGGATGCCACCTATGGGAATGCACTGCTCGTCGGTAAGTACCAACGGAACACACCACACATCTCAACACCACATTCAGACAACTCACAACTCTGGGAATGCACATGTCACAAAATCACATACAACATGACAACCAACATCCCCACATTCCAAACACGACAACACTGCTTACTGTGGCAACCTGGGCTAGCCATCTACACAAGCCAAGTCAACGGCATGGCACCTCAGCCACACAATTGCAGAATGTGGGGAGAGGTGGGAACCCGGCATGTGCGAAGGAGGCAAGTGACCCATGAATAAGAATGCACACAATGTCAAGTGTGGAGTGGATGTGCTGGACAGACCGCAGTATGCAGACCACAGACACTTTCATGTTGACATACACTGCTGGTGTCTGGAGTGTACTGGGTAGTGGACGCAACCATGTATCCGCAGCCAGCGGGGAACAATGCGGAAATGTAGCTTGTTACGTCCCCCCCTGTAAGCGTGCGCGGAGTGGGCTGGCCCGGCGTACACCAGGCCAGCGTAGGGGTGTGAATAAAAAGCCCGTTACTCTGGGCGTGGTTCTCTTCCGGAATGGCCAACGTGTCTGCCAGGGCTGGGCCTCTCACCCCGCCACGAGGCCGCCGCTGGGAGCGGCGGTGCCTGCGATCCTGTACGCCTGCTGCACCCCAGGCCGCTGGTCCCAAAACGCGTCATGCCCGCCCCAGCGCAGCCAGGCCGCACTGCTCACCTGCCGACACCGGCGTGTGCCAAAGAGGGCCCACCACGTGCCGGTGCAAGCTCCAAGCCCGAGGCCCGCGACCATGGCAGCCTCCTCAGACCATCACGGCCTCCGCGACACAGGCCTCCCATTACTCCTTTCTCATTGACGTACTCCACCGCTGCCTCCAGCCTACACTGCGGTCCAGTAGGTCACACATTTGGAACTGAGTCTTGATTATTCAATGGCAGAGTACATACGTTTATTGCAGGGTTTATATCTCCGTACTCCCTATGATGTGGTGCCACCGACTCTGTGCATAGCATCCCAACGACACGTGTCTGTGGGCCCATGCTGACTACTGCCTTCGGCCTACACTGTGACCCAGCACTGCGGGGTCACCTGTGTACTGCCTACACTGCGGTCCAGCAGGCCTCACACAAATCCAGTACAATCCGTACCAGGCAGGACATGGCATTGTCGCAGGCTGCACACATGCACAGCTCTGGTGCCACTACCTCCGTCAACCACAAATCATCGCCACATGGCATTCCAACGTCGTGTGTGAGAGTACCAGGAGGAGCTGCCTGAACAGCCATTGCCCCGCGCTGACCGCTGCCTCAGGCCTACACTGCGGTCAAGTAGGTCACACATTTGGAACTGAGTCTTAATTTTACAATGGCAGAGTCCGTATCATTGCACGCTAGGAGAGGAGTAAGAGGAAGACGCGATTCAGTCCGGATGACAGACAGGATCCTCGTTACGGAGGTGACCGAACCCCACCAACAACTGCCCTGGTGCCACTGACTCTGTGCATCGCAAGCCAAAGACACGTGGCTGGGGGCCCCTGCTGACCGCTGCCTCCGGCCCACACTACGGTCAAGTAGGTTACACATTTGGAACTGAGCCTTGATCTATTTATGGCAGAGTTTATACCATTGTACAGGCCTCATTGCAGACTGCATCCCCTTTCAGCTCTGGTGCCACTAACTCTGTGCCCCGAAATTCATGGGCACCCTCTGGTTGAAATTTGGTGGCGTCTCAGTCAATGACCTGGGGGTTGGCTTCATCATCATGTGGCTGGTAATGACTTGGTGTTAAACATGAGTCTGTAGCATTCATCTCCTCCATATTGCATGTGTCTGCTTGGTACTGCCCTCTGTATCATGCCCTGGAAGAACACCTTCCACTGTCCCCTGAAACCCTCGGCGACATTCACCTTGGACATCGACGAGAACCCGCTCAGCTCTCGTGGCCCTACCTCAGTGCACCGGTAGTCACCATCCCGTGGCGGTGTGCCTGTGCCGGCCGCAGTGCATCTGTGGCCACTAACTCTGTGCAGCTCAAGTCGTGGACCATTGCTGTTTGAACTGTGAACTTCTGATTGTCTGATCACTGTTGTAGTTGTTGCCAGTGCCAACAACTCCATGAGGGCTAGCTTACACTCACCCCACACACATCCAGCACAGGCGTCACTGGACATGTGACCATGGCAATAAAGGGTCCGGGCGCACGTGCCCGTAGCCAGTTCCACAAACTATCTAAGTGTGTCTGTGTGGTCATTGTGTGTGCATGAGGGCCCCGGGCCCTACCACATTGCATTGTGCTGTGTACAGCGGACGCAACCATGTCACGTCAGGCAGTGGGGTAGACCTGGGACATGTAGCTGTGTCGTACCCCCCTGTAGGCGCTGCCGGAGTGGGCTGGCATACGGCAGTCCAGCGTAGGGGTGTGGATGATCACCCCGGGGCTCTGGGCGTGGTTAAGTGTTGGGCTTGCCAATTTAGTACCTAATGCGTGTGTCTTTATTGTGGTGTCGGCGCCACCCGTCCCGCAATGGACAAAGTTGCAATGTAACATGCCCCTGAGTGCGGGCTCGGACGAAGGGATTATAGAATGAGCACAAGCCCGCTGGGGGTCCGGGATCATACATGCCAACTGTTGTGTGTGTATCGCTATTACCGCAGCATGAGCCAAAGGTCTTGCCTAGACCGCATCGCGACTTCGGCCAGCCATGAACTCCACATCTGTGTCCGCCCTATCCTTACCATAGGCCCACACACACGTGGCCGCCCACCTTCAACGCACAACATCACAGTGTCGTTGTCAGGCTTGTGGACATGCGCAGACAGGCATGACAATGGTGTGCCGTAGGAGTGCAGGTGAGGCAAGCGTGCAGCGCACACGAGGAAATAGGCTCAGGGGGAGGGAGGAGCAGCAGTGAGGCTACGTAATACACATTGATGGTGCTCATTTGCTACTAGCAGTACATGTCAAACCGGAATCACTATGACACACATATCACATGCCAATGAACTAGTGAGCCTGCCAACACATCATGCAGAACCAACTATTGACTCATGTCTCTCTGCACTGTCACAGGTGATGAGGGATATGCACTCTGCCCTTGGATGATGACACCCCTCTGAGCCCTGAACACATAGGCCCAGAGGCAGTACAATGCGGCCCACAAACGCACCAGGGGCATCGTGGAACGCACATTTGGCATGTTGAAGTCACGTTTCAGGTGCCTGGACATCACAGGTGGGAGGCTCCTGTACAGCCCAGTCATCATGTGCAAGATGATCGTTGCATGTTGTGTGTTGCACAACATATGTGTACACACCAATGCCCCATGGTTACGAGTGCCAGATGCACCGTACGATGATGAGGAAGATGAGGCAGGTGGACCACAGCCCACTGCAGCTGCAGCAGGAATAGCCCGTAGGAACAACATCATTGACAATTTCTTCACATGAGGACGTCACATTGTGTCAGTGCTTGGCAATCATGAGAAGTGCAAAAAGACCACAGGCACAGCATGTGCAAATAAATTGAATGCAACACACATTCCCTGAGTTTCTGTATGTGTGCTGCTGCGTGGCACGGGGATCAGGGACATGTTCCAGAGTCATTGTGGGTGTGCAGTGTGCTGTACTTAATTGTGCATGTGTGCCATTGTGCCCATCTCCCCCCGTCCCCCCAGTCCCTGGTCGGTACTCACACTGTTGATGTTGTGTCAGGTCATGTTGAGCAGTGTCCCCATCCCCAACTCCTGGCACCGTATCCCAACTGATGACTGTGGCCACCATTTTCTCACTGTCATCCAGCTCCTGGTGTGCCGCTGGTCCCCCACCTTCAATCTGCGTATCTGCTTTAAAGTTGGCATAGTGTTTCTTCTTGGTTTTGCCCTTCACATCATTCCAGCGCCTCTTGACCTCTTCCATTGTCCTCCTCAACACTCCGACTGCATTCACGTTGTTCACGATGTACTGCCATGTTTCCGTTTGTGTTGCCGATGACACAGTGGAGGTGACGTACAGTTGTTGGTTGTGTTCTGTCTCCTCCGTGACGATGATCTGGTTTTCCTGCGGACTGAACCCAGTCTCCCTCTTCCTCTTCTCCTTGCCCTTCCCCGGCCCCGGGGTTCCTGGCTGGTCGTCTGTGGGGCTTGTGGGGTTTGCGTTGTCCTGTGCACTCGGTCCGGGTGCGTCCATAGTGGTACGCAGTTACATTTTTTTCTTTTCTCTGCTTTTATGGTGCATTCTCACGCATGGCGCGTGGGAATCACCGGCTTGTCGCTGGTTTTCGCTGATTTTTGTATCGCCATTGGGGTCATCGCAACTTTTTTCGCGTTGGGGTTTCGCATTTTTTCGGCGTCGCGTTGATTTTAACGCGGGCATTTGTCGCGTTATCGTGAGGCTATCGCATGGTGCCGCCACGTTGTGAATGCTGCGTTAACACGCTGTTATTTTCTCGCGATGGACTGCGATGTGAGAAGTTGCGTTAAGCGATTTTGGCGATAGTTAACACGCGTTCTTGAGAATATCCCGCAATCACTTTAAATAACCCAGACCTACAGGCTTTGCTAAGGCGTCTTTCGGCTGCTACACCAGTGAAATTAAATTCTGGTACCCTGTAAATATATGCCTTTTCAATCCAAAAACACTGTCTTAACTTGAATTTGAAATCCTTTCCTGCGTCGGTTAAGCTGTTTTATTTTCGATTCAAAAGCATTTGTCTTGTTAATTCCGCTAGTGGGAAAATGCTTTCCACGCTGATGTTTTCCAGGTACCGCAGCTGCACAAAAGCAGTTGGATTTTCCTGGATGTTTACGATTAAAAGAACAGCCCACCAATAAACCGTCCTGCTTTCCATCCCTTCGCTAATCCCCAGATAGTGTTCCTTTGAGAGGCCTCATCGCCTAAGCCCGATGACGAAGGGTGAGCAGAGTTACAGAGAAAGCTGAACAGCGTTGAACCACAAGATGCGATAACAATAAATACGTGAACAGTGGGCCAGGATGTCTGGCAAGTCGCTCCTTCCCACAGCCCGTTGCTAAGGTCAAAGAAACGGAGGCCTGCGATTGCAGGGTTGAAAAGAGCACAGAAGGCCAGAGACAGGCAACCTGCGAGTCCGTCGACATAGCTGGTGGAATGTTTCTGCCCTTTGACTTTTTTAACGAGAATTCCAGGGACTTAATAATGTTTCCAGATCCTTCATTGAATGCGTGTGCCCCTTCTCTCTGCGCGTGCCCCTTTTCTGTTCATATTACCAAAGTCGCTCTGGCAAAGCTTTTGAAGTAACTAAAAGGCAATTTGGAAGTTACGAACACTCATCAACAAGTCGTTTTCTTGAGATGCCACACGCTGCAAGATATTTGGAAGGGCTTAAGCAATATACGTGTTGCATTAACCATCAAATTGCGTCTTTTATGCTTTGTACATATGTGTGTTGGCCAATAAAGCTTTTATCACTATTGGAAGGAGACAGCCGACAATAAGTTACAAAATTGTCATATTGAATTGCTGAGTTCAGCTCTGCGGTAGCTGGCAGTCTTTCTGCTGCAGCTCTCCAAACGACTATTGGTAAACAGATATTTTTTACATTCCTGTGTAATTGCTTGAATACTGTTCAAAATTAAGGATGAACTCATCTTTTAAACCATAAATTGTACAATTATTTGATAGTTGCTTGCGTTAAGTATTTTCTTGTGAAGAAATCTTGTGCTTAAAATTGAAAGAAGCTCTTTTCTGCCTAAAGCCATTATTGGCAAACAATTCATTCAAGGTTGTTGGAGTCAAAGAGCTAAAAAGTGTGTTAATGTACATTGGTCAGGCAAGAATCTTCAGCGCAGATTGTTTTGGTTTTAAATGGACGCATTGAGTCAAATTATTTTAGGTGCTTTTAGGAGAGTGAAGTAGGGAAGAAGAGAGCTCAGCTTGTGGAAGTCACTTGAACTGTTGCAAATATTTTCAGATGGATTCAGCTGTTGATGTATGAGTTTTGTATATAAATTAAACCGTGACAGAAAACATTCCGGGTGATTTCCTTTGAATTTTGGAAACGGCTATTAATGCGCATTGATTTACGTTATTTTTTTATTTTAATTACTAGAGTGTCCCTTATTTGTTTGCACTTAGTATAAATATTCCAGTTATTATATATAGTCTAGTGTACGTAAAAAGCTCATCCGACACGTTATCCATTGGAATCTATATGAGGCTGGTCAACTGGAGATTTACCAAGGAAGTAAGGTAGAGAGGAAGTAGATATGGCAGATGGCCATGAGAAGTAGAGAAAAAGTAAATAACATTAAGGCATGGAGGAAAATGTAGCTGAATCCAAACACCGGGGATCATCTTGGAGGATATTTATTTAATGGAGTAAAATAAACACGTCAGTCACAGGTTTGATATCATAGAACAAGCTTAGTGGATTTCTAAGTGGCAGATGTAATGTTTGCAGGCACGCCCCTCTGCTGCAATAAACGAAACTCATCCTTCCCCCTTCATGAATATTTATACTCTGAACCTAGTGAATTGTGCTTAGTTAATCAGCGTTTTCGCTAGGAATGGAGATCTTCTTGGCACAATTTGACTCTATGCTGAGGGCCAGATTACGATCTCGTTAGGAAAGCTCTCCGTACGACTCTGATTCGGAGAGCTTTCCAAGCGAATTGTGCTGTGCGAGTCCGACCGAACGAGTACGATGCAGCTGCATGCTGATGGACTCGGTTCGCTCAGACTCTATGTACCGATGTGTACACAGGCTCCCATAGCAAAAAGGGATGGGTGGGGAAAAGCGTACACCCTGCGGCGGCACCCCATGCTGCCCGCCACACTGTGCATGCATGGATCGGGAGGACCCATGGGCACCCCCGTGACCGATTCGAAGGGCTCCGGCCCCCCGAAGTCCGATTCCGACAGCCGTTTCATCTCGCTGAGACCGAGGCGATACAGCTGACCGAATCATGCATCGTATTCGCTCGGTCGGAATCCGGCTCCATTGCGCGGCATGATTTGTCTGCGAACGTGTCGGTCGGACAGGATTGGGTTCCGGAAACGATTCGGTCGACGCGGACGAGATCTTCGCATCGTACTTGGTCGTTCGGAGCAGGTGACGACTCAATCAGAAACATAGGATTCGCATGTTCGTGTACCCGTCAGGAGGCCTTCCTAACGAGATTGTAATCTGGCCCTGAGTGTTCAATTCAGAGAGTGACTTACATGAATCATTTATTTCTCTATTTAGGAGTTTTGAAAAGCACTACATGTCACCTAGGCTACATCAGTATACCGGAAAACAAGGAAAACATACTGAACATTTTGATAAAATGAAAATTACATTTCAGTCAGGTGCAAAGAGCTGAAATTCCTCAACCACTTCCAAGACATTCTGGGACTTATTTGAAAGCTCCTTTAAAATGTTTCGTTTTTTCTTGTTTCCTAAACTGAAGTTAACAAGCTTACAACATACTTCAGACTCTCACGTTTGTATGTATGAATATGATATTTCTATAGCAGGAAATTAGCCAAGAGTCAGTGGAGCACTGTACACGGTTAAAAACAAGCATACATTCAACAAGTAATAGGAGAGTAAAAGTGTTGTGGCCAGTTAATTCATTGTGATGTAATGCTCTTTAAAAAGGGAAATCTTCAATTATTCCCTAAATTGGAGCATCGCTGGGCGGTCCTGAGGGATAGGAGGATGTTGTTCCAGATCATGGATGCATTAATGGATAAGGCGTGCTGTATTTTTTTTCCTTCTTTACACTTCTTAGCCTGCCATCTGATGGTGCCTTGGCTGCAAGTATGCCGAGACCCACCAGAAATGGTAAGCTTATCAGCAAGATAAGCAGGTGTATTGGTTGTGATGGCTTTGTAAATGATGCATCCCATTTTGAAGATGGTGCAGGCCAGCAAGGGGAGCCAATGGAGTTCCTTCAGGATGGGGGTGATATGACCATATGTCTTCCAGCCCTAGATAAGACATACTGTGGCATGTTTGATGTCCCTAAGGGGTGCCAGTGTGGAATCTGCCAGGCCACTGAGTAGGGTTGTACGTGCGTATTGATGTCACACGCCACCATAGTTCGCTGCAGTTTGCCGCTTTTGCTGCTGCGTTGTTCTGCACTGCTCTGGGCCTGGATCTTGGGGGCCCCAGAATCCTGAATCCCAGCCTCCGGTCCTGCCTGGCCACCCGTTCCATATTGAAAAACCAGCACCGGAGGGCGGCCGTGGAGAGGCTGGGTCAGGTCGAGAAGTCTGGAGCAGTCTTTCACGTTGAGGTGCAAAGAGGAGTGAAGCGGTACATACGCAGGTGGCAGCAAGGAGCGGCAGCAAGGAGGCAGCAGGTAGTGGTGAGGGGGGAGGAGAGGTTGCAGTGGAGTGCAGATGGCAGCTGCGGTGGCTGTTGGATGCCAAGCGCCGAGGAGAAGAGGAATTACGTAGCACTACGGTAGAGCTCCCATGTACCCCTCCCCCGCGTATCTCTCCTGCTGTGCTCTCGGTTTGCCAGTCCTGCTCCCTCTGCTCCAGGACAAACTAGCACTAACTCCGCCACCTGCAATGAAGTGGTCACGAATGCCAACGTGTACAAGTGCGCTGACGTGACCCTACAAAAAATGTGTCTCCCGGCATTTTGCATCTCCTAGTCCTGTGTCCCTAGTTTGAATTCAAAGAAAGTGCAACGAAGGACGGTCTACAGGGCAGGGCAGGGCAGAAGGCAATTTGAGTATACAAGAGAAGCCTGGTGGAGCAGGTATAGTAGACTGTAGGTGCTGGTAGGTGAGCTGCTTCCAGGCAGGCAGCTTGTTCCCAGGCTCCCGGATCCTGGCTCTGGCACTCTGCTCCCAGTCTCCTAGTCTCCGGGGCTCCTGACCCCTATTCCAATAGATCTCAGGGTAGGAGCTGAGTGGAGCAGATTTTTTAGGAGCTAGGAGGAGTAGCTAAGGAGTGTGTAGGGGGGTGCAGGTGAGTCCCTAGGGCCGCAGTTCTCTCCCAGTAGGCACGGAAGCAGCCAGCGTGCTCCCTCTGGGGGGGCACATGCCACACTCCTGCTTCAGTTGCCTCACTCCCAAAACTTTGGAGCCTCTCATTGTTGCCTTGTTGTCGCATTGGGACATCATCTTGTCTTTCGCCCAGTTGTAGCTCCTTCCTCCTGTTTTAATCTCCTATCGACATTAGAGCTGAAGACCAAAAAACTAGAAAGGATTGGCGTTGGATGCCCTCGCAAAAACTTCTGAACTGCCAGGGCACAGGCTTTAATTGGGGCTGTGCAAACATTTTAGGAGTACGATGACCTCTAGAAAATTACGTTCTGGTCGTTTGATTTCCTCCTCACCAAGAAATTTTCACAAAGTAAGGAGATTGCACATTAGTACCAAAATACTCCAGCAACATCGTTATAAATCTTATCCAGCTATTGCCGGGTTCTTCAGAAAGATGTCCCAGATTGCACCTGAGGTGGCAGCAGTGACCCACCTCATCTAGTTACGCCCTCTATCTCGATTTATGTCAGCGCTCAGGGGGGCCAGAGTGTCTCTGTTGGGGGCAGGACTCAGACAAATGGGGGTGTCCAGGAAGGCCGAGTCCTGCAATCTACTGCTGCTCCTTCTTCTTTGGATACAGATGCTCTCATTGTTCTTCAGGAACTGCTCCATAATTCCCCAGATAGGTTCCATAAACACTGTTTTTCTGTTGTCTCACCTGACCAGGGAGATACCCATAAGAGGTTAAGTGAGGGTGGTGGTCTTGAAGAACTTTTGGGAATTGAATCTAGTACGGTCGGTAGGCCGGTGATATATACAGAATCAAGGGTTGGGGAAGAATTTACACTCCCTGATACAGAGATTGAAGTTCAATCAGTGGTCTGGGGAGCCCCTTCTGAGTGCATTACTAAGGGCTATTCTCCAACAATTAGATCTAATAAAACAAGTTTTTCTAAATTTAAGTTCTTCTCCCTGGTGTCTTTCTATGTCCCCTTTGTATGGTAGCTCAAGTTATTTGATTGGTTCTTCTTCTGAATCAGTTCACAATGTATATCTTCCAGGCACACAGTCTAAGATTGGAAATGGAAGGGATGGTGTACCCTCTGACTATCTTTTTTGTATTGAAAATATTTTATATTCTATTTTGTCTTGATTAGAGAAATCTGTGTCTAGTTCTTATCACATACGGGAAATGATGACCAAGAGACACCAAAGGATATTTTATTATGGTGGCAGATCTTGTCATCGTTAAAAGCAGGAAAAAACACAGTGAAAGAAAATAATGTTCCTTTGTGTTAAGGTTTAAATC
This sequence comes from Calotriton arnoldi, assembly GCA_963921515.1. NCBI lineage: Eukaryota > Metazoa > Chordata > Amphibia > Caudata > Salamandridae > Calotriton > Calotriton arnoldi. The sequence goes on along the minus strand of CAWUFW010004008.1, from coordinate 1,047,691 downwards.
AGGGTCAACATGTTTCTTGTCATAATGTCATAAGGATCTGTGGCAATTTGTCAGGACCAACCTGAAAAAGAATCCTAATCTTGTGGATTTAGGACCAGTATTGTGATTAAAAAATGTGCCCAGTCTAAAAGTCCACCAAATATGTGTGGTGTGTATAATACCCACATTAAGGCAAAAGTAATCAACCTGAAACAATAAAAACAATATGTTGTTAGAAACTTCTGTGTGGAGATTTCCTCACGTGAATCATGAGCAGGGTGAAAAGTCACTGAACACAACACTGTAACACAGACACAATACATAACACAAAACAGATAACATGTATCATTGCTCTTTTATCATGACATAGTGACTAGATGCAGCAAATAGTCAAAAACACCCAAGGTGAATGAGCTCATTCATCATGTTGCACCCAATTAAAATCAACCCAAATCAAGCGACAATGTTTTGGTAAGCAAATCCACAAGAGTTAGCTTACCTCAAAATAGTCAGAATCACACCCGTTTGGTATTACGGATGTTAACTGCAAGATTAGCAGTAGGTGCAAATAACAGGAAAATAGAAAGTAGAAATAAAGCAACACTCAAGCCCTTGAAAATACGGGTGCCAGGGCTTAATATCGTCAAAAGTACTTACTCGGCCAACGCAGTACAGTTCCCGCTACCTACCTCCATCGGTAAGCCTGAAGATAGCCCTGAGGGGGCTTATATCTGAGGCGGGGCAGGAGGGTCCTGTGTCAGGAAACCAAGAGGGAGGAGCACACAGAGGCAGTTTCTATTCAGAGTGGCCACTATGGGCGCCATATTGGATCGTCTCAGTGAAGAGATGCAACAGTGTGGGCCTATATAAAATAAATGTAGAGTTCCAGTGATAAAGCCACCAAATTGCAGCCGAGTCATAAAACCGCAGTCCAAAGTGTGGAAATACGACCTTAACCACCCTGTGTGTCTCAAACTAGAAGAATAGCCATAAAGATAAACAATGATGAAAGGACTATGCTAAACAGAAACCCAGAGACTAGGGGGTGGAAAAAGGGCTAAGTAGCCCAGTGAGTCTGATATTAGAAGCAAAGACTTGACAAGTGATCAACATTGAGAGGGCTGACTAATCCTCTACAATGTGTATGTTTAATTTTAGAAGAATGGACTTACACAATAATCGATGGGCTGCACTAACCCACTACACTATGTGTCTGATGCCGATGAGCATCATGAAGAGAGAATGAAAAGACTCATATTGACTCCAGTTATACAATCAAGTGCAACGGTCAAATCAGGTAATCCTCAATGAGAGTTATGAAGGGGTGCTCTAAACAGGAAACAATGAACAGTATCAGTGGTGGTGGTCTGGTGTGAAGGGCCCCTGATGTTAATGCATAAGGCGGAGGTTGGTCAGTGTTAGAACTGTCAGCCTCAGGGTGGTCTGCCCCCAAAACCTTTTGCCTGTTTGCCTCACTTTTTGCTGAACTGTTTTTGTTGGTTTTAGGACTCTGGGCACTTTACCACTGCTACCCAGTCATTAAGTGCATATGCTAACTCCCCTAAACATGGTGGCATTGATTTATCCACAACTAGCATATTTAATTTACTTATAAGTCCCTAGTAAAATGCACTTATGTGCCCACAGCCTGTAATTTAAATGCTCGTAGTGGGCCTGCAGCACGGATTGTGTCAACCACCTAAGTAACCCTTTAAATGTGCCACTACAGAGCCTTTGTGTGCATTTTTACTGCTATGTCGACTTGGCATTTAAAACCCCTTGCCAAGCCTGAAACTCCCATTTATTACATATAAGTTATCCTTAATGTAGGCCGTAGGTAGCCCATAGGGCAGGGTGCTGTGTAACTAAAAGGAAGGACATGCACTTTTAAGTTTTACATGTCTTGGTAGTGAAAAACTCCCAAATTCATTTTTCACTACTGTGACACCTATCCCTCCCATAGGTTAACATTGTGGATTTCTTATTATATCTAATAAGCTATAATTACTGATTGAGAGGGAGTATATCTATCATGATTGATACCTATGGACTCTTTAATGACAAAGTTGGATTTATGATCACAACTTTTAAAATTCCACCTATAAAAAGTTGGCATTTTTCTACTCTTAGCCCTGTGTGCCGGCTGCCTGTCTCCAATACACGTCTGGGGTGTGTGACAGCTGGGACTTGTGCATTCCTTCTAGACAGCCACACACAAAGAGAGCTTAGGTATGACTGATGGGCCATCCATATCCTGATGGGGCATCCAGGCAGGATGGGGAGGGAGGAACCAAGCACAGCCTCACACTTACACCTAAAAGGGCTGTCCCCACACAAAGGACTGCTTAACATCCTGTTGTGAGTCTGGATTCAGGGCAGGAATGGAAGACCTCTGTGTACTTTAAAGCATCTCTTTGTAGTCTCCCCCACTTCAAAGGCACTACTGTGTATAAGAACTGGACTTCTGACCCTACCAACTCAGTACATTTCGGGACCTGTGGATACTCTGCCAGGAAGAAGGACTGCTGTGCTGCTGAAAGACTGCTACTCTCCTAGACTTTCTGCTGTGGTGACTTGCCTGCTGCCCTCCTTTCCTGGGTGAGAAAGACTGAACCTACACCACTTGAACCCAGAATTGCTCGAAGGGTTTGCCCGCTTGCCTCCTGTTGTAAGTCTCAGAGACATCAAAGACTTCAATCCCCTCCACAACCAGTACCTGGACTCTGCCATCGAGAGTCTTTCTTGCCAAGTGGTGCAAATCAAGTCAGGGGCCCTTGGAAGTGGGTTTAAAGTTCTTCAACTGCAAATACCCATGCATCGCCGTCATTGCGCTGCTTGGAACCAGCGCATCTCCAGTGAAGCTGACGCATCGCTGCTGCTGCCAATATTGAGGACATCGCATTGCCAGCTGCTCGCCTCAATTAAGCGCATTGCCTACATCAGAGGGGTTCGACAACGAGGTATCCCCGATGTGTGCGGCTTGAAATCGATGTATCTCCTACATCCTAAGGATCAACGCTGATGCATCGCCTCTGATGACTCCTGGCATCTCGCCCCCAACATCAACTTAACCCTGAACCAAGGTACTGTTTTCGGTGGGACAAGGTTGGTCTCTCTATCCAACCCACGCTCCAACGCGGTCTGCCTGAACTTTTGTATTTGACCTGGTCATGCACAACCAGATAGCCCCGGTTGGCTCTTTATGCTTTTAAGCACTATATTTCAAGATATTCTTTAAAAATTCATACCTCCTGCATCGTATACCACTCCTGTGTTTACTAATCCTAATTTTAACTAGTTTTGTGGTCATGCCTATGTACCTTAGTCCACAAGGGCAGGAGATCATATAAATGCAATTGTTGGTGTTGCAATTGGTGTGGTTTTTAAGGGTCCAAGTAAGTTTTGGGGTCAGGACCAACTCCGTGGTGAGCTTAGTGAGGTTGCAAATGCTGCATGTACAATAAGGATAGTGATTAGTAACTGGGGTAAGTCCCAAAGGTTGCGTTGTCTGCAACGCAGTATGTCTTGAGGCCTCATGTGGACCAGTATGTCTTGAAGGTTGCCAGTGCATTTGTATGCAAAGCCCAGAACTGGAATTAAAGGAAGGCAGTCTTAAGTATCCCCACCATTTTCAAATTATTTTCTGGATCTGGTTTGAGTTGGAGGTGTAAGTAGTAACACAAGTAAGTGTGTCATCAGCTTCCCTAAGTGGGGTATCAAGGAATGTGTCCCCATTGCTATTTATCACCCTCTTGCGAGATGAATTGAAAATAGGCTACCCCCAGCACAGTGTCTCTCTTCCAAATTTATGATAGGGATCATGCCTGTTTGTCAAAACAGTAGTGGCACTACAGTTTCGGTGCATCCTGAGGAATTTTCCGAAGGGGAGGTTGTCCCTCAGGGCCTTTGGATAGTGGCTGTCATAAAGAAGAAGGCTATTACAATCCATGTGTTTTTTTAACATCCTTTTGCTGAGAATGCCTGCTTTCAACATAATGGAAAGGTCCAAAATGGAGAGTTCCTTATCTGAGATGGAACAAGTAAAACAAACGTAAGGATTGAGTGCACTGATCCAGGTAGTGAAGTTCTCACAGATAGCTCTGTCCCCCTTCCACACTAGGAGAATATCATCAATACACCACAGTCACAGGAATATATTACTGGTATATGGATGTTTAGTGGCTAGAATATATTCTTTCTCAAAGTGTCCCATATACAGGCATGCCAAACTGGGTGAACATGTGCTTCCCTGGAGGTTCCCTGGGCTTGGAGGTAGAGAGTGTCCTCAAATTGGAAATAATTCTCTTTTAGGGCAATGGTGGCACATTCACGAATGAAGTTTATAGGTGTTGGTGAGGACAAGGTACTCATATGCATGGCCTCTTCAATGAGCTGAAGTGTGGCATCCTGGGGAATGTTCATGTGAAGAGACTCCACATCAAGGGTGACAAGGAGGTCTACATTGGTAATGTCATTGGTCTCCCTAATCAGACTGAGAACTGCCTTGGTGTCTTTAAGAAAGGAAGGAGTGTCCTCCACAAAGGGTTGGAGAAAATGATCACAAAACTTGGAAAGTGGTTCGAAAAGAGACCCAATCCCTGATACATTAGGTCATCCTGGAGGGGGAAGGATGCATTTGTGTATCTTAAGTAGGATGTAGAAATAGAGGCGGCTGAGTTTGGTATTAATCAGAAACTGTGCTTTATTCTTGGTGATTCAGCCCATTGATTCAGCTACAAGAAACATAGATTGAACCTTCCTAGAGATTAGTTTCAGTCGGGTCAAGAGGAATGGGCCTATAGTATCTCTGGTCACTAAGCTGTCGCAGGCACTCATTGCGATAGTCCAAAGTAGAGAGGATGACTATGGAGCCCCCTCAATATGCTGGTTTGATAGTTATCAAGGGATCAGCAGTCATTGATTTCACAGCTGCAAGTTCATTTTTGGATATGTTATGGAAAGTATTGGCAAGTCTCATGTTCTCGACATGAGTATAGCTTGCTCAAAAGTGAGCATTTCTGGAGGTACCATGCGGGCATTAGGAGTGAACTATGAGGGGTTTCTCAAACCCGTGTCACCCTGCCTTACTGGAGGGGGTTTATGAAAGAAAAAGGCCCAAAGGGTATTTCTTCCTAAAAAAATATGTAGTTTACAGCTAAACTTAAAATAATCTTCATTAGAGGTGGGTACGAAACAGAGTCTGTAGTTACTTACTACAAATATGTTGGTGACGCCTTACAGGTAATTGCTGAACCCATGGGACGTAACAGCGTATCTCAGCATCTTCTATCAACTGTGACACTGACCGGTCCTGTACATTGAACTTATTAACACATGAAAAAGAGGCAGCCTGGATTTCCTTTCATTAAGTCGGTGCATTGGAAACTAAGTCGAAGGCACTGCGGACATTCAAGCAGTACAATCAGTGTGCATGTGGTATTCAGCGGTGGCAGTGATTACGGCAGATTCCTCATTCTAGTCACTATAAGATTTTGACGGCGCCATTTTAGGGGATAAAAGGGTTACACACAATAAACTAGTGTCAGACGTATGGCCATTTTGAGAGCTCCATTTTCAAAAGACGTAGGCCACGCTAGTTGTCAGACTCAGCTCACGCTGTGGCCATTTTGGAAGTATTCTTGCTATCCTAAGTAAAGTTTGCTGACCAGACGTGTATCGCTCAAGGATCCTGCAACATCAAGGCTGGTTAAGGTGCATATGTCCACAACTGTGTTTATACACAGCGTGGTGATACACACACCATGAAGTACATGCCAAAGTCTTGCGTTTGTGGCCTATTTACAGCTTGTTGACACGCACACCACAACACAGTGGCACGCACACCTTAGAGCATTTTGGCAAATCCAGGAGGGTGCGTTTCGGCCTGTTTGCAGCATGTTGATAAACAGACCTCAACACGGTGACACAAACACCTTAGACCTTTTTCTGCAAATCGAGGTACGTGCACATGGCAGTCAATGATTTTGTGCACGTTGGTTTTCAATATTATTTTCTGGCAACGTTTGTAGCGCGGTGATGCACACACTTTTTTCTTCTCAGGCAACATATGAATTAACATTCATGCTCATCACAGGCAACAAATGACCTTTCTACATAGATAATGTATGGGCAGGTTCTGTTGGTAGACACTGGTGTGGCCCAGCACTTTAAAGGTTTGTATATGTGTAGAATTGACATTTTAGGGTTTGCATGTGTGCAGTTAGTGAAGTTTTTTTTAGTTAAAGTGACAGCTGAACAGCAGGTAGAATTTTACGTACATGCCAATCCTGGTCAAAATATAGGACAAGGCAGTCTGTGGCACCACCACTATCCTTCCTGGAGGTACCTGGCAATTTGCCTATTGCATGGAAAAACGGGTACGATGCCTTTGTAACATATCTGGGAGCAATAGGGGTGTCAGGGTATACAACGGAGAAAAAAACAGAGAAAAAGAAATTGTTACTTTATTCAAAAATCTTAAGGATAGCTTTTTAAGAGACGGTTTCCAATCTTACATTGATCCTGACAATGGAGTACAATTTGTCAGTGCAAAATTTCAATCATTCCTGCAACAGAGAGGAATTGATCATTATAAGAGTTCATGATATCATCCGCAAATTAACGGATTTGTAGAGCGCATGTATAGAGAGTTGAACAATTGTGTCCAGTGGGCCATTGCAAGCAAGTGTGTGGTACCGAATGCTGTGCTTTCTATGCTTTGGTTTTACCACACCACTCTGCATTCTTCCACCAAGGTTTCTCCTTTCAAGTTATTGAGGGGTAGAAAACCATCATCCAAAATATGTCCAGGTTGGATGTCAAAATGGGTGAAGATGAATGTCATGGAAGGAGTAGATGAATTTGCCAGATTGAATGTTGGTAGAGCCCAAAAATACCAAAAGAAATATTTTGATACCAGAAAGTGGTTTGTTCAACATCAATTAAAAGTAGGATATGTGGTACGGGTAAAGGTGCCTGTTCACACTAAGAAGGGCAGTATAAAGTATACAGAAGCTATGGTAGTGGATAAGATCTGTGGTAATGATGTAAGAGTAAACAAGAAGAAGTGGTGGAACATTGCCTGGGTGATTAAGGTGAAAAATCACCAGGTAGTCAGTGAAGAAGCTAACATGGATGATTGTAATGAGAGTATTAAGAATCTCAACTCTGGTGTGTTTTCTAAACCAGATGGAGTCAATGATGATGTACCTTGGGGGCCCCATAGGAGCAAGCAACACTGTGTTGTTCCATTAAGGTATCGCTGAAGTGGGCTTTGTCATGTGTGTAAACCGTTTTGCATTTTTACAATTTTAGGTTATTGTATACAGCATCACATTATGGCCATTGCATAGCTATGTTCATGATTATATTCAATCTTAATGTATAACCAAGGTTTGCTTGTCTTGTTATTATGTTTTTTTTTTTAGTATTGTGTTTATTATTTTATTCACTTATTACTTCTATTTTTAGTTTGTTTTCTTGTGCTGTTTAGAAAAACAAGAGGCAGAGGATAATGTAGTGATAAGTACTGGTTTGACGTTTCAGTCACCTGGTAGAAAATTAGCAGTCTTTGTGTGTCATCCGATTCCAGAACAGAACGATTAAGAGAAAGGGGGGTTACCTGATGACAGCTGGAGGAGCAAGATATACTTTAGTTCTTTGCTGCACAGTTCCTATTATTCTACATTAAATCTACGGAATTATTTACGTGTATTTGCAGTTAATTACTACAGAGTCCTTTATGGAGAACTCCAGTTTCGGTGTCAATAAGATGTTTTTGTGATAAATTAACTATCATTTTCATTTTGTTTTCTTCGCCTTGCTCCTTGTGAGCATCTGGGATTCGGTTTAGTTCCATTGAACCGGTTTGGTTTCCCCTCTTCTTCTGCCTCTTCCTGTGCCCCAGCCTCTGCCTAAAAAAAGGTTGGGGAAAACGGTTGAAAGAAGGGGGAATTTTGTGGTCCTATTGGGCGCAAAGGAAAGCTTTGTGGCCACTTAGGATGAGGGAATTGGAAGAGGACCATGGGATAGCCATACATGTTGTGGGGGCCTTTCCATCCTTCATCATTAACCCAACTATCCGTACTAGTGGTGCTACTGAATGATCTGGTGTTTTTCTTCTGTGAGGTTTTACCTTCATCTGAGGAGGCCTCATTGCCAGCAAAGTCATCTCTGAAATAAGGATAGACCTTTTCCTTATCAAACTTTTTTAAATCTTTCTAGAGCTTAGATATTTTTATTGCTGCATAAGGAAATATGTTCATTCATTTCGCTATCAATCTCGGCTAAGCGGGATTTAAAAGTTGAGATCTGTATCTCTCTCTTAATCACATTCTCAGGTACAGTGATCTTAATAATGAGGGCTTCAGAAAGCCATTTGGCTGTGCTAATGATCAAAATAAGCCAGTCTCATGTGCACTTTCAAGCGACTTGAGACCATCCCTTCCTGAAAACTAGGTCTTCTAGAAAAATATGCCTGGCACATCGGTCACTAGGACGTCATTAGTTGAAATGTTGGCTCTGAAGAATTCTGTCATTATTGCTCTGTGGAGAGCTATTTTTACCTGGCTCTTTTTCAAAGCGGCTAAAGAGTTCCAGTTGTTATTCAGGCTACTGGAGGGGGTACTACCATCTACCCACAGTATACATGAAGTTCTCAGAATTTCTGCAAATATAGAGCCATCAAAGCTAAGGCCCTGATTGTCATCCATCTTGGGGTGTGAGCTGCAATACCCAATGGGAAGTCGTGATAGGTGAAATGTCATAAAGAACAGAATATTCACAATGTCATGAACAATTATATCATGCATGAGAATAAAGTTAATCAACATTCCATGGCTGAGCCTCTGTGCTATAAATATCAAACAAGAAGGGAAACTGGGGGCAATCAAGGTCCAGTATACATGCTCCCTAACGTAGATCAGAGAAAAGAAGTATGCAGTTCCTAAGTGTTATAAGGGCAAGCCCAAGGGATGGCATAATATGTACTTGCCCTTATGACATTTAGGAACTGCATACTTTTCTCTGATCTATGTTAGCGAGCACGTATGGTGAACCTTGATTGCTCCCCATCCCCCCTCTTGTTTGACATTATGTGTGTGCCTTATTTGGAGATTACAACGCCAAACAATTACTTGATAAAACAGGTTTTCATCGCCATATAATTGCTAATCAAGGATTTACTTTTGGGGATATCTGAGGAATACCCATATAAATTTAGTACACGTCGAAAGGTCTTTTATACAGGCAGATGTACTATGTTCTTTGTACATTGGGGCCATTTTGTTCAAAATTAGAACTGCTTATAGGTTCTGTATCTGGGGTGCATTAAAGGTAGTCAATCCTGATAATGGAAAATATTTCACCATTTATACCTTGCAGCCATATACTTGCATTCAAATTTTAAAATAAAAACATAGAAATAACCATTTCATATAATTTCATACCAAGCAGGCAGGTGTACTCGGAACAGGTGAACAAATATTTTTTTAAAGTTTATTGCACATCACGGGAAATAATTATTCTTATTTGTGCAAAGAAAATGTACTATTGGCTTTGAGAGACCATGGCCTAAACAAATAGTTTAAACAAAGTGATGGATGTAAGGAGTGAAGCGATCAGGCACTGCTGATCGCTTAAGAGGCAGCCCAGTGTATCGTTGTTCACCCACTGTGCCATCTAGACAGCTTTCAACAATGCGGCAAATCATTCTTAGTTCTGCTGCAAAGGAATGGTTCAGCCTGATCTGCCAGTCTAGTTTCCTTCTAGACAGGAAACAACAAGCTACTCGAGACCAGCTGTCAAGAACATCAATACAGTATCCATCACTTGTGATCAGAGTACGAGAGGATAAATCAAGCTAGATGGTCATAGGCATGAGATACATTTATGTTTTTTTACATTTAGGTATTCAGAACATTTATATCCAGACTATTCTTTTCGCATCAAATGCAGATTTTTGTAAACATTCTGTAGTCTAAGATGTAAGGCAAAATTTGGAGTGTTTGGTATATCTTTCCCAAACCAAGAAATCACCCATATAGTGAGAATCACATGCCAAATGAGAACAAACGTCAACTAGAATGAGGTGGCCATCATTGAACGCTATTTAAGCAACGCACTTACCCTGGAGAATCTAGCTTCCCATACGCTGTTTTTCATCTGCTTATGCCTCTCTCAGTTTGAAGACTGAACATTGTTGCAATCTTTACTAGAGTATCCTCTTTGTGATATTTACTGAACTTCTCCAGTGATACTGATTGCTGTTGGAGTGAGTTCATCTGAGTTAGAATGGACTTGGACATTTCTTCAAAGGCTGTATAGTTTCATGGCAAATTCCATCAAAGTAAAGTTACAGTTTCATCTATGGAATTACAATCTCCCATTTAATCTAAAATGTTGAATCAAGTACTTGATTTGGTTCTCTGAACATAATCTCCATGTAAAATTTCTCAAGGTAGTTAAAGGATAGGTTGTGCATGCATATATCATTATACCGCAGGAGGGATAGACAAACTAACATTTCATATTGCATGCTGTAATTGAACAATTTATTCACAGGCACACACAACCGCAGAATGTTACCCAACTCTTAACTGTATACCATACAAAGTATTTTAGACATTGTGAGATAGTTCAGTTCAGAAGGTTATATAGTAAATATTGTTTGTTTATTCTCTTCAGGACTCGAATCTATGAGACAAATCCAGACCACGCCCAAGAGACAGTGCTACACAGTGATGTGTTTCATTCCCAATTCCTCCTTTGCCCTGTGTTTCTAGCCTCCTCAGAGTATGATGTGGGTGAGACAGAGCAGTATTGAAGTCCAAATCCTGTTAATGGACTGTGGGTAAGCCCCCATTGCAGTGATCTCAACAGAAATGGTACCATTGGAAAGAGGAGATTCTCTACTTTCCAATAGGACATCTCTCTTTTTGATTCCTGCTTGGGGATCACTATGAGTGAGTGATCCTCACTCCACAACACTTCAACCACCAAGGTTGAAGGTGGGAGCAGAACTGGCATCTATCCATCTGAAACAAAAACAGTCTTCCTGTTCTCTGGGGACAGGTTGAAGGTTTATCCTAAATCTGCTCACCACAGAGGGGCAGAAATCCCAATGGATCCCAAGGAAATAAGATAACTAATTGGGATGGGGCCTGTCCTGGCACTGAGCTGCATCTCCTCACCTATGGGTCCCAGTCAGTCTTTCTGAGCTATGGCAAGGCAAAGAGGCCACTAGACAGTAGGTAAATAAATAAAAAAAATGGGGCCCAACTGGCATTCCCCACCTCACAGCCCAGAAAGTCGTATTGCCCACAGTTTGCCCACCTGCGGATGGCAAAAGACACTATTTGAAACCAGAAACTATTTTGATTGGAATGCCTGTCAGTCTGATATTGCACTCTACCCCCTACTTTAGGAATATACAAAATAATTCTGCGATCCTCGGGTGGCAGATGAGGGGTTTTAATCTCATTCTGCCTGCACCGGGAGGGGGTATAAGAAATTCCTACACATCAAAGACTATAATTTTTTTCATGAATGGGATAAAGGGCCAGCATGCAATGGTATCGGATCGCACCTCTCCACCACATGGGGGCTGACAGCTTTTGTGGCTCCTGACAGGGTAATATTAGGGGATACACTCCCAATCTGCGCAACCTGGGAAGGCATAAATCCTACTAGACACCAGTGAAATAAGCTTGGGGAGGTGGCTGGTCTAGGATTTGGTCTCACCCCTTCCCTTACGGCACAGTCCATCTGTCAGTCTCCCTGTGGAGCACAGATTAGGGGAATGTCCTATTAACATCACAACTGTGTCTACAAAGTGGCCAATTGTCTTTCAGTTTCTTTGAGGATCATTGCTCCATTAGGGCCTGGGGCCAGCCGCCACCCAGGGAACCCTAGCAACCATATGAATATCTGAAGACTTGATACGTATGGGGGTGTAGCCACAGGGAATTTCTGTAGTAAATGGGTCTGAGGTTAGCCGGCATGCCATGAGCCCTACCAACTGTGTGAATTTCTGCAACTTAAAAAGCCTTCAGAATCAAGGTTGGTGTGGCTTCAGTGGATCTTAGCACATTCTCATACCCAGAATGTTCTGAAACATCAAAACAGCACTCTCAATTTGCTTGGCTGTTGTGTTTGGCCGGACGTTGTTTGGCACAGAGAGATGTCTAACAGCCCTGGGAATTTCTGAAAATTAAATGCCAAAGTAATTCAAGGCGGCATGGTTTGTGTGGATCCAAGCAAGTCTTCCAATGCAGAATGTCATGCAAGGTCAATTTTTGTCAATTGTGCATGCAAGAAAATTCTAGAAAACCAACAAACAGCAAAAGTACTGCTAACCTGCATTCACAGCCTTCTCAAGATGAAACGAGTACCCACACTGGCTGTGTTCCTATGTACATAACAGAAACAGACCAAAGTGATAGCACATTAACATTACTGTTTTGTGAAATGCACTTCCTTGAGAGTTCTATGCAACTATTTTAGTGTGATGGCTCAGGAAGGATCAGAACAAAGTGCATTTCTATGAGTAGCAACTGTTTATGGTAAAGGCACTTTGCGTGTCAGTCTAAGGTTCTTATGCTAACATCCTTGGCGTGGTTTCCCTCTAACTTTTCCCTTTAGACTTCCTGTTTTTGCGGATTTCATTTTTGCTGGCCTTATGACTCTGCGCACTTTACTACTGTTAACAATTACTATGGTGCTTGTGCTCTTTCCCTAAAACATGGTAACATTGGCCTATTCACATTTGGCATATTAAATTTACTTATAAGTCCCTAGTAGAGTGGTACTACATGTGCCAAAGGCCTGTAAATTTAATGCTACTAGTGGTCCTGCAGCACTGATTGTGTCACCCACTTAAGTATCCCTTTAAACATGTCTCAGGCCTACAATTGTAGAACCAGTGTGTGCAGTTTAAAATGCTATTTTGACCTGGCAAAATAAACATTATGCGGGCCCAAACCTTCCTTTCTAATACATATAAGTCACCCCAGGGGTGGGTCTTAAATTCGTTTTTCACTATGGCAAGATCTATCCCTTCCACAGTGTAGGAAAGTGCCCTTTCTTTGCGTGGTCACGCCCCATTTTTGCCTGACATCTGATGCAACCCAACTTGATGTGCACTTGTTCCCTGCCAATCAGGTTCCCAGGGCCTGTGTGCTTTCCCAAAATTGGACCTTTGTATCCACAATTGGCACACCCCTGGCCACAGGCAAGCCCCTTGTAAAAGGTACCATGGGTACAAAGGGCACTGTGACCTAGGAAGGCCTCTGAAGGCTGCAGCACCTATTGTGCCACCCTTAGAGGCCATGCACCCTATCCCACACACTCTGCCACTGCAGGCTGCGTGTTTTGGTGAAGAGAAAAGTGAAGAGTCGACATGGCACACACCCCTACATGCCATGCCTGCAATCCACTGCCTAAGGCCTAGGTAAGTCACTCACCACTCTAACAGGGTGTACTAGTCCTAAGGTGAGGGTACAGAGGCGTGAGCCCTGTACCCCTACAGTGTTTAAGTCCATTCGTAGACATTGTAAGTATAGTAAATCCATAAAGAGTATATGGACTGGGAGTTGATCACTACGAACTCCACAGCTCCATAATGGCTTTACTAAAAACTGGGAAGTTTGGTAGCAAACTTCTCAGCACATTAAACCCACACTGATGCCAGTGTGGGATTTAATGTAAAATGCACTCAGAGGGCATCTTAGAGATGCCCCCTGAAAATCGACCCGCCCAGGTCTGGTTCCTGAATGGCTGCCTGCCATTTGCCACCACCAGACAGGTTTCTGGACCCCTGGGTAGAGGGCCTCCACTCTCTGGGTCTAGAAACAAAGCCCATCCTGGGCAGAGGTGGCATGCCTCCTCCCCCAGCATGGGCTGCGTCCACAAATGGGGAAGCTTCAAAGGCCTGCTGCCTTTGGACGCTGTCCCTGCCTTTTGCTGTCCCCAGCAACTGGCTCCCACCCATTCTGACCCCCAGTTGAGTGGGAGAATCAACGAGAAATCCAAGCTAGGAAGAGGTGTGCCCACCATTGCCAACCCCACCCCTCAGATGAGGGAGGTGCGGTGAAGCACACATCTCAGTCCCCTCCATCTTGAAGATGAGGGGACTCAGCCAAACAGGAAGAGGCTCATGCCCCCTACCACTGGAGGGCAGCTTAATAGGGGTTTACCCACCCCAAGGAAGGGATTCATTGGTCCCGACCTACACACCCCTTAATGCCCCTAAATTTAGTATTTAGGGGCTACCCTCAACCTTGCCTCTTCAGATTGGAGGAACAAAGAAGAAGAACTGAAGAGCCGTGCTGACCCAGGAAGAAACCGAGGACACCAACTGACTTGGCCCCAGCCCTACCGGCCTGTCCCAACCATGACCTGCCTACAGTAAAGAAACTGGTGTGTCCAGCAGCAACCGACCCCCAGAGCCTGGAGCACCTGCCCTGCCCTCAACTAACAGACTTTGGCTCCTGTGAGCACTGGATTTGCTCAAAACAAAAGACTAACCTTCAGAGTCCAGACTCCACACTTCTGCACTACTCTGCTCCCAGCCGCCATGATCTGAGGCCGAGTGCCTAATACTCCAAAGGGGTCCCCCCCGGCGATCCTAAGTTGCCTAAGTCCAATAATGCCACTTCCACCTAAAGGAAGTTGATGTCTCTCCCCTTAAGGTACAATAACATGTCATCTGCATACAGAGAGAGATATGTACAGTTTGAAGTGAGGTTGTCTTTACTGAGTGCAATCCCCATCGAAAAGTACCAGTGAAAGGCTCCATGGTCAACACAAAGAGCAGGGGCCAGAGGGGAGCAGCCCTGCCGAGTGCCCCTCGTCACCGGGTAGGCCTCCACAATCAAGGGCCCAGTACGAATCCTGGCCAATGGGTTGGTGTAAAGAAGCTTCGTCCACCTGGCGAAGGGCAGACCCATGCCAAGCATAGAGGAACTCTCAGCAAAGTGAGTCAAACGCTTTTCTGATGGCCACCGAGATTACCAGTGCCTCTGGCAGGAGTCGTTCCCGATGGTCTAAGGCCAGAATCAATTGCCGAATAGAAGGCATTGTGCTATACGATGAAGCCTGTTGGAGCCAGATGAACAAGACAGGACATACAAGTCGCCAAACTTTTACTCAGAATCTTATAGTCTGCATTAAGCATAGAAAGGGGGTGGTATGAATCAAGAAGAAGAGGGTCCTTATCTTACTTAGAAAGCGCCACTACAATCACCCTCCCTCAGCAACGGCAGGAGTTTTCCATGCTGCCAGGAATCATTGAAAAGTACCACTAGTCTAGGAACAAGTTCCGACATTAAGGCCTTGTAGAATTCTATCAGAAAACCATTGAGGCCATGCACCGTACCCCTCACCATGTCCTCAATTACTCCCCGTACCTACTGGTCAGTAATGTCCCCTCCCAGGTCACCTGTCACCGTCCATTCAAGGGATACTGGTGCAACATCCGTAATATAGTTCAACATGTCCCTTTCACTACAAGCCCCCTTTGAGGAATACAGTTTGCAATAGTGCTGCAGAAAGATCTAATTATTTTTCTCCTGTGTGAAGACATCAGGCATGAAGGGCCACCTACCTGAAGTATAGAATGTCCTCCCCAGCATTCCGTAAAAGACATGCCAACATCCTGCTTGACATATCCTTCTCTGCATGAGCCCTAGCTGCATGCGCCTTATAATCAAAGTGATGAAGGCGTTTCACTAGCTCAAATATCTTCTCTCGCTCCTCCAGGACATGTTCCCTGCCATCTGGGCTCCCTTTCAGCCCACCCGGGTGACCATCCGATACCGCCTCCGGCTGTTGAATATCTGAGAAGAGCTGAGTACGAACCCCACTCTACTAGAGATACAATACCCCTGAAGCACCACCTTCTAGCTTCCCATTCCATCCCCACCAACAAGGCCCTACCGGGGTTGTCATTCAAGTATTGAAAAATGTGCTCTCCCAATAAGCCCCAAAAGGCTTGATCATCCAGTAGTGCTGGATCAAAGCGCCAGGTAGGCACATGAGGCCTAGGGGAGGACCATTGGAACATGCCCAGTACAGGAGCATGATCAGAATGCATTGTTGCTAAATTTTCCAGGTCCTCCACTTGGCCATAAAGTGCCCTCCATGTATAGAGTCTTTCAAGTCGAACAACAAGATCATGCAATCCAGAGTGATAGGAGTACACACAAGCCTCCGGAGAATGAACCTACCAACAATCTATTAAAACCCACTGGCCAGATCGCAAGTGGGATGCTGCTGCTAGACAGCCCACGAGGGCAATACGTCGAGCGGATGAGACCAATCAAGACTTAAGTCCTCAACGCTGTTAAAGTCACACTCCACCACTCTCCAATAAGTTACCCTAAGAGAAAGCAGGGTCGCCAAGCTGGTAAAGAATGATGCCTGATCAACATTTGGTGAGGAAATATTTAAGAAGGCGACATCTCTGCCATCCATGCTCCCCAGCATTTAGGACATATCGCCCCCTAAGGTCTGCAAACACCCGGTGCAAGTGGAAAGGGACTCCAGGCTTAATCTAAGTAAGGACTCCCCACGGAAAGGCAGAATAAGACATAGCATAGAGTTGGCCCCACCAGCGCCCCCAAAGGGTTCGTCCCTCGAACTCCGTAAGGTGAGTCTCCTGGAGAAACGCGGCATGGACCCCAAGGTTTCAAGTAAGACAACACATTATAACGCTTAGAGGGGGAAGAGAGGCCCCGTACATTCCATGTAAGCAAATTCATTTATGTAGCCATAAGAGGGAGACAAGGAAGAGAAAGGACCACCAGTGATCCCAGCATCAGCAGAATCACACAAAACTAGACAAGCCCCACTGCACCAAACACACTACTCCACAACCCCATACGTACCATCACCAGCAAATAAACGAATGAACAACAAAACACAAAACAATACTCCTACAGTTCCCCCACCACCCCCAAGGACTTAGACATATAACCATCCTGTCAAAACAACACCACACAAGGGCAGCAGAGAGGATCCAACTAGAGGCCAAAAGGCCAACTAGATCTATAATGGAAAATAGCACGTGGGGATGGAGCCACCAGCTAGAGGTCGAAAACCAACACTCACGAGAGACAACAGTGTAAAAGAATGCTTTGCATAGGCCCCTCCCCTTCTGGACTCCATTCAGGAAGGAGTAAAGAAAACATACATTAATAGACAGCCAGTAAACCAACCCACCTCATGAATATTGTACATATATGAACAAGGCAAAACCCTCAGGATATACCCAGTGAAGCCCTTCAAACCAATTCGCCCATCGACTCCGGGGTGACCCCCAGGTAGGATGTCTTCAAGACCAGGAGTTGTGGGGTCCTCAGAATCTGAAGTGGAAGAAGAGCACTCTGGGGATGTGGGTCACAAGGAGTCCCTCCAGAACCCATAGTGGCAGCAACCTCTACTGCCCTCAACTGTTCCATAGCAACCTGTATCTTGGATGGGCGAGATGCCACTCACTGCCGAGAATGTTGGTGCTTGGGGTGTAAAGAACAAGTTGGCCCAGACGTCTCAGATGCACCATGCACGTGTTGTAGAGTTGAATCCAGTCCCACACCACAGATGAATCAGTGAAGAAATTTACTTTATCCTCAGACTGGACCCGCAGATGAGCAGAGAAGAGTAAGGAATACAGCAGCCCCAAGTCAAACAGCTTCTTTTTTACAGCCATTAAGGATGCCCTCTGTATTTGAACCTGGAGAGTAAAGTCAGGGTACAGGGACACCTTGATATTGTCCACCACAAATGGGCCATGAGCACCAGCCTGCTGTAGAAGATGATCCCGGTCCCTGAAATGCAGGAGACAGGCCACCACAGGATGTGGTGGCGCTCCAGGGCAAGGCTCCCAGGCCGGGACCCTAAGCACATGTTCCAAGGCATAGAAGTTAGAAAGACCCTTGAGGCCACTACCTCCTGGAGCCAGGTCTGAAGGAAAGCCAACAGTGAGTCCCCCTCATGATGCTCAGGTAGTCCCACAATCCGGATGTTATTATGCCTAGCCCGCCCCTTCTGGTCATCCAGGAGGGCAGCCATATGCTGAGTCTGCTCCTCAATAGCCGAGATGTGATGGTCCGCCGACTGAACCGCTGCCATCAGGGTCCCCAGGGCTGTGACCTACTCTGAGACCTTCTGTGAATCCTCACAAATAAGACCCAGTTCAACAGAAAGGGAGTCAATTTTGCCCTCCAACCACTCCCCAGAAGCATCAATGGCAGCCAGAAGTTTATCAAACTTGTCGTCCATATATTCCATATCTCCACTGCCATTGCCCTGCTTGATCCCCTGCAGGGGGGTATTTGCAGCCACATCATCTTTAGAGTGTTGAGTGTGCCCCATAATGGCACCCAGATAGAGCAAGGGCTGCCAAGGATCGCCAAAAGCAGAGCCACAGGGGAGGCCACAAACTCCCTTGATGCCATTAGGGGAGATAAATCAGTGGGAGACTGGAGTTCCCAAAAGGGAGCACAGGAAACCCAAAACAGACAGGGTACAGGGCCAGAAACAAGGTAGAGAGAGGGGCTAGGAAAGTCCCCACAAAAGACCCTACAGCCAACTGCATCCCCACTTCAAAACAGTGATGTAGGGCCTTGGTGCCTCTAAATATAGCTCACCTCTGTAGTCCAACAGTAAAGGGGCTAGCGACCAAACGTAGGAGCTCAGGGGCTCTTGGGGTGGTAGAGCAGAGGGGGAAACCAGTTTACAGGCACCCCATTGCAAAGCAGGGAAGGGAGCACTTGTCCCTCAAAACCCACTGCAGCGGGCATATAGTAAAGCATCCTCAAGGGTACAGGGAGGAGGCCAGCAGAAGAATGTGTGAGCCCAAGGGCTCCTAAGGCGGTATGGCAGGGAGCCTACCAGATCACCGGCCCTCCTTATCAAAAGAAGGAAAGGGCGCAGTAGGCCCGAAACACTCACCACCGCAGGGAAGCTGGAAAGCAGCCTGAGGAACAGGGCAGGGCTGCAGGGCTGAGTGAGACCCGTGGCTAAACACTGCTAAATGTCCCTATGCCCACCACTACAGGCTGTAAAGGGAGGTCGCAGGAGGGGTCTCCAGAGTTTGCGAGCCCCCACAAAGCACTAACTGGAAGGGGGCGCTTCCTCCCGAAGAATCACACTGCAACTGGAGTCAATAATGCGGCCACCGCAAACAAAGCGGGCTGTCATCTTGTCCTGGGCGTCATAGTCGGGAAAATGCGGTGGCCGTGCGTCCTGGTCCAGCACTCCTGGGGCAACACAAGTGCACCACTGAGGTCCCAGGCACTCCAGGAAGCTTCATCAGTGGAAGCGGGGAGGCAACGGCCATTGGATGGAGCAGGGTAGATCCCGGACGGCGGGGAGCTCCATCGCACTGTGTCCTCAGTGCATGGCAGTTGGCTCCACCCCCCCTTTCTTTAAAATAGTTGTATTGAATATAGTTTTTAATTAATTTAAAATGTATTAGTTATGATATTATTATTAGATTATTAGATATCACTTTTAAGATAATATTTGTTTTTATTTCTTAGTATAGTTTGCAATTTTTAATGTGAAATATTTATTTATTTTCACGCTTCCCTGATAGTTACATTGTCTTTTGATCCAATTTCCAACAGATCTTAAAGTTATATAAAATAACATTTCAGGCACAGTTCAAGTTATTTATTATGCTGCACGATTTAAAGACCCTTTTCCCCCTGCCAGCTCTTGCATACAATTTTCTTTAACATATGTCATATGAATTTTGCACAGGTTTGGATGCTTTCCAATAAGTTGTGATTACAAAATGAGCTATTAAGGTTTA
This sequence comes from Calotriton arnoldi, assembly GCA_963921515.1. NCBI lineage: Eukaryota > Metazoa > Chordata > Amphibia > Caudata > Salamandridae > Calotriton > Calotriton arnoldi. The sequence continues at coordinate 1,027,899 of CAWUFW010004008.1, read as the reverse complement.
CATGAACCACCAAGTTTGGGTGTCTGTTGATTTATCTCCCAGTGGCATATTTACAAGAATTGCGGCTAAGCAGTTTTGACTTTTCTTAGCAGCATTTCTTTTACTGCTGTCTATTGCCAAAATCTATTGCCATGTAAGCGACGTATTTACAATACGTCTTTACATGACGTTAAGATCAGCTAGCAGTGGCGAAAATTGCCACTAACTCTAGCGTCACAGCAATAAAAATCTTGACACCAGAGTGAAAAAAATGATGGCCGGCCAATTAGAAGGAAAAATAATCATGTTATTCAGCCCAACGTCACTTTTCAGCTTCTAGAGGCACAAAGAGCTTACAAATTCATCTCTAAGGAAATAGAAGAAAATAAAAATACGGGAATGCAGAATGAAGCAGCCAGGACCAAGTTTAGTACAGGTCAACAACCCCCCCCCCCCTCAAATTCCCTAACAGCCAGGATGGCCAGCCAGAGTCCCAGGGGAAGAGGAAATGCAAAATCAGGGCCGCATTTAAGAGAAGTGGCACATCGCTAGGGAAAGACTGCGATGCAGCACTTTTCATTGGGCCATCCTTGCGACACCATGGCGGCTGATGCCTGGAAGCGCAGATAGTCCCCGGGGCCTGGAGGCCTCGCTGGGCCTGCATCTGAGACCCAGAGTGGGAGGCGCCGGTGCTGTGGAGTTACTGCGGCCTGACGGTGGAGGCGTGCCAAGTCGGGCCCGAGCATGTGGGCCGCGGCTGTAGACATTGAGCCGCCGGAGATTGCCCTTACATGGTGGCGTAGTCTGGCAGGTCACATGGAAACACATTGCTGACCTGTGTGAGAAGACGGTCTGGTTCCCCTTGGAGCTGTGATCGGTAGAGGTGCTCCTGCGCACCGACGTGGGGAAGTCTGCATTGCATAACATGTGCCACCACTGCACCGGGCTGCACGGAAGAGATTGCCAATGGTGGGCCGTGCCTCTCTGCATCACAGGCCGGAGGAGGTGGCGCTGGCCGGACACTGTGGAGTGGGAGGCCCCTGAGCTGGGACGAACTTGTGTAGTGGGAGCACCGTGAATTTGCGCCTAAGTGGGCCCTGTTGCATTACCTGCATCAGGAGGTTCCCCAGTGGACTCGGAGGCGACTGTTGTACCCAGGCTTGTAAAATCCAGCCTGACTGAGGATCCTGCTGGCTGAGTCACAGATTCGAGGAGAGCACAGCGGATTGAGCCCTGGTGTCGATGTCCAGTTGAGGAGAAGGTGGGCGGAAAGCAGAGGAGGCCGGAGGGTTGTGTCGGATCCAGGCCTAGCACCTGTGGGTGGTGCACACCATGCCGTAAGCAATCCCTGCGCTGCAGCAGACCCACATCACCGAGGACACTGCACTAGACTGGTGGGGGACTCCACTAACTGGCTCAAGTCACTGCTATCAGCCGTTGGTGGCAGCGGGTACCAGGAGTATGGGGGTCAGTTCCGGCCCAGGCCCTTGGTTGCGCAGCTTGATCTGCTGTTACTCGCTGGGGCACTGGGGAACACAGAATCTGGTCGCCGCTGTTATATTTGAGGAGGTGACTGGGTGGTGCTGCCTTTCCTCACCCCCTGGTAGTGAGCTCTTGGGTGTACAGGGGATCTCCATCGGTACCACCTGAACGAAGATTCCTGGCTACCATACTGCACTGGAGGAGAGGGGCCAGTTGGTCACACTGCACTGCACCGCATGTCATACATAGTGCCTGGGCATCTGGCGCAACAATGGACTGTCTGCACATGGGGGTGACATCGACACCTGGCTGCTCCTCCGTGTCTGTGAACCAAGCAGCTGGGGGTCGCTGGCCGTGGGGGCAAGTGACAGCAGACACCCATGACTCCAAACTCGAGTCTGTACTCGCAGCGGGTCCCTCCATTGAACAAGCGCGCACTTCCCTTGAGGGCCACATTGACAAAACCACAGTCGGCTTCACCCTGGAGCACACAGATCATCCCAAGCTGATTGACAGGGTCCACGACATTGAGCAAGAACTGGCCGAAGTCCACCCTATTACCCGGGCTTCAGCGTTGAAGGTACAGCAGCTATTGGCATGTGTGAAGTCACTAGAAAGAAGAGCAGAGGATGCGGAGGGCCACTCCCGGCGCAACAACGTGAGGGTGGTGGATCTGCCTGAGGGAGCAGAAGGGGCTGATGTAGTGGCATATACTGAGACATGGTTGCATGAAACCACTGCCAGCAGGTGCACTCTCCCCATTCTCTGTTGTGGAGTAGGCCCATCGAGAGCCAGAGAGCCATCCACCGCTGGGGACACATCCTAGACCCTTTCTCTTCCACCTCCTACAGGGATCATGACGCTGTCCTGAGGAAGGTATTCAAGCTGGGGAGGTGAAAGTGGATAACGCCACTGTGCTTTTCTTCCCTGACTATCCCACTGGGGCTCTACGTGGTCAGTTTGGTGCCTCTAACCCTGTTCCCCACCCTTCTGCCCTCTGTGGTTCCTTGTACTGCTCCTGCCCATGTCAGCTTGCTCTGTGTGGTCAGTCCTGCTTCCCCCTCCCCTTAATGTGTCATATGTGAGCCTGCACACAAAAACAAAATACAAATATTATTCCAATCTCTTCTACACACAGTCACAGATTGTAGATAGATGAAGACTGGTTTGTTTAGAAGGTTGTGCAGAGCAGGGGGTTAGCAAACTATTGGAGGCTTGGTGTAGGACCTGGCTAGATGCCAAGCCCTGCAGCCAACCCCCTCACCTACTGCAGATGTCTGAAGCCTGTGGACGGTGGAAAATTGGCTTAATATGGTTAAACAAAAAACTGAAATTCACTATAGAAAAAAACAAAGTTTGAAGTAATGTTATAGTGAGGTGTGGTAAAAACTCCTTACCTTTCATTAACAAAACTCAGAAATTCCCTGAAAGAAACCAAAGATTAAAGTGGCATTATAGAAAGGTGTTAAAAAAGACACATTAACTTGCATAAAAGTCTCCAGGTTCTCCCTTAAAGAACACAAAGGTTAAAGTGATGCTATTGTTTGGTGACAAAGTTATAAACAATGTAGCGTTTAAAAAAGTAAAAGAACACTGAAATTCGCCCATTATATTTCACTAAACTAAGTATAACTTGCGCTGCGCCATGCATTGCTTATGACGCCACGTATTATATCACTCATGACATGTTAAATGACATCACAGATGACAGCCCACATTACATCATTGATGACATCACTCATCATGCAAATGTATTTTCATAAATAATTCAACCATTAAAAAATAACAACAATAAAATAATCCAACATGAGCAATAGTAGAGAAAGTGCTGGACTTTGAAGGAGCTAAATTGCTGCCTAACTCCAATGTAAGGAAAAGCAGGGAAAATATTGAACTGTGGAGAGGTTAGATTAACTACTCTCATTCCAATTTAAACAACAGTAGGAAAGTGTTGGACTTTGGAGAGGTATGATACACCAAACTTTTAAAAAGTAAAATATTTAAACATATTTATAATAAAACACATTCATTATAAATACATAATATTGAATTACATGGGAAAGATATACATTTCATATTACAACATTAATTTAAAATATATATAAGGAATTTAAAATTATTTAAAATAAAAAAGCTCCCTTTTCTACCTCTCAAGAGAACCAACAAGCAATGAAAAGCAATTAATAAACAATTTATATATAAACATTAATAATATAGAATATATTATTAAATGAAACATTAAAATCAAAACAAATAATTCAAATAGAACTGTCTTCTATAATTTATAAATAAACTCATCAATAAATTAGCAATTAATTAAAGAACATTAAATAAGTAAACTAAGTAAAACAATGAAATACTTTAAATAAGTATTATTTAATAATGTAATTAACAAAAACATTTATTTAAAAAAACAATAATTTACATTTAAAATAAATTTCCGCCCTAATTTCCTACAAACCCAACAATGTGCCACTATATTAAAAATGACTAGTTAAATTAAAAAATATATAATATATATTAAAAATGACAAGCTACTAAATTATTTTAAATATCAATTAATCAGTTAAATAATTTGCATGATTTGTTATCAATTAATTATTTAATTAACATAAATAAATGTATAAAAAAAAAAAACAATGGTTTATCTTTTAACTAATTTCCAACCCTAATCCCATAGTAACTGAGGAATGGGAAGACATATCCTCTCTCAATGGTTCAGCATTAAGGGGATCCAGTTTCAAGCAAATGCAAATCCATGCACAATGATTAGTATATAATACTCTGGTACAACTACACAATTGGAAGGTAAATATTACTGTCCTAGATGTCATGAACTAGGAACATGGGTCCATACTATTTGGGTTGGGCTGCCGTCAACCCCACACTATGCATGGCGAAAGGCTATGTGCGGCGGGGGCTGACTGCTGATGGCGTGGCAGGGTTTTGACTGCCCGCTGTGTGGTGGTAGTTGGCTGCCTGCGGTGATTACGCCAGGCCCTGTGATCTACCCCCCGCCACAAACAACCGAAGACCATGCTTTCCGCCAGGTAGACCTAATTAATATTACATTATGTTAAAAAAAGCTAGAAAGTCACTGAAAAAAACAAAGGTTAAAGTGATGCTATAGTTAGGTATGGTTATAATATCTTACTATACATTAAAAAAAACCTGTGTAATTCACTGAAAAAACCCAAAGTTTATAGCGACGTTATAGTTATGTGAAAATGTTAGTTAAAACATTACATATTTCATTAAAAAAACACTGAAATTCACCAGCTATAGTTGACTGAGGTAACCACAACGTATGCCCTTGCCATTATGGGCACAGGAAACCTCTAACATTTTACATCCCAAAATATTACCTCTACAGTGCGCCCACAGATTGATGAATTGGAGATGTTGATAAACCACAATTTCATGAGGCAGTGTGTTCTCAAGATAAGGCACCCCTCAAGATATAAAAACACAGTCGATTAAGTAAGGACAGACTCAATGATTGAGCTCTAGATCAAGATTAGAAATTTTAAAAATGTATTACAAAAAATTCAAAAGGTGTGGTGCAGAAATCATAAATGCAACTGCATAAAGACATAACCATAAAGGCTCTCGCCAAAATAGGGCATTACAGAATAATGTGCAAATGAGAAAAATTACCAAGCACCACAATAAATAGGAAATCAGGCAGCATCCCTAGCAGCATCAGAAAGTCCTCTGGCTCACTCCCAAAATCAAGGGTTTATTTAGGAAATCTTCACAATCAACATATTCGAAAGTGCTGATTCATCATGATGTGAGCAAAAGAAATACATTTTGACGAACCAGAGCACAGAATTGTTAAACATCATATTATATTAGCATCTAAGCACTACCCCTCTACATGAAAACGGATTCTGTCCACTTTTTGATAATGTCATCTGGAGATGGCAGGCCAAACTATTTACATGAACAACAGTTTGCTACTATGAATGAATAGAGCACAGTAAGCTATGAGAAGGTTCTTAAAAGAGAAATATTTCAGTGTACAAGTTGTAAAGTTTTCATTGAAGACAGCAAGAACAGCTTCAGTGGAAATAAACAAACATGACTCTGCTTGACTGTGTGCTGCGGAAATAATGAATAGTGAACATGCAGGAGGAGACATCCATTTTGAGCAAGATGGTGTCTAGGCCTAAATTGAGGCCCAGTGTGCACATGTAAGTTTGAGAGTAAACCCATTGTTCTGCACACTCTTAATAATGCACAAAAATATGAAATGCATAAAAACTCTTTCACAATGCACTGATTATTACCTCACATATTACATCATTCATGACATGTTCTATGACATCATGGATAACATCAACGTCACATCTGAAATGACATAATTGATGGAAAACTGTGCATGGCGTAGCTGCGAGTTACAGTTGCTTCAGTTAACTATAATTGCTGAATTTCAATTTGTTTTAGTTTAAAATGTAATGTTTTAACTGACAATTAGACCTAACTGAAATGTCACTTTAACATTTGATATACATGTATAAATCAAAAACTCTGTCAGGCTAGCAAGCCATAGTGGATAAGTTCCTGTGTTTTTGTAGTGAGAGGGGACTGGAATTGAACGTCAGCAAGACTAAATTTATGGTCTTTAACCCATATAGAAAGAGGAGGGTGAATATTAATGATAAAGAAGCTCCACTCAAGCAAGTTCAGGAGTTTGTTTATTTAGGGGTCTGCATAACAAATACATTCAGTTGGGTGGCACAGATCAATAGGAGTACTCTGAAATTCCAGCAGGAGGATGGGGCTGTGGCCAAGCTGCAGAAGAAGTCCCAGCCCGGTCCCCTAACACCAGCAATGGAGATCTACAAAATAAAAGTTAAAGGTGCTGCCATGTATGGCTCAGAACTGTGGGGACACACGAGAATCTAACCTCTCGAAAATAAGCTTATTAGGAACCTTTTAAATCTCCCACAGAGTGCCCCCCGTTTCCCCCAGCTCCTTGACATGGGCCTTTTTCCGATCAACTTTACCTGGCTACCTCGACCACTGTTTTAATGGCACAGGCTGTGGCTCAATGAGAAGCTGGAATCTTATAAGCAGTTGATTAAGTGGCTCCTCTCCCAAAAGGGGGGGGGAGAAGATATCATGGCTTGCTTTTATTAGAATAATGTTGCAGGGGTTAGGCCTATGAGATCTGTGGGAGAACCCGGATCTATGCAAGCAAGCTTCACGCACAATGATAAAGGAGCGCAACAGGGACTTTCTCTGGGAGAGAGAGATGAGGAGTACTAAGCCTAGTGGTTTGACTGATAAATTTCTAGACTGTAAGCCTGCCCCCACATATAAGCCACTTCAAGATGTTATCCCGTAGGGCCATATAAAACAACTGTTTCTGAAGTGGGCATATGGTGTACTACCGGTTAATAGCTTTACAGCAAAATGGATGGGTGAAAAAATCTAAAAGAAAGATATCCTTCATGCAACTGGGAAAAGGAAACGCTAAATAATTTTGCCTTTTTCTGTAATGCATATTCTCGTCCACAGGGGAAATGGCTTAAGCCAGGATGCAGGATACTGGGCTTTAAACAATATTGCACCACACTTAGAGCCTTGTGAACAGACACCAGAGAAGGAGCTGTGATTGCAGTATCCAAATATCTATATGCAGCATGGCTCATACGGCTCCGAAGGGAACGTCTAAGAGGAGAGCGTTTAGATGCAGGCATTCTTCAATGATGGGAAGCCACCATGACAAAGGTTATGGTCATCTGAGTACTATGGAACCCTATATAAGAAGACATTAATGAATTCCACTAAGCTTTAGCACTTTCTGGTCTGATAAGATGTAAAATGTGATATTTATATATGTTATCTATTAAGCGATGCTCATGTACTTCCCTTTTTAAATGTGTATCTTACCAGTTTTTTCATTTTTGTTTTCTGTGTTTAATTTTTTTTGATTATTTATTGCTGAGAAGCATTGTTGTTTTATTGTGGTATGAACGATCCTTGTGATTCGAAATAAACAAAAAATAATGATATATAAATACAAACACATACATATATATGTATATGTATATATATATCAATGCAATGTCCAATGTTGCTGGCTGACGTGTTGCACCAGAACGAGAGGGCATGCCGGTAGCCAGTGCCTGCAATACTGGCAAAAATATACAGTCCAATACTCACTCAGCAATCAGAATGAGCCCAACACTGCTGGGGTAAACAAAAGGATTTATTCAGCAAATCAGTTTCAGCACGTGGTTTTCAAATCCAGGAAACGCTAGGCAGATGCGTTTCAGCCGTAAGGCTTTCATCAGTGCCGGTTTCTAAGCAGATCCTTTCACCTGGGGGTCTTTTGAATCTTGTGCTGTTTGTATAGCCACTCCCAATGGCTTGATGTTGCAACCCCGCTTCTGCTTTGCAGCTGTGTTACACCTCGTGCTGCTCTGAGACCTGCTGCATGCTGGTGAACGTAGTCCGGTGTGGTAACCCATACAGTGAGGGGCTTCTACTAAACACCCAGTGGTGTGCCAATCCTGTTGGCTCACGGGCCTCGTTCCTCCACAGCTACCGATCTCAGTCAAAACAGGTATCAAGGCTGAAACCAGTTGTAGACCCTGCAGTATGTACTACAACCTCTCTCCCCGTGCAGTATTGTGATACGCAATGATGATTCATCCGCTTGGGGGGGCAGCGCGTAGTATTTCAATACAATGTCCAATGTTGCTGGCTGATGCGTCGCACCAGAACGAAAGGGCGTGCCGGTAGCCAGTGCCTGCAATACTGGCAAAAACATACAGTCCAATACTCACTCAGCAATAAGAATGAGCCCGACACTGCTGGGGTAAACAAAAGGATTTATTCAGCAAATCAGTTTCAGCGCGTGGTTTTCAAATCCAGGAAACGCTAGGCAGACGCGTTTCAGCTGTAAGGCTTTCATCAGTGCCGGTTTCTAAGCAGATCCTTTCACCTGGGGGTCTTTTGAATCTTGTGCTGTTTGTATAGCCACTCCCAATGGCTTGATGTTGCAGCCCCGCCTCTGCTTTGCAGCTGTGTTACACCTCGTGCTGCTCTGAGACCTGCTGCATGCTGGTGAACGTAGTCCAGTGTGGTAACCTATACAGTGAGGGGCTTCTACCAAACACCCAGTGGTGTCCCAATACTGTTGGCTCACGGGTCTCGTTCCTCCACAGCTACCGATCTCATATAATCTATATATATACACCCATATATATATATATATATATATATATATATATATATATATATTATCTACTGGCGGTCGCCAGTAGATAGTTATAGTTACAACCTATTATCCATAGGAAATCCGCGACATTCTATTTGAAATAACTCTCTTGCCGGTTGACGTATCTTCGCAAAATTTTCAAACTTTGTGGGGCGCTCCGGTCCGCTCCTACCCTGAAAGTCTCGGGGGATTCGTCAAGCGGGGGCCGAGAAAAAAGGGGGTCCCAAAACGCGTTTTCCCCATGCAATTTTCCATAGGAAACTTTAGACACGGCTACAGCCCGAACTGCTGAACGGAATTACACCAAATTTGGCAAAGAGGTAGTTCTTCGTTCAGAAAGAACCCTTTTTGTTAAATGGTGTAAATCCGATCAGTAGTTGCTGAGAAAATCAAAAGTAAAAGTACATATATATCTATGGTCGCGTCGGATTCGCGCACCCTCCCGATCACGAGCTGCATGCTAATTGGCTGTCAACACTCCAAATCAGGAAGTGTTGGCAGCCATTTTGTCCCTCGGTAGAACCGAGGGACAGAAACAAGTGCGCAAAGCGCACAAAGGGGGCAGGGTAGAAACACCCTGACCCCCTAGGTCTGCTCAGGGGTCCCACAAGGACCCCTGGGCAAAAAAATATTTTTTTTAAAAATCGGCAGGATGCGCTCAGGGAGCGCGAATCCTGCCGAAAAAAATCGAAGCGCGGTCTCCCGCGCTTCGACAGCATTTTGCCCCCGGGTGGCCCAAGTCCCGGGGGCATGGTGGGGGGTGTTCAATTTATGTATGGGGGGCCTCAAAGGGCCCCCCAAGCCCCGGGGACCGCCACCCCCCGGGGCTTTCTTTTACAAATGGTGCGGGAGGGCTCTGAGCCCTCCCGCAGCCCCGGGGACCACCACCTCCCCGGGGCTTCTTTTTTTTAAATTAAAAAACCTGTGTGGGGGGGCTCCAGCCCCCCCACATGCCCCGGGGACCGCCACCTCCCCGGGGCACTAAACATTTAAATATGGGGGTCCGTTACGGACCCCCAAGCCCCGGGGACCACCACCTCCCCGGGGCTGTGCACTGAATGGGAGGGGGCCGCGCGGCCCCCCTCCTGGAGCCTGTGGTGGCCCTGGGGACCGCCACCCCCAGGGCCGGCTCCTGCAGTGTCCCGGGTGCCTACCCCGGGACACTGCTGTTTGCGGCTCCCGTCCTGTCATAGCAAACTTGGTTTGCATTTTGAAAGAGAGAGCAGGAAACCTGCTCTCTCTTTCAAAATGCAAACCAGTTGCTTTTCCACATGGGGAGCAGCATGTTAGCTGCTCCCCATGTGGAAAAGCAATGCCGGCTTCCGCAGGAGGCGGGGAGCCGGCTGGGACTGTGGGGGGATTGGGGACCCCCCCACAGTCTCCAACGTGAGGCCAGGCCCCGGGGGATGGGGTCCCCGGGGCCATAAGTGGCCCGGGAGGGGGGCCACGCAGCCCCCCTCCCCAAAGTTTAAAAAAAATAAAAATAAAAAATAAAAATAAGGTCAAGGCCGGCCCCGGGGGATGGGGTCCCCGGGGCCTTAAATGGCCTGAGGAGGGGGGCCACGCAGCCCCCCTCCAAATAAAAATATAAAAAATCGAGGCCAATACAGGCCCAGGGAAGGGGGGCCACGCGGCCCCCTTCCCGTTTTTTTTTTAAAATTTTAATAAAAAAAAAAAAGGGGTAAGGCCCTGGGGGATGGGGTCCCCAGGGCCTAAAAATAGGAAAAAGGAAGGGGGGCCACACAGCCCCCCTTCAGGGGAAAAAAAAAAACGATCGGGCCCGCAGGCCCCGCCCCTTCCTTCACCACTCTGCAAACGCGCCCCTGGCGCGTTTGCAGATGGGGAAGTAATTCCCCTTCAATACTGGGGGTCCCTGAGGCCAACTAGCCCACCAGGAACCTCCAGTATGCGCCAGGGGCTGCCTTGCAGAGAGGTGTACAGAGGCCACGCCCCTTTTACACTCTCTGCAACGCAGCTCTGTGGCGCTTAATGGAGGTAGCTGGTGGGCTAGTTGCACCCCAGGGACCCTCAGTATTCAAGGGAGTTAATCCCCCGACTTAAAACGCGCCACGGGGCGCGTTTGCACAGTGGTGAAGGGAGGGGCGGGGCTTCAGGTGACATGTGTGCAAACAGGCCCCGTGGCGCGTTTTAAGATGGGGAATTAAATCCCCTTCAATCCTGAGGGTCCCTGGGGCCAACTAGCCCAACAGGTACATCCAGAAAGCGCCACAGAGCTGCGTTGCAGAGAGGTGTAAAGGGAGTGTGGCCTCTCTACACATCTCTGCAACGCAGCCCCTGGCGCATACTGGAGGTTCCTGGTGGGCTAGTTGGCCCGTAGGCACCCTCATGATTCAAGGGGACTTAATCCCCCAACTTAAAACGCGCCACGGGGCGCCTTTGCACAGATGTCACCTCAGGCCCCGCCCCCTCCCTTCACCATTGTGCAAATATTCCTCTAAAATCTGCCTTACTATGAATTCCGATTTACTCACCTGTTATCAGGAGAGACATCAGTGCTGCATCTTTCAGCCCAGTACTGGTCCTGAAAAGTAATTTTAACCGTACTTACCGGTAACTTGAATTTCCTTCATAGGCTAACATTGACTGGTTTCACTTGGAAATTCTTCTAAGTGTGTAGTTTTGGAACTTTAAAATATTCCTCTAAAATCAGCCGAAATACGAATTCCGATTTACTCACCTGTTATCAGGAGAGACCTCAGTGCTGTATCTTTCAGCCCAGTACTGGTCCTGAAAAGTAATTTTAACCGTACTTACCAGTAACTTGAATTTCCTTCCATAGGCTAACATTGACTGGTTTCACTTGGAAATTCTTCTAAGTGTGGAGTTTTGGAACTTTAAAATATTCCTCTAAAATCAGCCGAAATACGAATTCCGATTTACTCACCTGTTATCAGGAGAGACCTCAGTGCTGCATCTTTCAGCCCAGTACTGATCCTCAAAAGTAATTTTAACCGTACTTACCAGTAACTTGAATTTCCTTCCATAGGATATCATTGCCTGCTTTTTGCTGAAAAAGTTTCTAAGTGTTGATTTTTGAAACATACAAATATTCCTCTAAAATCAGCCGAAATCCGAATTCTGATTTACTCACCTGTTATCAGGAGAGACCTCAGTGCTGCATCTTTCAGCCCAGTACTGGTCCTGAAAAGTAATTTTAACCGTACTTACCGGTAACTTGAATTTCCTTCATAGGCCAACATTGACTGGTTTCACTTGGAAATTCTTCTAAGTGTGGAGTTTTGGAACTTTAAAATATTCCTCTAAAATCAGCCGAAATACGAATTCCGATTTACTCACCTGTTATCAGGAGAGACCTCAGTGCTGCATCTTTCAGCCCAGTACTGGTCCTGAAAAGTAATTTTAACCGCACTTACCGGTAACTTGAATTACAGACTGCCATTCGCAAAACTATAGACACTCCAACACCAATAACTACATACCCACTCACTGATTCTTAGGTCTACACACACACATCCACTCACTCACCCGTACAGTCACTCATACTTATGGTCACTCAGTACAGGACTATCATATGCACTCTTACTCCTATATAGACACTCAAACACCGCCACTCATCCATAGAGGTACTCACACACCTAGTCAGTCATGCAAATAATTAAACACACTGCCATTTACTCACCTATACAGTTATACACACACCAGCTCACTTAATCATACAAATACTAGCACATTGTTACGCTCTTATACAATCACTGATACAAGCACACACTCATCCATACAGCCACTATCACAATCACTCACTCTCGCTTATAGCTATTTATATACTCCAACACACATATATACTGGCTTTCACATATGTAGTTACTCACACATGTACCACTGGGACATACATTCACTCACTAACACACTCTTACACACACTTACCCACCCATACAGTCTATCACAGATGCACTCTTGAAACCATCCACCCAGTGAATCACCCACTCACACATCTATGCACAGAGTCGCACACACCCCACCCACACAAACACTCAGGCACCCATACAGATACTCAGACAACCAATCAATAACTCATATAGACACTCATGTAGCTATTCACAAACCCATGCAGCCACTTACACAGCAACAGACAGACGGATACAGACATTCACCCAGTTTAGTCACTAACCCATGCATTCAGTAAGATACGTTAAATCACTCACTTATAGAGTCAGTCACGCACCTACTAAATCATCCATACAGACACTTACACACCCACTCATTCTTCAATACGTCTTTTCCTATATATATTAAAAATATTTAAACTTTACAGAAACACACAGTCACTGGATGATGTCATCAGTGATGTCATTTGAGATGTCATCAGTGATGCCATCAGTGATGTCACTGACCATGTCATGAGTGATGTAATATGTGACGTCATCAGCAGTGCATTGCGGGGGCGCGAGTTATAGTTAGCTGAACTAACTATAACGGGGGAATTTCACGGGTTTTGTACGAGTGAAATGTCCAACTAACTATAACTGTCCCTAAAACCTATGGTTTTTTCAGTGAATATATATATATATATATATATATATATATATATATATATATATATATATATATATATTATCTACTGGCGGTCGCCAGTAGATAGTTATAGTTACAACCTATTATCCATAGGAAATCCGCGACATTCTATTTGAAATAACTCTCTTGCCGGTTGACGTATCTTCGCAAAATTTTCAAACTTTATGGCCCGCTCTGGTCCGCTCCTACCCTGAAAGTCTCGGGGGATTCGTCAAGCGGGGCCGAGAAAAAAGGGGGTCCCAAAACGCGTTTCCCCTTGCAATTTTCCATAGGAAACTTTAGACACGGCTACAGCCCGAACTGCTGAACGGAATTACACCAAATTTGGCAAAGAGGTAGTTCTTGGTTCAGAAAGAACCCTTTTTGTTAAATGGTGTAAATCCGTTCAGTAGTTGCTGAGAAAATCAAAAGTAAAAAGATAGTGATATCTATGGCCGAGTAGGGTCCGCGTACCCTCAGCGCACCCTGCGCGCACCGTCCCGATCACGAGCTGCATGTTAATTGGCTGTCAGCTGGCTGTCAACATTCCGATTCAGGAAATGTTGGCAGCCATTTTGTCCCTCGGTAGAACCGAGGGACAGAAACAAGTGCGCAAAGCGCACAAAGGGGGCAGGGTAGAAACACCCTGACCCCCTAGGTTTGCTCAGGGGGTCCCACAAGGACCCCCTGGGCAAAAGAAAATAAATAAAAAATTTAAAAATTGGCAGGATGCGCTCAGGGTGCGCGAATCCTGCAGAAAAAAAAAAAAAATCGAAGCGTGGCCCAAGTCCCGGGGGCATGGTGGGGGGGGATAATTTTATGTGTGGGGGGCCTCAAAGGGCCCCCCAAGCCCCGGGGACCGCCACCCCCTGGGGCTTTATTGAAAAAATAGTGCGGGAGGGCTCTTCTGCCCTCCCGCAGCCCCAGGGACCGCCACCCCCCGGGGCTTCTTTTTTTTATTTGAATAAGGTGTGGGGGGGGCTCCAGCCCCCCCACACGCCCGGGGACCACCACCAACCCGGGGCACTTATAAAATAAATGTGGGGGTCCATTACGGACCCCCAGAGCCCCCCGGACCACCACCTCCCCGGGGCTGTGCAATTTAAGGGAGGGGGGCCGCGCGGACCCCCTCCTGGAGCCCTTGATGGCCCTGGGGACCGCCACCCCCAGGGCCGGCTCCTGCAGTGTCCCGGGGTGCCTACCCCCGGGACACTGTAGTTTGCTATGGCAGGGACGGAGCCTCGCGGCTCCCGTCCTGCCATAGCAAACTGCTTTGGATATTGGAAGAGAGAGCAGGGAAACCTGCCTCTCTTCCAATATCCAAGCACATTGCTTTTCCACATGGGGAGCTGCATCTTAGCAGCTCCCCATGTGGAAAAGCAATGCCGGCTCCCAAGGGACGCGGGGAGCCGGCGGGACTGTGGGGGGATTGGGGACCCCCCCACAGTCCCCAACGGAGAGGGCCATCCCCGGGGGATGGGGTCCCCGGGGCAAGTAGTGGCCCGGGAGGGGGGCCACGCGGCCCCCCTCCCCAAAAAATATAAAAAATAAATAAAAAAAAAACGGAAAGGCCGGCCCCGGGGGATGGGGTCCCCAGGGCCTTAAATGGCCTGGAGGAGGGGGCCACGCAGCCCCCTCCAAAGAAAAAAAAAAAAATTGAGGCCATGCCCCGGGGAATGGGGTCCCCGGGGCCAATACAGGCCCAGGGAAGGGGGGCCACGCGGCCCCCTTCCCGTTTTTTTTTTTTAATTTAATTAAAAATAAGGGGTAAGACCCTGGGGGATGGGGTCCCCAGGGCCCAAAAACAGGAAAAAGGAAGGGGGGCACACAGCCCCCCTTCAGGGGACAAAAAAAAACAAAAAACAAAAAAAAACGATCGGGCCCGCAGGCCCCGCCCCCTTCCTTCACCACTCTGCAAACGCGCCCCCTGGCGCGTTTGCAGAGGGGGAACGAATTCTCCTTGAATACTGGGGGTCCCTGGGGGCCAATTAGCCCACCAGGAACCTCCAGTATGCGCAGAGAGCTGCGTTGCAGAGAGGTGTACAGAGGCCACGCCCTTTTACACCTCTCTGCAACGCAGCTCTGTGGCGCTTTTTGGATATACCTGTTGGGCTAGTTGGCCCCCAGGGACCCTCAGGATTCAAGGGGAGTTAATCCCCCGACTTAAAACGCGCCACGGGCGCGTTTGCACAGTGGTGAAGGGAGGGCGGGGCTTCAGGTGACATCTGTGCAAACGCGCCCCGTGGTGCGTTTTAAGTTGGGGGATTAAATCCCCTTCAATCCTGAGGGTCCCTGGGGGCCAACTAGCCCAACAGGTACATCCAGAAAGCGCCACAGAGCTGCGTTGCAGAGAGGTGTAAAAAGGGGTGTGGCCTCTCTACACGTCTCTGCAACGCAGCCCCTGGCGCATATTGGAGGTTCCTGGTGGGCTAGTTGGCCCCTAGTGACCGTCAGGTTTCAAGGGGACTTAATCCCCAACTTAAAAACGCGCCACGGGGCGCGTTTGCACAGATGTCACCTCAGGCCCCGCCCTCCCTTCACCATTGTGCAAATATTCTTCTAAAATCATCCGAAATACGAATTCCGATTTACTCACCTGTTATAAGGAGAGACCTCAGTGCTGTATCTTTCAGTCCAGTACTGGTCCTGAAAAGTAATTTTAACCGTACTTACCAGTAACTTGAATTTCCTTCCATAGGATATCATTGCCTACTTTTTGCTGAAAAAGTTTCTAAGTGTTGATTTTTGAAACCTACAAATATTCCTCTAAAATCAGCCGAAATACGAATTCCGATTTACTCACCTGTTATAAGGAGAGACCTCAGTGCTGTATCTTTCAGCCCAGTACTGGTCCTGAAAAGTAATTTTAACCGTACTTACCAGTAACTTGAATTTCCTTCCATAGGCTAACATTGACTGGTTTCACTTGGAAATTCTTCTAAGTGTGGAGTTTTGGAACTTTAAAATATTCCTCTAAAATCAGCCGAAATACGAATTCCGATTTACTCACCTGTTATCAGGAGAGACCTCAGTGCTGCATCTTTCAGCCCAGTACTGATCCTCAAAAGTAATTTTAACCGTACTTACCAGTAACTTGAATTTCCTTCCATAGGATATCATTGCCTGCTTTTTGCTGAAAAAGTTTCTAAGTGTTGATTTTTGAAACATACAAATATTCCTCTAAAATCAGCCGAAATCCGAATTCTGATTTACTCACCTGTTATCAGGAGAGACCTCAGTGCTGCATCTTTCAGCCCAGTACTGGTCCTGAAAAGTAATTTTAACCGTACTTACCGGTAACTTGAATTTCCTTCATAGGCTAACATTGACAGGTTTCACTTGGAAATTCTTCTAAGTGTGGAGTTTTGGAACTTTAAAATATTCCTCTAAAATCAACCAAAGTACGAATTCCAATTTACTCACCTGTTATCAGGAGAGAACCCAGTGCTGCATCTTTTAGCCCAGCACTGACCCTGAAAAGTAATTTTAACCGTACTTACCAGTAACTTATATTTTCTTCCATAGGAATCCATTGTCTGGTTTTCAGCAGAAAAGTTTCAAAGTGTCGATTTTCACAAACTACAAATATTCCTTAAAAATCGCCTGTATGACTTAAACGCATTCTTTCAACTGTTTACAGGAGATGCACCAGTGCTGGATCCAGGATCCAACACTGAGTAAGAAAAAGTAACGATAACAGTTTTTACCTGCTAAGTGAATTTCCTTCCATAGGATAACATTGGTGATTCTATGAGAAAAAGTTTCTAAGTGTCAACTTTTAAAATACAATAATATTCCTTAAAAATCACGACTGTAACCAAAACGCTTTTACTCAACTGTTTACAGGAGATGTACCAGGACTGAATCTAGGATCCAGTCCTGTGGTTAGAAAAGTAATCCATAAAGTAACTAATTGCATTTAACTAGAAATTCACATTGAGCTGAATGTTGCATTGTGTTTGAAAATGTGTTGCCCATTGCAACAACTGTAACTACTGTACTTAAAAGTCTATTGCATATGTGCTAAGTATTTAAACTAAAGTAATTCATTCTGAGAAAGTATTTTTTGTAATGTAATGTATAATGTAATTACAATGTAATTTAAAAAATAAAATATGTAAAAGAAATTGTTGCTAAAAATGTAGTAAATCAGTATGAAAAAAATTAATAAAAAAATTAATACATTTAAAAATGTCATTTAAAAAACCTTTGAAATTCACTGAAAAAACCGTAGGTTTCAGGCACGTTATAGTTACAAATTAGCATTTAAAAAACCTTTGAAATTCACTGAAAAAACCATAGGTTTCAGACACGTTATAGTTAGAAATTAGCATTTAAAAAACCTTTGAAATTCACTGAAAAAACCATAGGTTTTAGGGACAGTTATAGTTACAAATTAGCATTTAAAAAACCATTGAAATTCACTGAAAAAACCATAGGTTTTAGGGACAGTTATAATTAGTTGGACATTTCACTCGTACAAAACCCGTGAAATTCCCCCGTTATAGTTAGTTCAGCTAACTATAACTCGCGCCCCCGCAATGCACTGCTGATGACGTCACATATTACATCACTCATAACATGGTCAGTGACATCACTGATGACATCACTGATGACATCTCAAATGACATCACTGATGACATCATCCACGTGATAATCTGATGCAGCTCCTCACACCCTAATATAACCTTTGATACACCCAATCTAAATTACAGACTGCCATTCGCAAAACTATAGACACTCCAACACCAATAACTACATACCCACTCACTGATTCTTAGGTCTACACACACACATCCACTCACTCACCCGTACAGTCACTCATACTTATGGTCACTCAGTACAGGACTATCATATGCACTCTTACTCCTATATAGACACTCAAACACCGCCACTCATCCATAGAGGTACTCACACACCTAGTCAGTCATGCAAATAATTAAACACACTGCCATTTACTCACCTATACAGTTATACACACACCAGCTCACACACTCAGGCACCCATACAGATACTCAGACAACCAATCAATAACTCATATAGACACTCATGTAGCTATTCACAAACCCATGCAGCCACTTACACAGCAACAGACAGACGGATACAGACATTCACCCAGTTTAGTCACTAACCCATGCATTCAGTAAGATACGTTAAATCACTCACTTATAGAGTCAGTCACGCACCTACTGAATCATCCATACAGACACTTACACACCCACTCATTCTTCAATACGTCTTTTCCTATATATATTAAAAATATTTAAACTTTACAGAAACACACAGTCACTGGATGATGTCATCAGTGATGTCATTTGAGATGTCATCAGTGATGTCATCAGTGATGTCACTGACCATGTCATGAGTGATGTAATATGTGACGTCATCAGCAGTGCATTGCGGGGCGCGAGTTATAGTTAGCTGAACTAACTATAACGGGGGAATTTCACGGGTTTTGTACGAGTGAAATGTCCAACTAACTATAACTGTCCCTAAAAACCTATGGTTTTTTCAGTGAATATATATATATATATATATATATATATATATATATATATATATATATACATACATATATATGTGTATATATATATGTATATATGTATGTATATATGTATATATATATATATATATATATATATATATATATATATATATATATATATATATATATATATATATATATATATATATATATATATCAAACAGCTCCTCTCCCATAAAAAGAAGAAAGGGACACAGCGGGGTACTTTAGGACATTTATTGGTGAAGAATCGGCATGACCAGTTTCGGCGTTAAGCCTTCTTCAAATGCCGAAGTTCGCCCCAGAAAGTCCCAATAAGTCATTATAAAGAGCTCCTCCTACACAGTGGTGAAGGGCCCAGCTGCGGCTCGTTAACATGCAGGCACCGGAGCAGCCCCTGCCACGGACTGCTGATACCATAATGCTCCTTGATGAATCATGACGAGCTGCAGTGGAAAAGTCTGGCGAAATTTCAGGGAATAAGCGTCCTTGGGTCCCCTACTTCCAAGCCTGCTCCTCCAATGCTGCCCAGACTGGAGACGCGAAGACAATGCAAGCGCCTCTCCGGGAAGTCCCAGCTCACCGACTGGCAGCAGCTGCTTGAGCAACAAAGGTGAGTAGACGGGCTGTGAAAATCCGATACCTCGGGTTTTGAAGAAAGACAGTTCCCTGCCAGCCAGTGCAGTTCACAGCCACAAATAGGAAGGGTCCCTTGAAGCGTGCCACAGGCTGCATGCGGAAACATCAAACAGCTCCTCTCTAATAAAAAGAAGAAAGGGACACAGTGGGGTACTTTAGGACGTTTATTGGTGAAGAATCGGCATGACAGGTTTCGGCATTAAGCCTTCTTCAAATGCCGCAGTTCGCCCCAGAAAGTCCCAATAAGTCATTATAAAGAGCTCCTCCTACACAGTGGTGAAGGGCCCAGCTGCGGCTCGTTAACATGCAGGCACCGGAGCAGCCCCTGCCACGGACTGCTGATACCATAATGCTCCTTGATGAATCATGAAGAGCTGCAGTGGAAAAGTCTGGCGAAATTTCAGGGAATAAGCGTCCTTGGGTCCCCTACTTCCAAGCCTGCTCCTCCAATGCTGCCAAGACTGGAGACGCGAAGACAATGCAAGCGCCTCTCCAGGAAGTCCCAGCCCACCGACTGGCAGCAGCTGCTTGAGCAACAAAGGTGAGTAGACGGGCTGTGAAAATCCGATACCTCGGGTTTTGAAGAAAGACAGTTCCCTGCCAGCCAGTGCAGTTCACAGCCACAAATAGGAAGGGTCCCTTGAAGCGTGCCACAGGCTGCACGCGGAAACATCAAACAGCTCGTCTCCCATAAAAAGAAGAAAGGGACACAGCGGGGTACTTTAGGACGTTTTTTGGTGAAGAATCGGCATGACCGGTTTCGGCGTTAAGCCTTCTTCAAATGCCGCAGTTCGCCCCAGAAAGTCCCAATAAGTCATTATAAAGAGCTCCTCCTACACAGTGGTGAAGGGCCCAGCTGTGGCTCGTTAACATGCAGGCACCGGAGCAGCCCCTGCCACGGACTGCTGATACCATAATGCTCCTTGATGAATCATGACGAGCTGCAGTGGAAAAGTCTGGCGAAATTTCAGGGAATAAGCGTCCTTGGGTCCCCTACTTCCAAGCCTGCTCCTCCAATGCTGCCAAGACTGGAGACGCGAAGACAATGCAAGCGCCTCTCCGGGAAGTCCCAGCCCACCGACTGGCAGCAGCTGCTTTAGCAACAAAGGTCAGTAAACGGGCTGTGAAAATCCGATACCTCGGGTTTTAGAAGAAAGAGTTCCCTGCCAGCCAGTGCAGTTCACAGCCACAAATAGGAAGGGTCCCTTGAAGCGTGCCACAGGCTGCATGCAGAAACATCAAACAGCTCGTCTCCCATAAAAAGAAGAAAGGGACACAGTGGGGTACTTTAGGACGTTTATTGGTGAAGAATCGGCATGACCGGTTTCGGCATTAAGCCTTCTTCAAATGCCGCAGTTCGCCCCAGAAAGTCCCAATAAGTCATTATAAAGAGCTCCTCCTACACAGTGGTGAAGGGCCCAGCTGCGGCTCGTTAACATGCAGGCACCGGAGCAGCCCCTGCCACGGACTGCTGATACCATAATGCTCCTTGATGAATCATGACGAGCTGCAGTGGAAAAGTCTGGCGAAATTTCAGGGAATAAGCGTCTTTGGGTACCCTACTTCCAAGCCTGCTCCTCCAATGGTGCCAAGACTGGAGACGCGAAGACAATGCAAGCGCCTCTCCGGGAAGTCCCAGCCCACCGACTGGCAGCAGCTGCTTGAGCAACAAAGGTGAGTAGACGGGCTGTGAAAATCCGATACCTCGGGTTTTGAAGAAAGACAGTTCCCTGCCAGCCAGTGCAGTTCACAGCCACAAATAGGAAGGGTCCCTTGAAGCGTGCCTATGTATATATATATATATATGTGTATATAAATATGTATGTATATATATATATATATATATATATATATATATTCACTGGAAAAAACCATAGGTTTCAGGCACGTTATAGTTAGGAATTAGCATTTAAAACACCTTAGAAATTCACTGAAAAAACCATAAGGTTTTAGGGACAGTTATAGTTAGTTGGACATTGCACTCGTACAAAACCCGTGAAATTCCCCCGTTATAGTTAGTTCAGGTAACTATAACTCGCGCCTCCGCAATGCACTGCTGATGACGTCACATATTACATCACTCATGACATGGTCAGTGACATCACTGATGACATCACGGATGACATCTCAAATGACATCACTGATGACATCATCCAGTGACTGTGTGTTTCTGTAAAGTTTAAATATTTTTAATATATATAGGGAAAGGCGTATTGAAGAATGAGTGGGTGTATAAGTGTCTGTATGGATGATTTAGTAGGTGCGTGACTAACTCGATAAGTGAGTGATTAAACGTATCTTACTGAAAGCATGGGTTAGTGACTAAACTGGGTGAATGTCTGTATCCGTCTGTCTGTTGCTGTGTAAGTGGTGCATGGGTTTGTGAATAGCTACATGAGTGTCTATATGAGTTATTGATTGGTTGTCTGAGTATCTGTATGGGTGCCTGAGTGTTTGTGTGGGTGGGGTGTGTGCGACTCTGTGCATAGATGTGTGAGTGGGTGATTCACTGGGTGGATGGTTTCAAGAGTGCATCTGTGATAGACTGTATGGGTGGGTAAGTGTGTATAAGAGTGTGTTAGTGAGTGAATGTATGTCCCAGTGGTACATGTGTGAGTAACTACATATGTGAAAGGCAGTATATATGTGTGTTGGAGTATATAAATAGCTATAAGCGAGAGTGTGTGATTGTGAGAGTGACTGTATGGATGAGTGTGTGCTTGTATCAGTGATTGTATAAGAGCGTAAGAATGTGCTAGTATTTGTATGAGTAAGTGAGCTGGTGTGTGTATAACTGTATAGGTGAGTAAATGGCAGTGTGTTTAATTATTTGCATGACTGACTAGGTGTGTGAGTACCTCTATGGATGAGTGGCAGTGTTTGAGTGTCTATATAGGAGTATGAGTGCATATGATAGTCCTGTACTGAGTGACCATAAGTATGAGTGACTGTACGGGTGAGTGAGTGGATGTGTGTGTGTAGACCTAAGAATCAGTGAGTGGGTATGTAGTTATTGGTGTTGGAGTGTCTATGGTTTTGAGAATGGCAGTCTGTAATTTAGAGTGGGTGTATCAAAGGTTATATTAGGGTGTGAGGAGGTGCATTACATTCTCACATGGATGATGTTATCAGTGATGTCATTTGAGATGTCATCAGTGATGTCATCAGTGATGTCACTGACCATGTCATGAGTGATGTAATATGTGACGTCATCAGCAGTGCATTGCGGGGCGCGAGTTATAGTTACCTGAACTAACTATAACGGGGAATTTCACGGGTTTTGTACGAGTGCAATGTCCAACTAACTATAACTGTCCCTAAAACCTTATAGTTTTTTCAGTGAATTTCTAAGGTTTTTTAAATGCTAATTTCTAACTATAACGTGCCTGAAACCTATGGTTTTTTCAGTGAATTTCAAAGGTTTTTTAAATGCTAATTCCTAACTATAACGTGTCTGAAACCTATGTTTTTTCAGTGAATTTCAAAGGTTTTTTAAATGCTAATTCCTAACTATAACGTGTCTGAAACCTATGGTTTTTTCAGTGAATTTCAAAGGTTTTGTAAATGACAATTTTTAAATGTATTAATTGTTATATTTATTTTTTTGATACTGATTTACAACATTTTTAAACTATTTATTTTTAGATATTTTATTTTTAAATTACATTGTAATTACATTATACATTACATTACAAAATATACTTTCTCAGAATGAATTACTTTAGTTTAAATACTTTGCAAATAGGCAATAGACTTTTAAGTACAGTAGTTACAGTTGTTGCAATGGGCAACACAATTTAAAAAACAAAGCAACATTGAGCTCAATGTGAATTTCTAGTTAAATGCAATTAGTTACTTTATGGATTACTTTTCTAACCACAGGACTGGATCCTAGATTCAGTCCTGGGACATCTCCTGTAAACAGTTGAGTAAAAGCGTTTTGGTTACAGTAGTGATTTTTAAGGAATACTATTGTATTTTAAAAGTTGACACTTAGAAACTTTTTCATATAGAATCACCAATGTTATCCTATGGGAGGAAATTCACTTAGCAGGTAAGTAGTGTTATCGTTACTTTTTCTTACTCAGTGGTGGATCCTGGAACCAGCACTGGTGCATCTCCTGTAAACAGTTGAAAGAATGCGTTTAAGTCACACATGCGATTTTTAAGGAATATTTGTAGTTTGTGAAAATCGACACTTTGAAACTTTTCTGCTGAAAACCAGACAATGGATTCCTATGGAAGGAAATTCAAGTTACTGGTAAGTACGGTTAGAATTACTTTTCAGGGTCAGTGCTGGGCTAAAGGATGCAGCACTGGGTTCTCTCCTGATAACAGGTGAGTAAATCGGAATTCATAGTTTGGCTGATTTTAGAGAAATAGTATAAAGTTCCAAAACTCCACACTTAGAAGAATTTCCAAGTGAAACCAGTCAATGTTAGCCTACGGAAGGAAATTCAAGTTACTGTTAAGTACGGTTAGAATTACTTTTCAGGATCAGCATTGGGCTCAAAGATGCAGCACTGGGTTCTCTCCTGATAACAGGTGAGTAAATCGGAATTCATAGTTCGGCTGATTTTAGAGGAATATTATAAAGTTCCAAAACTCCACACTTAGAAGAATTTCCAAGTGAAACCAGTCAATGTTAGCCTATGGAAGGAAATTCAAGTTACTGGTAAGTACGGTTAAAATTACTTTTCAGGACCAGTACTGGGCTGAAAGATGCAGCAATGAGGTCTCTCCTGATAACAGGTGAGTAAATCGAAATTCGTATTTTGGCTGATTTTAGAGGAATATTTGTATGTTTCAAAAATCGACACTTAGAAACTTTTTCAGCAAAAAGCAGGCAATGATATCCTATGGAAGGAAATTCAAGTTACTGGTAAGTACGGTTAGAATTACTTTTCAGGATCAGTACTGGGCTCAAAGATGCAGCACTGAGGTCTCTCCTGATAACAGGTGAGTAAATCGGAATTCGTAGTTCGGCTGATTTTAGAGGAATATTTGCACAATGGTGAAGGAAGGGGGTGGGGCCTAAGGTGACATGTCTGCAAACACGCCCTGTGGCGCGTTTAAGTTGGACAATTAATTCCTCCTCAATCCCGAGGGTCCCTAGGGGCCAACTAGCCCACCAGGTACCTCCAGTATGCGCCAGAGGCTGCGTTGCAGAGAGGTGTTCAGAGGCCACGCCCCTTTTACAACACTCTGCAACGCAGCTCCGTGGCGCTTACTGGAGGTACCTGGTGGGCTAGTTGGCCCCTAGGGACCCTCAGGATTGAAAAGGAATTTATTCCCCATCTTAAAACGCGCCACGGGGCCTGTTTGCACACATGTCACCTGAAGCCCCGCCCCCTCCCTTCACCACTGTGCAAACGCGCCCCGTGGCGCGTTTTTAAGTTGGGGATTAAGTCCCCTTGAATCCTGAGGGTCCCTGGAGTCCAACTAGCCCACCATATACCTCCAAAAAGCGCCACAGAGCTGCGTTGCAGAGAGGTGTAAAAGGGGCGTGGCCTCTGTACACGTCTCTGCAACGCAGCCCACTGGCGAATACTGGAGGTTCCTGGTGGGCTAGTTGGCCCCCAGGGACCCCCAGTATTCAAGGGAAATTCGTTCCCTCTCTGCAAACACGCCAGGGCGCGTTTGCAGAGTACTGCAGGGAGGGGGCGGGGCCTCCGACACGATGCCGGTCGTTTTTTTTTCTAGTTTTTTTAATGGGAGGGGGCTGCGTGGCCCCCTTCCCTTGCCCACTTTGGCCCCGGGGACCCCATCCCCCGGGGCCTGAGCATTTTTTTTTTTTTTAAATTTAAAAAAAAAAAACAGGAAGGAGGCCGCGTGGCCCCCTTCCCTGGGCCTGTATTGGCCCCGGGGACCCCATCCCCCAGGGCATGGCCTCGATTTTTATTTTTTTATTTGGAGGGGGCTGCGTGGCCCCCTCAGGCCATTTAAGGCCCGGGGACCCCATCCCCGTGGCCGGCCTTGCACTTTTTTAAAATTTGGGGAGGGGGGCTGCGTGGCCCCCCTCCCTGGCCACTTATGGCCCCGGGGACCCCATTCCCCTGGGCCTGGTTTCTGGTTGGGGACTGTGGGGGGGTCCCAAATCCCCCCACAGTCCCAGCCCGCTCCCCGCCTCCTGCGCAGAGCCGGCATTGCTTTTCCACATGGGGAGCAGCTAACATGCTGCTCCCCATGTGGAAAGCTAATCAGCTTTGGATATTGGAGCGAGAGCAGGTTTCCTGCCTCTCTTCCAATATCAAAGCAAGTTTGCAATGACAGGACGGGAGCCGCGAGGCTCCCGTCCTGTCATTACAAACAGCAGTGTCCCGGGGTAGGCACCCGGGACACTGCAGGAGCCGGCCCTGGGGGTGGCGGTCCCCAGGGCCATCACTGGCTCCAGGAGGGGCCGCGCGGCCCCCTCCCCACATTTCAAAGCCCCGGGAGGTGGTGGTCCCGGGGCTTCGAGGTCAAAACGGTCCCCCATTTTTAATTTTTAGTGCCCCGGGAGGTGGCGGTCCCGGGGCGTGTGGGGGGGCTGGAGCCCCCACACAGGATTAAAAATAAAACAGAAGCCCCGGGAGGTGGCGGTCCCCGGGGCAGCGGGAGGGCAAAGAGCCCTCCCGCACCATTTTTGTTAAAGCCCCGGGGGTGGCGGTCCCCGGGGCTAGGGGCCCTTAGAGGCCCCCAATACATAAATTTAACCCCCCCCACCAATCCCCCCGGGACTTGGCGCGGGAGACCGCGCTTCGATTTTTCTTTTTTTTTGGCAGGATTCGCGCACCCTGAGCGCATCATGCCGATTTTTAAAAAAAAAAATGCTTTTTTTTGCCCAGGGGGTCCTTGTGGGACCCCCTGAGCAGGCCTAGGGGGTTAGGGTGTTCCTACCCTGCCCCCTTTGTGCGCTTTGCGCACTTGTTTCTGTCCCTCGGTTCTACCGAGGGACAAAATGGCTGCCAACACTTCCTGAATCGGAATGTTGACAGCCAGCTGACAGCCAATTAGCATGCAGCTCGTGATCGGGAGGGTACGCGGACCCTACTCGGCCATAGATATATATGTGACTTTACTTGTGAATTTCTCAGGAACTACTGAACGGATTTACACCATTTAAGCAAAAGGCACCAGTCTGAACCAAGGGCTACCTCTTTGCCAAATTTGGTGTAATTCCGTTCAGCAGTTCGGGCTGTAGCTGCGACTAAAGGTTCCTATGGAAAAATGAATGGGGAAAACGCGTTTTGGGACCCCCTTTTTCTCGGCCCCGCTTGACGAATCAACCCGAGACTTTCAGGGTAGGAGCGGAGCAGAGCGCCCCAACAAGTTGGAAACTTTCGCGAAGATTCGTCAACCGGCGCCAACGTTATTTCAAATAGAATGTCGCGGATTTCCTATGGATAATAGGTCCTAACTATAACTATCTACTGGCGACCGCCAGTAGATAATATATATATATATATATATATATATATATATATATATATATATATATGCGCCACTGAAATCTTCGTAGAGCCAAGACTCAAGACCGGCATCGGTGCGCGCCGGGGCAGAGGAACCCCTGAAATTGAAGTCACTTCCGGTTGCTCATCAAAGTGCACAAGACGCGCACTCGCCCTTCACACAAAGAACTCCAGTCCGAACAAACTCATGAAAAGGATTTAATACAGATGCCGAACAACCCAACGCGTTTCTGCATAGAACACGCCTTGTTTACCTACAGGGTTCATTCAGCCATGGTCTGCTTTTGGTCTGTTGTTGCATCATTCACATTTTTTCTTCTGCCCACTGCAGCATACAGCATGGGGCAATGGGTCAGCTCACTAAACTGTCAGTGAGCTTGTTGAGACAAGTTTTTTTAAAGTTTTAGCAAATTCTTTGTTCATATTTCCGATGGTCCAGCCGTTCCACTAACTATGTTTTACAAAAAGCATGACGAAACAAAACACGCATTGACAAATCCTAGAGGCTGCAGGCAACGTAGACCGATTTGCTTTGCCAGTGCTTGTTTACTTCTTGACTTAACATCAGTGAGATGTAGAAATTAATTAAACTTATCTTCCCCTCACTCCATCCGTACGTGCTGCTATTAGCTGTCTGAAGATAAGGATTCTGTCTGAAAGGACTTTTTCCTGGAGCCTGTTCCGACATTATCTCTAGCACAAAACAAGTACAAAAGTTCAACAGAAAAGGACAACATTTTCTGCCCCTGGGATTTTGTTAATGCATGTTTGTTAAGATAGTATATTTCCTTTCTTGCAAAAGAAGATGGTTGCACAAAGAGG
This sequence comes from Calotriton arnoldi, assembly GCA_963921515.1. Taxonomy (NCBI): domain Eukaryota; kingdom Metazoa; phylum Chordata; class Amphibia; order Caudata; family Salamandridae; genus Calotriton; species Calotriton arnoldi. Next base: position 1,000,235 of record CAWUFW010004008.1, on the reverse strand, counting down.
GCTGAGGCTTTAGAAATAATTGTGTCACGTGGCAATGTTTGAAAATCAAAGTCCTTTTTTTACATGCGTTAGTGTGACGACTATAACAACGTAAAATAGTTGTAAACAAGACTTAAAAATATGCAAAGTGTGTGCCAATGAGCAACAAAAACTCCAAATAAAGATACGCTTCCTAAATTGTGGTATTTTCCATATCAACAAGTCCGATAGCTTATGATGACGAGCATACGTAGGAACGTGATAAGCAGGATACAGGTCACTGTATACTTTTGTACCGTAAGAAGGTGGATAAGCATGGTACAGTTGACTGTACCTCAAGCAAGTCTTTGACATTTTAGGATTTTGATTACGCTATTTGCAATTGTTTTGCTCATGGAAGACTGTTAGTGAAAAACTCACACGTTGAACACGGAAATTCAAACTACTGAGTCACAAAAATCGAAGTGTCGTACTTCTCCATATATTTAATTTAATTTCCAAATGCAGACATACCTCAAGTATGATGAAATTTGCGTATTCACACATTTGGACGGTAGGAGCAGATTTGTGGTCGTTTCTGTGTGTGTATGTGTAAGTGTAAAATTTGGCAGGCGCTGGCAAACTTGTATGTTTATTCACAAACAACTTACAAAAAAAAAAAATGCAAACCTGGTTACAACTCTGCATTGAGAAATTGTATACTTTTGCATACTCCTGGAAGTCAGTGACTGGCGTCATATATCGAAACTTAAAAATACCACTGGAAGAGTAAATTGCTTTCTTTTCCCTTTTACTTAGGGGAGATTTCTGGCCGCTTCTCTTTAAACAATCAAACACCTTCCTCATGCATGCACTGGAAGTTCGGGTCCTACCTGGTTGTCTACTTGGACAGTGCTTTATGACATTGCAATAGGTACAGAAAGCACTATAGAAATGCTGCAACTCAATATAAAATGATGCAACGGACATTGTTTCCATCAATTTGATATGCATATGTAAAGATGGCTATTGTAATTCTTGCTAGAAAAGTCCACAGAGCAGCACATTATTTGCCAAGTAGCATGGTTAGAAGAGAAAGCTAGGATGTGAACCAAAGTTCCTGTAGGAAATGGCCCTTTCTAAGGTGCTTTCGGCTTTTCTCTTTCACAGTTTTCCACTGATCTAGGTGCTAGCCATATGACTTTGAGCGCGTTTGACACTGCCCTTCAGGGCAAAGTGCTGTGCCGGGCCTGGTGGCTCAGTGGACTAATGCATCCACTGCAGGTGCCTGTGTTTAACCTCATGGTTACAGGTTAAAATCCCGGCGGGTCCACTCAGCCTTTCATTCAACTGAGGTCAATAAAATGAGTACCATTGAGTTGGGTAACAATAAACATCTGTTATTCAGCGCCTAGATACCCCGTTAGGGGTGAACGTGCGCTTTACAAATACACAAGTTATGTTATGCTCTTCGTATACATACTGGTGATTGGTGTATACCTGAGTGGATGATATGAGTTAGCTGCAAGTCCCTTGTATAGGGGTAAGACATATACCCATGGCATGTACCCTGAATGCTCCTCCATGGGCCTGCAGCACTGGTTGTGCCGTCCACGGACGTATCTCATCGATCGTGTCATAGGTTTGCCCTGGTTGGGCCTGTGTGTGCAGGTTACTGTTGCTTGGCAGTTAAAAAGCTATGTGCCAAGGTTCTGCCTGTCTCTTGCTAGCAGCACCGGCCGGTGCAGGTAAGCGCTGTGGGGCGGGGCGGGGCGGGGAGGATGTCGACAGACGATGGAATAAGGTTTATTTATTACATTTGCCCACTCTGTCGTCTGTCGACATCCCCCGTCCCACCTGCCCACCACCCCACTGCACTTGCCTGCACCAGCCACTGCTACTTGCTATATCTGAACTCTCCCTAGTGACAGGGTGCGGTGTTGAGAATAGGTAGGGAATGTACACGTGTGCATTACATGCAAGGGTTGTGAATGGCACTAGGTGGTGTGTTCGATACAAGAGGGCCTGCTTCTCGCATCGGAATAGCATTGGGGAATGTAGGGAAAGGCTATTGAGCAGCATTTCCTACGTGCAGAATAGTAGCAGTATAGTGTTTGACACTGATGAGTTCGTAATAGCGAATCCTCCCAGGTAGTGCGAGTGGATTCAACATTACGTAGGTGGAAATCCCACTTTGGGACAGTGGATATTTCGATGCTCGTGGCTCTGAGTGCCTGTGTGCCTGTGTGCCTGTCGGCCTGTCTCCAATTCACATCTGGTTGCTTGGAGGACAGCTTCATCTGTGTATTCCTGATACAAGGCCATAAACTAGGGGCTCAAGGGAAACTGCGGAGCTCTGACTCAGAGGGGCCTTTCTGGGGTGGTTACGTGGGGGTGGAATTGACACCTGCATTCCAAGGGGCAGGGACTTAGCTCCACCAAATATGGTGATCAAACCTCCTTGGATAGGATGGCAGACAGGACAAAATTTAAGAGAGGGCCTGTGCATCTCAAAGGTGGCCTTTTGAACTGATCGTATCTTCAAAAGCCATTGTGTGTATAACTACTGGGGCTCCGGGCTCTTTTGGATTTTGAACCATACTATGCTGGTTTGACACTGGGACATTGACACGAGGAATCATTAGGGCAGGAGGGACTGCAACTGTATTATCCGCAGACTTGTGGTGGCCTGGAGCTTGTCGTGCTCCAGGAAAGGAACTATCACTAGGGGGATTTTGCTTGGACGTTTCTGGCCTGCAGATAAGTGCCAACAGTGTGGCCGGGGTACCTAAGTACTCTCCAAGGGCTGGTTGGTTGCCTCCTGTCCACGAGATCCCAGGGACACAGAGAATCTACCTATTTCCACAAAATCGTAAGGACCACGCAGGGTGCGGCGGAAATGGGTGGAAGTGATCGTCGGTTTGGACAAGGATCGTCCTGATGTACACCGTCATCACACTGTGCAGAGGAGTGTGTTCGTAAAGAGCAGCAGCCACCTGAGGTGCCGGGACAAGGAGAGTTCGAGGAGAGCGGGGAAAGATTGCAGATTCTTAGGGACCCGTGCTTGCAACTAGGGGATTTGAGCTAGCTTGCACTCCGGAGTGTGTAGTGTCCGAGGGGTGTTGGGGGGCCTGAGCTGGGAGCTGAGACTGTCTTCAACCTTCAGATAAGGAGGACAACAGTACATGACATTGCGGTCGCTGTCCAAGGTCGCTGGATCCCTCTCCCTGGACCTACGCCACAAGGTACTTTGTTGTGGAGAACATTGTGATGGGGCCCGAGGGGTTTCATTGTGCCTTGTTGGCACCTACGGCTGGCTTTCGGGAGCTACGGCAGCTCACACCTCCACCTGAGGAGAAACATTTCTTCAGACATGGAAGTGCATCAGCTTCCTGGGTCACAACCTTTTGTCTACAGGGGGATAGTGATCCCTCCCTCATGCAGGGGCCCTCAGTTTCTTTCTGTTTTAGGTAGTTCTGACAATCTAATCAACATGGCACCAGCAAGGGCAACGTGTATCATTGGCTGGTATATTTGAACCTTATTAAACAATTATGTGTAAATGAGAATCTGGCACCATTGATGCTGAAGGGATGTTAAACTATGTAGATGGTTTTGGGGCCTCTGGCCTGTGATGAAGTCCTACACCAGGAGTGTTAGTCACTGAAGTTATATTACTGAAGTTGAGATGTATAAACAGAACCATTCAACTACTACTTTGACATTCTGGCATTGCTGAAAATGTGACCTGTGACATACATGCCGTAAATCGTAAAACACCAGTTTAAAAACTTTCTCCCGTATCTTACAGGGACTGAAACTTGCAGTTAAGCATATCCCTAGAGAAACTGTAGTAGCCAATAGAGTTTTTCTGCGTGTTTTGACCTGTGGTCTGCATGTTCTAGGTCTTCTGCAGAACTGATTATTTACTCCGTATCACAGAATTTTTCATAATGTTGCCTTTAGTTTATTGTATGAACCTGGGAGGGGAGAGGTGTCTGCTCGTGCCAAGCTTCCAAGGGGGTGAGCAGGGGTTATCTAGAGTGTGCATCCCTACTTAGACAAAGGTACCTACCTCTGCCAATTAGAAACCCCCAGTTCTCACATTGGTGGCAGCGGTGGGCAAGGTCTGCAGATGACAGGGTCTTGGATCTGTTCCCCTCTTCTCTAAAGCAAGCAGTTGGAAGTAAGTTTGCGATCAGTATGCGTGTAGGAGTTGTATATGGGTGTTCTTGCAAGCCCTTTCCTTGTCTTCACCAATCCTTGACTTTTTATCGGTGCTTTACAGTCATTCTGATGATGCATATGGTGCATATCCTCTCTTGGCCTTCTTTCTTGCTTCAGTTCTTGCTGGCTGGCTATGAAAATGGCATCAATTCCTGCTTCTAGAGTTTCTCTGTCAACGGATAACGTTTTTTTAAGAGCCCAAATTGCATAGCTATTGATAGGTACCCTTCAGTGACCCACTGTTGAATTAGGTCCTTTTTAGGTCCTTGTTTGAGAAAGTCTTCACTCCTTCCAAACTGGCAAAAAAGCTTCCATGGATTCGCTCATCTCCTGGCACGAAAGTATAACACTTCACAATATTTTGTAAGTTGAAGCATGTACCGATTGCTTCATTCTGAGAGCTGCATTGATATCGGGTGCAAAAACTATTAGGATGAATCTTGTGTATGGTGTTAATGAATGTTTTACCCATGCAGTTCTTGCAGATGTTACCTATACACATACCAAGCAAATGGAGAGAATTTGTACGGAACCCATGAAGATTGCAGAATGAAATATTTTGTAAAAAACTTGAGCAACGCTCATTTGCTTCTTGCTTTTTGCTCTGCACCGAGTTGGATTGAGACCATAGATTGTCCTTGGGCCTCTTAAATGTTTATTATATGTTTTTGTCTTGTTTTCAGAGAATTGTTTGATCCAACATTGGTTATTTTACCCCACTGTACCCTTGGGAACCTTCAGATTTTTTATCCCATGCCATGCCGTCATTGCCACTGCATCCACCTTTTCACTCTTTTGAGATTATGGTATCAGCATAAGAAATCCACATAGATAGCTGTATTTGTATTTGACTATTATAAAGAGCAGCAGACACCCTACCTAGGATACCTTGGTGCCTAAAGACCAGAAGAAAGGCACCAGATCAAGAAATTTGATCATATTAGATACAGAAAAGAACTAGCCACGTTTTCAATCTCTTACTCAATTTCAATTAATCCGATTAAGCTTGAAAATAGAGTATCAGCGAATGAAGACACAGTAAAAGGCCAAGTGTGCATGTTTATCTTGCCTGCTCTGGATTGTTTTACTGAAACAAACTATTAGAGGGAGGGTTTGTTTCAGCAAAATGAAAAACAATAGTCCCGACACACAAGGTGACTTTTCCCTGTCCGTCAGAGCCATTGTTAGTTTTGCTTGCCCGGGTCCACTTATGTCTTGCATGATAGACTTGAGTAGGAAAATATGGCAAGACTATCACCATTGTTCCCTAGTGTCTCTATGGTGGACGGGTTGGCAGGACAGGGTGTTCCAATTGTGGAGGCTGCTAAGGCTTTGCTGTCAGAAATCCTGCGGTCTCCCCTACTCTAAATGAGGTGAGGGAGCTGTAGTTTTGGTGGGGAAAGCACCGCCAATTTAGAGCAACAGTTTCATTCCACCAAGCTCTAAGCGAGGCTCTTAGAGTAGCTGTAGCCTTTACCATGCAGCAGTGGCAGCTGCTAACAAAAAAAATTGGTGGTGAAGCACGCGGGGTGGTGGGAATAATACATACAAAAATTAATTACCTGCTGCTGGAACCTAGCTTCTTCCAGGATCACGCGCACTACACAGGCCCCCAGACTCCCCACCCAATCCAGACGCTACTCTCATGCTATTACCCAGCATGAGAGCAGCGCCGGGATTGACCAGAGCGGGCTGAACTAGCACTTGCTCAGGCACTGGGAGTCTGTGCCTTTTCCCCACCCAGCTGTGCAACACAGTTGGATTGGAGAAATGTAAGTGCACATGTCAGTTTGGCCGTCCTAAGACGGCCTGCTTAACCGAAATGCACACTCACAGTGCACAACTCTCCTCCTCCCTGCTACCATCTTAGACGATGGCCCCACCCCGCCCTAGACTCAGGCCACTCAGCTCAGCCAGGGAAAAATAAAATAATAAATAGTATTATTAAAATTTTATTTTTTGTATCTTCTGGCTCTGAGCAGTGGAGCGACGCTCCTCCGCCACAACAGAGGAGCTGCTCCAGCCGTGCTGATCAGGAGGACGAAAATGCAGTGTTTTCAGTCCTCTTCTTGCTTTAGTAGATATTTACTTCTCTGCCATTATTTATGTACTAGTTTATTTATTGTCTGAATTAATATGTTAAAACAGAGAACTAATTGCTTTTAGTGTACTGTTTTGAAGCGGTCAAAAAATCATGGTCACTAATGTTTATGCAGGATTATTTACATTTTTCCGACCTGCCTTCGTTGTTTGTTCTTTGCTTAAACTGCAGCCTTGGGGTGTTTGTTCTTTCCAGAAGACACATGTAAATGCTGATTCAGGTTCAAAGATCTTTTTATCAGATGTTTTCACTCAGAGTCTAACCATCTCTACTAAATTTCTAAAATTGGCTTCAGAAGGGCGGAAGTGCCTTATTCTAAGTTGATGCCAAAGCATGGGGAGCACTTCCCATTGGCATAGGGTTTTCTGTTGCCTTTTCTACTTTTTGGAAAATTCCTAAAACTCCTTTATTTTTTCAGACTTGAAGTCTCTTAGCATCTGCCAATAGCTAAGAGCCAATACATCTAGTTCCTAGGCTGTCCTTGGCCTTTAAATGCCCAATCAATCATTCAACCAATCACAAATCTCATCCATTTTACTTCTCTCATGAGAAACACAGGAGACCTTTGGCTCCTACAATATCTTGGCAACCATCTTGACCATGGACATCTATTAAAACCAAACTATACTACTTGTTTGGATTGAGGAATTCTGTGCATCCACCTTCAGTGAACCTAAATCTGTGTCATGCAAGTACATCCCATCAGAAATCATTGCAATCAGGCATTACTCATTATACTAACTAATGGGGTTCCTCACCTAATTTTCTTTAGTCTGTATGTAGCAAATATACTTGCTCAATCCTGTACTCTATACAGCTTGTACTCGAGAAGAGATTAGGCTAATATGTTAGCTTCAAAGAAGATTTCTCATTTCCTTCGAGCCCTTGCTGCTGCTAACACCGATTGGTACCTCAGTTTGCAGCAGCAATAAGGTGGGTGTGGTGGAATTGTACATCACTTCAGCAAAGGCTTGATTGCAAGTTGAGTTCCAAGGAATGTGCCATGTTCCAGTGCAGAGTTGTGAATAGTCCATCTCAAGTAGTACCTATTCGAGATGGAAAAACAATTACGCAAGTGGTCTCAGGAGTACCCAGCCAATGCTAGCTCCCTCCACCTCCTGCTCCAGGATGGAAAGCACCATTACCATCCTTGGTCATCCTAACTTAAGTTGAACTACAACCTGATTAGGCTGGCAAAAGATGTGTACTATAAGTAACTTTCTCTATTCTTTTCACCACAATACAGGCTAATTAAAGACTAGCTTATGTCAAATGCTTAGGGGACAAAGTCATGAAGAAACCCTCAGCTCAGAAATCGTTTGACTTGATGACAAGGAAGAACCATATTGACACCACTAGAAGACATGTAGGGTTCTAAAAATGTCCAAAGCGGGTTAATTTAAATGATAAGAATTTAATAAGCAAAATGCCATAAAATGAAGAAAATCTGAGTTAGGGATTGCAGGTTGCATTGAATACTCGTCAGTATTGCCAACTATAAATGTGACAAAGTATAAAGCTAGCACTTGGAAGAGATATCTCAAGTGCTGCCAGCTATGATTGTGATGCGATGACACTTTTTGGCCTAGTTCAACAAGCAGTTGTTTATGAACTCGGAAGTGGCATTTTAGATTAAAAAAACACAAATAAAACATGAGACATGTGCCTAGTGTAACTGCAGTGAGTTTGAAAAAGTTACCCATTGCATAGGGGTAGAGATCTGATGCCAATGGCAACTAGTTTGTTCTTATATTCTGAAATTCACACCACAACTGAACAGCAGTACAACTCTGAATAACTGATGTAATACAATTGTCCAGCTCAAGATGTTAAGACGTGAATTTGTCACAGCTGTCAAGTGAGAAACATGCCCCTCGCTTAGTGACGGTCTCTCTAGATAACTTGCACCATATATTTGAGTCTAGAAGGACTGTCACTAAGCGAGTTGCAAGTTTCTTACCTGACGGCTGTGACAAAATCACGTCATAGATCTATACTGTTGAGGTTTAGGCTAAACCTTATCCCCTGTATGTTGGGATACCCATATATATATATGTAACAACATGAATTTGAGATTCACGATGCAGCATAGCCAGGATACCATTGATTTCCTTGACATCAGACTAACCATAAGTGAAGGCAAGCTAACCACAGATCTGCACAGGAAGAAGACCGCAGGGAACTCGATCCTCCATGCGGCTAGTTGCCATCCCCTGAATTTTAGATGAAGTATCCCCTACGGTGAGCTCCTCAGAGCCAAACGTAATTGTAGCACTGAAGCTTCATATGAGAGAACCAAAAACAACATGGTTAAGAGATTCATGAATAGGGGATACCCCATTAGAAGGCTACGCAAAAGTGTAATGAAAGCGGATACCATCAACCGCAACAATGCTCTATTCCAACCACCCAAAGTCCAAGGTAGACTAGACGAAGTGGAAACACCAGTACGTTTCATAACCACCTACAACACACAAGCAGGTGACTTGAAAACTATGCTTAAGAAAAGGTGGCATATTTTAACCCAAGACCCGTTACTAGAAAAGAAACTAGGGCAGACACCATCAGTCACCTACAGAAAAAACCTGTCCTTAAAGGACATACTAGTCAATAGTCACCTACGAACCAACAAAAAGACTTGGTTGGAACAAAGCGGGGGTTTCCATAAATGCAATAAATGCAAAGCCTGCAGTCACAGTGAAAATGTGAGGGAAGTTACAATAGAGAGGTCTAAAAAACAATGGAAAATCCCTAGACCCATCAACTGTGGGACAGAGTTTGTAGTGTATGCAATCACATGGGATGTCGGATCGACATTATTCCCTGTAAAGAAAAGAATCCTTGAGCACTGGAGAGCCATAACAAATCGTGACTTTAGCTACAGCACAGCCAAACATTTTGATGAGGCCCACAATGGTGATTGGACAAAGGGTAAATATTTTGGTCTAGATACAATACCAAAACACCCAAGAGGAGGGAATCGAGTTCAAGCTTTACGCAGACTCGAATCACGATTCATCCTACAGGCAGGCAGCATGTTCCCCACAGGGATGAATAATGATGAGGAACTTTTTGTACATTTGTAATTACTGATTGCTTTCCAATGCCCAACTCCATTAGTTCCACTCAGTAAGAAATTATAGTTTTATTTTCACCACATGTTTGTAAATAAATGTTTATGCTGTATCCCGCCCAATCTGTATCTAGCTGACATACCCTAACCAAGCCACAAATGTATCCTAATAATGCCAAGCAGTCAGAGATACCATATATATGTGCTGTCCTGCATTACCTCTTGAAATATGAGTTGATGTATGAAGTTCCAAAGGAAAAAATTGTATATTTACTGTCTTGTGTTTTTTGTTTCTCTCAACAGAACATTCGGGCACAAAAGAAGGAGAGTAGCCACCATGAAATTGTTAAGAGCACAGGAGATTGTAGGACGTTCTCCTGAACCGTCATCTCTCCATTAGCACGATTTGGGTAGAAGTAGGTTGCACTTATAACCACTTAAATCACATGTCCTAACAGCTTCACCTAATTATGGCACTGTAAATAGATTGGCACCGACGAGAGAACAAGAACGAATTGTGCATGACTAGTAACCACGATTAACTGGTCTAGACATACACCACCAGGACTAGACAGGGGTACTAAACCCGTGATTCCCCCCTTTTTTTAGATTCTCTCAAATCAAACATTAAGATAATATATATGGTATATGTAAAGTAACATATGCAAACTACAAAATACCAAAAGGGTACTCAACCTGAGGTGACTGACAGCAGAACAATATGGCACTTGGTCATATATCCCATCTTAAATTGAGAATATGTGGATTTGCAATAACTAATTAAGTATTATGAGGCTGAGGGATCAGCAAACCACGAACGTTGTATTTGTTATTTAATTTTGTGAAACATCACTCAAGTCTTTTATTTATGTCAACTGTAGCACGCTGCGTCGTGCTGGTTATTGTCCCTTTAAATGTATGTGGAACGTGCAAATGGTCATGTGACCAAGACTCCGAGAGAGGTCGAAACGCGTCTATTTGCCAAATAAACTCGTTAATTTTCACCCCCACAATGGAGTGGCTCGTTTATTCCTGCCTGCAAAAGCGGGGATTACCTTCTGCATGTATATATATATATATATATATATATATATATATATATATTGTTTTTTTTCTTTACAAGCTTTACCGCTTTGCCGTTGTGATGGGGTGTCTTCACAATCCGACATACATGTTTTATTTTTTGGGAAAATTAATAGGCTCGAAGAGGGACTGCATGTTCCAACATGCTTTGAAATGGAGACACAGTAAAGCAAGCCCACTGAGGGCAAAGAACTAATCAATTATGCAAAGAAATAGAAATAAAAGAGAGCCTTTTTCTGTCTCATTGCAGCAAGCCTATGAATAAGATGGGTGAGACATCGAAACGCGTTAGGCAACTACACAACTTTCTGCAATGCGAAGGAGCTTGAAAAATGAAGTCCGGACGGACGGCTCCCTGCCGAGTGCCCAGCCAAGCTTTCGGGCGATTGTATAAAAAAGTTCCACAAGGCTGCCCTGCCGTGGGTGTGAGCACCACCTCTGCGAAGAGGGGCTGTGGCTAGAACCTTTTCTGAAGCCCTACAGCGCAGGCAGCCTTGAGTAAATAGTGCCCCTGAACATTGCGGATCCTACAAAGGAAGAATAATAAAGCTTTACAAAGGAACAAAAACAGAAACTTACTAAAGGAAAATTAATAGGCTCGAAGAGGGACTGCATGTCCCAACATGCTTTGAAATGGAGACACAGTAAAGCAAGCCCACTGAGGGCAATAAACTAATCAATTATGCAAAGAAATAGAAATAAAAGAGAGCCTTTTTCTGTCTCGTTGCAGCAAGCCTATGAATAAGATGGGTGAGACATCGAAACGCATCAGGCAACTACACAACTTTCTGCAATGCGAAGGAGCTTGAAAAATGAAGTCCGGACGGACGGCTCCCTGCCTAGTGCCCCGCTAAGCTTTCGGGCATTTGTATAAAACATTTCCACACAGCTGCCCTGCCATGGGTGTGAGCACCACCTCTGCGAAGAGGGGCTGTGGCTAGAACCTTTTCTGAAGCCCTACAGCGCAGGCAGCCTTGAGTAAATAGTGCCCCTGAACATTGCGGATCCTACAAAGGAAGAATAATAAAGCTTTACAAAGGAACAAAAACAGAAACTTACTAAAGGAAAATTAATAGGCTCGAAGGCATGTCCCAACATGCTTTGAAATGGAGACACAGTAAAGCAAGCCCACTGAGGGCAATGAACTAATCAATTATGCAAAGAAATAGAAATAAAAGAGAGCCTTTTTCTGTCTCATTGCAGCAAGCCTATGAATAAGATGGGTGAGACATCGAAACGCGTCAGGCAACTACACAACTTTCTGCAATGCGAAGGAGCTTGAAAAATGAAGTCCGGACGGACGGCTCCCTGCCGAGTGCCCCGCCAAGCTTTCGGGCGATTGTATAAAAAAAAATATATATAAATAAATAAGCACGCACAACGCACTTTGCAAACCTGTTTCCATCTGTGATCAAGGCTAACGCCGTAACGCATAAGGAATAAGGACTAAGGAAGCATGATGTGCTGCTGCGCCTTTGTTTAATAAAGCTGCAACTGCAGAAATGGGCCTCAGTGTTGTTTTCATGGAAGTGAGTTGATGGGCTTCTCCGTGCCCATTGTATGAGGCCGCCCTGTAGGGTCGGGGGCTCCTATGATCGGAGGATGTTTTGTTGCAACTTAATCTGGAGCATGACCCACTCGCTCACACAAGGCTACTGAGGCAATGCTAATATAGCGAAAATGTGTGAGCTGAGGAAGGGATTCGGCGAGGAGGATGTCCTGCGTTGATTGTTCTGAAAGATGCACTTTGTTTCAAGGCAGTCATGGGAATCCAGCACCACGCGGACAATTGTAATTACATGACTTTTTCCATCTGGATTTGATTCCAACACCGGTGCATTTCAAAAAAGCGGCAAGTATAATCAAGTAATAATAATGAAATAAGGACTACCCAGTGAAAACGTAATAATGACTTTGAAATGCACTATGGGAGATGAAGTTCTGCTTGTCATGTGACCGAATGATTTTTTTAAATAAGCACGCACGACGCACTTTGCAAACCTGTTTCCACCTGTGATCAAGGGTAACGCCGAAACGCGTAAGGACTAAGGAAGCATGATGTGCTGCTGCGCCTTTGTTTAATAAAGCTGCAACTTCAGAAATGGGCCTCAGTGTTGTTTTCATGGAAGTGAGTTGATGGGCTTCTCCGTGCCCATTGTGATGAGGCCGCCCTGTAGGGTCGGGGGCTCCTATGATCGGAGGATGTTTTGTTGCAACTTAATCTGGAGCATGACCCACTCGCTCACACAAGCCTACTGAGGCAATGCTAATATAGCGAAAATGTGTGAGCTGAGGAAGGGATTCGGCGAGGAGGATGTCCTGCGCTGATCGTTCTGAAAGATGCACTTTGTTTCAAGGCAGTCATGGGAATCCAGCACCACGCGGACAATTGTAATTACATGACTTTTCCATCTGGATTTGATTCCAACACCGGTGCATTTCAAAAGCGGCAAGTATAATCAAGTAATAATAATGAAATAAGGACTACCCAGTGAAAACGTAATAATGACTTTGAAATGCACTATGGGAGATGAAGTTCTGCTTGTCATGTGACCTAATGATTTTTTAAATAAGCACGCACGACGCACTTTGCAAACCTGTTTCCACCTGTGATCAAGGCTAACGCCGAAACGCATAAGGACTAAGGAAACATGATGTGCTGCTGCGCCTTTGTTTAATAAAGCTGCAACTTCAGAAATGGGCCTCAGTGTTGTTTTCATGGAAGTGAGTTGATGGGCTTCTCCGTGCCCATTGTATGAGGCCGCCCTGTAGGGTCGGGGGCTCCTATGATCGGAGGATGTTTTGTTGCAACTTAATTTGGAGCATGACCCACTCGCTCACACAAGCCTACTGAGGCAATGCTAATATAGCGAAAATGTGTGAGCTGAGGAAGGGATTCGGCGAGGAGGATGTCCTGCGCTGATCGTTCTGAAAGATGCACTTTGTTTCAAGGCAGTCATGGGAATCCAGCACCACGCGGACAATTGTAATTACATGACTTTTTCCATCTGGATTTGATTCCAACACCGGTGCATTTAAAAAAAGCGGCAAGTATAATCAAGTAATAATAATGAAATAAGGACTGCCCAGTGAAAACGTAATAATGACTTTGAAATGCACTATGGGAGATGAAGTTCTGCTTGTCATGTGACCTAATGATTTTTTTAAATAAGCACGCACGACGCACTTTGCAAACCTGTTTCCACCTGTGATCAAGGCTAACGCCGAAACGCGTAAGGACTAAGGAAGCATGATGTGCTGCTGCGCCTTTGTATAATAAACTGCAACTTCAAAAATGGGCCTCAGTGTTGTTTTCATGGAAGTGAGTTGATGGGCTTCTCCGTGCCCATTGTATGAGGCCACCCTGTAGGGTCGGGGGCTCCTATGATCGGAGGATGTTTTGTTGCATATATATATATATATATATATATACATATATATATATATATATATATCCAAACACCTCGCTGCTGCTCCAAATCCTCGGAAAAATGAGTGTGGACCCAGATAAGTGCTTAAATTAATTTATTTTGCCTACTTCTGCCATAACGCGTTTCAGCCGAACTAGCGGCCTTGATCACATGACAATGCTTAGATGTTGCCACCGCCTTTTAAAGTGCAAGTGCTTCACATGAACAATGGACATAGAGAATATACTTTTTTCAGTTTGATTTCATGCTTGAATGCTTTAGGAAAACATTAACATTTATAATGCCATTAGTAATAACTGTAAAATACAAGAATATTAGGCATAATATACATGACATTGATGTCTTTCATAAGAATCCACTGTAATCGTTTTTCCACTTTAACCGCTTAAATGCTTGATTTGAATAAACCACTTTCTAGTCCACTGTTTAAAAATAAAAGTGACCATGAAGAGTGCCCCCTACGTGAATGTGGAAATGAAAAATTTAGAAAAAATATAAATTTTATAAAACTGGAAAACAGGTACTAGTCAAATACATTACTCAATGCTTCGGAATAACAACATCTTGTAATTCCATAGCATATGGGGCTGAAGATGTAGGAAATAATCCCATTATTTATCATCTTTATATTATCTGTTGGTCTCCAAAATTCCGACTCACAGTAAATAAGCCTCTCGTATTCCTTATGACAAAAGTGACTATGTGCTACAGTACCTGATTGTAAAGTGCCAATAAATGTAAAAGTGCTGAGTGCTCAGGGGTCCAGAGGTTTAAGGCTACAGCTTGCAAGAAACCCAATATGTCGGTATGTCTTGTGTCTAAAATGACCAATTAGTACAAAGTGTTCTAATAAGTAGTTTCATAGGAAGCAACATTATAGCTCATGAATTAATCAATAGAAATATTCATAGATTTGATTTTCGAAAGAAACTATTCCCTAAAGATTAGAAATAAGACACATAAAATATGACAAAATGCCCTAAACCAACCATTAAAATATATAAATATATAAATATATAAATATATAAATATGAATATAAATACCGATAAAAACACCCTATAAGACCTACATGACAAATATGTAAACAAAACCTCATTGCACAATACATTTCTTATTGCAAATCTAGAGTGACATAATTAAAACAGATTAATCCAAGATTGCATCAAATTCTGAAAGGACATTTCTACAAGATCAGATTCATAGGAATGTGTGCAGGTCCTCAGTCATGTTAAGACCACCTGGATGCTTTGAATCGAATTCCAGTATAAAGCTTGTTTCCAGGCGTCTTAATTTAGCTTCTCTATCTCCGCCTCTTTTTAGACTAGGGATAGCTTCGATGACATAATATTTTAAGTATCCTGGATTGCTGTCATGGATGGCTTGAAAATGCATAGCCACCGGGTAGCTCGGATCATTATTTGTTATAGCCCAGATATGCTGCAGGATTCGCTTGTGGACGGCTAGTTTTGTACTTCCTATGTATTTAAGTTTACAACTGCATTCGAGGACATAAACAGGAAATTCTGTTTTACAAGTGAGATGTTGTTTAATCTCTCGAGCTTTAGTAGAAAATGCAGTTGTATAGGATTTCATATTAATGCCAAATTGGCAAGCTTTGCATGTTAGGCATTTAAAAAAGCCCTTCCTAGCCGTTAACCACATATCCTTATGGCGTTCCTCCTGACTGTTGCTCACCAGCATATTGCCCATACTCCTAGTTTTTCTGAACGTTATAGAGGGATTGGAGGGTACAAATCTCCCGATTACTGGGTCATCCTGAATAAAATGCCAATTGCGCCTCACTATAGTTCTTATTTGCCTTTCTTGTCTAGAATACGAAAGGATAAGTCTAGTGGGCTGTGGGACTTCAGTTTCCTTGTTGGCATCGCCACTTGCGTTTTGACCCTGTAAGTTAATAGGTCCTCCCGGGCCCATGCCCTGGACCTCCTTATGGCCGCATCAACAATTTCTGTCCTGTACCCCCTGTCCAGAAACCTGGCCTGACTTTCTGCCTGTTTGATCTCAGCATCCTCATTGTTACTACAAATGCGTCGAATACGCAACATCTCCCCATAAGGGATACTTTTTATAAGATGGGAAGGGTGAGCACTCGACGCATGCAACACCGAGTTGCCGGCTGTAGGCTTTCTAAAGAGAGTGGTAGTTAAAAAGTTATTTTCAACTTGGACCTGTACATCTAAAAAAGTCACTGTATGTCTGCTGATAGTGGATGTAAATTGCAGATTGATATCGTTATGGTTAATCTGATCAATAAATTCAATAGCGCTTTCCTCACTTCCTCTCCACACTATAAATAGAACGTCAATAAAACGCAGCCAGAAAATAACCTTGGTATCATAAATTTCCTCATATTGCCTCATGAGGACCAGCTCCTCCCACCAGCCCATAAACAAACAGGAATAGCTGGGGGAGAAGCTGGCCCCCATTGCTACTCCTTGGATTTGCTGAAACATTTGGCCATTAAAGAGGAATAAGTTATTTTCTAAACAAAAGAGTAGCATATCCAGTAACATTTTTGTGTGCTGTGCATATATAATAGATCTGGTGTTTAAAAAGTACTCCACAGCTCGTATCCCATCCTTGTTACAAATACATGTGTACAGGCAGGATACGTCCAAAGCTATAAGCAAATATTCAGAATTCCAACTTATATCCTTTATCTTTGTTAAAAAATCACATGTGTCCTGTACGTATGACTTCATTTTTTTAACAAACACCTGTAAAAAATAATCAATATATCTGGACAAGTTTCTAATGGTCCATCACAGGCTGCGATGATAGGCCTGCCCGGAGGTCTGTTTATGTTCTTATGAATTTTTGGTATGAAATAGATTACCGGGACCAGGGGATACTCCTTTTGATGAACTTATATTCTTCCCAACTAAGGAGTCCCAGACTTTTTCATGCCAATAGGTGTTTGAACAAGGAGTCCTGTGTACTTTTAAATTTTAGTGGAGAACTTTTTTTATAACACTGCTGATCATTTAGTTGACTATATGCCTCTTTCATGTATTCCTCCGACGGCCAAAGGATGATATTGCTGCCCTTGTCAGAGTTTCTAATCACCACATTTTCTTTTATATATATATATGGGTTTTTTTCTTTACAAGCTTTACCGCTTTGCCGTTGTGATGGGGTGTCTTCACAATCCGACATACATGTTTTATTTTTTTGTACATTTTATTTGGATCATCATAAAAGGTTTATTCTGCCAATCATGCGCAAATATAATTTTAGACAATGTCGCCAAGGAATGTTCTTTTTAAAAATGCTGTCTGACCATTATGTTTGTCATTGTGTTGCATCCTTTTTATACCTCTCCCCAAAGTCCAGAAGATTGTACAATAGCCCGGAATGAATTATAGGAATTATTTTAGTGTTTTTATGATTGTTTTTAACAGTATTTCATAATTTTATTGAATAACTGATGAATTGTGTATTTTCGAACTTTTATGATCTGTAAACACAGTTCAATTAAAGTTATTTCTGAGTTATTTCTGAGTCTGAGCACCAGTGCTAATCTGCGGAATGTTTTCCATGCAATAAAGTCAAGACAGTGATTGTGAAAATCACAGTGACCCTGTCAGAGATAATAATAATAATAATGATAATAATTACTCTTTATTGTGTGATTTGTAAAAAAAACATTGCAATGCCATACACAATAAACATTAGTAAAATTCATAAGATGTACTCAATAAATAATTATCATTAAAACAATTTCATCCTCACAGCAGAAACCCCACTCAATTGTTTATAAAATGTTACAGGGGAGGCTCCCTTCCCGCCCTATAGCTTAAATAGTTTAAAATGTTGCCCCTAGACTTGGAAGCCAGTTGGATCAGTGGCGCGGGAAATGTTGATAACTTGCCCCCTAAAGGTTGAGCCTATTTGCAAGTGTAAGTGTGGCTCCCAAGGGCTGTAGACTTGCTTTCAGAAAGACAATTGATGTTGCAGTCTATGTAACTAAAAAGTGCAAGTGTAGGAGAAAAAGTGCGGATGGCATTGTAGAAGTAATGCAACGGTGCTGCAGTAAAAGTGCTTTACTTAGTAAAGTTCAAATATAAGTAATAAATAAAGCAACAGGCTTGATTCACAAAGGTAAGTTGACACGATAGACTAACTTTATGACTTTCACTATTCACAAAGGGCATTTACGAGTAAAAATTTAGACTATTGTCTCAGTTAAGCTTAAGTTTTGGTCTTAAGTTCAACTGAGACCAAAACTGAGACAAAAGTCTAACTTTACTACTCGTATATGCCCTTTGTGAATACCAAAAGTCATAAAGTTAGACTTTTGCCTCAGTTTTGGTCTCAGTTGAACTTAAGACCAAAACGTAAGTTTAACTGAGACAAAAGTCTAACTTTACTACTCGTAAATGCCCTTTGTGAATACCGAAAGTCGTAAAGTTAGACTTTCGTCTCAGTTTACCTTTGTGAATCAGGCCCATAGTCAATATGTCTTAGGAGAAACTTTCATGGATATGTAATGCCTTGCTATTTCACAGGAAACTGCGTCTGGTTGCTCTGTGGTCTAATGCATCGACTCCAAGAATCTGCTTCCATCCTTCTGAGGTGGATAACTTGAGTACCATTAAGCTAGGTAGTAATCAATATCTCTTGCTAAATGCAGGTACACCCCAAAGAGTGCACATGCCCTGATGATTTTATAATATGAGTCAACAAATCAGAATTGTGCATAGTTTTCTCAGATATGAAATATAGCATTCTTCGCTCTCATACATATAGGCAGGTAGGAAGAGCAATTGGTTAGAAGGAACCAAGCAACACTTCCGAAAGTTCCGATGTGGTTTTACTTTGACAAAAACCAACCATCTTCATTATTTGTTTTTTAATCTTAGGGATCTGCAATCCCTGCATACAAATCTGTCTCTAATTTCTTTATAAATGGTGACTTATGACGCACCCAGTTGCCCAGTATAAAGAAATGATGTCAGACCTCAAATGTAATAAGTTATTACAGTTGAGGTCTGACATCAAAATGCCTGCTACCACAGCCAGCAGCTAAGGAGAGGGGCAGATCAGGTTAAATTGCTTAAATAAAGCAGCTGTTTAAGGAAGTGTGAGAAGTTGGCCTGGTATATGCTGTTCACTAATTAAAGTGGACACCTTGCACCAGAACAATTCGACTCTTATGGTAGATAGGTTTAAGACAACCTTTATAGAAAGCTATCCTAGTGGTAGCTGTGGAGAGCAGCCTTCAGGCTAAGTCTTGAAGGAATGTAAAGCAGCTTGTTTTACCACACAATCTCTTGAATCACCAAATGAAAAGATACCACACAGGTATATATATCAAATATATATGTATTTATTAATAAACACTCTCTACTAATCTCTTTATGAGATTAGAAGTCAGGAACATATGTACAAATCAAATGTTATCAAAATAAGTTTAGCACAATCGAATATCACAATCTTAGTTTGGCTAAACCTAGGTCTAGGGCATCTAGAATCGAGGGACCCCCGAGAACCACCCCAGGTAGTTGTAGGAGACCCACAGGGGACGGACGCGGTGTCCTGGCACCGGTGAGAGTCCTGTACGAGTCTATGCGCACAGACGCGATTGAGATTTCAATGTTAGAGGTCCCTTGCGTGTTCGAGGCGAACACACCGATCGGTCCTTGTACGAGTCGAAGGACGCGGTTACAGATAGAGTTGCAAGGGAGTTGGACGCGGTGTGTCTAACACAGACGCGAACCATGTACGAGTCAGCGCGATAGTCGCACTTGGAAAGTAAGAGTTTTAGGGCACTTCTAGGGTAGCTACAAGCAAGTCACTTAGAGGGTAAATAGTTCTAGGGCCCACAGCCACAGGAGCACCATAGTGCTGAAGTTACCTCACCCAGGGGAGCCGGGTGCAAAGGTGTTCTTTGGTGTCGGGTTGCGGCGTCGTTTTCAATGGGAGCCAGTGAAGACTTGCTGCTTGCGGCGACAGAAGAAGTGTCCGGTGGAATCCAAGCCTGGATTCGGAAGGAGGAAGACCTGAAAGCAGAGGGGACAGTGTTCAGAGTCACTTGGCAGTGACTCGGGGCAAGGAAGATGGATGCCCACCGTCGTCGCAAGATTCAGGTCGTTCGTGGGTGCCTTGACTCTTCAGCCACGAGGTCCAGGAGGCGTCGACGATGACCAGGAGCTGGATTCGGCGTGCCCCATATAAAGTCTTCAGCTGACTGCGGTGTCGGCGACCTGATTGGAGCCAACAAGCCTTAGTAGCAGCAAGTCTTGTGGGGGAACGGAAAAGTCAATGGTGCAGACCAGCAAGGTCTGAGGAACTTACCCAGCGAATGTAGGTCAGGGCAGGCCTAGAGAAAGCAGGAGAGCCCTTTGGTTTCTTTGGAAAGTCTTCTGGGGACCCACAAGCCGGCTGGCAAGGGATCGAAAAGACGCCTCGGGAGGATTTGCTCAACAGGGGCACACGGTCACTCGGGATGTGGAAGGCCTCTGATCTTCAGAGGGATTCCTGCTGGAGGCTAGGACCACACGTGGTCCAAAGCACAAGTTCGTAGAACGTTGTGAAGGTGTTGCACTCGACAATAGTGCACGGTACCCAGGGGTCGCGGTTCCTCATCACTCTTGGGGTCCACTGGCCTCAGCTTCACTGGGAACTCACGATGGCCTTTGAGAAGTCAGGAAATCTACTTCTTGGGCTGCAGGGACTTCGGACTCCGGCGGGAGCGGCATAGTTTGTGACCGTCGTTTGTAGTTTTTGGTGCCTACCAAGCAGGGGAGTCACTCCTTGACTCCAAGGGAGATTCTTCAGTCTTCCAAAGGTAGTGGAACGTCGAAGGTCCAGGATTCTTCTTCAGAGCATCGTCCAGGGGTATCTGGGGTGCAATGCACAGGTTCCCCCTCTTATACTAAAAGAAAGGGAGGGACTAGCTCTATGACCCCACCTATGGGAGGGTCAGGGGAGTGGGTGGTTACACCTACTTCCCTTTGTCCAGTTTCGCGCCAGAGCAGGGGCAGGTAGCCCCTGAGCCGGTTTGAACTGGGGTATGCACAGAGGAGCCTTCTGCTCCCCAGTGCAGGACTTCAAAGCACTCTAAGAGTGCACCCACCCAGCCCCAATACACTAAACCCTGTCTGAGAGGTGGTCACACCCCCTTGGGACAGGATATCTATTGTTGGGCTTCCTCCACTGTGAGTGTTGGTCATCAGCAGGAGGGCAGCCCAGTGTCTGTGACTGGTGGCATCCATTTTGTGATGCCAGGGCTCTGCAGGATTCTACCGCGTTCCCACAGTAGGTACATGTCTATCCCTCTAGAAGGGTGGAATGCTACCCCCGCCGCCAGGACTGGCGGGGGGTAGTATTCCAAGATGTTTGACACCAAACACGACATGTTTTGATGCAGCCATTCCAAAGTTAGCATTTTACCGCGAGGATATAATGCACTTAAAAGTATATGGTTTAACCGCATCCACAAACAGCCCCAGAGAATGGACTCTGAGAGCTGCAGAGGGGCCCTGCTCAGGCAGAGGCACCCCCTCACATGGAAACTAAGCACCCTGCCCTCAGGATTGATAGGGCCTGCTTTAGGGGTGACTGATAAGTCTCAATGTGTGTGCAGGAGAGATATAGGGGACCTATATCTCAGTGAGGGGTGCTAGCACTTCCTCACCCAGGCTGCAGTAGCAGGCCTGTGGTGTCAGATTTAGTCTGCTTCCCAGGGGTGGCATAATACATGCTTCAGCCCCTGGTAGGCCTGTGAAGTACCTATGCCCTTGGTACCTAAGGCACCATATACTAGGGACTCATAAGGTACCACAGTATCCAATCACTAGTGCACCTAGAGTGGACTCCAAGTCATTTAGAGAGAACAGAGAGGCTGGGGCCCTGATTGGCAGGGACCCAGCCAGACTATAGCCAGAAACCAGTGTAAACATCAGAAAAAAAGTGGGGGCAACATAAGAGGCAGATCCTACTCTCCTACAGGAAGGAAAAACAAAAATGTGCTTTTCTTTCTTTTCCTCTGTTTTTCTAGCTGTACATTGACAATAAGAAAGGAGCTATTTATGGCAACATGTTGATTTTTTGACTCCTTGGGTAATTCTAGAAAAGTTAGACTCTTTCTACAAGTTTCTACTGTGCCTTTTTTTGTTAAAAATGAACTTAAATTGAACTGCTACAAATATATTTTTGCAACACATATCTAACAACGTATTTGATGTGTTTAAATTTGCACTACAGATTCATTTTTATTCTTTATGTTTGCAAATATTTTCTCTCTTTCATATGATAGAGCTATGCACCAAAGATTTAAGTGGTTTGTGGGAAAGGTGATGGTGTACCCATGTGTTATAAGAAATAAATCCACCCCAGCTGTACATGATAAGGATATTGTAGGTCACCTTGAAGGTCCATTTCCTTATAAAGGGACTTAGTCTTCGGCCTCGTTCCTCTATATGACTCTGGAGCTCCACGGTGACTTGCAATATCTTTACATTACACAGCAGGGGTAACTTTATCCCATATATAATACACAGGAGCCTACAATCCATGTACCTAAGCATATCTCTAATTTCCTTACTATAGGCAACTTGTGCCAATGTAGCTGTGCAACTGTATTAAAGTTGAGTTCTGATATCACAATGCCTTCTTCCAGAGCTAGCAGCCAAGTAGAAAAGCAGGTCACAAAGCTAAATTAAAGCTGCAGTTTAACAGATTCAAACCAAACATGGCTATTCCTTCTTCTGCTCTTAATGATGCGCACAAAGTAGATATTTATGGCAATGTTCATTTTCGACACCTTTAGGTAATTATAAGAAATACAAAATCGCTCTGCATCCTCATATGTGTTTACATAGTCTGAGCTATGGAGGTCTTTTTTTTTTAAACCTGACTTGTATAAAACGGATTCTAATACGTTTTGCATGATATATCCAACTTCTTTGTTGGTGTTTTTAATTTTGAACTAGTGATTCAAATTGTATTCTTCATGTTTACAAACATCCTTTCTCTTTCCTATGAAGGTGCACCACACCAAGTGGCAGATCTACAAACATTCTGCACTGGGTTTGCGTCACAAAAGTAACGCAAAACAGCATGATATTTTTTTTCTAACTTACTTTCCAACCCAGAACTTGTTTCGCACTGGAAAGTAACCTAAAAATAATGTTCCCATGCAACCACCCATGCTTTTTGTCGCAAAACCCTATCTACTAACAACGGTAGACAGGGTTTTGCCACCAGAAATTAACACCATTTGAAAGGAGGTGTTCAAAGCAGAAATGCTTTTATTTCTCCTTTCTTTTCCAACTTTGCACATGTGCTGCACTGTACAGCACACATACAAAGTAGGAAAAGTTTTAAATGAAGCTTAAGCAAAGTATTTTTTACCGGAAGGGTAGCCTTCCAGTATAAAACCCATGCTAGACTCTCAAACACACCCTTGCACTATCGCGCAAAGGTGTGTGCATGACGCTCGGCAGGAAAATTCTATGCCGGCGCTAGAGAGAGGGGAGGAGAGTGCCATACCTCTGTGGATATGGTGTTCTCCTGCTCTCTCCCTGTCACGCAACGCAGCACAGCATTTTTGACTGCTATGCTGCGTGACAGTTTTGTAATTATGGGCTCAAAAATATAAGTCGTTTGTGGGAAGTGTTTTGGTTTGACTATGTATTATAAGAAATAGAGTACCCCCTAATGTACCTCAGTAAGATATTGCAAATCACGTTTGTGTTTCAAAACAAATTAATTCATCTTTCAGCCTCCTTCCTTTATATGATGATGGGGCTCCTTGATGATTACAATGTCCTTACAAAGTATGGCAGGGAGTTCATCCCATATATCTGTCTAGAATCAGCTATCTGAGAAGTTGATTTTTGAAATAAAATATATATTGAGGTCACTGACTTCTTAGTAGTATCTGGTACAATACAATGACCAGTGAGGAAATTTGATAGCCTTTACATATGGATCATCACAAAATACAGTAGATATTGCATTGCTCAGTTCTGTACTTTTGCATTCTGCAATAGCGACTTGCCCATGTTATTACTAAATGTATATATAGTCGGATCCAGTCACACGATGTCTGTTTCCAATCGGCCTCCAAGATGCATTAGGTGTAAAGCCGTGACAAGTGTATTCATGTGAAATTGATCGCTATGTAAATCTTCGAAGACGGATTTGTTTCGAGTGTTCTATGAAGTTTCAAAAGAATTGAAAGATGTTATAATCCATTCTTGTCCTGGCACCTTTGACAGCTTCTTCATCAAAGACTGAGCCTCCTGACGTCATCAACACTTTAAGACACAAATATTAGCCAGCCATTGAGTGAAAACAGCTGCTTCCCGACAGTCTACAAATCCAGCTTGCTTTTTCTGAAATTAAAGACATATGCGACTTGCTGTTTCTCACAGATTTCACGTTCCGGCTGTTCTTTTTCACATTCTGCGTGTCTGCAGTAAGAGGAATGTCTTGCGGCATCATTTCCCCATTTGACACAGTAAGTTAAAGAAAGACACATTTATTTCTGCAAACTAGTAAAATTTATTTAAGAATTGGGTCACATAAAATATTAATTTTTATTTTGTTCTCTATGAGTTCTACGCAAATACATTTCTATAGAGAATCAAAATATTTCCACGTTTACTACATGTAAGGCACTTCTCAACTGTTCAATAGGTTATCTTCAGGGTTTGATTTTTTGTAAAACGTATGTTTATTGGCATTTTGTTCAGAAAACAATCGTAGCTTTACAGATACAGGAGCATCAGTGTCATATAGTACAGTACTACATAGTGCATGGAAGCAAGGCCGAGGACCACCGTCCACATGCTGCCGTGCCCACCTGCGGAGGGGGGACCTTCTATATTGATTTGTAGAGTTTCAAACAATTTTAGAGGCTGAATGAGTCCTTCCCTCCATAAAGCAGTGTCACAGTCTCTAATGCCGTGGCAAATTGACGCTCCATCCTTCCAACCGAGAAGGTGCTCCAAAGACAATACAAAGAAGGTAAAACAAGCAACGAAAATGATTCCCTATACCCTCCCCCCACCCACTAACAAGGTGTGTGGTGATGACTCTACAGATGATGGCTGGGTGTGTGGCTAGGCAGAAATGTAGGGTGTTAGAACTGAAAGAGATGCATGTCTCTAATGGTCGGGGGGCATACCGCCAGCGGCAGGCCCCGCATGAGGAAGGCAACCAAAGGCCCCCCATTTATATTCAAAGCTTTTATAGTCATCGCGGAATATGTCCGCCATTCTTTCTAGGCAAAGGATTTTCCAAAGTTGTGCCTGCCAGACTGAGGGGGTAGGGGCTGTCTTCCTCTTCCACGCTGCTGCTAGTGTTATTTTCGCTGCACCTATACAAGTCCACATGATGGATTTGTCGGCCTTGGTCTGGTGTTCTAGAGCGGGGTCTCGTATACCTAGGAGGACTCCTTCCATGGTGGTCGGAATGGGATATCCCAGCATGGTTTTAAGTTGAGCTAGGATTTCCTCCCAGAAGGGCCGTATAGTGGGGCAATCCCACCAGATGTGCTGGAATTCGACCAGAAGCCCACAGCCCCTCCAACACCTATCTGACGAGTTCGGGAAAAGACGTTTGAGTTTGGCTGGGTGCAGGTACCAGTCCATTAGGGTTTTTAAATGTGCTTCCCTGAGTTCTAGGGAGTGATTACATTTCGAGATGTCAGTCCATAGCGCCACCCATTCCTTATCTTGTATGTCCCGTTGCAGCAGGCCTTCCCACATGGCCATGTATCGCGGTTGGGCCACCGGCGTGGAGGAAAGTAAATAATTGTAGAGGAAGGAAATCACCCCTTTCATGGAACCCACTGTTCTGACATACTTCTCAAACCCTGTCTTCTCCCTGGTAGCATTATCCCGTATATGAGGGGTGAGTGCCCAATGTCTAAGTTGGAGATAGTGAAAATGTTCTTCTGGCGGTAAGTGGAATTCCCGTCTACAGTTATCAAAGGTTAAGATGTTGTGGTTATAGAATAAGTGATCAAGCATAAGACAGCCTCCCTCTCTCCAAACGTCAAATGGGCCTTCGTGTGGGGCTGGCGGAAAGGCTGGATTAAAATGAATCGGGGTGTATGGGGAAGGGAACGAGGTCCAGGCCTCATCTCCTGATACGGAATCCCATACCTTCAGGACGGTGCGCTTGGGGGTACTGATGTACACATTCGCAGGTCGCTCTTTCTTAGGTTTCCATATCAGATCCCATATCGTCCTCCCCGCCACTCCCCTGTCCATATGAAGCCAGTGTTTCCCCGATTCACGTTTAAACCACTCCGTCCCAATCCGCAGTTGCGCCGCTTTGTAGTATAATCCTATATCTGGCAGCTCTACCCCCCCCTTCGTTCTGGGACACTGCAGGATGGAGAAGGATAATCGGGCCCGTCCTCCCTGCCAAATAAACTTTGTGAGCAGAGATTTGATTCTGGGCAGAAAGGTCGAATCGAGGGCTATGGGCAGGGCTTGGAAGAGGTACAGTAGTTTGGGCAGCAATGTCATCTTGATTGCGTGGATGCGACCAAGCCAGGAGATGAATAGGGGCTTCCACCGCTTAAGGTCGTTCTGTATTTGAATGAGCGTGCTCGGGAAGTTGGCTTTGTAGAGCCCGGCTACTCGAGGTGTTAGCTGGATCCCTAGGTATTGAAGGGAGCGGGTTGACCACTGTAGGGTAGACTGGGACTAGACAGCATGTAGAACCAAGAAAAGCCCACCTCAAGGAGGAGTGGGGGCTTGGCGGTGCGGGAATCACCCGAGTCTACTCTTACCCTCCTTATATAATAAAGTGGACCCGGAAACCTTCGTCTGCAGAGAGAACCACCTTTATTACAATAGCCCGGGCTATGGAACAGAGTCCCAAGCTAGTCAGAGACAAAACCTAGGAGGCTGCTGCTTTACTCCACAGCGAACAAGCCTTATATACATTTTTATTCCACTCTTTTGGCATTCAGTCCATTGTTCAATCAGGGTGGTGTTTGTAGTTGATGACCTGATCAAGGCTCGGCATTCAGACCATTGTTCAATCAGCTTGATCAAGGCTCGGTCAGTCAGACCATTGTCCAGATGACCTGATCACGGTGTCAAGGATGTTTACCAAGCAGGGAGCAGAAGATGAAAAACAAGCTTGTTTACACAGGGCGTAGGTGTCTCATGGCTTTCTGTTGATGAATTGGCTAACTGCAAAGAACAGGGGGGCTTGGGTATGTGATAGTTTTTTTAGCGTCAGCAGAAATGGAGGCTGTAGGCAGGGTTTTGTCATGAGATGGCAAGGAAGGGAGGATTGTAAGGAAATTAATAGGACCTAGTGAAAACTTATTTTCTTCAGACCCTCCTTTTGCCATTGAGTGGCAAAACATGTTCTTAGGAAATGTCTACCTGCATTAGGTCGCCAATCTCTTGTTCAAGCATTATCCTTACGTTGGTGTCAAGTGTACTGACCGGGGAACTTTTAAGGGCCTGTGTACACATAGCACAAACCATAGGCAAGCACTGAATACACAGGCAGCATGAGATGATGACTGCTATTCCCAAGGCAAAAAAAATGAGGATCCCCCATCCCCATCTGGAAAGGAGGCCCCAAATCCAGCCCATGAGGGACCAGTCGTCTTGTTGTTGATGAATCTCAGAGGAAAGTTTATGCAGACGTTGGATAGCTTGATATACTGATGGAGCGTTATCAGGTATGCAAATGCAGCAGCTGGAGCCGATTAGTTTACATACACCACCACGGTCAGCAAGGATGATGTCAAGTACCATTCGATGTTGTAGTGTCATTAGGCGGTCCGCCTGAAGCTCTGCGGTGATGTTGCCCAATGCCCCTGCTGTTTCATTAATTGTTGCCTCCACCACTCGGGTAAGGTGTCGTATGTTGCGGCTGTTGACCATAGGACCCAAGAGCGGCAGGAAACCTTTGAAGAAGTCCCCCGCCTCCTGTCCTGCAGTTTCATCGGCCTCAATTACTCCCCTAGGCATACGATGGTGGAGGTGGGGATTGGTCAAGTGATGTGTCCCAACAGCAGTAAAGGTAGGGGGAAGAAGAAAGGCCAAATAGCACACACCTGACCAATTTCCTGGAAGCCAGGTATAAGCAGACTGTCCACAAACAAAATAGGTATTTGGAGAAGCGATTAGGAGTGGTGGTGAGGTAATATTCAGTGTACTGATTATTGCGCAGTCACTGACTCCTACCTCCCGGGTCCCCAGTCCTTTTATGCACACCTGACCATGCGTGTTGATCACATCGAAAGCCTGCAATTTGGTGGGAACTTTGCGTCTGGACCGAAAGCGGGAGAAGATTATTCTACTTGAGGTGTTGAACACAACCATCTCATTGCGTTCAGCACGGGAGATGTTCAAGATGTCAGATGTCGTAGTAGGGCAGAAAGGATTACTGACATTGCCTGTTCTGTTTCGGGTGAAAGTGTCATAAAAATCGCCAATGATGGAGCTCGTTGTTCCATTGATCGTATATGCATCGGTGACGAGCATCCTCCAAGCCAGACAGGACCCAAAAACAGAAAATGGATAGACGAAATAGGGGACAGTGTGTGTCATAGAGTGTGGCATGAGCCCACATACCCAACAGTTCGAGGTATTAATCACAAGCTGATGCTGGTGCAATAATTGTACAAAAGTATTGTTCATGAATTCCAGGCGTCGTGGTAGTTCATGGGGTGACAAGGTGGCGTGGAGATGTTCTACAGGTGTCGGTGTCGTAGCCAGAGGAGCTGGGGGAGAGGTCAGCAACAGAAACCATCCCACAACCAGCAGGATGAGGAGAGCAAAAGTATAACTATCGTGGAAAGGAAGCATTTATTGTTCAGAAGTTTGACATATTTCTTGTGCGCTTCAGACCCTCGGACCGCTGCCATTTGTGCTCAGCCTGTTGTCACAAGCGGCTGTCTGTGATTGGTGGTTGCTTCACTGGGTGTGGATACCAAAGTCCTACGGACTTCCCATTGGTCCAGCATACCAGCACCGGTCTCAGCCGGAGATATCACAGCCCTACAGCCTATTAGACACCAGACAGAGTCAAGGGCCAGCCCCTTTTCTTGGTCTCAAGTTGTAGCGAGTGGAAGAAGGTATGGAGTGGTCTGGAAAGAGAGCTTCTTGTTCCTTCCTCTGATCCTGCAGAGGAGGGATGACTGGACCCCTAAGATTCGATCAGTTTCGGCTTCCGTAGTGGTGTAATGAAGCTGAGCATCACTGAAAGGGACAAAGGTCGGTACTACTTCTGTGTCGCAATCCGGCAGTCCTTCTTTCACCCATTGGTCGTACGGGAGGGGGAGAGGCACCCTTTTACAATGGGTAGCATGTGTCCAGTTCTTTCTCCCTTCGACTTTTACAGCAGTGCGGGTGGCCAGAAGGACCTGTCGGGGGTGCGACCAGCGGGGCTCCAGACACTTGGTACGCTGAAAATTTCGGATCACCACCCAGTCACCTGGTTGAATGGTGTGACCTGGGCCTTCGCTCTTGTCGGGGATAGCAGCGTGTACCTGATGATAAAGAGTACCAAAAGAATCGGTTAACTGGTACAGGTACTCAGTCAATACTGGGAACTCAACATCAGACAATTTCTTTGGCCTTGGTACGCCCCATACATTAGCTGGTCTACCGAATACCAATTCGTAGGGAGATAATCCTATCCTTGAGTGGGCAGTCGTCCTTACTGACAAGAGAGCAAGGGGTAGGGCATCTACCCAGGTAACACCTGTTTCCGCCACTATTTTGGCCAATTTTAATTTAAGTACCCCATTGTATTTCTCCACCAATCCGGCTGACTGAGGGTGATTAGCAGCATGAAACTTTTGTCTGACACCAAGCCCGGAACACACAAACTGGACCACATTGGCTGTAAAATGTTGGCCATTGTCACTCCAAATCAAACGGGGCAACCCAAATCGGGGAAAGTATTCTTTCAACCAAACTTTGGCCGTTGTAATAGCTGTGCAATCCTTGGTGGGGTAGGCCTCTACCCATCTGCTGAAGGCACAGACCACTACAAGGACATATTTCAAATTTGCACACCTGTCCATGTGGATATAATCCATCTGGATGGCCTCAAAAGGAAACGTAGGTGGGGAGAAGCCACCAGCGGGGGTAACTGTACCTTTTCCTGGATTGTGCATAAGGCAGATCATACATGACTTAACCACTCGGTCAGCATATAGGGGTATTTTTTCATCATACCATGTTGGCTCTAGTAACTTGCATATTCCCTTTGCACTGATATGGGCAGGGCTATGGGCCATAGTGACAACTGGGGGGACATGACTGTCTGGTAACATTCATTGCCTCCCTTCGGATATACGCACCCAACATCCCTCTATCTCTTTCTCTGCCAGATGTTCCTCCCATGTGTGCAGTTCTTTTGCAGTGGCATGAGATTGAATCTCGACCACACTCTGACTAGTATTTTCCAACATTCCTCCTTCCACCACCCATCTGGCTGGTCCTGTCACAAACATTCCATCTGATTTACTTAGAGCAGTCTGTCTTGCTGTTTGGTCTGCAAGGGCATTGCCTTCCCCTACATCATCAGTCACTTTCTGGTGGGCTTTACATTTAATCACTGCAACTTTTCTAGGTAATGTCAAGGCGTCTAGAAGTCTGTGTATCAGGGGGCCATGCTGTATTCTAGTCCCATGTGAGGTGAGAAAATGTCTTTCTTTCCAGAGTCTACCAAAATTGTGAGCCACCCCAAAGGCGTACTGACTGTCCGTATAGATATTAACAGTCATGTTTTTACTGATTTCACAAGCTCGTGTCAAGGCCATTAATTCAGCCGCTTGGGCCGATGCCTGTGGAATTTGTGCTGTCTCAACTACTGTAACAAAAGTGGTGAGGGTATATGCAGCAGATGTAGTTCCATCCGATATTTTAAGACATGAACCATCTATGTATAGTGTTCCCTCAGCGTCTGTTAGGGGGGTGTCTTGTAGGTCCACACGACCCTTTGTCTCTTCTTCAGTCCGTAATATGCAGTCATGAGGGTCAGAATTTTTCCCTTCTGTCTCAGTAGGGAGTAGTGTAGCTGGGTTTAGAATATTACATCTCCTAATGTCAATGTGACTGGAAAAAAGAGTGAGCTCATAACCTGTAAGTCGTGCACTGGTAAGGTGTTGTGTCTTGGTGTTGTTGAGCAAGGTATCTACTGCATGTGGGACCATTAACCCCTTCGGTGCGCGGCCGATTTTCGCCCTGTGCGGGGCGTTTCATTGAGTGAACGGGTTCATGACGAGCTCAGCTCGTCATGCGCACACGAGCACTGCGCAGCATGACGAGCTGAGCTCGTCATGAGCACCGAAGGGGTTAAGGTCAAGGGTGAAGACATAACAATACCTGCGCTCTGGCGGACCATAAGTGCAGCAGCAGCAGTTGCTCGTAAACATCCAGGGAGGGCTCGGGCTACTGGGTCAAGTGTAGCCGAGAAATAAGCACAAGGGCGATGTTTGTCTCCAAAAATCTGAGTTAAGACCGCGCAAGCGCAGCCATGTGTCTCATGGACAAAAAGAAAAAATTGTTTGCCATAGTCTGGGGTGCCTAACACTGGAGCTGTATATAAGGCATCTTTGAGTGTCTGAAAGGCAGCCACATGCTCAGTTGTCCATGGAAAACCTCTTTCTGGCATATCTTTAGTAGTGAGAGCTAAAAGAGGTTTGACAATGGCCGAGAAGTTAGGGATCCATTGACTGCAATAGGAAGTGAAGCCTATAAAGGCACGTACTTGTTTCTGTGTCAAAGGGGGAGGCATGGAGGTAATAAGGGACACTCGGTCAGCGGTAAGTTGTCTTCCCTCCTTCGAGAGGAGGTGGCCGAGGTAGGTCACTTTCTCTCGACAAAATTGCAATTTGTTCAAGGAAACCTTATGATTGTGGGAGGCAAGGTGGTGAAGCAGACGTACTGTTGCTTGTTCACAAAGTGGAGCAGACGTGGCTGCAATTAAGAGGTCATCTACATATTACAACAGAGTGGCTCCTGCTGGGAGCGTCAGGGAGTCCAACTGATTCTTGAGAGCCTGACTATAGATGCTGGGGCTTTCAGTAAAACCTTGGGGGCGCGGCAGAACCGGAAACTCCGCCCTCCAAGGGAGAAACCAAAAGATGTCTACTGTCCGGATGTATGGGAATGCTGAAAACGCATTCTTTAGGTCAATAACAGAAAAATGAGTGGCGGTCGCTGGGACCATGGTCAAGAGGGCTGTGATATCAGGGACAACGGGATACTGTGAGACCGTAATTTTGTTGAGAGCCCGCAGATCGATGACAAACCGATAAATTTTGGGGGCCGCGGGAGAGGGATCAATACATTTTTTAAGAACTGGAATAATTGGGCTGTTACACTCATTACCACGTGTCTCCTCAACTACTCCCGTCTTCATGAGATCTGATATTATAGATAATAGGGCAGCCTCACCTTCCTGGGGAAGGCGATACTGGCGAAGCCGGGGCAGTTGGGCACCTTGCTGGATACGGACAGTATACGGAGAAATGTCGAGAAGTCCTACATCAGTGTCAGAAGTGGCCCAAAGTGATGAGGGTAAGGCCTGCAGAACGGGAGGGAGGGGTCCAGAGAGGAACATAGTGGCGGAGGAATCTGGTGATATGGTAAGGGACATGCCATCAGGACTACAAGAAATGGTAGCATGTAAAGCCTTTAACAAATCCATACCCAGCAAATTTTCACTACATCCAGTCGTGAGAATCAAAGGAGCATCCATATGAGCTCAACCGAGATCCAGCGGGAGAGGCTTAGAGACGGGGTTGGTGACAGGGACCCCAGAAAAACCCACGGAGACATTGAGAGAGCCAGAAAGGGGTGCCTCCGGTATCAAAGTGTGCGCAACCGAGGATCTATTAGCCCCGGTGTCTAGGAGAAACTTCTTTTTATCCCCTGCAACTGACATCCGGACATAAGGACCTCGCTGATCCACAGGAATCGGCACTCTTACATTACCCCTTTCCTGGCTTTCCTATGGCTGGTAGAAACCTGTCTCATCGGTCTCATCATAATCATCGTTAAAGTATGTCCTAGTGGCCTCATACCCGTTGTCAAATCTGTTAACTGTACCCTGGGGCGGACTCCATACGGGGTCGAACATTAGGATCTGGTGCACGCCTCTGCCTAGGAGGTCCCATATTTCCTTCCCTTTGAGTTCGGGGCCTAGTTTTTCCCGACTGAATATTCTGGGCTAATACCGGGCATTCACTAACCCAGTGGCCATAAGCCTTACAGTAGGCACACTTTGTCTTTATCAACGGGACCTGCCGAACTGATGGACTTCTGTAAAGGAGACTGAAGGGGGCGCTGGGGCAGCCTCTGGAACTGGTCCGAAGGTGGACCTTGGCCTCTAGCATTTTGTCCCCGGGGTGGATAAGCTTGTTGTAACAAAACTTTCGTTTTAAGGTCCTTGTTCTTCCTAACCTCTTTGTCTTTATCTTCATTCTCTCTATTCTCATGATATTGGGCCATGGCAAGGATGCCTGCCATAGTCTGAGCTGACCACGTACTCTCAACCTTCTTAAGGCGGGCCGAGGGATCCGGTAATAAATTAGATACAAATTTAGCAATAAACACTGAGCCCGAGCCAGGGGCTCTAGCGTCCAATCCACTGTGACTTTTGTACTCAGTTTCGAAGCGGGTGAAAAAATCAGCAACAGACTCATCCTTACGTTGTTTACATGCATTTATCTTATCCCAATTTACAGCTATTTCGGGCAAAAGGGTCTTCATGAGTTGCAACAGATGGCCTGGGAGAGCCAGAATAGCCGTATCAGGCTTAGTCCCTCCTCTCTGTCATTCTCCATCCTCTCAAAGTCGGTCCAGTCACCATGCAAAGCGGCATTATGGTTGGCATGGCGTATTTTGTCCCATATGTCGGGTGGTACTACTGACCCGAATAATAAGTCAATATCCTCTAAGGTAAGGACACCAGAGGAAACAATCTGACCTAATTCCTGATAGTAAAGAGCCGGATTCTTACGGGGGTCTGGTAATTGGGATTTCAATTGAAGAACATCCGCTCTTTTCCATGGGACATGCACCCACATCCTACGCCAGTGGGCTGTGGCTGCTCCAACACCCTGGTTATTGGCGAGCACTGCAGGGATAAAGACGGGAGCTGTCTCTCTCATAGGCATAGCTTTGTCATTCGGAGATGGCGGAAAAGCCGTTGTGTCTCTGAACGCAATCATGGTAACAAGAGCTTCATGCATATCATCTCCTGAACATGACCCTTGGCAATAGTTAGTTTTAAATCAATCAATCCCCGGGAGTATCTATGAACAATGCTTCGTATCTTTTCATTATAAGTGTGCACATATACTCAGCCATGTCTGTTTGTTGTATGGCCGTCCATTGTCTAAACGTTGACCAGATATCTTTAACGCCATAAATATTACCATTATTTACCCAAAATGCACATTGTTTTCGCATAGCGTCCCTTTCACTACTCCCAGCGAGTTCAGCAGACCTCAAAGACTCCTTTCTAGGGGTACCGAAGAATCCAAACAGGGTATTGGGCATAAGGGAGGACCATCTTGTTCGGTCCAGAGTGGCATAAGAGTCACCAACAGGGGTACCAATAGACTGATTATCAAGCAGACGGGAATGTATGGTCGGGGTTGGGTCAATAGGTGGGGCGGTATGAACTGTCGGAGGGAGGGGTGCTGGCAGGATGACGGGAGTCAAAGGATCAGGCAGTGGTACAATGGGTGGGGCAGCCTGAACCACCACTGGTGGGGGTGGAGCGTTAGGAACATTTTGAGGAAGAGCGGGATACATAGGAGCCGGAGCATAGGCCGGAGGTGGACCTTCAAGAATAGCATTCAACAACGAGTCCCCCTCTTCTCCTTCAACCTCAAGGTCCCTGGGAGAACGGGCGGGGTAACATTTTGTCGCCTTAGCCCTATGATGCCTATCTGCCATTTCAACCCCTTCCTGAACCTTATTTTCTAAATGCGCTTTTGCATGATCAGCCATAGACATACTCTCTTTCTTTTTATTCAACGCTTGCTTTTTTCTCATTTTTTGATCTATTTCTTTCCTCCACAACGCAGTGGCGTCAAACATGGCTTGACGAGACCGTTTGCGGAGCAGCTGCTCCTCCAGGCTCGAAAGGGCCTGGAGATCAAAGGAGCCAAACTGTGGCCACTGTAATTCAACATTGCTTTGTTTCGTATATTTTACCCATAAGGAAGAAAACATGATAGCAGATGGCCCATATTTAACATACATCTCATAACTTGGAGTTCCTTCTGGAGGAAAAGGGCAGGCTGCCTCCAGAAGGGAGTCCTCTGTACATACGCAACAACATAACTTTCGGAACTTACTACTGACTGGCATATTTTTACTTCAGGCAGACAACAGTGGGAGAAAAATACTCACCTCACTGGCTTGGCTTTTGCAAAAGTCAATACAGACAGAAAACAGAGCACAAGTGGTGGATGATCAGTCCACCCTAACCCGAAAATGTTGTTCTCTTCTGCAGACGTAGGCATGAGTCCAGATCCAGACAGAGACCGCACTAAAGGGGGCACCAGCGGGACGCAGTCAGGTGGCCCAGACCGGATGGGGAAGACCGTGTGCAAGACTTCTGGTCTACCGGACTCAAAATGGTCCCTCGGGTAGGGTTCCTCCGTCGGACTTCCACCACGGGCCCCCTCACGACCACCGGGCCAGACCTACGTCTCCGTGGTGTCCCTGTTCAGGCGCCATTTGTAGAACCAAGAAAAGCCCACCTCAAGGTCTACTCTTCCAAAGTGCATAAGCAGCAAATAAAAAACTATAGAGGGGGAACAGGGTACACCCCATGAAGTCTTAGGTGACCAAAGAATATGTAGAGTCACTTCCGCATTTTGGTTTAATTGATATTTATGGTGGTCCCTGTAGCTGAAGAATATCTCCTGCCACTCTTTTGTGATAATTCACAGGTTTTGTAGATCGAATACCTGTGTGACAGAACTGTGCATGTGATATTTAATGCCATTGGAGGATTATGTATGAAAATGTCCCCTGTGGACAGTGAAGGAAATTGAAGCAATGGATTGTGAAGTCTCCCCCTACGCTCTGTAGTGGAAAGAAGACATCCTGGGAGATGTAACCTGCCAGAGAGCAGACTGAACACTTTGGTAGGTACATCCTAAAAGATACTAGACAGAATGTAAATTAGGAATATCCACATTTAAAGAAAGCACGTAATCTTTGTTGAACACAATTAAGAAAGAGCCAAGAGGATGCACTTCAGTATATTTTCTGTTCATAGATCAACATGACTAAAAAAAAAATCCCAGCAAAATAAATTAATCTGATTAACAGCAAACTAAGGGGGTTATTTAGCAATTGGCAAAGGTGGGACAACCACCATCAATTGTTGTACTTCCCGTCTGTCCCATTTAGAGTGTATACATGGGATGTCCCACATCCGCCAAACTCTAAATAAACCCCTAAAACCTATTATATGCAGTGGTATGCAAACAAAAGAGCATTGCATGCAACTCAATGCAATTGTAGTGAACCTACTATCCATTAACAATACCTTGATACAGGTCCAAATTTGAGCTGAGCAGGTGGTGTGCCCAGCTTTAGTTCTGCTTGTAAGTATAAGGAGTTGCTGGGGCCCTATATAGTTGGTGACCCCGATGATAATGTTGATGATATCAAAGTCTGATATATATATATATATATATATATATATATATATATATATACATACATATATATATATATTTATATATATTTATCACATCATTGATAAAATCACTTCAGTATTTGCAGTGAAATTATTGATGAGAAAACTGTGCATGGGGGCGCGAGTTACAGTTACCTCCGGGCATGAGTTGTTGTAAATACTCGATCGCGTTTCACAGTGTTGTTTATACGTATGCCCACCCAACATTATGCTGAATGGTGAGTAAGAGCACTTCTCCTTTCATCTCTGGGCTTCCAACAATTCACCACTTCTCTCCATATCCCCTTTAAAGAAACGTGGGCAAAACACATGCGCGAGGAGCTGAGCTCAGAAGAGTAAATGTCTTACAGCTGTTTCCTTCTGCCAATATCAAACAGGCCTCAGCAATGGAAGCAATACTGATAAGCATTAAAATGGTGAAAACCGAGCTTGATTCAGAACACACAAGGTGAGCAATGTAGTTGCATGACCGTGGTATCTTTGGGGATAAACACACTTATTTCACGCTGTGTCATCCGCTGGGTCTGCGTTTCCAGGTGATTAGTTTAAGTGTTGTCATTTTCTAACATTATCCAGGCCTGGTAGGAATCCCATTTGCAACAGTCTGCTGTTTTATCCATGGTGTGCTTGCAGTCTTTACAGCTGATGCAGTATGGGCTGTGGTGATTTCAAGCAGTGCTTGAGCCGCACTGTGAGCAGAAAT
Source organism: Calotriton arnoldi (assembly GCA_963921515.1). Classification (NCBI taxonomy): domain Eukaryota; kingdom Metazoa; phylum Chordata; class Amphibia; order Caudata; family Salamandridae; genus Calotriton; species Calotriton arnoldi. Next base: position 962,963 of record CAWUFW010004008.1, on the reverse strand, counting down.
AATCTGAAATTCCATCTCTGCAAAGACATAGCCAGAGTCCTATTCAGGCAGGGATTCATTCATAAGTGAGGTGTTATAAAACATTCTTATTGATTTTTAATGTATTAATTTATTTATTTTGAAGTTTTTTAAAGTGCAGATTGTCAATTTTCATTAACTCAGAAGCACTATGGTTACAAATAGCTAAGGAAAAATATAGATAGGCACGACAACAGAGGTAACAATCTACTTGCTAGAGTTCTGTAGGGTGAGGAAGACATCACACCCAACATTTTTAGATCAAGGACTAAGGTGTCATCTTAGGTAAAGATATTCTTACAGAGCTTAGTTCTCAATGATCCTGTGGAGGGATCAGCAACTAGAGGTCATCCGACCCTGCTGGAGAGTGATCACTTCCTCGGCACAAAGTAGCTCACTTCCTCAGAGGAATGGAGAACAGGAACCAGCCAGACAACAGCAGGGCTCTTAGAAGAAAGACAGAGATGAGGATGCATGGATAGAAACTAGGATGGCCCTTTCTAGAGGCACAAGTACAAGAAAGAAAGTAGATTGTGCTTTAAATAAAGAAGTAGTTTTAGATGTATCTGGCTCCTGTAACCTATCTTCATCGTCGCTGTGTGCTGTGCACACTGCTTTTCTAACACAACAGGCATTGGTAAAATTCAGCTCTGAGTTGATGTCCAGTTTTGGACCCAGCAGTCCTGTGGATCACCCTTCCCATTCTTCTGGGTAAAGAAGTGTCAAGGAATGAGATGTGATGTTGCTAAAGTGAAAGTTCTTTACGGGAATATTGTGAGGGTTTCTATATTCCAGGATATTGTAGTCTGAAAATTCATGTCCTGATATAGTTAATGAAAATAACATCCCATTGGGTGCAGATTTTCTATCAGTAACTTTTATGGGGTGATAGTTTTGGTAACAATAACAGAAGTTATCTGACTGTGATATTCTGATACCACACCTGGGGTGAGGGCTAACTTTGGTTAATATACCAGGCCGTTATTCTAGTAGACCTAATGGGTGATGTAGAGTGCCTTGTAATTGATACTTGCATTAGCTGGAAATGAATGCAATTATTTTCGCAACAGTTTGGCCTGTTCATAATTTACCTAAGTGTTGGCAATTCTTCCTGGCTTATATGTGTGATCTGTGAAGTTTTTCAATTCAGTTCTTTGTTAAGTAAATGTAGACAATTTCTTCCGAAAGAGACATCTTTTCAATTATATCCACTGAAGAGTTTGCAAGAAAGGAAGAATTTTGAGGAGCAATGAGAATTGCAATTTTACCCCATTGACAATGGTGTTGATTTGAAGAATGAATAAGAGATCAATGACCTTACGATCCGAATGCTTTGCACTTTATATGTGGGATGAATGGGTGGACATAAGATGGAAGGCCAGTGAAGTAGATTGTAATTGTTTTGTCCTCTTAGGATGAAGATTTCTGTGTTGGTGCTATTTAAACAGAGAGGGGTATATTCACAAGAGCGTGTGCTAAACATCTCCAAAAAATGTTAACACAACTTTACACATCGCAGTCCATCGTGGGAAAATAACCCCGTGTTAACGTGGAATTCACAACACGGCGGTACCATGCGATAGTCACTTGAAACCACGGACAATGTCCGCGATACAACCACCGCGACGGCGATAAAAACACAAACCCCAACAGGAAAAAACGTGCGATGAGCCCATTCGCGATGTCGAAATCAGCGATAAGCAGCGCCAGGCCTGCCATACACACACGGCAGGCGGGAAAATCACTACAAAAGGAGAAAAAACACACAAACACAAAATGACCAACACCGAAGCACCATGGAGGCAGCCGGAGCAGGCGCAGAGGACGAGCGCAACCCCACAAGTACCCCGGACGACCAGCCCGGGACCACGGTGACAGGGAAGGGCAAGGACAAGAAGAAGAGGAAGACGAAGTACAGTCCGCAGGAGAATCGGATCCTGGTCACGGAGGTGATAGAACACCATCAACAACTGTTCGTCGCCTCCAATGTGTCATTGGGCGCCAAAAATGGATTATGGCGGTCCATCGTGGACAAGGTGAACGTCGTCGGAGAGCACAAGAGGTCAATGGACGAGGTCAAGAGGCGATGGAATGACATCAAGCGCAAGACCAAGGAGAAACTCGCAGCCAACCAGAAGGCAGCAATGCAGACTGGAGGTGGGAGCCCAGCGCCACAGCTGGAGCTGGATGACATGGAGGAGCTGGTGTCGACAGTCATCAGTGTGGAGACCGTGGCAGGAGTCGGGGCACCGGACACTGCTCGACATGACACAACACAACGGCAACAGGGTGAGTAACCACCAGGTACTGGGGGGACGGGGGAGATGGCCACAATGGCACACATGCACAATCAAGCAGAGCACAGTGCACACCCACAATGACTCTGGATCATGACCCTGATCTACACACTGTCACAATGTACATTGCCATGCTGTCTGAATGTCAACATGTACCATGCGGCCACATACATGAGGACACATTGTAACACAGCATCTCCCCTTCACATTGCAGGGGCACCGTCAACGCCACCTGCAGAGCAGTCCCAGCCACTCTTCACTGATGACGAGGAGGACACCACCAGCATCGACACCCAAGCCCTCCAAGACATCATTGAGCTCATCTGCCAATCACCTCCAGGACCAGGGCAGCCCAGCTGCATCGAGAAGACCCCACCCACTCCACAAACCACTCAGCAGGAGGCACCCACAACCCCGGCTGTCTCCCAAGACCCCCCCGAACAACCCATGGCCTTCCAGCGCCGTGTGTTGGAGGTCCAGAGGGAGATGGCTGAGCAGGTGCGGGTGGGGTTCGACCTCATGGCTACCAAACTCGACGCCATCCATGGGTGTCTGAGTCCCATCAGGGACCACCTCCAGTCCCTAACGGACACCCACACGCCGCTCCATGGTCTCCAACGAGCACTGGCTGACATTGCTGGAGTCATGACTCGGAGACAAGAGCACCTCTCCGCTCAGGGTGGCTCCAGCGATCTCAGCCCTGAGATGGCACGCATGCGGCGGCTCATGGAGGACATGGTGCGGATGGAGGCGGAAAGGATGGCAGCCACCGCTGCACATCAGCGAAATGTAGCTGGGATCTACCAGGCCCTGCATGTCCTCATCATGGCATTGCTGCCACAAGGCGTGGCACAAATGAATGCTGCTGCCCCTACACCATCCACATCTCCGCCCCCTGGTGTGTCCGTGCCCCACAGTGCGGCAGACATTCCACCTCCAGCACCTGATGTGTCACTGCCACACAGAGCGGCCGGCAATACACCTCCGGCCCCTGATGTGTCAGTGGCACACAGTGCCGCAGCCGGAACAGCACCACCCACAGGTGGGGCAGAGCACACATCCGAGGAAATGGATGGGCTTGAGTTCAGAAGGAGGCACTAGCATTCATGTCCGCCACCTGGCCTGTTGCTCCTGGGTGCCGCACATGGCCCCATGACCTACCACTGACCCCCGATACACTCTGCGGCACTCACCTTGGACCACGAAATGGACTTCCATATCCTGTTTGGTGACCAATGACACGGCGACCAGACTGCGGACTGTACTCTTCCTCATCCTCTGTCCTTGTCATTCCCCGATGGACTCTGGCTGGCCCTCCACGGGCCCATATCGTGAAGTTGGGGTTGGCATGGCCCTGTACTGCTCCATCTGCTGAACTCCACTGGATGTGCAATAAACATTCAGGAACGCACTGCTGTGTCATGTCTTTTATCATTCAAGTATGAATGTGTGGATGAATGTAGGGTCAGTGATTCCCCCTAACGTCAATGATGCTCATCTAGTGGGATTCCAGTCACAGTGTGCTACGTTGCCGATTGCGTTGCGGGTGCCATAGAGACCACAACAGGGACACACGCATTAGTCACTTCCTTGTCCGGACATGGACTGCACCATGCCCAGAGCCCCCGAGTCATTGTTGCAAGCCCTGCGCTGGTCCGGCGTACGCCAGGATAGACCACTCCGCTTATGCTCTGCGGGGGGGCCACATAACCACATGTCGCAGGTCTACACGCTAGTGATCTGCAGGTCGCTGGTCTAGTTGTCAGCATGTCGCGGCCACTCCCTAAGGGCAGGTTTGCACACACACCACACCCATCCGGCGCAGGCGTCACAGGCCATGTGACCCTGAGTATATGAGGGGCCGGCAACGTCACATTCCCCACTGCCGGAGGTGACGGACGCTCCACGGTTCTCAATCATAAAGGGCCCATGACTTGTTGCGCACAGGGTTAGTGGCACCCGAAGCCTTGCGGCCGTCACGGGCCTACCACCACATGGCGCTAACTCGGGTTGCACAGGGTTAGTGGCACCCGAAGCCTTGCGGCCGTCACGGGCCTACCACCACGTGGCGCTGACTGGGGTTGCACAGGGTTAGTGGCACCGAAATTGCTGAGCGGGTGTGCAGCCTGCGATGATGACGTGTGCACTGATGTGGTCTCTGCCATTGATGCCTCAGGACTCAGCATCATGTGTGGGACCTGCTGGTCCGCGGTGCGGGTCCGCATGATGTGGAGCATGCCATGGTGGCGGGACCGGGGCCTGGAGCTTGCACGGGCACGTGGTGTGCCCACTGGTGGACACACCATCAGCAAAAGGTGAGCAGTGGGGTCTGGGTGCGCAAGGGCGGACAGCCAGCGCTGGCTGGCGGGAGGGGGTAGGGTGCGGCTGCATGTGTGCGGAGGGGTGGACAGGCGTTGTTGCCGTGTGCAGTGGGATGGACTCTGACATGATTGACTCTTGCCTCGGTTACAGGTTGCAGACCTGGTGGCTTGCAATGTATCCCGGCACTTGTTTGGAGACACACCAGTGGCAGCAGGTGAGCAGTGGTGCCTGGGTGCGTGGGGGCGGCAGTGTCCTTCCTTCTCTCTCTCTCTCTCTCTTTCTATCTCTTCATTTCACTTTCACTCTTCCTTCCTTTCCTTCTCGCTCCCTCACCCTCTCCCTCTCTCCCTCTCCCTTTCTTTCTTTCTCTCTCTCCTTCTCTCTCTGCCTTTCTTTCATTCTCTGTTTCTCTGTGTCTCGCTCCTTTGATGTGCGCATGACACATGTTCTTATTTTGGGCTTTATTTTCCAGGCCGTGACATCAGGATTGTCCTGGACGGACCCGACAGGAGTCTTCCGCATTGGTGTTTTATGTTGTATTTCAATAAAGTTTTTGGTTGTTACTTCAATGATGAGTGACTGTTTCTCGTTCTTCCGTCTCAACATGTGTGTTTCTGTTTGTCATTGTGCGATGTCATGCGCTTTTTGTGGCTCTTGTGTCGTGCACGGTATGTGTTTGTCCGGAGGGGGTGGGGGGCCTGGGGGTTGTGGCGGTGGGTGTTGTGGCCCTCATGGGTCTCCGAGCTGCATGATCATTGTCTCCCTGGCATCTGTGGGTCTTCAGATGTGGCTCTGGCCTGGGCTCCCTTTTATGTTGCAGGTAGTCGTCCTGCTCAACACCAGCAAAAGGCAGGTGTTCATTCCCTGGTGCTACCGTACCTTATTGCCTGTTTTTGGTTCGCCTCGCAGATCTGGCAGTTCGTTGTGAAAGTGGTGTTGTAGTTTTTTCGTATGTTTTTGCACGGGAACGCCTACTCTGCATCTCATTAGGGTTAGTTGGTGGTGTCCACCGTGGAGATAAATTTTGCGGCAGTTCTCTCGGGAATACTGGCGATGTCTGCAGTTTGCACCCGCTTGTGAATGGGGTGTTAAATCTATCTCCACTTTTGATGAGTTAAGGTGGGGATAAATCGGAGATAAGTCCTTGTGAATATCCCCCAGAGAGTTTTTTCTCACCCAATATTCCATTTAATCCTGACAAGTGAACTTGTTATTGCCTCCGTCTTGTAATTCAGACAGATTGGTGTCTTTATAGCATACATCTGGAAATATATCTTTGCACATGTGGCTGCGGCAGGCGCTTAATATAGCAGTTGTAAAAGAGTGTGGAGAATGTTGAAATCCCACATAACAATTAATTGGTTGAGGATTTAACAGAACATGTTAAATCCAAACATAATGGAAAGAGCTTATACATGTGTTTGCAGTGTGATAGTGCCAAACCCCTTACCCACACTAGAGAGAAGAACATAATTATCCATCTTATAATTAGCTGGAGAAAGATCAAGAAGTATCAAGTCTGCTTGTTGACCTGTGTCAAGAGTCCTTCTAGTCAGTCTAAAATCTGAGTAGAGCCATGGCACAACCAGTTGAATGTCAGAGCCATTTTAAGGGATGGGCAAAATGGGCATGTGCCCTCCTCCTCCTCCTTCGAAGGGGCCCCATGTTAAACTCATAATGAAAGTGAGATTATAAATTTAGGGGCATATTCACAAGAACGTGTGATAACCTCCGCAAGTTTAGCTTAACGCAACTTTGCACATCGCAGTCCATCGCGGGAAAACAACACCGTGTTAACGTAGCATTCTCAACCTGGCGTCACCATGCGATAGTCCCACGATAACGCGTCAAATGACCGCGTTAAAAATAACGCGACGCCGCAAAAATGCGAATAAAGTTGCAATGAGGCCAACCTCGAAAAAAAAACCAGGGACAACCAGCGATAGGCCTGCAATTCCCACGCGTCTGGCGGGAAAATACACCATAAAAGCTGAACAAGAAAAACACACCATAAACAAATCAAACTGCGCAGCAACATGGATGCACCCGGAACGAGTGCCCAGGTCAACGCGAACCCCACAAGCCCCACAGACCACCAGCAAGGATCCTCGGGGAAGGCCAAGGAGAAGAGGAAGAGGAAGACGGGGTACAGTCTGCAGGAAAACCCGATCGTCGACACGGAGGTGACAGAGCACCAACAACAACTGTCCGTCACCACCACCGTGTCATTGGCAATACAGACGGAAAAATGGCATCCCATCGTGAATGCAGTCGGAGTGCCGAGGAGGCCAAGATGCGCCGGCACGATGTCAAAAGCCAAACCAAGCGGAAACCCGCTACCAACAGGAAGGCAGCAACGGCGAATGGAGGTGGGAGTCCTGTGCCACAGGAGGAGCTGGAACAAATGGTGGCCACAGTCATTACTGTGGAGACGGTGCAAGGAATCTGGAGTCCGGACCCTGCTCACCATGACCTGACACAACATCAACAGGGTGAGTAACGAACAGGGACTGGGGGGACGGGCACAATGGCAGACATGCACAACGACGTGTAGCACACCGCACACCCACAACGACCCCTGGTCATGTGCCTGATCCCCGTGGCACACTGCAGCACTCATGCAAACATCAAGTAGGCCCCCGTACACCATGTGCCCAACGGGGTCCCACCCCACACAACACCAATTCCACAACACACACATGCACTAGTGCGAAACACAGCAAATATGCGTATGCGAGAGCCACACTGACAACGCAAGTGACACCACATGATGAGCAGCATGGCTGGAGTACAATCACCATGACACTGTGCATGCCACAAGACTGAGGTGGCTGATTGTGGACCACATCCGGAAGGAGCAGGTCACACTCTGACACATCCACGTGCACAAACAACCACTGACTTCAACAATACATCTCCAGACAAACAATGCACAAGAGTACAAAAACCTTCCAAGAGCACAAATGACCCAAGTCGCCAACATCACAGCACCTCAAAAGCACGAAAGCCAAAGGCACACCGCCTCCAAGGGATAAGGGGCAGCAAAATTACAGCTGCAGGTGCGACTCTCACACAATGCAGCACACACACATAGCAATCACAGCACATCCACATGGACGACAATGTGGGACCAGTGCAACACTTACACTGCAGAACAGAGGACACAACTGGGTCCGCCTGTGCGTAGAAAATGGCCAATCACATCTGACATAGCAGGAAACTGTGAGATGAAAATGTACGTGTACAACATCACCCACCTCATGTAGTCCAAATGTCCACTATCACGCATCAAATAGTCCGCCCCTCCCAAACAGTCACAATGTACATTGTCATGCAGTCTGTATGTAAACTCGAACAATGCGACAACATACATGCCAACACAATGTCAACAAGCATCTCCCCTTCACATTGCAGAGGGACAAACAACACCTCCAGCAGAGCAGACCTGACAACCCATCAGTGATGCTGAAGAGGACCTCCACACTTCTGACACCGACGCCACACAACAGTCCATGGACATCCCAGGCAATAGAGCTCTAGGAGCTGGGCAGCATTGCTGCATCGAGGATACACCACCCCCTGCACAGACAACACAGCTGGACGCACCCACCACCCCGGCTGGCTCCCAGCAGCCCACCTAAGCACACATCCCATTCCAAGGCCAGCTGTCAGACTGCCAGAAGGGGTTGGCCGAACATGTGCGGGTGGGGTACTACCTCATGGAAGACGAACTAGATCACATACGTGGGTGTCCAAGTCCCATCAGGGACCACCTACACTCCCCAACGGAGACCCACACTGCGACAGAGACACATGCCTTTGCACATTTCCAGTACTGAACCACACCCAGAGCCATGGGACAAACACCCACACCCCCACGCCGGACTGGCGTACGCCGGCCAAGTTCACTCCACTTACGTATTGCGTACGGGACGATAATGCAACATGTGCAATGTCCCACCCTCTGCCTGCGGTTACATGGCTGTGTCCTCTGTACACGGCACAATGTAAGGTTGTGGGGCCAGGGCCCTAATGCATACATCATGAGCACACGGACACACACAGATAGTTCGTTGAACTGGCCACAGGCACGTGCGCTCAACACCTTTATTGGCATGTTCACATGTACAGTGACGCATGTGCTGGATGTGTGTGGGGTGAGTGTAAACCAGCCCTCATGGAGTCGTTGGTGCTGGCAACAACTTAAACAGTGATCATAATTGAAGCAGAAACATAAAACACAAAACACCAGCACAACAGAAACAACTGTGAAGCATCATGGTGGTAGCCGGAGGGAGTACAGTGTTCACCCAACATGCAAGCAGAATGTTCCTTGATTTGTGGGGCACTGAGTTAGTGGCACCTGAAGAGCTGAGCAGGGTATCAAGCTGATGATGGCACCCACGACAGGTGTGAGCAACTCTGACAGTCTGGCAGTAAGACACTTCCGACTCTGGCACCTGTCGTTTGGAGTTGGTCCTGGCGGTGGTGGCGTGTGCATCCTGCGGTGATGCGACGTCCGGGCAGGTCAGGACTCGATTTGATGTGTGAGCCCAGGTGGACCGCAGTTGAGGCCGGAGGCAGCGGACAGCGCAGGGCCACAGACACATGGCGTTGATGACCCCCAGACCATCGACCCAGAGGCCATCCAACATGCCATCAGACTGGGGCCATGGTTTGAGCTGTACAGAGTTAGGGGCCCCGGATGCACTGCGGCCGGCCCAGGCACACCGCCACGGGACGGTGACTTGCAGTGCAGTGAGATAGGGCCACGCGAGGTGAGCGGGTCCTCGTCGATGTCGAAGGTGAATGTAGCGGAGGTTTGCGGGGGACAGTGGAAGGTGTCCTCCAGGGCATGATGCAGAGGGCAGGAGCCAGCCGGAAGCGGCAAATGGAGGAGTGGAATGCTACAGCCTCGTTTTGGCCACATAGTCAGTATCACCGACATGATGATGAAGACAACCCCCAGTCCATGGACTCAGTCGCCAACAAATCTCAAGAAGAAAGTGTCCATGGTTGTCGGGGAACAGACTTAGTGGCACCGGAGCTGAAAGGGGATGCAGTCTGCGACGAGGCCAGTACAATGATATCAGGTCTACCATAAATTAATCATGACTGAGTTCCCAATGTGTGCCCTACTCGACCGATGTGTAGTCCAGAGGCAGCGGCCAGCGCTGGCCAACCACTGTTCAGCAAGCTCCTCCTGGAACACTGAAACACGGCGTTGAAATGGCATGTGGGGATGACTCGTGGTTGACCGAGGCAGTAGCGACAGAGCTGAGCGGGTGTTTAGCCAGCGACGATGCCATGTCCTGCCTGGTACGGACTGGCATGGATTTGTGTGGGGCCTGCAGGACCGCAGTGTAGCCGGAAGGCGTAGTCATCAAGGGCCCACAGACACGTGTGGTTGGGATGCCATGCACATACTTTGTGTCACCACATCTAAGGGAGTATAGTGAGATAAACTAGGCATTGACATGTGTACTCGGCCATTGTGTAATCAAGACTCAGTTCCAACTGTGTGTGACCTACTTGAGCGTAGTGTAGGCCCGAGGCAGCGGTGGAGTACGTCAATGAAAAAGGAGTAAAGCGGGCCTGTGTCGCGGAGGCCGTGATGTTCTGAGGAGGCTGCGAAGGTCGCGGGCCTCGGGCTTGGAGCTTGCGCCGGCATGTGGTGGGCCCTCTTTGACACACGCCGGTGTCGGCAGGTGAGCAGTGAGGCCTGGCTGCGCAGGGGCGGGCATGACGGGTCCGGGGACCAGCGGCCCGGGGTGCAGCAGGTGCACAGGATCGCAGGCCACACCGCTCAGGGCAACGGCATTGGCCTCATGGCGGGGTGGGAGGTGCCGCCCTGGCAGACACGTTGGGCATTCCGGAAGTAAACCACGCCCAGAGCTACGTGCTTTTTATTCACACCCCTATGTTGGCCTGGCATCCTCCGGGCCAGCCCACTCCACACACGCTTACAGGGGGAGACGTCACAAGCTACATTTCCGCGATCTTCCCCACTGGCTGGGGTGACATGGTTGTGTCCACTGTCCACTACACTCCAAACACCAGCAGTGCATGTAGACATGGCTATGTCTGTGGTCTGCATACTGCAGTCTGTCCAGCACATCTCCGCCACACTTGGCATTGTGTAAATACTCATTCATGGGTCACTTGTCTCCTTCGCACATGCCTGGTTCCCACCTCTCCCCACATTCCGGTATTGTGTGGCAGAGGTGCCATGCCGTTGGTGGCTCATGTACATGGCTAACCAAGGTTGCCACAGTAAGTTGTGCTGTCGTGTCTGGTGGGGGGGCATGTTGTTTGGCATGTTGTATGTGATTTTGTGATGTGTGCAGTGCCAGAGTTGTGAGTTGCATGATTGTGGGGTTGAGGTGTGTGGTGTGTTCATTTGGTACTTGCCAACGAGCAGGGCATTCCTATGGGTGCCATCCTGGAGGCGCTGGTTGATGTTGGACTGTCGGAAGATGAAGGGATCATGCACACTGCCTGGGTAGTTGGCTATGACATTGGTGAGGAGTCCCCTGTGGTCCACTATTGCCTGCACATTGATGGGATGCGTGTGCTTTCTGTTGCGGTAATTGTGTGCGGTGTTGGCAGGGGGCACAAGTGGGACAAGTGTGCAGTCGATTGCCCCCGACACGTGCGGGGATCCAGCTATGGAGTATAGTCCTTGCTTGGTCTCCAGCTGTTCCTGCGCATTTTGGGGGACGTATGGGTGCTGGGTCCCTAGCTGGTGAGGGCATCCAGGACAGGTGTGAGGAACTTGGATGGGGCTGGCTGTGAGACTCCTCCGACTCGGGCGGTTGTTGTTTGGGAGGATACCAGAGGCCAACAGGTGCAGCACAGCCAGCAGCTTTGTCTGCGGAGGGATGTTGGTTGTCCGCTGTGTTGGTACCGTCAGCCTGTGGGCAATGATGTTCAGGATGCGGAGGATGGTTGTCCTTTTGGGCCAGTAGTGGGCATTGCCATTGTCTGGTGTTAGGTCTGTGGGGCTGGTGCATTTCCTGAAGGTCCGCTGTCTTTGTCTGCGCTGCCTCTGTGGTGGTCTGGGGGGGGTCCGTTGGGGGGGTGGCGGTCCTGGGGGTGGTGGCGGTGGGTGTTGTTGCCCTCTCAGGGCTCCGGGGTGCATGGTGAGTGGCTCCATGTCATCTGTTGTTCTTCAGGTGTGGCTGTGGGCTGGTCTCCCTTTTCTTGTGCAGGTTGACGTCCGACTTTGCACCAGGTCAGAGCAGGTGTTAATTTCCTGCTGGTAACGCGCCGTATCGCCTGTTTTGTTTTCCTATCGCCGAAGTGGCTGGTCGGTGAGAATGTTGCGTTGTGGTGTTGTCGCAGCTTTTTTGCTCGGGAACGCCTACTCTGCATCTCATTAGCGTTAGTTGCCGGGGTCATCTGTGGCGATGTTTTTTGCGACTGCTTTCGCAGGAAAACTGGTGTTATGGGCTGTTAGCACCAGCTTGTGAATGGGGCGATAAATTTAGCACGACTTTGGATGCGTTAAAGTGCTGATAACTCGGCGATGGCTCCTTGAGAATATGCCCCTTAGTTTTTAATGGCTCCTTATACTTCTGATCAGAGACAATCTTAGACAGACGTTCTTTGCCTTACTCCTTTCTTGCAATTACTCTTTCCATATCACTACCTTTTTTTCTGTCTTTTATTACCCCCACTTTCTATCGTCTCTATGTACCTCCTCCTGTATTTCAACTAACCCGCTCCACCTCAACCCTCTTAACTACACCTGTTTCTCTCTCCTCTTTCTACCACACCACACACTTTCAAAATCATCCATCTTCATGCCTGTCTATCTGCATTTTACTCTCCCTACCTCTAACTCTCTCTACTGCTTTACCCCACTCTAAAACCCTAATTATTTCAGACTATGGGGGATATGTACAAATGAAGTGGCGGAGTGAGGCGTTAGCCTCACTTCGCCACTTCTGAAACGCAAGGCTGCACCATATTTACGAGGATATGGTGCAGCCTTGAGTTTCCCCCTGCACTGGTGCTACACTTAGCAGTGTAGCCCCAACGCAGGCACCCTTGCACCATAGTGCAAGGGTGTCTGCGTGCAGGGAGGATTGTTTATGTGTAGGAAGGTGTTCCTTTTTGCACATAAACAATCATAAAATGCCATTTTGTCACTTTTTTTTATGTGTGCTGCTACATGCAGCGCACATGAAAGTCACAAAATGGTATTTTTTTTACAGATTGTTTATGTACAGGAAGGGGGACCTTCCTGTACATGAACAATTTATGGCAGTTTGTTTTTTCCATGTGTGCTGCACAAGGCAGCACAAATGAAAAAAAGCAAAAACAAGGAGAAATAAAGCATTTCTACTTATTTCGCCAACTTAAGACCAGGTTTTCCCTGGTCTCAATTTTGGTGCTGCCTCCTATGTACGAATGCCCTTGTACATAGGGGGCAGCGTCAAAATCAATGGGTGTTGCATTGGAACGCCCACCGCAACACCCACTGCCCACCCCATTCATGCTAAGCATAGCGTGAAAGGGGGCCTTATTTATTAGGCAGCGTTAAGCCACATTAAGTGGCTTAATGCTGCCTTGTAAATATGTCAATGCCCCTATCCCGACCACAACGTCAGAAAAAGTGATGTTGTGGTGGCGATAGGGGCTTGTACATATGCCCCTATGTTTCTTTATCTTCTGCCTCCTCTTTCTGCTTCTCTGTGTCTTTCACTCTACACTACCTCACCTTTTTCATCTTTTCTTACTTTTCTCTCCTTAGCTTACCTCTATGTCTTTACCTCATCTTCATATCTATATTGCTTCTATATTGCTACTACCTCTACTTCATCTCTGTCACATTCATGTTCCCTTTACCTCTCTGCCCTTCTCACGTTTTCCATTTCCTTATGTTCCTCCCATACAGGGCGGGGCTAGCCATACTGGGCATCGGGCATTTCCCCCGTGGGCTGGAGGCTGGAGGGCCGATTTTCACCTGCTTGGGCCACCCTCACTAAAGGCCTAGACAGGACACTAACTCCAGACAGTGCAGTGAAAATACAGACCTCAGCGCAGCCGATCAAATATCAGAGACTCACTGCACTGGGCACCACTTGCAGCCAATCGGCACATTGTCCAGTCACAGTCAGTGAGAAGCTCTGAGGGCGAAGGCTTTGTGTCTGAAACTGCAGCCTAGCTTCATTTCGACACAAAAGGGGGATGATGGACGGAACGTTTGAGCCAATCAAACACTCACCCCCAGTCAACTGATCTGGGTTTAATCCATCATCATTCTTTAGCTCACTCCACCACCCCAGTTCAGACATGGCCATATGCAAATCAGTCTGACCCTGTGCCTCATGGGAACAGTCCAGCCCGAACTGCCAAGCCATGTCTTCCCTGGACCGGAAACAAGCATCCTAGGACCGGTTTCTGGCATTCCAGCCGTCATCAGCCAGGCTTGCTTGAATCCAGTGGCAAAGTGAGCAAGGGACCCACGTCTGGGCATACCCCCGCCAACTTAGGGCGACCAAAGCGATACAAAAGGGGATGATGGACGGAACGTTTGAGCCAATCAAACACTCACCCCCAGTCAACTGATCTGGGTTTAATCCATCATCATTCTTTAGCTCACTCCACCACCCCAGTTCAGACATGGCCATATGCAAATCAGTCTGACCCTGTGCCTCATGGGAACAGTCCAGCCCGAACTGCCAAGCCATGTCTTCCCTGGACCGGAAACAAGCATCCTAGGACCGGTTTCTGGCATTCCAGCCGTCATCAGCCAGGCTTGCTTGAATCCAGTGGCAAAGTGAGCAAGGGACCCACGTCTGGGCATACCCCCGCCAACTTAGGGCGACCAAAGCGATACAAAAGGGGATGATGGACGGAACGTTTGAGCCAATCAAACACTCACCCCCAGTCAACTGATCTGGGTTTAATCCATCATCATTCTTTAGCTCACTCCACCACCCCAGTTCAGACATGGCCATATGCAAATCAGTCTGACCCTGTGCCTCATGGGAACAGTCCAGCCCGAACTGCCAAGCCATGTCTTCCCTGGACCGGAAACAAGCATCCTAGGACCGGTTTCTGGCATTCCAGCCGTCATCAGCCAGGCTTGCTTGAATCCAGTGGCAAAGTGAGCAAGGGACCCACGTCTGGGCATACCCCCGCCAACTTAGGGCGACCAAAGCGATACAAAAGGGGATGATGGACGGAACGCTTGAGCCAATCAAACACTCACCCCCAGTCAACTGATCTGGGTTTAATCCATCATCATTCTTTAGCTCACTCCACCACCCCAGTTCAGACATGGCCATATGCAAATCAGTCTGACCCTGTGCCTCATGGGAACAGTCCAGCCCGAACTGCCAAGCCATGTCTTCCCTGGACCGGAAACAAGCATCCTAGGACCGGTTTCTGGCATTCCAGCCGTCATCAGCCAGGCTTGCTTGAATCCAGTGGCAAAGTGAGCAAGGGACCCACGTCTGGGCATACCCCCGCCAACTTAGGGCGACCAAAGCGATACAAAAGGGGATGATGGACGGAACGTTTGAGCCAATCAAACACTCACCCCCAGTCAACTGATCTGGGTTTAATCCATCATCATTCTTTAGCTCACTCCACCACCCCAGTTCAGACATGGCCATATGCAAATCAGTCTGACCCTGTGCCTCATGGGAACAGTCCAGCCCGAACTGCCAAGCCATGTCTTCCCTGGACCGGAAACAAGCATCCTAGGACCGGTTTCTGGCATTCCAGCCGTCATCAGCCAGGCTAGCTTCATTTCGAGGCCAATCCTCACCTGCTGGTGAAGCAAGGCCAGGAGCGTCTCATTCTGCATAAGTGTTCACTGCGAAAATTCTATAATTTGTAAAGTGCAGGCAAAGAGACTTCCCTACTAGTTTTTTTTCATTTCAACAAATTATCAGTTCGAAATGTTAAGCCTTGCATTGACTGCATTGTGCATGAGAACTCTGCTCTCAAAATGAGCAAAGTACCCATTTAAGTACAACCGGTACCTTTGTTTATTTGCCCCTAACTTCCTGCACATTGACATAAAAGGCAAGCGAAGGCACATTGTTAACCTGCCACTCCTCTCCTATACTCAAATCATCCCCAGTCACCTGTGAGTTGAGAAAAGGATGGGGAGATCAAAGGAGAGAATGGAAATGGGTAGAAGCAGACAGGAGGTAGGGTGCGAAAGGGATACTATGGGGGACCAGAAGAGAGAGAGAGAAGGTAGCAAAACAGGAAATAGGGAAAGGCAGTGGGGGAAGCGAGGAAAAAGAGACGTTCAGAGGAAATGGGGCAAAAGAAGATTGAAGCAATAACAAGGGAGGTAAAAGGACAATGAAAGAAGGAAGGAGCATTATAAGGGTGTCCAGCGGGTAGTAATGGAGACATTATAGTTCGAGAATAGTAGGTAAGGGATCAAAGGAAAGAATGAACGGGCAGAAGAAAGAAGTAGTGAGGGGGGAAAGGAGATGTGAAAAATGGTATTTTATGAGGAATAATATGTTGCCAAATGCTACATTTTCCCCAATTTTTCAAAACAATGAAAGACAAGCCCCACAAACCTGCCATGTTGTGGTCAGGTTCTCTCGCTTCGCTCTATCGCTATGCAGTGTGGGGGCTGATATGAAAACATTTTCCAGGGCTGCTTTTGGTTCCCAGTCCAGCCCTGCTGTCATACAGTGGATCCAAGATCCAGAGGAAGGACTGCCTCAACCACCCAGAAGGAGGACTCGCCATCGTACACAATAACTCCCTCCGACTCACTACATCCAGTATGAACGACTCCTTGTCCCCCAGGGAGCATCTCCATTTCCAGATCCAGACAAACCCCAGAACGAATCTACATGGCACCCTCGCCTACAGACCTCCCGGGCCACAAACCACGTTTGCCGCAAGCATCACTGATCTCCTCGTACCCCACGCCTTCGCCTCCATGGACTACGCACTGCTAAGTGACCTGAATTTCCACCTCGGCAACCCCAGCAACCCCAACTCCATCACCCTCCTGGACAACTTCGCCAACATCGGACTGAAGCAGCTCATCACCACCCCCACCCACAAGGCAGGACACACCCTTGGCCCCATCTTCGCAGGAGGAAACAGCATCCACTTCAGCCACACTACGCAACCACTCTGGACAGACCACCACTGCGTACACTTCTCCTTCTCAAAACCCACAGCACACAAATCTACACCACGCCCCCGCGCAGGAATTTGAGCAAGGTCACCGAAGAGCACATCAACTCCACCCTCAACCACTCTCCCCATCCTGCCATGACCGACGTCAACTTGGCAGCCAGCGAACTCCACGGATGGATCACCGACTGCACAGAGAAATTCGCCCCCCTCTGGAACTCCGACAGACAGCGCCCCATGAAAGCCACCTGGTTCACCACTGACCTCTGAGAATCCAGACGCACCTGCAGACGTCTCTAGAAAGAATGGAGAAACAGCAAAACCCAGGAAGAACGGACCAGCAACAAGAACACCATGACAGAACACCACCAACGCACCAGATCCACTAAATGGAACTTCATCCAGGACAAGATCCTTGCCAACTCCAGCAACTCGAAAGAGCTCTTCAGCATCATACAGGAATTCACCAAACCCCCCAGAGAAGCCTCAGACATCACGCCCTCCCAGGACCTCTGCAAAAAACTTGGCTCCTACTTCCAACTCAAGATCAAGTCACTCTACGACAACTTCAACGAACAGATACAAGACACCGAAGCCACACCTACCTCCAGCAACGCTAGCCAGCCTACCATCTCTGCCTGGACCCCAGTCACTACTGAAGAAACCGCCACAACCATGAAGAGCATTCACTCAGGAGCCCCCATGGACCCCTGCCCGCCGCACATCTTCCACAGAGCCGCCGCCACCATAGCACCCGAGCTACGATGCACCATCAACTCCACCATCGAAACTGGCACATTCCCCGACAACTAGAAACGCGCAGAAGTCAAGCTCCTCCTCAAGAAGCCCTCCGCAGACCCAATGGATCTCAAAAACTACAGACCCATCTCTCTCCTCCCCTTCGCAGCCAAAGTCACTGAGAAGATCGTCAACATCCAGCTCACGAACTTCATCGAAGCTAACTCCATCCTCGACTCCTCCCAATCCGGATTCCGCAGCAACCACAGCACCGAGACCACCCTATTAGCCGCCACAGACGACATCCTCACTCTCCTCGAGCAGGGCCACACGGCGTCTCTCATCCTACTAGACCTCTCTGCAGCCTTCGACACCATCTCCCACCGTACACTCACTGCCAGACTCCACGGCGCTGGCATACAGAGAACTGCCCTCGACTGGATCCACTCTTTCCTCACCAGCCGAACCCAAAGAATCAGGCTCCCGCCCTTCCTCTCCAAACCAACAGAGATCAGCTGCAGAGTACCCCAAGGATCATCGCTCAGCCCCACGCTCTTTAACATCTACATGGCCCCCCTCGCCGCCATCGTCAGACAGCCGCCACCATCGTCAGACAGCATGGACCCAGCACAGGATCCTATGCCAATGACACCCAGCTCATCCTCTCCCTCAGAAAGGAACCCAACACCACCAGACTCAGCTTCCAGGAAGGAATGAAAGACGTCGCGTTCTGGATGAGCAGCAGCTGCCTGAACCTCAACTGGGAGAGGACAGAAGTCCTCATCCTTGAACCCACCCCCTCCGCATGGGACAACACTTGGTGGCCCACTGCCCTCGGCAACCCCCACACCCACCGACCACGCCTGCAACCTCAGCATCATACTCAACTCCTCCCTCACCATGACCAGACAGATCAACGCCGTCTCCTCCACATGCTTCAACACCCTCCACATCCTCCGCAAGACCTTCAAATGGATCCCCTCAATCCAGAAAGACCGTCACCCACGCACTCATAACCAGCAGATTGGACTACGGAAACACCCTCTATGCTGGAATCAACAATTCCCTGCTCTGAAAACTCCAGACCATCCAGAACACCGCTGCCAGACTCGTCCTCGGCATCCCACGACAAGACCACATCACCCAGCACCTACGAGACCTCCACTGGCTCCCCGTCAAGAAGAGAGTGACCTTCAAGCTACTCACTCACACCTACAAATCCCTCCACAACACCAGACCCCAATACCTCAACGAAAGAGTCTGCTTCTACGCACCCAAGACAAGCCTCTAATTCGCCAACCTCGCCCTTGCCAAAACTCCCCGCATCCACAGAGCCAGAACTGGTGGAAGAGCCTACTCCTACATCGCGGCAAAAACCTGGAACAAACTCCCGCTCAGCATCAGACGTTCACTCACTCTGCAAGCCTTCAGGAAGAGCCTCAAGACCTGGCTCTTTGGGTGAGAAAGAGCTGCACGATTCCCCCCCAGCACCTTGAGACCCTCACAGATGAGTAGCGAGCTTCACAAATACCTGATTGATTGATTGATTGATCCAGATGTACTGAAGTGTATGCATAGAAAGAGAAGATTAGGAATAAGGCAGGGGACATGACTTAATCCCTTGGGTGCTATGGATGGAACGGATCAGTCCTCATCCACGGTGCTCATTTGCTGAGGACAGAACCGTTCCGTCCTATCACCCACCCACAGGGGAAAGCGCTGGGGCTCCCCCCGTGGGCCACCCATCTACCGGCACCTAACGGGGATGGCAGCGGAAGCACTTCCGTAGCCACCCTGACCCCCCTCGGCGATTTGATGACGTTGGAATGCGCACAGTGCATCAGAGCAGGCCGGGGACGCTCAGGAAGCCATTGCTTCCAACTCGTTGGAGAAAAGGTAAGGTTTTTCTCCTGGGTGGATCGGGAATGGCAAAGAGGCACGGGGAGGAAGGAGTTTTTTCCTACCCCTTGTGTCTCTTTGCAGTGTAATCCTGCTGTGTGATCGCGGATGGGACCGGGATCGAGCAGCAGGAACGCACCCACTAGACCACCAGGGCTTGTGTTGCAGGGGAGCTGCCTCTTGGGCAAGGGTCACTCCCCAATAATGTGGGCACTGTTTTGGACATTTTCTGCCCCTCCCGGGCAGATAAGCCTTATTTTTAGGCCTATGGGGCAGAATGCCACTAGGCACCAGGGATTCAATTTATTTATATGTTGGGGAGCAGCCCCTTGGTCAAGGGCTGCTCCCCATTATGGGGGCAATATTCTGGTTGTTTTCTGCCCCCCAATGGGGCAGATCAACGTTATTTTCTGGCCCATCTGCCCCCAAGGGCGGCAGAAAGCCACTAGACACCAGGCACTTTACTTAACTATTTGTTAGGGGGCATCCTCTTGGGCAAGGGTCGCTCCCCAATATGGGGGTAATATTTTGGCCATTTTCTCTCCCCTGGGAACAGATCAGCCTTATTGTTAGGCCTATCTGCCCCCAAGGGAGGCAGAAAGCCACTAGACACCAGGGATTTTACTTATTTTTATGTTGGGGAGTGGCCCCTTGGGCAAGGGTCACTCCCCATCATTGGGGCAATATTATGGCCATTTTCTGTCCCCCTGGGGACAGGTCGGCCTTGTTTGTAGGCCCTTCTACTCCAAAGGGGACAGAAAGTCACTAGACACCAGGGATTTTCTTTATATACATGTTGGGTAGTGACCCCTTTGGCAATGGTCGCTCCCCATTATGGGGGCAACATTGTGGCCATTTCCACCCCCCCCCCCCCCTTGGGACGCATCAACCATATTTTTATAGCCATCTGCTCCCAAGGGGGCCAGAAAACCACTAGACACCAGGTAAAGTTTATGTGTGTGTGAGGTGGAGTTTGGCTGATGGTCTGCATGTACTGCCATTTGGCTGACAGTGTGTGTAGACTGACGTTTGACTGGAGGTGTGTATGGAGTAGCTCTTGGCTGGCAGTGCATGTGGACTGGCTCTTGGATGGCGGTGCATGTGGACTTCTGCTTGGCTGGTGGTGTGTGTGGACTAGCGCTTGGCTGGTGGAGCATGTGGACTAGCGCTTTGCTGGAAGTGTGTGTGGACTGTCATCTGGCTGGTGGTGTGTGTAGACTGGTGCTTGGCTGGCAGTATGTGTAGGCTGGCGCTTGCTTGGCAGGCAGTGGGTGTAGACTAGCGCTTGGCTGGCGGTGTGTGTGGACTGGTGTTGTGTTGGTGGCTGGTAGCCAGTATGTGTATTTACTTGCTTGAGATGTGTTTGTCAGTTGCCCGATGTTTGGGTGCTTGGTGGTGAGATTGATGTGTTAGTCCTTTTGGCATATGAGAGTGATGGGTGCTTTAATGGTGCTGTTTGTAAATGTACGTTTTGTATGGTGTTGGGCCCGCAGCTGGCAGTGTGAATGGTTTTCTGTGTCTGACGCTTGAAAGGAGTATGAATGGACTGTAATGCAGTTGGTCTCTTGATGTGGCTTTACAGCTCACAAGCTGCAGGTCAGTGGTTCTTTGATCTAATGTTGAAATTATCAATGACTTTTGCGGATTGTATTTCATAAAGTCATTGGTGAATAAAGTTTTCTTAAGAACCATTTACTTACCCTCATGCCGAATCCAACCAGAATGCCTGTAATTGACTATTGGATTGTTGTGCAGTAATGTTTTGGTGTTTTTTTTGCTATTTACCATCGGTGCATATACTCTCTGTAGTGAACACCTTCTGCCCTCACATCCTTTTGGAAACTGGTTACCAAGGGATAATATGTGGTATGGTTTGTGTGGATCCCACGAGGTTTACTTACCCAGAAGCCCTTGTAAATTTGATTCATTGACAAAAACATATTGTTTCCTCACATTTATCGGGAGACCTGGGGGAATGCTGGGTGGTAGGAACTTTGTGCCAGCCCAGTGATCCCATAACTTTCCCACACAGAAATATGAGGTAAACTTGATTTTTTTTAGCTAAATTTGAGGTTTTCAGGGGATTTTGGGTAAGAAAGCATTGGGGAATCCACACAAGCCACACCTATCTGTACTTCCCCGGGAATCTAGTTTTCAGAGGGTTTGGTAGGTTTCCCTAGATGGCCACCAAACCCGGGACCAAAAACGCAGGCGACCCCCTTGCAAAATCAGGTCATTTTGTGATCGATAATTTTGATGCCTCCACAATACATTTTGGGCCCTTCCCTGTAGCGGGCACATGGCCCACCCACACAAGTGAGATAGCATTTTCATTGGGAGACCTGGGGGAACTATGGGTAGTAGGAAATTTGTGCTGACCCAGTGATGCCACAACTTTCCCATACAGAAATGTGAGGCAAACGTGTTGGCCCAGTGATCCCACAGCTTTCCCACACCGAAATGTGAGGAAAAGGTGATTTTTATAGCTAAATTTGAGGTTTGCAGGGGATTCTGGGTAATAAAATATTCAGGGATCCACGCAAGCCACACCTCCCTGGGCTACCACATGTTTCTAGTTTTCAGAAATGTGTGGGTTTGGTATGTTTCCCTAGATGGCTGCCGAGCTCGGGACTAAAAACGCAGCTTACCCCCTTGCAAAACCGGGCTATTTTGTGATAGATAATTTTGATGTCTCCACAATACGTTTTGAACCGTTTCCCGTGGCGGGCACTAGGTCTACCCACACAAGTCAGGTACCATTTTTATTGGGAGACTTAAGGAAATGCTGCGTGGAAGGAAGTTTGTGGCTCTCCTCAGATTCAAGAACTTTCCAACACAGAAATGTGAGGAAAAAGTGTTTTATTAGCCAAATTTGGAGGTTTGCAATGGATTCTGGGTAACTGAACCTGGTGAGAGCCACACAAGTCACCCCATCCTGGATTCCCCGGGGTGTCTAGTTTTACATTTTTTTACAGGTTTTCTAGGTTTCCCTAGGTGTCAGCCGAGCTACGACCCATAATCCACAGCTAGGCAGATTGCAAAAAAAGGGCCAGTTTCCAGATGAAAAATGTGATGTGTCCATGTTGCGTTTTGGGCCATTTCCTGTCGCGAGCACTAGGCCTACCATACAACTGCGGTACCATTTTTATCAGGAAAACAGAATAGTAGAATGTGGGGTCTATTTTCTAAGATTTAACGCAGTGTTTGTGTCACAAAAGTGACACAAATCGACACTAAATCTTTTGTCACCTATTTACTTTCCAGCGTAAAACCTATTTTATGTTGGAAAAGAACTTGAAAATAATGAAAAACAGCATGTGGAGCTGCTTTGCACTGCTTAGCGCCAAGGGGGTGTACCATGGGTGGTTCAAGGGTGTTTCCATGCAACCACCCAAGGTTTCTGACGCTAAACCCTATTTACTTAAAAAAGTAGACAAGGTTGAGCTTCAGAAAATAGTACCCATTTCAGATAGGCGCTATTGAAGAGAAATGCTTTTTTTCTCCTTTATTTTCTGACGTTGTATATGTGCTGCACTGTACAGCATACTTACAAAGTAGGAACATGTTTAAAGTTAGACTAAGCATAGTATTTGTACTGGAAGGGTATACTTCCAGTACGAAACCTATACTAGACTCACACAGACACCCTTCACTATGGTGCAAAGGTGTGTGTGTGTGGCACACAGCAGCAAATTTCTGCACCAGCGCTAGGTAGAGAGAAGGAGAGTGCCATCTTTCTGTAAATATGGTGCTCCCCTGCTCTCTCCATATCGCGCAATGCAGCATTTGCGCGAGGCCTGGACGGAGTACGCGGAGTTCTGCTAAGCGGAACTCCCCGAAGTGACAAAAAAGCTCAGTTGACTTCCACAAGTTGCGGAGTGCATCGCGAACTGCAGTTCGTGCTGATCTTCCTGCTACTCGAGTAGAAATTCTACCTGAGCTGCAGCTAGTGCTCGCCAACTTACCGTTAGCGAGCATGATCGAGGAAAAACCTCCACTGCACTACACGGAATGGAGTTTACTGCACTCCGCGAGCTCCGCGGAGCACGGAGTGCAGAAAACTCCCTCAAACTCTGTGAACGGTGCGGAGTTCACCACCCAGGCATAATTTGGGGTTGCTGCACTGCGTGAGAAACTGGTAAATCTGGCACCAAGTGTTATTACCAATTGTCTTTCTCTGCATTTTTGCCTTCCACATTAAAGACAGTGTGTAAAAAAGAAGACATTTCGAAAAATGCCCTCTATTTCACATGCTATTATAGGTACCCACAAATTCAGAGATGTGCAAATAACCACTGCTTCTAAACTCCATGTCTAGTTCTCATTTCGGAAATACATAGGTTTCCTTTTTCACTCTTTATATTTTACCAAATGAATTGCTGTGTACCCGGTACACAATGAAAAATCATTGCAAGGTGCTGCTCAGTTATTCGCTCTGGATACCTTGGGTTCTTGGTGAACCTACAAGCCCTATACATCCCTGCAACCAGAAGGGTCTAGCGGATGTAATGGTATATTGCTTTAAAAATACCTGCCATAGTTAGAATAAGTCAGAGGTGAAAACATAGGCACAAATGGCTTTTTTTTTACACTCAATTACAATATTGTTTAATTTCAACTGTTATTTTCTATTAAAAAAAAACCTTGAAGGATCTACACAAATGACCCCTTGCTGAATTCAGAATTTTGCCTACTTTTCATAAATGTATAGCTTTCCGGGATCCACCAATGGTTTCACACTCATTCGTACCACTAGCTGGAAGGAGATTGACAGCACAAAAAAATAGGAAAAATTGGCAATGTCTCAGTCAAATGCCAAAACTGTGTTGAAAAATTTAGTTTTCTGAAAAAGGTTCCCAGTTCATGAAAGCTGGGAAGATGGTGATTTTAGCACCACAAACCCTTCTCTGATACTATTTGCAGAGAAAAAACAAGATGCTTTCTTCTGCAGCACTTTTTTCCCCATTTTTCCCAAAAGCTCCAAAATGTAGCTGTATTTTGGCTAACTTCTCAGTCCCCTCCAGGGGAATCAATCCACAAACCCTGGGTACCTTTAGAATCCCCAGGATGCTAGAAAAAGAATGAAAATGTGGCCTGGATACCTTATGTGGACAAAACGTTATGGGGGCCTAAGTGCTAACTACCCCAAATAGCCAAAGAAAGGCTTAGCACGGGGGTGGTGGGCTAGCAGTGCAGGGGTTAAGGAGATAATGCATCACATTCCACAAGATTGAATGTTTAAAATCCTTCCAGCAATGCTTTGATTTTAGCTGTTGCTGTGAAAATTTGCAGTTGTGAAGGGGGAATTTTCTGTCTATTAATATCCAGGAAGCAAACATTTTATTATTGCCCAGTAGCCCGCTCAACATTTACTAAGTCAATCTTACTGTGTCTTTCCCTTTTCAATCATTGTTAGAGCATTCTTTTGGTGGTATTTGATTAGTGGGCACTGGGCAGCTTAAGTTTTCAACTGTTTTTGTTTGCCCCAGTTTTTGAAAGTTTAACATATCATTCTATACAGTTTGACATCATGAGGGCTTAATTTGCCGAAAATAGGGAATATATTCTGTTTTGAAAACGGGGGCCCAAAATATATTTTTTGTGCCCAGGGTCACAAATTCCTGTAGATGGCACTGGTTCACTCACGTCTGAATTTGCAAAATTGAAGCTGAATCTGGGACACATTTGTTTAGTGGTGTGGTGTGTAAGGATAGTAGAGAGTTGCTAATTTCTTTTAATTAGAAGTCATTTTGGTTAGTTAATTTCAAAATAGAATGAGTACAATTTAGGTAGATATCTTTTTAGTGTGTTGTGTGTATGGCTTTATCTGTCAATGGACTTTTCTATTGTTTCTTTAAGTTGGGTGGCTGCTTGTCCATTTATCAGCAAATGCAATGAGTTACAGATTCACATCTCATTCCAGGTATAAATCCGTGATGAGATCTTGGTTGTCTGTGGGACTCTGTGTCCAAGATAGGTTTATTTGAATGTTTCTGTGGTGAATGTCGGTTTGGTGTGGCTCAGTCTTTTTCACTTGGCAATGCATTGACAATTATATGTCTTTGAAGCTGTGCTTTATGTGAGGGCTCTGTCTGCTGTTTGCAGTTTAAGAACAATTACTTTTCAGGGCTGACAGATAGTGTTTAGAACCATTAGTGCGTGGAATGTTCTGTTGGATATCCAGTGAAAGGCATTTCTGAGGTATTGGATGTAGATTGATGTATGTGTTAAGGACTGTCAACATTTTATTGATTGAGTGATTGTGTGGTGAGTCTTGGACTTAGTTGGTGTATGCATTCTAGTACTTACTAACCTTATGAAACCAGAGTTTCTTCATATGTAGTGGTGCAACTTTTAGAATCATGGCTGCATAGAAAAAACAGAGAAAGAGTATGGGTGGTTTATTGGCATAGTTGGGGTTTCACATATGATATTCTTAGCAACAGCATGATATTCTTGAAACCAGAGAGAATTAGAGTATATGTGGGGCATATGTCAGGTGGGGTTTTTTATAGTTGGATTAGGGGGGTCAGTGAAGGCATACACAACAGACCAGAAGGGGTTATAGAATACAATGCTGGAAGTATGGGAGACATTCCATACCCTATTCTCTGACAAGAGTGTGCATACAGAGAAGACAATGCACAAGCATAATATGTACAATGATACCATAACAAACATTTTGTTATGATAAAACATAGATGGTGGAGTCATATGTTCCCCTTTAATTCACATGAGGAAAGGGTGATGAGGAGCATGATCATAGTCCATTGAAGGCACATCTTTAGCTGGATAGAACCTCAGCAAAGATCTCCTGATGTAATTCTGCAATGTATTGAATTAAGTCATGCAGCTATGGGGTGGAATGGATGGGGTAATCGGTCCTTGTGTCACTCCACCTGCATTTGTAAAGGTCCATTGTCTCCGGCAGCAGATGTGAGGCAGAGTTAAAATAACAATGGTTGTACACTGAAAAAGCACTTTAAAGATCAGCTTATGATTCCAATAATAATCCATCCCCTTCCCAATAAGTTCTGACAACACCACAAATTCCAGATTTAACACTATGTAATGAACCGGGCACAAAGTGGGAGGCTTTCATGCCACAGATTTACCTGGTCATAGATAGTACTACGGTTCTCTCCTCAACTCATTCCTCAGTCAGACATCATGAACGCTCCAACTCCTATCTTCATTCATGCTCAAAGGGGTAGGGCATCAAGGGGATCTAAAAGCTGGGTGAAAAGTGCCGCCCAGGCCTGTAGGTCATCAGCTAGTTTATTATCGCTTTGTGTTTTACGCACATGACAGTCCTCAGCATTCGCCCATTCAGCCATATCTCTCAGCCAATCTGCAATTTTCAGTGTAACTGGGGACATCCATCTAATGGCTATTCTGCGCTTGGCCAATTCAAGGACCAAAAGGAGGAACTTCCTACTAAGTTTCTTCTTCTTTTTAAACTGGGATCCGTCCCATTAGACACTGCCCTACCTCCTTGAGAATGAACCACCCAGCGGTCGTGTTCAGGGACTTTAAAATTGCCTCTCAATATTCATCCAATTTGGGCACCCCCATAACATGTGAATGAAGTCCGCTCCCTGCCCAGGCCAGCGGGGGCAGGAGGAAGGTTGTGCTGGGTAAATTGCATTAAATGTACATGGGGTGAGGCTAACCTGCTTCTCTACATTATTATAATGGATTAACTTGAACCTTGCATTACTAGAGGTAGTCTTTACCCCTCATGGATTCCCTTCCATTCCATAGTCGAAAGTGGTGCCTCCAACACATTGTGCCACCTGGCGTGTTTCGGTAAATCTTCCAGTGGCATATCATACCTCGGTGCCCTATAGATGTGCAAGATCAATCTCCAACCTCCAGCCATGTTCAACAGTGTTCCCAATGTCTGGGATGCCTAGGGAACCTCTGGGAAGGAAGGCCCTATTCCAAGGGCCATCGGCACAGTTTTTGAAAACTGTAGGAACTGGTCAGTCCCCAACTGAAATGTTTCGACGGCATCAGCCATGGTGATATCCGATCACTTGAGTACAAGTCCTGCAAAGTCTTGCACCCACTGGCAAGCCACCTATCTCTCGACATTGTCTGCACAATGAGCGAGAATGGGCGTAACACCCAAATATTCTTGTTAGGTGTATATGGCCTGTAAACCTGTCTTACCACATAAGGCATGGAAGCCGGAACCCTTTCCCCCATCACCAATAGATCCATCAGCGGAACACTGATGCAAGTATCCTTCAGCAATCTGCGCTCCCAATTCTCAAGGTCATCCTTCCAAAGCACAGCATGTTGAAGCTCAGCTGCTAGATAGTAAAGTTCCAGGCATGGTAATTCGAGCCTCCCTTGGTGTTTAATAAGAGGGGCCAGGCTAACCCTTTTTCTCCTAAAGCCCCACAGAAGTTCAACTATCAGCTTGTCTAATTCCACAAAACATTTTCTGTGAATCTCAAATAAGGTCCCCTGAAAAATATAGAGGCATCGGGCCGTATTGTCATTTTTGCCAGCTTCCCCATCAAAGATAAGTGGAGTTCAGAATTTCACTGTTGGTTTTAATCCATCTAGTACCCACCTTTGTTTGCAGCATCAAACTCTGGTGCTCCATGAGTGAGTGAGTCTTATTCCAACATACCTGACCCCTTTTTTTCCCCAGGGAATATGTAACTCAGGAAGGTCCTGCTCCTGTCTGCCGGCCAAGTCTCCCATCCTGAACAGTTTATATTTAGAACGATTAACGTGTAACTGGGACACTTCACCAAACTCAGCGAGGACAGCAAGCATAATGAGGACTGAGTATGTTGGCTGGCACATAGAGATTAAAGCATCATCTGCATACAGGGAGACCACGTGGGCATTCTCCCAAATCATTCTCCCCAGCCCTGCAATGGATTTCGCAGCCGGCAAGCCAATGGCTCCATCGGCAGTGCAAAAAGCAGGGCTGACAACGGGCAGCCCTGTCTGGTCCCTCAGTATAGGGAAAACCGCCGCACACTATCTCTCCCACCCTCAATGTTGCAGCTGGGGCACTGTATAACAGCTGCACCCATTTTATATACCTCTCATCTATGCCTACCTTCTGCAGGACCCTCCACAAAAACTCCCACGACAGTGATTCGAACGCTTGTTCGATATCAAGTAACACTAGTGTATCCTGGTCCTCATCCAAAATGGGGGCATGTATGACCAATGACAACCTTCTTAAATTACATAGGGATGCGGCCCCAATCTGTGCGCTGCTGCACCCCAGTGTGCCATCAGAACTAGCCAGGGGCGCTACAAACAGATGCGCAAAACTTATAAAATTGCATTATATTTAGATCATGTTTTACCATAGCAGAGCAGACTTCCAACAACTGCACAGGGGCACTGGTGACCACACTATCATCTCCTGAGTGTCACATCCTCTCAGATTCCTCACGCCGTGTTCTATTAGGTTTTTTCTGAAGTTCACAGCTGTAACTAACCCTGTTGGTAGGGACCAGCCTCCCTACCTGCTGTGTGACATTTCTCACAGTCATCCAACCGGCCCGGCTTCCTGACAGTTTGTGAAGTGAAAATAAATTAAACTTAATTGCACCCTGGGACAATGACCTAACAGTGAATGTGTCCCCAGCCCTCCAGCCAAAGGCACTTTAAATGCTGTACACAGATAGCCTTGTGCAAAAGACTTGTGTGAACTTGGGCCAACACTGTGACAAATAATATAGTCTGTGCCCATAATCGTTTCAAATAACAGAAATATTGCCATTATGGCTCTTCTGTGTGTTTGCTCTTTTTTAAATGTATATTCTGGAATTTCACTTTGCAGTGCTGAAGTTGTTTTGTGTCCATTCTCAGCGGTCCCTATTTTTAACTTAAATATTGCTGAAAAAAATCAAAATAGTTCAGTCCTAATGATGTCACTACTATTCAAAAGATGTTATACAATGCGCAGATTCCGCGGGTGCGTTCCCTTCTTTTTACCATCCATGTTACCGGGTTTGTGGAGGGACACCAAAGCAGAGCGAGGAAACTATCGGGTGACCGGCTGGGATCTGAAATTGAGAGACTCCTTTTTTTGTTACATCGCTTTCAGCTCATGTCATGACTTTATAAGGCTTGTGATAAAATCAGGAGTTGCAGGGGCTCAGCTTTTGTTTGCATGCTTGTTACTTTACTTTTACCTCTTGTCTGGCTTAGAGACAAGTATTGGGGACTTTAAAGGGACATGAGAGGAGAGAGAGGGCACTGTCACATCCAAGAGGGAGCATGAAGTGCCCTACTCTTTTGCACCCTATTAGCAGCTTCTGTGAATCACTGTGTACCACTTTGTTGTGCTGTGAATCTATACAGTTTATAAAAAATAGAAACCTGGCCACCAGTTTTCAGGGCTGCTGTTTATTTCAGCAGACTGCGGTGCAATGCATTCAGTCACTGTACCTTACTTCACTACTTTGACTTATATTAAACATTTTATAGAACCATTTCATTTTTCAATGGAGCATTCAAAAGATACATTCTTCATTTTACAGATAAAAGTGAAAAGGACATGTGAACAATAATGTGAAAATGCAACAGACAATATAGAAAATTGTATACATAACATTACAAACAATTACACCAGTCATTGTTAGTTGTACATGAGCTCTCTCAAACAAAAGTCCTTGTACTTTGCTGCTAATTAGAGACGAGCTATCTATGGGGAAAAAAGAAGAATTTAGGAATCTCTCTGGGGATATATTTGTACTAACAACCCTCTCAAGAGTCCTATTTAATTACAATCCCTCATAGAAAAAAAGGGGAAAATGCCGACGCGTTTCCAATCCCCATGTAACTTTAGGGATTATCGTCAGGGCTGAACCACGGTGTAATCTGAAAGTTAAAAAAGAAGAATTCTTTAGGACCAATAACAGCCTTCTCTTCTTCATTATTATTTCTTTCATAAGTGGAAATTAGTATACCTGTACTTTAAACGAGGTTATCCAGTCAGTTTGACTGGCCTTTTCTTGAAGGCAGCCTTGATATTTCGGGTATTCAGACCTATGAGGTAGAGATTATAGATGTAAATCATCTAATTCTGCACTCTCTAATAATAGTTGGATTAACAGTCTCATGTAGGCTTAAATTGCTTACTTGGGCAGTTGGTTGTTCCCAAAGAGTGTATCCAGGCGGGATGCAGCGCTATCAAATTTAAGTGTTTTGACCTCCTGTGCTTTTATTTGAAAGCCATCTCTCTGTGCCTGTAAAAACATATTTACATGGTGGCCAGTATTAGAACCAAGCGCCTACGTGGATATTTAAGGATAAACATTCTTTTGTCTAATGCTTACTTGAAAAATTGTTGTTTTCACTCTCGTGTGTCTATGAAGTTCGACGCCCAGCGCCCGTTTTCATACTTTCAATCTCTGCAACAATAAATAAGGTGATGTTCGCATCATTATGGTATTTAAATTGAGTCCGACATTCGGTGTTGTTTATATTTAGTGCGGAGCTTGCGCTTGCCAATTTAAACGCGTGTTGCTATTGTCGGTTGTAACTCTATTCTCAACGTGGACCGTTGCAACATTGTAACACTGCAGTCTATTTTAGCAGCCGGTCGCGTACTTAGCTTTATTTGCGCTGATGTTGTCATGCATGCTCCTGTGAGGCAGTGCGTTTGGGCTTATTACTAAGGTAGCAAACACTAAAATGCAAGGTGAAATATGTTGGCACTCACTCTTTTTGTCTCTCTCGTCATCTTCCGATGCTGGCTTAGTTGGGAAATCCTTCGGTCAGTAGGTTACGCTTGTGCTGACGCTGCCGTTTTTTAAAAATTCTCAATGACAGGAAGTTCCCGGAGGATGTTAATGGTTTTGTGGGAGTTGTAGTCATTTGCGACTTATTGTTGTTTGTTAATCTGCTCCCAACTGAACAAGTCATCTCATCTGGGGCGTCATTAATCGTAACTAATGCTTAGAGAAAATCACCCGTAGTGGTTAATTCATTGCTTGATTGAGTTCTGACATTTCATTTAAGCCTTTTAGAGTACAATTAAATTTCAAAATTAAATAGGCTTCCTTTTTCAATAGCAAATTTTCAACGTTGCCACCACGTGGTGGTTGCTTTATTCCAGATAAAACTGTCCATGCAAAATCTCTCTCTGAATGGTTATTTTCCACAAAGTGCGACACCATAGGCGCTGTTAGTACCTGTTTTTTTATGCGGGACCGATGTTGCACTATTCTTTGGTTGATTTGCTGATTAGTCGTCCCAATGTACAATTTTGGGCACGGGCACTGAATAGCATAAACAGTGTTCTTGGTTTTACAATTAGTAAATTCTTTGTGGATCCAATTGATGGAATCATATGCAAACTCATGACCTTCAATGGTTGTACTGCATACGGAACAATTGCCACATTTGTGATGACCTTCAATGGGCTGCATGTTCCATTGGGCTCGTAGATCTGTCTTCTTGGTGGTTTGAGCGATGTCTGCTCTAATGATTCTTTGACCAATACTTTTGTTCTTTTTCATTGCAAACAACGGTCTTTCCATCGGGCATTCCAATTCGGTTAGAAGATGCCAATTTGTCAAGATAATCTTGCGAAATTTGTTAGTGTGTGGTCCAAACGTGGACACACACACTAGTTTCGGGCAAGAGTGGTTTTTCTTTCTTTGTAAGCAATACCTCACGGGGCGTATACCATGCCCGCTTAACAGCATGTTTGAGCATTTTTCTGGGATAACCTCTTTCTCTGAGTTGATTGCAAAAGGTTTCAGCATTTATCATAAAATCTTCCTTACGTGCACAATTTCTCCGAATCCTTAGTAGTTGTCCATAAGGTAGGTTATCTTTTAAACTCCTCGGGTGAAAGCTTTGATAGTGAAGTATGGTGTTTCTATCAGTGGGTTTGCGATGTAACGTTGTTGTCAATTTTTGATCTTGTGCGAATACTTCTACGTCAAGAAACGTAAGTACAGTCCTGCTTTTTGTGATGGTGAACTTGATGTCACAATGCCTCGTGTTCAACCAATCATGAAATAGTTCAAGATGTTCTTCTGTGCCACTCCACAAGCACCAGACATCGTCTATAAACCTGTACCATTGCGAGATGGATTCGCTAAATAGATTGTTATTGGTAATAAACTTGTCTTCAAATAGTGCCATAAACAATACGGCCATCTCCGGGGCGAAGGGATACCCCATCGCGGTCCCCTTGACTTGCATGTAGAATGTGTTCTCAAATTTAAAATAATTCTTCTTAAGGGCAATTCAGGCCAAATCCAGTATAAAATCAGTGGGAACTCTGTGAGGTTTTGTGCGTGTCTCCAAGTAGTATTCCATGGTTTCCAATGCTTCCTCTTGTGGAATTTGAGTATATAACGACGTTATGTCGAAGGAGACTAGCCATTGGTTCAAAGGATCAAATGAGTGTCCTTCAATCTTGTTAATGAAGTCAGTCGTGTCTCTTATATAGGATGGCACCTGGTCCATAAATGGCTTGAGGAAAACGTCCACATACTTTGCAATAGGCTCCAACACTGATTCACAGCCCGAAACAATTGGTCTTCCGGGGGGCTGTGTCAAATTTTTATGAATTTTGGGGAGAAAATAAATCACAGGGATCCTAGGGTGTGATTTATTTAAAAACTCATATTCCTTAGGTCCTAGGATCCCTTGCTCTAGTCCCCATTTAAGTTTGTTGGTAATTTCCCCTTCAATTTGGCGAGTGGGGTCTTCATTTAGTTGGCGGTACCATTCCGTATTTAGTATTTGACTTTTTGCCTCTGTCACATACATGTCTTTGGACCATACGACTAGGGCACCGCCCTTGTCCGCAGGCTTTATGATTACGGAATCGTCTCTTTGGAGATCTCTGATAGCTTCATGTTGTTGTTTGGTGATGTTCATTTTAGTAAAAATTTTTTGCTTTTCCAATTGTGAAATTGAGGACAGGACTGCCTGTTCAAAGGCTAAAATTTGTTTTGGCATCATATGCGTTGGTGGATTAAAATTATATTTCTTGGCTAATCCAGATGGTTCAATATTGCCCGGTTTTCTTTCCCATAGAAGAAAGCTTTCAGCGAATTTTGCGAAAAAATTCTAAAGCTTCTATCTTCAAGTTGGCATAGTCTGTAGTTGTGGAGGGAACAAATTTGACTCCTAATTCCAAAACTGACTCTTCAACTTTTGTCAGCAGTTTTGACGATAAGTTTACTATTGTCGTTGTTCTCAAGTCTTGTAAAAGTTCTTGCGGGTTCTCATTTCCCATTGTGGTTGTTGTGGCTTGAACCGCACTTCGATTTCTTGGGTCGCCTTGCTCTAAAAAAGTATTCTGTCTTTTAGATGGTCCTTCTCTAGGATTAGCATCTCCTGATGAATCTGAGGAAGAGGATTCTGAGAATGTTGTGAATCGATTCTTTGATCTCCCTTGATACTGGGTGAGAGCCCTACGTGACTCCACTTGTGTATAGTAATCGTCCTTTAGATATGGATACACCGTTTCGATGTTGAAAGACTTTGTATCCTTTTCAAACTTGGTGGTTTTGAAATGTATTGTGTTATCCTTAAACGTTTGGATTTCCTTATCAATTTTCTCAAGTAAAGCTCTTGCTTCAGATGTAGTATGATTATTTTTGATGGTTTGAGTCAGACTGTCTAGTTCTTCTAGTTCTTTTTGACAAATTCGTGCAGCAGTTTCTATGGTATGGACCATGAGGTCACGACTACATTTGGTACTTATAAAGCTGAACCCTTTCTTGTACTGGGGGTCTTCAGTGAAAATCACTGGAACATTTTTAACTTGAAGACCCCAGGGGATTGTGCCTGCTTTTAAGTGTTCAAGTAAGAAATGTCTGTGGTATTCCGTCCAAATATGTTTTTTATTTAAACGGATAAGTTTCTCGGACTCATTTTGCTGTTTCGCAGTTGTACTTAGGGATGTAGAAGAGAAGGGGGAAGGAGTAGAAATTAGATTCTGAATGTGTGACTCTGAAAATGAAAGTGTATCCTTCTCAGCCATATTATTCGATAGGCCTGACAGTGAGCCTGCCTATCTGACTGGATCTAAACTAAGTCAGAGCTAACTTTAAGCTGAAACCCTCGCGGGATCACCCGCTCTACTTGTTTGAACAAAAAGGGGTTACATCCATCTCGGGGGCCTGGTAGGACGTGATAAAGTTTATAAAAAATAGAAACCTGGCCACCAGTTTTCAGGGCTGCTGTTTATTTCAGCAGAATGCGGTGCAATGCATTCAGTCACTGTACCTTACTTCACTACTTTGAGTTATATTAAACATTTTATAGAACCATTTCATTTTTCAATGAAGCATTCAAAAGATACATTCTTCATTTTACAGATAAAAGTGAAAAGGACATGTGAACAATAATGTGAAAATGCAACAGACAATATAGAAAA
This sequence comes from Calotriton arnoldi, assembly GCA_963921515.1. Classification (NCBI taxonomy): domain Eukaryota; kingdom Metazoa; phylum Chordata; class Amphibia; order Caudata; family Salamandridae; genus Calotriton; species Calotriton arnoldi. The sequence continues at coordinate 928,166 of CAWUFW010004008.1, read as the reverse complement.
TTGTATACATAACATTACAAACAATTACACCAGTCATTGTTAGTTGTACATGAGCTCTCTCAAACAAAAGTCCTTGTACTTTGCTGCTAATTAGAGTCGAGCTATCTATGGGGAAAAAAGAAGAATTTAGGAATCTCTCTGGGGATATATTTGTACTAACAACCCTCTCAAGAGTCCTATTTAATTACAATCCCTCATAGAAAAAAAGGGGAAAATGCCGACGCGTTTCCAATCCCCATGTAACTTTAGGGATTATCGTCAGGGCTGAACCACGGTGTAATCTGAAAGTTAAAAAAGAAGAATTCTTTAGGACCAATAACAGCCTTCTCTTCTTCATTATTATTTCTTTCATAAGTGGAAATTAGTATACCTGTACTTTAAACGAGGTTATCCAGTCAGTTTGACTGGCCTTTTCTTGAAGGCAGCCTTGATATTTCGGGTATTCAGACCTATAAGGTAGAGATTATAGATGTAAATCATCTAATTCTGCACTCTCTAATAATAGTTGGATTAACAGTCTCATGTGTGCTTAAATTACTTACTTGGGCAGTTGGTTGTTCCCAAAGAGTGTATCCAGGCGGGATGCAGCGCTATCAAATTTAAGTGTTTTGACCTCCTGTGCTTTTATTTGAAAGCCATCTCTCTGTGCCTGTAAAAACATATTTACATGGTGGCCAGTATTAGACCCGCCTTCTTTGACCTCAAAGATATATTGAAGTTTTAGGCCAATTTCAAACGGTTGTTATCTGACAAAACTGTTAGAGGAGGTGGTGATGTCCCAGTTGCAGTCATTTGTGCAATCTTTCAATTAGCTGGATGATCCTTAGGCTGGCTTCAGGCTGAACAAGAGCTCTATTTCGGCATCATCTGTATTTTGTGTGATCTGCATCTGGAGAATGACCAGGACCAGGTATTCTTACCATGGTTCTCTTGGATTGGCTGACCACTTTAACCGCATCTCATCCCCCAAGCTAGATCACCGCCATAGATATGTCTTTTGGCCTGAGTCTCTGGCCACACACCACCTCTGCCAGTGATAGAAGTCTGCAATTTGTCTATAATGTTCGACAGCGAATCTCTTCTTTGTATCTCAAATCAAAGCGGTCTCTCTTAGCGTCTACTAAAAAGTGCAATTAAATTTTGACACCTTTCCCAAAGTATTTTAGTCACCCTTGCAGTGGTAATCTTCTAGAAGTACCTGAATCCATTTATGCGCACACTGCTGGCACTGTGGGGCCTGCAGGCAAGAGGGAGGCCAGATGATTCTAATACCTTCATCGGCTTCATTTCAGTTATTTTAAGGGATAAAAATGGAAGTACTCCAGAGGCCGGGCTAACATCCCTTCACCTGCCGAAAAAAGTAACATAATGGGGAACTGCCGCCAACGGCCAATAGGTCAAGGGAGCCGCGGGTCGAAAAAGTTTTGGAGCCTCTGACATAGAGTGTTTCTATGTGGTATAGTTCCACATTGGTCCTCATGTATCAACTGTGGCAGGCACTCCAGCAGTCAAGATGGCAAACTTTTACTGAGGATTTTCACATCGTCAGGGAGCGATAGGATGTCACCTCTGAAACATCCTTTTTCTGGTTTGGGCAACATAACAGTAAGCACCTTCCTCATAGAGGCTGGATGCAGCCCCCTCCCGTATGCCTCATTGTAAACTTCCAGCAAGGGATCTGACATTCTCCCCACCCTGCATTGGCAAAATTCAGCCAGCAGGCTGTGCCCTCCTGGGGTCTTAGCGATCTTCAATGCCCATATCGCTGCCATTATTTCTTCCCTGAGCATGGGAACGTCCAAATTGTCCCTCTCTTCCCTCGATAAGGAGGCCATCTGCAAACCAGCCAGGTATGTATCTTCCACCAGCAGACCACTGTTGGGCGGCGCCACATAAACCCTCTGCAGGTGGACTGCAAAGACTTCCATTATGCCCTGTTGCATGCACACCATCAGCCCCGAGCATCCCGGACCCCACCATTGGAGGGAAACGTGGAGAGTGGCAAGCATTCTACTATCCTTATCTCCCTCCATGTGGAGTCGCTGTCTGTAGACTGAGCAGGCAAACATATCTAATTGATCCCACATCTCTAGCAGCCCTCGCTTACACTCCTTCATTTAAGTTATCGCAGCGACTGCTCAACCACACAGTCCTCCAGGATGCAAAGTTGCTTTTCCAGGACATCTAAGGACCTGGATAGTTGTTGCATCACACCTTAGGATACTTTCAAACACTCTCCATGCAACACTACCTTCATGGCATCCTATTCTAAGGCTCTCAGCATCTCACTTCCCTAGCTCTCAGTAAAATAATGATCTAGAACCTAAACCACCGCATTTGCAAACACTGGGTCCAATAATACCTCAGCTTGCATCCTCCACAATTGCATGTTTGGGACATCCCTACTCACCTTGAAAGAGACCAGGAGGGGCGAGTGGTCTGAAAGGCCAGATAGGAAATATCTTCCACAAATTGAATCAGAGCTTTAGACAGTAAGCAAAAGTCAAGATGACTATGCGTCCTTGTTGCAACACAACACAAAGCAGGAATATACTCTGCCTTGTGGGAATAGTACCCTCCATACATCCTGCAGTCCCAAAACCCATCATAATCTCCCTGAGAGTGCTTGTCATTGCAGGCTTGGTGTCAATTCTTGGGGAAGACGGTCCAGACCACCATCCAGCACACAGTTCAGATCTCCAGCAATCAGTACCTCAGGGCCAACATGATCTGCCGCAGCACTCAACACTGACCAAAAGAATTCAGCGCTGTCCATGTTTGGGGCATACATATTAACCATACACAAATCCCTAGCATCTAACGCTCCTGAGACAATCTCATATTTTCCCTCAGGTTCCAGATTAACTTCCTTGGTCACAAAGGGAACACCAGGTCCAACCCAGATCACAGCCCCCTTGGCATAGCTGGAGTAGAAGGTCCCCATCACCTTCACCTCAGTTGTTTAATGCAGTCCCCTTCAAGTCTGTGTCTCCTGCAAGAATGCCACGGAAACACCATAGCGCCTGAGGTAGGAGTAAACTCTGTATTTTTATGGGTTGACCCAGTCCCCCAACGTTCCATGTTAAAAACTTCCAAGCAGTAGCCATAGTTTCCATATAACTCGCTCTCCTCTGTCCCACAGTGCACCACTCACACTCCACCCCCTAAAAACATACAGTGTGCCACGTATCTGGTTCGGGCATTATAGAGCCAATTTTTACCAACTGCCAGTCCTCCTAACATGTAGTACTATAGGGCCTCCTGCCCCACCCAGGACAGTGTAAGAAGGGTGCTCTGGTTGCAGTCCCCCACCACAACACTCCAACTGGCAGCCGGCTTCACAGGGGCTCCTCAGGCACCCGGCAGGAAGGCACTCTCTAAACCAAGCACACTGAACAGCAAGCCTCCTTCTTTGCGACAGCACAGGAAGTGTGTTAGTCCAGTTATGTGAACCGTATAAGGCAGCTCTCAATAATGTAGGGGTCATATGCAATTTACACAATTCTCCTTTCTGCGTTATTTGATGAGGGAAGGGCGTATTCACACTCTCTCCAGTCTGGGACCAACAGTCACTCACCCCCTGTCTGAGGGCTTTTAGGATTCTACACAGCTCCATGAGGACCTAAAGGGCCCTAAGCAGCAGAGTCCCAAATTCAGGGCAGGCCGACCATCATCGACCCCACCTGCCACTCCCAGGTGCAGGGATCAGCCTCCCAGCTGGCCCCCCCTGAGTTCCAGGCTTCACCCCCTGTCCACGGGGCCAATGCAGTCATCCAAGGTACAGCTGCACCCAGCCGGGCTCTCAGTCCTGTGTGCAGGCCTCTGCGGCTCCGGCCGTCTTTCCCCCAGGGCCCACCAAGCAAGTACACAGCAATGCATGACCAGGCTTCTCTGGCCCGTGCAGCTGGTCGATGTGTTAACAGAAATTGAGTCCCCCGGGGCCAGCCAACAATGTCCACAATTGCCTCCTGGTCCACTCCAGGGTGCTCCGGCCAGGAAGGCACCTTACCAGCAATGCATCGGGGATACCATAAGCATCTGGTGCCTCTCTCGCTCGGGTCCTCGATTCCGCTCGGACCGCCAGGCTCAGATCTGAGCATGCTGGCTCCCCCTCTCACACCAGGTCCCCATGCCTCGGGGACTTGGATGCCCTGAATTGCACCATCAGGGGCCAGGAATGAGCTTGGGGGGTTGGACCCGACTCGTGTGGATTAATTTAAGGCTGCGCTAGCGTAGGATTGAGATAGGATTTATAGTTTGCTGGCGGGAGCTTTGGGAAACACGGCTAGCTGGCTATCTTATCAGGCCACGCCCCCCATAATTACAACCTAAACCTACGCGTTTCGATGCTGTATTAATCTCAACAGATACTACAGACCAGCAAATTCTTTCTCCTGGATTTCAATATATATATATATATATATGCAAAGAAGAGAGGTTGGCCTCAGACGAAGTGCGCTCTCAGCAGATTTATTTCTAGAAGGAAAAGAAAAACTTCAATCAATCACATATAACCAGCAGTCCAATGCCGACGCGTTTCGAGCCTCACGCCCTTTGTCAGAGGCATCCTGCATGAGAACGGCAACATCACTACAAAATATATCCCCTCTTTTATATCAATCATTCTCAGGTGAGTAGACGGCTTGTGCCGAGGATTCTGGGATCTGTGGTTCAAAATACTGCCCATGTGGGCTGCTGTCGCCACACAATCCAAAGTTATTGTCTCTGCTGATGGCATCCAACAAAGTTCCTTTCCTTTACTCAAAATCTGCTGTTCCACTCAAAAGGCTGCCCAGATAAGCACGCCGTGGACCCGCATTGCTTCTTGCGGTGGCGCCACTTCATGACCGGGCTGGCCGTATAAATGCAGAGAAGACAGGTTGTCCCCAGACGAAGTGCGCTCTCAGCAGATTTATTTCTAGAAGGAAAAGAAAAACTTCAATGAATCACATATAACCAGCAGTTCAATGCTGACGCATTTTGGGCCTTACGCCCTTTGTCAGAGGCATCCTGCATGAGAACGACAACATCACTACAAAATATATCCCCTCTTTTATATCAATCATTCTCAGGTGAGTAGACGGCTTGTGCCGAGGATTCTGGGATCTGTAGTTCAAAATACTGCCCATGTGGGCTGCCGTCACCACACAATCCACAGTTATTTTCTCTGCTGATGGCATCCAACAAAGTTCCTTTCCTTTACTCAAAATCTGCTGTTCCACTGAAAAGGCTGCCCAGATAAGCACGCCGTGGACCCGCATTGCTTCCTGTGGGGGCGCCACTTCACGACCGGGCCGGCCGTATAAATGCAAAGAAGAGTGGTTGCCCCTAGACGAAGTGCGCTCTCAGCAGAGTTATTTCTAGAAGGAAAAGAAAAACTTCAATGAATCACATATAACCAGCAGTCCAGTGCCGACGCATTTTGGGCCTCACGCCCTGTGTCAGAGGCATCCTGCATGAGAACGGCAACATCACTACAAAATATATCCTCTCTTTTATATCAATCATTCTCAGGTGAGTAGATGGCTTGTGCCGAGGATTCTGGGATCTGTAGTTCAAAATACTGCCCATGTGGGCTGCCGTCGCCACACAATCCAAAGTTACTGTCTCTGCTGATGGCATCCAACAAAGTTGCTTTCCTTTACTCAAAATCTGCTGTTCCACTCAAAAGACTGCCCAGATAAGCACGCCGTGGACCCGCATTGCTTCCTACGGTGGCACCACTTTATGACCAGGCCGGCCGTATAAATGCAAAGAAGAGAGGTTGCCCCCAGACAAAGTGCGCTCTCAGCAGATTTATTTCTAGAAGGAAAAGAAAAACTTCAATGAATCACATATAAGCAGCAATCCAGTGCCGACGCGTTTCGGGCCTCACGCCTTTGTCAGAGGCATCCTGCATGAGAACGGCAACATCACTACAAAATATTTCCCCTCTTTTATATCAATCATTCTCAGGTGAGTAGACGGCTTGTGCTGCGGATTCTGGGATCTGTAGTTCAAAATACTGCCCATGTGGGCTGCCGTCGCCACACAATCCAAAGTTACTGTCTCTGCTGATGGCATCCAACAAAGTTGCTTTCCTTTACTCAAAATCTGCTGTTCCACTCAAAAGACTGCCCAGATAAGCACGCCGTGGACCCGCATTGCTTCCTACGGTGGCACCACTTTATGACCAGGCCGGCCGTATAAATGCAAAGAAGAGAGGTTGCCCCCAGACAAAGTGCGCTCTCAGCAGATTTATTTCTAGAAGGAAAAGAAAAACTTCAATGAATCACATATAAGCAGCAATCCAGTGCCGACGCGTTTCGGGCCTCACGCCCTTTGTCAGAGGCATCCTGCATGAGAACGGCAACATCACTACAAAATATTTCCCCTCTTTTATATCAATCATTCTCAGGTGAGTAGACGGCTTGTGCTGCGGATTCTGGGATCTGTAGTTCAAAATACTGCCCATGTGGGCTGCCGTCGCCACACAATCCACAGTTATTTTCTCTGCTGATGGCATCCAACAAAGTTCCTTTCCTTTACTCAAAATCTGCTGTTCCACTGAAAAGGCTGCCCAGATAAGCACGCCGTGGACCCGCATTGCTTCCTGTGGTGGCGCCACTTCACGACCGGGCCGGCCGTATAAATGCAAAGAAGAGTGGTTGCCCCTAGACGAAGTGCGCTCTCAGCAGAGTTATTTCTAGAAGGAAAAGAAAAACTTCAATGAATCACATATAACCAGCAGTCCAGTGCCGACGCATTTTGGGCCTCACGCCCTTTGTCAGAGGCATCCTGCATGAGAACGGCAACATCACTACAAAATATATCCCCTCTTTTATATCAATCATTCTCAGGTGAGTAGATGGCTTGTGCCGAGGATTCTGGGATCTGTAGTTCAAAATACTGCCCATGTGGGCTGCCGTCACCACACAATCCAAAGTTACTGTCTCTGCTGATGGCATCCAACAAAGTTGCTTTCCTTTACTCAAAATCTGCTGTTCAACTCAAAAGACTGCCCAGATAAGCACGCTGTGGACCCGCATTGCTTCCTGCGGTGGCGCCACTTTACGACCAGGCCGGCCGTATAAATGCAAAGAAGAGAGGTCGCCCCCAGACAAAGTGCGCTCTCAGCACATTTATTTCTAGAAGGAAAAGAAAAACTTCAATGAATCACATATAAGCAGCAGTCCAGTGCCGACGCGTTTCGGGCCTCACGCACTTTGTCAGAGGCATCCTGCATGAGAACGGCAACATCACTACAAAATATATCCCCTCTTTTATATCAATCATTCTCAGGTGAGTAGACGGCTTGTGCCGAGTATTCTGGGATCTGTAGTTCAAAATACTGCCCATGTGGGCTGCCGTCGCCACACAATACAAAGTTATTGTCTCTGCTGATGGCATCCAACAAAGTTCCTTTCCTTTACTCAAAATCTGCTGTTCCACTCAAAAGACTGCCCAGATAAGCACGCCGTGGACCCGCATTGCTTCCTGCGGTGGCGCCAATTCACGACCGGGCCGGCCGTATAAATGCAAAGAAGAGAGGTTGCCCCCAGAGGAAGTGCGCTCTCAGCAGATTTATTTCTAGAAGGAAAAGAAAAACTTCAATGAATCACATATAACCAGCAGTATTTTGAACTACAGATCCCAGATGGGGATGGGGTCCCCGGGGCTTAAATCGCCCTCGTGAGGGGTGCCGCACAGCCCCCTTCCCGTTTAAATTTTTTTTTTAAAAAAAGGGTCATGCCCTGGGGGATGGAGTCCCCAGGGGCCAAAAAATACTAAAAGAAGGGGGGCCACACAGCCCCCCTTTTAAAAATACAAAAAGAAAAGAAAAGCTGGCATCTTGCCGGCGGCCCTGCCCCCTCCCTGCACCACTCTGCAAACGCGCCTCCTGGCGTGTTCTGGGTTGGGGGATTAAGTCCCCTTGAATGCTAAGGGTCCTTAGGGGCCAACTAGCCCACCAGGTACCTCCAGTAAGCCCCACGCCCCTTTTCACACCACTCTGCAAACGCGCTTGTTGGTGCACTGCTGGTGGGGTGATGAGGTCCTCTTGTGTCCTGAGGACCTCAGGACTAAAGTGGACTTCATCCCTTAAGCAGCAGTGCACCAGGCAGCGCATTTGCAGAGTGGTGCAAAAAGGGGGCGTGGCCTTGGACCACTCTCAGCAATCGAGCTGTGTCAGGCTTACTGAAGGTAACAGGAGGGCTAGTTGGCCCCCCAGGGACCCTCAGGAGGCAAGGGGACTTCATCCCCCAACTAAGAGCATGCCAGGAGGCGTGTTTGCAGAGTGGTGGACAAAGGGGGCATGGCCTGTGTCCACCTCTCAGCAATCCCACTGTGTGGGGCTTACTGGAGGTAACAGGTAGGCTAGCTGGCCCCTAACCACCCCCAGCAGCGAAGGGGACTTTAATCCCCATCGAAGAGCGCGCCAGGGAGCGCGTTTGCAGACTGGTGGGCAAAGGGGGCGTGGCCTGCTATGAGAACTTACTAATGCTGCTGTGTGGGACTTACTGGAGGTAATAGGAGGGGTAGTTGGCCTCCAAGGTTGTCCTTGGGGGCCAACTACCCCTCCTGTTACCTCCAGTAAGTCCCACACAGTGGGTTTGCTAAGAGGTCTTCGAAGGCCATGTCCCCCTTTCTCTACCACTCTGCAAACGGGCCTCCTGGCACACTACGGTTTGGGGGATGAAGTCCACTTTTCTCCTGAGGGACTTTGGGGGCCAAGAAGCCCTCCTGGCACCTCCTGTAAGTCCTACGCAGTGGAATTCCTGAGTGGTGGTCAGGGCACAGCCCCCTTTATACACCTCTCTGCAAATGCGACTACTAGTTAAAGAAGCATTTGCAATGTAATAGGTTCCGCATTTGCGAGAGTTAGAGCTATTGGTGTTATAAATGTAAAAGTGTTTTATTATTGTTTCTTGGAGTGAAGTGGATGTAGGTTGTGTGTAGTGGAATTATGTGGTATGTTGTGCAGTGAAATTTATGTGGATAGAAAGTATGTGGTATTTAGTGTATAGGAACTATGTAGAATAGGATTATGTGTTATGGAGAGTAATTGTGTGGTATAATAATCTGTGTTGTGGAGTGGTAACCTCAGGTTTAGTCTTCCTCGTTTCCATTGAATCTAAACTATTGACTCAATGAGACAAAAAAAAGAAGGAACCACTGAGGAGCACTTCTGGACCTAGTCAGAGGTATGAGCAGGGCCACTGGAATTATGCGAATGCTTGGCTGCACCGACTTTTGCACAATTATACATTTTCCGCATTTGCCTCATAATCCATCATCTGCTGCATAATCTGCAGATTTGGAAAAAAAAACCTTGTGTCTAGCTCAAACAGCTCAAATGTTACCAAAAATGCAGCGACAAGTGTTACAGCGTGGTGGAAGGCCCTTTGCAAACCTAGATTGGTCACCTGTTACTTATTGCTAAATTTGGGTATTAAATTGCTACTAATGGTGTGCAAACCACTCTTGCTTATTTCTGCGCCTCTCTTGCCTCTTTCTGTATTTCTGTTGCTTCTTTCTGCAACTTTCTTTCTTTTTCTGCACTTCTTTTGCCTAGTTCTGCTCACCTCTTCCACTTTCTGTACCTCTTAGCTCTTGCCTCTTTCTGCACCCTTCTTCCCTCTTTCTGCACCTCTCTTGCTTCTTTCTGCACCCTTCTTCCCCTTTTTGCACCCTTCTTGCCTCTTTCTGCAGTTTTCTTGCCATTTTCTGCACCTCTCTTGCCTCATTATGCACCTCACTTGCCTCTTTCTGCACTTCTGTTGCTTCTTTCTACACCTCTGTTGCTTCTTGCAGCAATTCTCTTGCCTTTTTCTGCACTTCTCTTGCTTGTTTCTGCACTTCTCTTGCTTGTTTCTGCACCTCTTTTGCGTCTTTCTGCACCTCTGTTGCCTCTTTCTGCACCTCACTTGCTTCTTCCTGCACCCTCTTGCCTCTTTCTGCACCCCTCTTCCCTCTTTCTGCACCTCTCTTGCCTCTTTCTACACCCCTGTTCCCTCTTTCTGCACCTCTCGTGCCTCTTTCTGCACATCTCTTTGTTCTTTCTGCACTGCTCTTGCCTCTTTCTGCATCCCTCTTGCCTCTTTCTGCACCTCTTTTGCTTCTTTCTGCACTTCTCTCTCCTCTTTCTACACCCCTCTTGCCTCTTTCTGCACCTCTGTTGCTTCTTTCTGCACTTCTTTTGCCTCTTTCTGCACCTCTCTTGCTTCTTTCTGCACCCTTCTTCCCTTTTTTGCATCCCTCTTGCCTCTTTATGCACCTCTCTTGCCATTTTCTGTACCTCTCTTGCCTCTTTCTGCACCTCACTTGCCTCTTTCTGCACTTTTCTTGCTTCTTTCTACACCTCTGATGCTTCTTTCAGCAATTCTCTTGCCTCTTTCTGCACTTCTCTTGCTTGTTTCTGCACCTCTCTTGCGTCTTTCTGCACCTCTGTTGCCTCTTCTGCACCTCACTTGCTTCTTCTGCACCCCTCTTGCCTCTTTCTGGACCCCTCTTCCCTCTTTCTGCACCTCTCTTGCCTCTTTCTGCACCCCTGTTCCCTCTTTCTGCACCTTTCCTGCCTGTTTCTGCACCTCTCTTGCCTCTTTCTGCACTTCTCTTCCTTCTTTCTGCATCCCTCCTGCCTCTTTCTGCACCCCTCTTGCCTCTTTTTGCACCTCTGTTGATTCTTTCTGCACTGCTCTTGCTTCTTTCTGCACTTCTTTTGCAAATTTCTGCATCCCTCTTGCCTCTTTCTTCACCCCTCCTCCCCATTTATCCACCTCTCTTGCTTCTTTCTGCACTTCTCTTTCTTCTTTCTGCACTGCTCTTGTTTCTTTCTGCACCTCTGTTGCAAATTTCTGTATCTGTCTTACCTCATTCTGCACCCCTGTTCCCTCTTTCTGCACCTTTCTTGCCTGTTTCTGCACCTCTCTTGCCTCTTTTGTCACCTCTGTTGCTTCTGTCTGCACACCTGTTCCCTCTTTCTGCACCCCTTTTGCATGTTTCTGCAACTCTCTTGCCTCTTTCTGCAGTTCTCTTGCCTCCTTCTGCAACTCACTTGCCTTTTGTGCACTTCTCTTGCTTCTTTCTGCACCCTTCTTCCCTTTTTCTGCACAGCTCTTGCCTCTTTCTGCACCTCTCTTGCCTCTTTCTGCACATCTCTTTGTTCTTTCTGCACTGCTCTTACCTCTGTCTGCATCCCTCTTGCCTCTTTCTGCACCTCTTTTGCTTCTTTCTGCACTTTTCTCTCCTCTTTCTACACCCGTCTTACCTCTTTCTGCACCTCTCTTGCTTCTTTCTGCACTTCTTTTGTCTCTTTCTGCACCTCTCTTGCCTCTTTCTGCACATCTCTTTGTTCTTTCTGCACTGCACTTACCTCTGTCTGCATCCATCTTGCCTCTTTCTGCACCTCTTTTGCTTCTTTCTGCACTTCTCTCTCCTCTTTCTGCACCCGTCTTACCTCTTTCTGCACCTCTCTTGCTTCTTTCTGCACTTCTTTTGCCTCTTTCTGCACCTCTCTTGCCTCTTTCTGCACATCTCTTTGTTCTTTCTGCACTGCACTTACCTCTGTCTGCATCCATCTTGCCTCTTTCTGCACCTCTTTTGCTTCTTTCTGCACTTCTCTCTCCTCTTTCTGCACCCCTCTTGCCTCTTTCTGCACCTCTCTTGCTTCTTTCTGCACTTCTTTTGCCTCTTTCTGCCCCTCTCTTGCTCCTTTCTGTACCCCTGTTGTCTCTTTCTGCACTTGTCTTCCCTCTTTCTGCCCCTCTCTTGCTTCTTTCTGCACTTCTCTTGCTTCTTTCTGCACTGCACTTGTTTCTTTCTGCACCTCTCTTGCAAATTTCTGTATCCCTCTTACCTCTTTCTGCACCCCTGTTCCCTCTTTCTGCACCTTTCTTGCATGTTTCTGCACTTCTTTTGCCTCTTTCGGCACCTCTGTTGCTTCTTTCTGCACTTCTCTTGCCTCTTTCTGTACCCCTCTTGCCTCTTTCTGTATCCTTTTGCCTCTTTGTGCACCTATCTTGCCTCTTTGTGCACCTCTCTTGCCTTTTTATGCTCCTCTGTTTGTTCTTTCTGCACTGCTCTTGCTTCTTTCTGCACCTTTGTTGAAAATTTCTGCATCCCTCTTGCCTCTTTCTGTACCCCTCTTCCCTCTTTCTGCACCTCTCTTGCCTCTGTCTGCACACCTGTTCCCTCTTTCTGCACCCCTTTTGCCTGTTTCTGCAACTCTCTTGCCTCTTTCTGCAGTTCTCTTGTCTCCTTCTGTACCTCACTTGACTCTTTCTGCACTTCTCTTGCTTCTTTCTGTACCCTTCTTCTGCAGATCTCTTGCCTCTTTCTGCACCTCTCTTGCCTCTTTCTACACATCTCTTGGTTCTTTATGCACTGTTCTTGCCTCTTTCTGCACCCCTCTTGCCTCTTTCTGCACTTCTCTCTCCTCTTTCTGCACCCCTCTTGCCTCTTTCTGCAATTCTCTTGCCTCTGTCTGCACCCCTGTTCCCTCTTTCTGCACCTCTTTTGTCTGTTTCTGTAACTCTCTTACCTCTTTTTGCAGTTCTCTTGCCTCCTTCTGCACCTCTGTTGCCTCTTTCTGCACCCCTCTTGCCTCTTTCTGCACCCCTCTTGGCTCTTTCTGCACCCCTGTTGCTTCATTCTGCACTTCTCTTGTTTCTTTCTGCACCCCTCTTGCCACTTTATGTACCCTTCTTCCTTCTTTGTGCACCCCTCTTCCCTCTTTGTGCACCTCTCTTGCCTCTTTCTGCACACTCAGGGCTACTTTTAAACTGACCTCAGGCGCAACAGTGCACACATGCAAGTGCACAAAAGGGCTGCTGGCCTCTAAACTGCCATGCCCTATTATATGCTAGGGACTTAGAGGTAGTTTTAATCCCCCTGCCCTATTATGTACTAGAGCCTTACAGGGGAGGTCATGCCAATCACAGGGGTACCCCAACCCATAGTGTACCCTAGTGTATGTAGGTGTCTTCACTGTATTCTAAGTGTCTTTCAGCATAGCACTGGCTCCGGGCCTGGTTAGGCAGAGCCCAGGGTCAGTCAGAGTCAGTTACCACCAGTACAAGTCAGCAAAAAGTTGGGGGGTGCCCAGGGCACAGGATGACTTTGCAACAAGGCCTCTTTCTGCACCTCTGTTGGTACTTTCTGCATATCTCTTGCTTCTTTCTGCACCTTTCTTCCTCTTTCTGGACTTCTGTTGCCTCTTTCTGCATTTCTCTTGCTTCTTTCTGCGCCTTTCTTACTCTTTCTGCACATGTCCTACCTCTGTATGCATAGTTAGAAATTAGCATTTAAAAAACCTTATAAATTCACTAAAAAAAACATAGGTTTCAGGGACGTTATAGTTAGAAATTAGCATTTAAAAAACCTTTGAAATTCACTGAAAAAACCATAGGTTTCAGGGACGTTATAGTTAGAAATTAGCATTTAAAAAACCTTAGTAATTCACTGAAAAAAACAACAGGTTTCAGGTACGTTATAGTTAGATGGACATTTCACTTGTACAAAACCAGAGAAATTCGGCCGTTATAGTTAGTTGAGCTAACTATAATTTGCGCCCCCGAAATGCACTGCTGATGATGTCACATATTACATAATTCATGACATGGTCAGTGACATCACTGATGACATCTCAAATGACATCACTGATGACATCATCCACATGATAATCTGATGCACCTCCTCACACCCTAATATAACCTTTGATACACCCACTCTAAAATACAGACTACCATTTTCGAAACCATAGACACACCAATACCAGTTATTACACACACACACATCCACTCATTCACCCATACAGTCAGTCATACATGCAGTCTCTCATCAATACAGCACTATCACATGCACTCATATACCTATACAGACACTCACACACCGCCACTCATCCATAGAGGTACTCACACACCTAGTCAATCATGCAAAGAATCAATCACACTCCCATTTACTCACCTATAAAGTTATACACACACCACCTCACTTATTTATACAGATACTAACACATACTTACTCTCTTAAACAATCACTGATACAAGCACACACTCATCCATACAGCCACTCTCACAATCACTCACTCTCACATATAGTCATTTATATACTCCAACACTCACATATACTGCCTTTCACATATGTAGTTACTCACACATGTACCACTGAGACATCCATTCACTCACCAACACACCCATACACACACTCACCCACCCATACAGCCCTTCACAGATGCACTCTTGAACCCATACACCCAAAGAATCACCCACTCACACATCTATGCACAGTTACACACCCCCACCCACCCACACAGACACTCAGGCACCCATTCAGATACTCAGACAACCAATCAATAACCCATATAGACACTCATGTAGCTACTCACCAACCCATGCAGCTGCTTACACACCAACTGACAGACTGATACAGCCATTCACACAGTTTAGTCACTAACCCATGCATTCAGTAAGACACGTTTAATCACTCACTTATACAGTCAGTCACGCACCTACTAAATCATCCATTCAGACACTTATACACCCACTCATTCTTTAATACACCTTGGCATATATATATATATATATATATATATATATATATATATATATAAAACATATTTACACTTTACAGAAACACACAGTCACTGGATGATGTAATCAGTGATGTCATCAGTGATGTCATTTGAGATGTCATCATTGATGTCATCAGTGATGTCACTGACCATGTCATGAATGATGTAATATGTGATATCATCAGCAGTGCATTGCGGGGCGCGAGTTATAGTTAGCTCAACTACCTATAACGGCCGAATTTCTCATGTTTTGTACGAGTAAAATGTCCAACTAACTATAACGTCCCTGAAACCTATGGTTATTTCAGTGAATTTCTAAGGTTTTTTAAATGCTAATTTCTAACTATAACGTCCCTGAAACCTATGGTTTTTTCAGTGAATATGTGAACCGCGTACAACAACAGCTTCCAAGTACCACAATCGCGCGGACAGTACTGGGTGCACTCATCGGGGAATGTAAATGTTGCTTAATTAGGCTAATTCACAGAGAACTGACAGGCACGTTTCGGCAGAACGCCTTTTTCAATGTCGACTGTCCACGCGATTGCGGTAGCTATATATATATTCACTGAAAAAACCATAGGTTTCAGGGACGTTATAGTTAGTTGAACATTTCTCTCGTACTAAACCAGAGAAATTCGGACGTTATAGTTAGTAGAGCTAACTATAACTCGCGCCCCCGCAATGCACTGCTGATGACGTCACATATTACATCACTCATGACATGGTCAGTGACATCACTGATGACATCACTGATGACATTTCAAATGACATCACTGATGACATCACTGATGACATCATCCAGTGAATGTGTGTTTCTTTAAAGTTTAAATATGTTTTTATCAGCACGGCACTGGCATTATGCGATTGTGCGCCGATTTTCGCATAATTACAGATTTGCCGCATTTGCCACATAGTCCACCATCTGCCGAATAATCTGAAGATTTTAACCTCAAAAATATGTTTTTAGCTCAAACGGTTCAAAAGTTACTAAAAATGCAGTGACACGTGTTGCAGCGCAGCGGAAGGCCCTGGACTGGTCAGCTTCTGTTGGCTAGTGCTTTATTTGTGTATTTAATTGGTACTGAAGAGGTGCAACCAATGCACAGACTGTTACCAAGTTTAGAAATGACAAAAGAATGAAGTAATACTATTATAAAATATGCTGCATTATGCGACATAATGCGCCTTTTCTTGCTGCATAATTTACCCAAACCTGCTGCAAAATGTGGCCCTGTCCTGCCGCATAATTCCAGTGCTCCTGATTATCAGTACTGCCACCCAGCTGAAAGGTGCTTGTACATTATCAGTACTGCCAACCAGCCGAGAAGCTCAGTACTATGTTTTATCAGTACTGCAACCCCACTGGGAGATGGTGCTTCCAGTTTGTCACTAGTATGGGCGTAGCCCGGCCGAGAAATGCAGGTATTTCCATATATAGGTTAGTGCAACCTGTCCTTTGAGTGCAGTGCTTGCAAATCAGCAACGTCGCTACTCTACTGAGGAGTGTCAGTGCCTCGACCCAGACGTCCAGTTAAAAGCCGCGCAGAAGAGCCTCACTCTCTTATAAAAGTCACGACGAGCTCTTGAGCGGGACCAGTATTTTCATTTTTTATGTAAATTAATTGCAATCCGGCTGAGAAGTGTCAGCACTCGTATACTGTCACTATCGCAGCCCGGCTGCAAAATGGTTTTAGAATTTAAAGCACCCGTACTCTCGTCTAAATGTATTACAAACACTGAACATGGCTGGCATTACCATATACAAACATTACAGCCCTGCTCAGAAGTGTCAGTGCTCGTATATAATGCTGATATTAGAAAAGTATTGTAACTTGTCTGGTAAGCGTCGGTGGAAAAGTGCCAGTGTTCTCTGTTAGGCGCTACGACGCCTGGCCGATGCACTTCGTCTGTTAATAAACACTTTCATTCATATGAAGTAGTTAACTGAT
Organism: Calotriton arnoldi; assembly: GCA_963921515.1. NCBI lineage: Eukaryota > Metazoa > Chordata > Amphibia > Caudata > Salamandridae > Calotriton > Calotriton arnoldi. The sequence goes on along the minus strand of CAWUFW010004008.1, from coordinate 911,663 downwards.
GCTTTTAAAATTCCTTGTTTAGGACTGAGGGGTAGTTGCAGGTCAGTTGAGCATGTTATACTATTTTTCAGAAAACTTTGCTGTATAGTGCTGCTCCAGTACTGTGTAACGCAAAGGCATTATTAATATTTTTTGTGCCGTTTTACATAGCGCGAACTTTGCACCAAGGACTTTAGCGCGCTTAAGAGGATACATTACACTTTTTTTTAGGCACGGATATGTTATACTCTTTTTTTCTAGGCACGTGGAGGTTAAGTGATTTGCCGAGGGTTACGGGATGTTTGGACGAGGCGGAGATTTGAACTTGGTTCAGCAGCTTCAGCCGCTGGGCTACCTCAAATTTAAATTGTGAGACTTCCCACATTAAAACTGTTCAGATGGTTGCTGGCTACAAGTGTCTGCTGCAGGTAACAGTTTGCAGTTTGGCGGGTGTCATTCCAATTGTTTTTGTATGGTGTTTCATATACTCCACGCAGGTGTTGATTAACGATCGCCACCTTACATGTAATTTATGTAGCGCCTCCTGACCCAATGGGTCCCAGAAGCGCTCCGATTTTCACCATGTTCATATGCTTACACTTCTGGGCTGGTGTGAATACTGGTAATATGCGATCCCAAGCACTTCTGGGCTGGTGTGAATATTGGTAATATGCGAGCACAAGCACTTCTGGGCTGGTGTGAATACTGGTAATATGCAAGCACAAGCACTTCTGGGCTGGTGTGAATATTGGTAATATGCAAGCACAAGCACTTCTGGGCTGGTGTGAATACTGGTAATATGCAAGCACAAGCACTTCTGGGCTGGTGTGAATACTGGTAATATGCGACCACATCTAGGCTGGGTTGTAATAAAGGAGCACTGGCACTTCTTGACTGAGTTGTAAAACTGGTAATACATGAGCACTGGCACTTGGTTGGAATACTGGAAATATGCGAGCTCAAGCACTTCTAGAATAGAGTGTTTACTGGTAATATGTGAGCACAAGCACTTCTAGGCTAGAGTGAATACTGGCAATATGCGAGCAGAAGCACTTCTATGCTAGAGTGAATACTGGCAATATGCGAGCACAAGCACTTCTAGGCTGGGGTGAATACTGGTAATATGCGAGCACAAGCACTTCTATGCTAGAGTGAATACTGGCAATATGCGAGCACAAGCACTTCTAGGCTGGGGTGAATACTGGTAATATGCGAGCACAAGCACTTCTATGCTAGAGTGAATACTGGAAATATGCGAGCTCAAGCACTTCTAGAATAGAGTGTATACTAGTAATATGTGAGCACAAGCACTTCTGGGCTGGTGTGAATACTGGTAATATGCAAGCACAAGCACTTCTGGGCTGGTGTGTATACTGGTAATATGTTAGCACAAGCACTTCTAGGCTAAAGTGAATACTGGCAATATGCGAGCACAAGCACTTCTATGCTAGAGTGAATACTGGCAATATGCGAGCACAAGCACTTCTAGGCTGGGGTGAATACTGGCAATATGCGAGCACAAGCACTTCTAGGCTGGGGTGAATACTGGCAATATGCGAACACAAGCACTTCTAGGCTGGGGTGAATACTGGCAATATGCGAGCACAAGCACTTCTAGGCTAGAGTGAATACTGCCAATATGCGAGCACAAGCACTTCTATGCTAGAGTGAATACTGGCAATATGAGAGCACAAGCACTTCTAGGCTGGGGTGAATACTGGTAATATGCGAGCACAAGCACTTCTGGACTGGTGTGAATACTGGTAATATGTGATCCCAGCACTTCTGGGCTGGTGTGAATACTTGAAATATGCGAGCACAAGCACTTCTGGGCTGGTGTGAATACTGGTAATATGCGAGCACAAGCACTTCTATGCTAGAGTGAATACTGGCAATATGAGAGCACAAGCACTTCTAGGCTGGGGTGAATACTAGTCATCTGCGAGCACAAGCACTTCTAGACTATAGTGAATACAGGTAATCGGCAAGCACAAGCACTTCTAGCTGGGGTGAATACTGTTAACCTGCGAGTAGGAGCACTTCTAGCGGGGGTGAATACCGGTAATATATGCGCACCAGCACTTCTCGGCTGGGATGAATACGTGTTATACTTGAAGTGCCTGCCACCTTTCGCTCTGTTGTAATACTGGTAATACGCGAGCACTGACAGTCCTCTGTTGCTACAATAGGCTTTCCATGGAAGCACCAGTACTTAACAGGCGGATAGCAGCACTTCTCAGAAGTGTGTTTGTACGGGAGGGGCAGTGAGTATCTGCTTATTTTCTTTCCAAACACCGCCTGCAAGTGGCTCAGCACAGGCGTGTTCTCCGGGTATTCGGCTGAAAGGCGCTCGCCTTTACAAGCTGCACTTAGGAGACAGGCAATCCCCACTCGCCGCTATACAAATATTTACAGGCCCGATTTAAAAGCCCTGGAGCACCTTCTGCTAACAGACAGAGAGAGCTGCCCCGACTGTCCCGATCACCTGACTCACAGCTCACGGCTGCGTGCCTGGCTTTGATCAGCGCTGAATGAAACTGGAGTCTCTTTTTTACGCCGAGCGCCTCCACAATGCGCCCTTGTACCGCCAGCCACTTCGGCTACAGTGTTATTCCTTCCCCGATAGAATAAAGGTCATATTAAAAAATACCGAGGCAGGTAAAAAAATGACATTGATGTGAGGTTGAAGGAAACGTCCCTATCGCTGTCTAGAAAAAAGTAACTTGCGGCAGGCGAAAAACTGCAGCAAAATAAAAGCCGCTATTTTCTGGGGCCGCCTTCCCCAAATACATCATTCATATTGTTGAATTCTGAGATTTCAAACACAGTTAGTGCGCCAACGCCTGGTCACAAAGTTTCCTAGAGATGTTGGAATAAGTTCAGGTTGCGGGTGCCTCTTTGTGACTGGCACATCGGGGTGGCGGTGGGGGCATAAGATGGGTGCTACCTAATGTACACAGCAGAGGGAGGGTGTGTTTGTGGCTCCCAGGGACTCCGCTGCAGTGTAAAATAAAGAGCGAACCTTCAAAAACAAAATCTATTTTATCTGATGACAATCCACGGGCATGAGTTGAAATCCGTAACCAGGAAAATATCAATGATGGGCTAATATATCAGTTACAAATGCTCCCTCGCTTGCCAAAAATGAATGATGCCTTGGAGCATCCACAGACCGCAATCTCCCTTGAAAAATAAAATACGCGTTTCAATCACGACTCTTCTGCTGCTGCCTGCCACGGGTTTCCATCTTCAGGTTGCCGCCGTCAATGGGGAAAGCAGCTCCCAGACGGGAGGGAGGCGCTTACTTTGCTGTTTCACTTAAGGTGCTATATCATTCATGGATTCCCCGCCCCTCCCCCGGCCTCTTTGTACTCCGGGTCCCCATTAGCACCACCGTCGCCGCACATATGTCTGCATTGAAAGCAACAGCACCCCTCCCACACACACAGCTACTGCTGCATCCTGCACGGTGTTGCTTCTAACACACACACGTATATATATATGGCTCTTCCCAAGGCAGTAACCAGTAATCATTTTAGCATTGCCCCCGGGACCTGGCCCACCCGGGGGCCTCATTAAAATGAAGCGCGGGAGGCCGCGCTTCATTTTTTTTTATAATTTCGGCGGGATTCGCGACCCCAACGCGAATTCCGCTGAAATTATTTTAAAAAATGCTTTTTTTGGCCCTGGGGGTCCTTGTGGGAGCCCCTGAGCAGGCCTAGGGGGTCAGGGTGTTTCTACCCTGCCCCCTTTTCTTGTTTTTTATCTTTGTTTTACTGTTTTCTTGTGACTTTCTACCGAGTCACAAGATGGCTGCCAACACTTCCTGGTTTGGAGTGTTGGCAGCCAATCAGAGTGAAGTTCGTGCCCGGGAGGGTTCGCGAACCCTCCTCGGTGCTCAGATATCGAAACTTTTTCTTTTTCTAATTTCTCAGGAACTACTGAACGGATTTACACCATTTAAAAAAAGGGCTCCTTCTGAACCAAGACCTACCTTTTTGCCAAATTTGGTGTAGTTCCGTTCAGCAGTTCGGGCTGTAGCTTTGTCTAAAGTTTCCTATGGAAATTAACATGGGGAAAACGCGTTTTGGGACCCCCCTTTTCTCTCGGCCCCCGCTTGTCGAATCACCCCGAAACTTTCAAGACAGGAGCTGACCGGAGCGGGCCACTAGTTTTGAAAATTTCGCGAAGATTCGTCAACCGGCGCCAAAGTTATTGGGAAAAGAAAAAATGCTTTTTGAATAGAAACAAGGTCCTAACTATAACTACCTACTGGCGACCGCCAGTAGGTAATATATATATATATATTATTATTTTTTTAATTAAAGCTTAAATATTGACAATTCAATTACAAAACATTAACTGAATTAACAAATAAATAAAATATTAAAATTGTAAAAAACATATAAAAATATATAAAATTCAAAATAAACAAATAATAATAAAAAATTATTTTTAACCAATATACGGAAAAGTATTGGAGTCTGGGAACATTAGATATACTAATCCAACTCCAGTTTATGCAACAGTAGGGAAATTGCTGAGGTGTTAAGTTTACTATTCCCACTCTTGTTAGTGCAACAGTAGGCAAAGTGTTATATTAAGGAGGGGTTTAAATTCCTTTTCTTACTTCAGTCAATGCAACAGTAGGGAAAACGTAGGACTTTGTAGGGTTTAGATTTACCATTTCTACTTCAATCTTTGCTACAGTAAGGAAAGCGTTAGTCTTCAGAGGGTTAAACCTATTATTCCAACTCCAGTCTCAGCAACAGTAGGGTAAGCATTAAACTTTGAAGGGGTTACTTTTAATAGTCCTACTCCAGTCACCGCAATGTTGGACAAACAGCGCAGCAGTAGGGGAAGTGCTGGACTTCGTAGGGTTTAAATGTACTATACCCACTCCAAACAGTGCAACAGTAAGGAAAGTGTTGGACTTCCGGGAGGTTAGATTTACTATTTTGCCTCCAGTCTAAACAACAGTAGGTAAAGCGTTAGACTTTGGAGGGGTTACATTTAATATTCCTATTCCAGTCAGCTTAACAGAAAGGAACGTGTTGGATTTCAGAGGGGTTACATTTAGTATTCCTACTCCAAACAGCACAAGAGTAGGGAAAGTGTTGAACTTCGGAGGGGCCACATTTACTATTCCCACTCCAAACAGCCGAATAATAGGAAAAAAATTGGATTTTGGAGGGGTAAGACTTACTATTCCCACACCAGTCATCGCAACACTAAAGCGTTGGACTTCGGAGTGGTAAGGTTTATTATTCCTACTACAGTCTAAGCAACAATAGCGAAAGTACTTCACTTTAAACACATTACACACTTGAATAACCCTATTAATTTAGGAAAAATATTCAACTCTTAATATAAACATTATTAACTAATATTAAACATATATGTATTTATTTAAAAAAACAAGTAAACAATTACATAATTAATAATCAAATAAATAATTATTAATAAAAAGATTATTTATTTATTACATAATTAACTTTCCACACAATATATCCCTAAAATAAAACTAAAATAAATAGGTATAGTATAATTTACATAACTGATAATTAACAATTAATAATTAATTTCTAATGAATTATAATTTAATTAAATCATTATCCTATACCTGTACAAACCTAGCCACTCACTCCTAAAATATAACTAAAATATATACGTATTACACAATTTACAGAATTAATATCAGTCACATAATTAATTACAATACAATAATTAATTAATAATTTAGTACCTAATTAACTTCCCACCCTATCCCCCTAAAAAGCCAACAACCCAATTCAACACTATAAATTACTATTAACAATTAAATAAAAAATTCATAATCACTTAAAATTACAAACTATATTAAAAATATTAATAACAATTATACAAATAGTAACATAAAATTATTATATGAACTAAAACACATGAAAATAATTTAAAAAAGATATTAAAAACAACATTACTGAAAACCATATTAAAAACAAAGATATTATTAAAAACAATACTACATACCAAAAAAACCCAATATTTTTGACAACGATATTTCTATATCACAATATTTTATTTCTGATATGTCTTTCTTCCGCAATTTATAATTCAATATCTTGTCCATATAACTCATATTGCATGGTACCAATGCTAGACAAAACACATGCAGTGCTTGACCCGCCATGGGTATGGAACAGGCACCTCCTTGGGCTGCAAAGAGAGATATTCCCTCCGGCTGATGCAAACTACAGTAGTGATCATCACAGTCGCTCATACCATGCAGACCAATTAATTATAACCAACAGGCCTCCTTAAGGAGGGACACTGCAGAGAAATGTGAAGTAATAAGTATGAATCACAACAAGTGAGTTGCCATTGGGTCATTTGGCTTTTTCTGCCTGAGACCCGCACAGTCACTCTTGCATGGTCTGTAGATTCTTTGGGGCTTATTTACAAGCCCATTGCGCCACCCGTACGTCACTTATCCCATGTTAAAAATGACGCAAAAGTGGCGCAAGAGGCTTGTAAATAAGCCCCTTTGTACTTAAACTTTCACTCTAATATATTATTATATAGTCTAAAACATATCCTTGTATAATCTGCTCGCTATTGCTGACAAACGTAGGGAAAGTAATCCTCTAAATAGCTCAGACTAGTGAGCACCATCTGTAAGAATCTGTTTGTAAACTCAAGGTATTGCTTTGTAATCTTTGTTAGCCAGCAGAGCTGCTCTATAGACAATAAGCCACTGAATCAACTCCCAGCCTGACCGTCCTCTCCCACACTGCCATCACTGCCATAGAACAGGAAGATTCCAGCCAGCATATTGTTTGTGTTCTGTGTTCTCTGGGACACTGATAGTTATTGATTCTGAAAGATTAGTAATTTCGATACCCGATATTTTTATGACAATAATTATCTCCAAAGTAAATATGGTTTATCAGTTCTAAAGGTATCATCCAAGCTAAAAGGAATAATTGCTGTATTTCTAGTAATTCCTGAATAGCACCTTACAGCCTCAATCCAGGGTTCTAAGCGTTAGTAGCAGGCATAATTGTACTCGGCATACATCCCTGGCGAGTTTCTCTGTTAATTTATATTTTTAGGCTTTGATAGTTAATAATGATTGATTTTGATGAGTTATATAAAGCATATCGATTCGTTATACTTTCCTTTTCCCTTGGAAAAGCCTATTATATGCACGGTCACTGAAATGTATTGCTAACAGACAAGTAAAAAATGTTTTCCAGCATACAAAGTAATTAAAATGAAAGGCATTTTTTTGTCCCTTGGCTTTATCCGCAAAAATAAATACAGTTTCAGGTACATTGCATCCACAAGTGAGAACATGCTTATGAAAAGCTGACCTGGTGGACAATGCCGACGGTGTAGTCCACAGAAGTAAAGAGGGTTTAAAGAAGGTAGCTGTTTGCTCAACCTTGGCATTGTGTCCTGAGCATTAACGAACATTTCAAAGTGCATGTGGTGCACATGACAAACCTAACTTTACAAAGATGCAGTGATAAATTCAGAATTTACAATGTCCACAACTTCAAAGCACTACGGGGCATATTATCAAAGGCAGTATCGCCACTTTAGCGGCACTTTTTGCCGAGAAAGCGGCGATATTTTTATCGCCCTATTAGCAAGCTGTCGCTAACAGCTGTTAGCAACAGCTTAATGGCGATAGCGGCCGTTTTGTTGCCGCTTTGCATGTCAGCAATAATTATCGCTAATGACATGCAAAGTAGGCGTTCCCAACTAAAATCAACTGCAAACAGTCGCAAACACAACTTCCCCCTATTATCAATGCCCGCGAAGCGATAAAAAAAGTCGCGCTAACCGCGATTATCGCTGGAATTTAACACCTGATAAAAACTTGACTTAACCATCTTGTCAATGGGAGGTGGATTGTAAGGTTAAGTCCTCACCTGCCTATTAGCAAGCTTTTCATTAGCGCAGTGAATTTATCGCTGGATTTCTCGCGCTATTGCTGGGTTTCGCCGCTATCGCTGGATTTTTATCGCCTTAGAGATAAGGGTTGATAATAATGCGTTATCTCCACGATGAAATCCAGCGATAGCCGGCAATAAAAAAACAGCGCTAAGCGCGCTTTGCGATAATTATCGCAAATCCTTGGTAATATGCCCCTCCATTTTTTAATAAGGAACATAATGCAATTAGCTTTGGCAAAGCCAATCAATCTCGGTTTGCCAACTGTATTGCACTGAATTGTATCGTGGCATTTATATAGCCAATGCTCTATGGTCACTGCTATTCACTTTGCCAATGCTGGATGCTTGCAAAATTCGCCGACATTGACAAAGTCAATAGAGGTGATCAGCAGGCTTTCTATAGAAAGGTATAGACAATATTGTGTTCTATATTTCCAAAGTGGCCCCCACATTGCATGAAGCAATTTTACAGCACAGCTCGGGCCATATTGAAATTGTAGAAATCAATTTTTCATACTTCTAAGATGGCCGCCTTGCTGCGTGATGCAACATAATGATAAAACATTACAGCCTCCTTGAACGTATAGAAAACAATATTTTCATACTTGCAAGATGGCCATCACATATACTTTCTATACTTTTAAGTTGAGCGCTCATCACCAATACCCTAGCCAATAAAAATGTGAATATTAAAAGCAACCAGCACTGACAAAGACATTAGTGTCAGCCCCCATGAAGTGGTATAAAAGCCGCATGGGATAGAAACTCGGGTAAAGGAGGTGCTATGAGGCACTGGAAATTACCACAGGACAACATTTAGGACATCACTAAGCTCACCAACCGGCACCTTGCATGTCACAGAAGAATTCGGAGAGAGTGTAGGAAATGTTCAGGTCTGTAGGTGACATTCTGAGCATCACTAAGCTTACAGCCGGTGTCTGGTGCACCGTGGAAGAGTAGTGCGAGAGAGTGTAGAAGAGAATGGTTTTCTGAGCAAGTGATAGAGCAGAAGTGCACTCTCTATGCAGAAAAAACAGAGTAAGGAGGAGGAAATCCACTCTCATGGAATGCTAATTAAGACATGAAAGTTAAACTAAAAAAGTAGTTTCATCAGCAGTGGAAGGATTCACCTTATTGAATCAAAAACTAGGGTAAACAAGGGCAGGACAAACATAAGAACAGCGAAGAAAGCCCCTGCCAATAAAGAGCAGAGTACAGAGTTAGACAAGAAAGCCATCAAATCATGAACAAAGGGCTGACCAAAAGCCCACACTATTTAAATCTTGATCCATCAAATGCAATCCATATTGCATATTTCCAGAATTTCAGGAAGTCTTCAGGACAGATTTTCAAAAACAGGGCTAAATAGGCCTATATAACTGTTTGTGGGTATGACCCAAAACAGCACTCATGCCCACACAAAGCCAATTTACTCTGCACACTTCACTTTAGGGCTGCAGCACTCTTGTTAACTGATTATGCCACCCAGGTCGGCCACTTCTTCTGGTTACATGGAGGCTTTGTCAAGCCACAGTTTCCAGAGCACAGATCCCCCGCAGACAACATTACTGTCATCAGAAAACCCTAATGCATGTCCTTTCCTGCAAGGGGATGTGATATTCTTCTTTAAGATTCCTTGATTTGCCAGTATTTTTATCATTGTCTTTTTTGTTTCCCTGTGATTTTCATTCTCTGTATCACACACACACCATATTATTCTGTTGCCATTTCTCTCTTTTCTCTTTTTAATCCCCGGTTCTGGTTTTCAGAATCTGTGGCATTAAGTGCACCCTTTGGATTGCTTCCCTTATGACCTCTAACTTGGCAGGATATTGAAAACAAGTCACAATTTTATATTAAATCATCTGTTGTAAGACTGTAACGTCAGTCATTTGTAGTCCATTTCTGAACAAATAATAGGACTTCATGAATGTTGTAGTTTTGTTGTACTATTCTCAGTTATCTGTATTTTTCATAATACCCTTCGCCACAATCATATATTAATTTACAGTTATCCTACATCCAAATATTATTAATTTGAAATCTCAGAAGGCTTTTCATCTAGCACCATGGGAAATGATTAATATTCTTACAGCTTTGTGGTAATTGCTGTGCAAAACCTTGAAAACGTCCTGTAGGAAATTGGGTTATTAGTTGTGTGGCCTGCACAAATAATAGGTCCGCAATTCTCCTTACCAGGAACCAAGCACCCCATTGTAGCACTCAACTCTTTCAGGATAGCAAGGCAGAGCAGTCTAAGGTGGCTAATGATCACCATTCACTGGCACGCAATATTAACAATCAATAAATGATTGCCCAGTCAGGACTTTTTCTTTAGGAAAAGGTGAAGTACATTTATTACACACACATCACTACACAGTAATTTACAAATATGTAAGTTGGCAGATGGGAACTAGATGGCATTGCAAAATCACCTTTGATCCTGTAAAGGGGTCATGCAAACATATACGGTCTATTAGCTTGGTCAAAGGTTCAAGAGGAACAAACCACATGTTAAAGACATCATCTTGTATGTAAATGCAATCATCAATGCAATCACCAATAATAATAATCATGTATAAATGCACTTATTAATGTCAATAAAGCATATGCACAGAGAACAATAATCACTGTAAGCATTATTATTTCAATAAAGTGCTTTAAAATGAGCAAAACAGATGTCTGTGTATTTTTAATAAGCTTTCCAACATTAAAACTGCAATAATAAAAGCAGCCCCTAGAGGGCATCACATTCTGACTACATTACATGCAGCCAAAGACTTAGCCCCCTAGAGGGCGCTGTACATATGTACCTTCTTTAAACATGTTCAGACCACAGAGAACGCAACCATAGAATCAGCCCCTAATGGGCACTGCACTCCCAGCTGTACAGCAGAAGGTCCAGCCTTGGGAGTGCTTTGAAACACTGAGAAAATCCCGGAGTGGTCCTGGTTTCTGAGATGCTGCAGATGTTGGGTTGGGTTAGCAGTACACCTCCATGTGCGACTGTGTGAGCCAGCCGCTTTCTTCTTCCTGCCCAATCCGGGAGGCAGGGTGCCGCCTTTGGCAGTGGCTGCCCTGCTCCCCTAGCAAAATAGTCCGGGGAAGGGGACCCCGGGCCAGTAGAGAGTCTGGGGAGGAAGCCCCATGCACACCCACTTCCATCCACGACCCCTCTATGAAGAAAGTTTAATAGATTACTCTTGCATCGACCTCTGGGCTGTGGTCCACCCGGGTGTGATGGGAAAGGAGCAGTGGCAGAGCACCACGCGTTCAGCTGGTACAAAAGACACAGCTTGCCAATCTTTAAAATGCCATAGCTCGGGCCCCGTTGGGCTGACGGTCTGGGGCTCCTTGTACTGCTGGTGGCGAGCTCTAGCCACCAGCGGCAGTTGCAGCAGATCTCCTCACTTCCAAAGCAGTGTAATCCTCAGAGAGATGGCTCTCCTGGCTCCCTGCACCACTGTTCCTCCGGGTCTCGTTCTCTGGATGCCGAAGCCCAGGGCTTTCCCCTGACTGCTCCTCTGGAGTGGTCCTTGGGGAGACCCACTGGTCCTGTGGTCAACTGGGGCAACAGCTTTAGTCCTTTGTAGGTATCAGGAGGTTCTTCATTCCAGTTGTCCATGACAGCCCCAGGTTCCAGCAGTGAAGCACAGAAAATCACCAAGCAAGAGAGTCTTCCCCTTGTGCAAGAGTTTTTAAAGGGGAGTGGAATGTTCCAGGAGCCAGGCACCCCTGGCTAATCCTAGGATGCCATGTCACCTTTCCACCTGCGTCACCTTTCCACCCATGTCCCAATCCTCCTGCACAGCATGCTGGGACAGTTAAAAAATGGCATCACCCAGGAGTCACTAGTCACATCTCTCCTTGGGGCCTCAGCTGCGCCCCTCGCTGACTCCACTGCCAGGGTCTTCCTCATCAAATCTTCAAAGGGGAGCCCCCACCTATGTTGGCTCTGGTACAGTGTGACAGCTGATTGATTGATGCAGATCATTCATGCTACCTCTTTACTCCTCGGGAGCTGGGTGAAGCACTGTTAATTGCTCCCTTTGTGTGGGGAGGCCTTTGTCCCTGCTGCTGGAGAGAAATGTAATTAACCTGGCACAGCAGGGTAACAAAAGGCCTGGGTTCTGATTATGAGCTGAGCCAGGGAAATATGACAGTTCTGGATAACCCATAAGTTGTACAGATATTTTTTGTGGAACTTGCATATTTGATTTTCTCTCACAGGTTACTCCCCATTTCAATATGTCACTGGTCTCTTTATGCCAAAGGGAAGCAAAACTGTACTCTAAGGCAGTTTTCTCCCTATTTGTGCAATAAAGTGTCACTACAGACAAAACAACAAATCACACTGACTTTCTTTATTAGTGTACACTAAGAATATAAGGCCTACCCCAAGTCAGTATTCAATCCTGCAGAGTACCCACTGCTTCAGGCTTTCTGTGCATAGTTACTGGGCTGCACATTACAGTGGTCTCCCACACACAGCCCACAAACATGTGTAAACGTGTGTGTAAATGTAGTAACGTGTAACCAACCAAGTGCCCCTTACCCTTGCTGAGTTGTAGCTGCCTTATCTTAAAAGGTGGACACTGGTGGGAACCATGCACAGTCCATTTTCCATGTTATTACCGTGGGTGCGATGCATGCAGTGAGACTCACCCAAAGTAAAAAGTCTAAAGGAAAAAAAACATCTGGGTGTACTGAATGGGCGGAACCCTATTGCCACATGTCTTAACTGGCCAGTCTATCAAGAACCATTCCTTAATTTGTTTACATCAATTTCACAAATGTTTGGTATTACATTAAATAGGATCCTAAATAGTTTGAATATATGCAAAAATGTATTACTCTCGCCTTGCAACTCTATTTTGTTTTGTTAATCACTTCTTTCTCACTGTTTATTTTTCCGTGATTCAACTTTTTTTTTAATTTCACACATTTTCATCTCATCATCTGGGAAGATGATCTAGAATAGAAGGAGCAGCTTTGAGTAGTTAGCGGCTCAGAAGTCCACTTAACACACATTATTGAATGAATTGGAGGAGCTCATCATTTAGGATTAGAATCTAAATATATGTTACAACTTCTCTGTTCCTGATATGAGTCATATGGCTCCCCCTTTGTGTGTTAGAGAAAAAAACATACTTTTCATGTCTTTAGGTAGATCCTTCAGACTGAAATCAAACTGTGTGCAAAAACTATTTCGGCTGGCCCATCCAATATTCGTTGCCATACTGATAATTATTAGAATTTTCTTGTAAGGATGAATACTCATATTGTGATGGAAAAATGTACTGTTAATCACATTCCAGCCATCAAAAAATGTAAAAATTTAAAATGTTTGAACCATTTTAGTTCCCAACATGCAGATTCAGCATTAAAACACAATCTTAATGTGTGTAAATATGGCAGCCGTATCAATTAATCATTTCTCATAACTAACATTTATTTGCATTTTTTTTATAAAGAAACTTGTATCTATTTAACATTATGCATTTAACACATTTTAACTCTGACACCCTGAGAAAACACTTTGTAGGCACATCCTTAGCATTGGGTGTCATTTGGATGTTGGTGGGATTGCCTGCAACAGGCTGTCGGTGGAGGTCCCACCGACATCCATGCCATTGGTCTGACCACCGCATTACGATGCGGACGGTCGAACTTCAGCGGTCTGATGGAGAGACTGCCACCTCTGACAGGATCAAGGATCCTATAGGGGAGGCTGTCGGACTCCTATCCCTACCATGAAGGTGGTGCCTGCGCAAGCATCCCCATAGGGATCAGGATGTCCCTTTCAGACTGCCTTTCAATGGCGATCCCACCACCATAGAAAGACAGCCAGAAATTGACTTTGGGGGCTCCAAGCATGGCCCCCACCCCCGTGGGCCACTGCTAAGTGGCCAGGGGGCACATGTAGTGCCTCCCCACACATCCATCCACCGTGTGGCAGGCATGATGCATGGATGTGCACTTAGGGCCTCATTACAAGTGGACTGCCAGACTCGTGGGGGTGCGGGGGTGGCGGTCTTCCGACCACCCTATTATGACCAGTGCGATCCCTGGTGGTGTTGAGGTCATCTTGAGGCCGCAATATGCTTGGCAGGAACATCACGTTCCGCCAAGCAAATTACAAGTTTCCTCTCCACCATGGTTTTCATCGCCCATGAAAACCGTGGTGGAGAAGAAACAAAGGGAGCCCTACAGGGACCCCTGTTGCCTCTGGGCCGTGGGTTGCATGGAGGGGGGCACATGCACCCCAGTACCTGCACCGCATGGACTGCAGACACTCACACACTGCCACTCATCCATAGAGTTACTCACACACCTAGTCAGTCATGCAAAGAATCAATCACACTCCCATTTACTCACCTATACAGCTATACACACACCACGTCACTTATTCATACATATACTAACACATACCTACTCTCTTATACAATCACTGATACAAGAACACACTCATCCATACAGCCACTCTCACAATCACTCACTCTCACATATAGTCATTTATATACTCCAACACTCACATATACTGCCTTTCACATATGTAGTTACTCACACATGTACCACTGAGACATCCATTCACTCACCAACATACCCATACACACACTCACACACCCATACAGCCCTTCACAGATGCACTCTTGAACCCATACACCCAGTGAATCACCCACTCACACATCTATGCACAGAGTCACACACCACCCACCCACCCACACAGACACTCTAGCACCCATACAGATACTCAGACAACCAATCAATTACCCATATAGACACTCGTGTAGCTACTCACCAACCAATGCAGCCGCTTACACACCAACTGACAAACTGATAGATATTCACACAGTTTAGTCACTAACCGATGCATTCAGTAAGACACATTTAATCACTCACTTATACAGTCAGTCAAGCACCTACTAAATGATCCATTCAGACACTTATACACCCACTCATTCTTCAATACACCTTGGCATATATATATATAAAACATATTTAAACTTTACAGAAACACACAGTCACTGGATGATGTCATCAGTGATGTCATTAGTGATGTCATTTGAGATGTCATCAGTGATATCACTGACCATGTCATGAATGATGTAATATGTGACGTCATCAGCAGTGCTTTGCCGGGCGTGAGTTATAGTTAGCTCAACTAACTATAACTGCCGAATTTCTCTGGTTTTGTACAAGTGAAATGTCCAACTAACTATAATGTCCCTGAAACCTGTGGTTTTCTCAGTGAATTTCCAAGGTTTTTTAAATGCTAATTTCTAACTATAACGTCCGTAAAACCTATGGTTTTTTTCAGTGAATTTCAAAGGTTTTTTAAATGCTAATTTCTAACTATAACGTCCCTGAAACCTATGGTTTTTCAGTGAATTTCAAAGGTTTTTTAAATGCTAATTTCTAACTATAACGTCCCTGAAACCTATGGTTTTTTCAGTGAATTTCAAAGTTTTTTTAAATGCTGATTTCTGACTATGCCTACAGAGGTAGGACATGAGCAGAAAGAGGAAGAAAAGCGCAGAAAGAAGTAAGAGAAATGCAGAAAGAGGCAACAGAAGTCCAGAAAGACGAAGAAAGGTGCAGAAAGAAGCAAGAGATATGCAGAAAGAACCAAAAGAGGTGCAGAAAGAGGCCTTGTTGCAAAGTCATTCTGTGCCCCCAACATTTTGCTGACTGGTACTGGTGGTAACTGACTCTGACTAACCAGGCCCGGAGCCAGTGCTATGCTGAAAGACACTTAGAATACAGTGAAAACACCTACAGACACTAGGGTACACTATGGGTTGGGGTACCCCTGTGATTGGCATGACCTCCCCTGTAAGGCCCTAGTACATAATAGGGCAGGGGGAATAAAACTACCTCTAAGTCAGAGGTGCAGAAAGAGGCAAGAGAGGTGCAGAAAGAAGCAACAGAGGTGCCAAAACAGGCAAGAGAGGTGTAGAAAGAAGCAAGTGAAGTGCAGAAAGAGGCAAGAGAAGTGCACAAAGAGGCAACAGAGATGCAGAAAGAGGCAGAAGGGGTGCAGAAAGAAGGAAGAGCAGTGCAGAAATTACCAACAGAGGTGCAAAAAGAAGCAAGAGCGGTACAGAAAAAGGTAGAAGAGGTGCACAAAGAGCCAAGGGAGGTACAGAAAGAGGCAGGAGAGGTGCAGAAAGAAGGAAGAGAAGTGCAGAAAGAAGCAACAGAGGTGCTGAAAGAGGCAAGAGGAGTGTAGAAAGAGGTAGGAGAGGTGCACAAAGAGGCACGAGAGGTACAGAAAGAGGCAGGAGGGGTGCTGAAAGAAGGAAGAGAAGTGCAGAAAGAGGCAAGAGAACTGCTGAAAGAAGCAACAGATGTGTAGGAAGAAGCAAGAGAAGTGCAGTAAGAGGCAAGTGAGGTGCAGAAAGAGGCAAGAGATATGCAGAAAGAGGCAAGTGAGGTGCAGAAACAGGCAGGTGAGGTGCAGAAAGAGGGAAGGGTGTGCAGAAAGAGGGAAGGGGGTGCAGAAAGAGGCAAGGGGGGTGCAGAACGAAGTAAGAGAGGTACAGAAAGAAGCAAGAGAACTGCAGAAAGAGGCAAAAGAGTTGCAAAAAACAGAAAAAAGAGGTGCAGAAAAAGGGAAGAGGAGTGCAGATAGAGGCAAGAGAGGTGCAGAGAGAGGGAAGAGGGGTGCAGAAAGAGGCAAGAGGGGTGCAGAAAGAAGCAATAGAAGTGCAGAAAGAGGCAACAGAGGTGCAGATAAAGGCAAGAGGGGTGCAGAAAGAGGCAAGAGAAGTGCAGAAAGAAGCAACAGAGGTGCAGAAAGAGGCAAAAGAGGTGCAGAAACAGGCAGGAGAGATACAGAAAGAGGGAACAGGGGTGCAGAAAGAAGCAAGAGGGGTGCAGAAATTTGCAAGAGATGTGCAAAAAGAAGCAAGAGCAGTGCAGAAAGAACAAGTGCAGAAAGAGGAAAGAGGGATGCAGAAAGAGGCAAGAGAAGAGCAGAAAGAAGCAAAAGAGGTGCAGAAAGAGGCAAGAGAACTGCAGAAAAAGGCAAGAGAGGTGCAGAAAGAGGCAAGAGAGGTACACAAAGAGGGAAGAAGGGTGCAGAAAGCAGAAAGAGGGGTGCAGAAAGAAGCAAGAGAGGTGCAGAAAGAAGCAAGAGAAGTGCAGAAAGAATCAACAGAGGTGCAGAAAGAGGTAAGATGGGTGCAGAAAGAGGCAAGAGAAGTGCAGAAAGAAGTAACAGAGGTGCAGAAAGAGGCAAGATAGCTGCAGAAACAGGCAGGAGAGGGGCAGAAAGAGGGAACAGGGGTGCAGAAAGAGGCAAGAGAAGTGCAGAAAGAGGGAAGAGGGGTGCAGAAAGAGGCAAGAGGGGTGCAGAAAGAAGCAAGTGAGGGGAAGAAAGAGGCAACAGAGGTGCAGTAAGAGGCAACAGAGGTGCAGAAACAGGCAAGAGAAGTGTAGAAATAGGCAAGAGAACTGCTGAAAGAATGTAGGAGAGTAGGATCTGCCTCTTATGTTGCCCCCACTTTTTTTCTGATGTTTACACTGGTTTCTGGCTATAGTCAGGCTGGGACCCTGCTAATCAGGGCCCCAGCCTCTCTGTTCTCTCTAAACGATTTGGAGTGCACTCTAGGTGCACTAGTGATTGGATACTGTGGTACCTTATGAGTCCCTAGTAAATGGTACCCTAGGTACCAAGGGCATAGGTACTTCACAGGCCTACCAGCATGTCTTATGCCACCCCTGGGAAGCAGACTAAATCTGACACCACAGGCCTGCTACTGCAGCCTGAGTGAGGAAGTGCTAGCACCCCTCAGTGAGATATAGGTTCCCTATATCTCTCCTGCACACACATATAACCCTATCAGTCACCCCTAAGGCAGGCCCTATCAATCCTGAGGGCAGGGTGCTTGGCTTATATGTGAGGGGGTGCCTCTGCCTGAGCAGGGCCCCTCTGCAGCTCTCAGAGTCCATTCTCTGGTGCTGTTTGTGGATGCGGTTAAACCATATACTTTTAAGTGCATTATATCTTCGCGGTAAAATGCTAACTTTGGAATGGCTGCATCGAAACATGTCGTGTTTGGTGTCAAACACCTTGGAATACTACCCGCCGCCAGTCCTGGCGGCGGGGGTAGCATTCCACCCTTCTAGAGGGATAGACATGTACCTACTGTGGAAACGCGGTAGAATCAGACAGAGCCCTGGCATCACAAAATGGATGCCACCAGTCACAGACACTGGGCTGCCCTCCTGCTGATGACCAACACTCGCAGTGGAGGGAGCCCAACAATAGATATCCTGTCCCAAGGGGGTGTGACCACCTCCCAGACAGGGTTTAGTGTATTGGGGCTGGGTGGGTGCACTCTTAGAGTGCTTTGAAGTCCTGCACTGGGGAGCAGAAGGCTCCTCTGTGCATATGCCAGTTCAAACCGGCTCAGGGGCTACCTGTCCCTGCTCTGGCGCGAAACTGGACAAAGGGAAGTGGATGTAGCCACCCACTCCCCTGACCCTCCCATAGGTAGGGTCATAGAGCTAGTCCCTCCCCTCCTTTTAGTATAAGAGGGGGAACCTGTGCATTGCACCCTAGATTTCCCTGGTCGACGCTCTACAAGAAGAATCCCGGACCTTCGACGTTCCACTACCTCTGGAAGACTGAAGAATCTCCCTTGGAGTCAAGGAGTGACCCCTGCTTGGCAGGCACCAAAAACTACAAATGACGGTTGCAAACTACGCCGCTCCCGCCGGAGTCCAAAGTCCCTGCAGCCCAAGAAGTGGATTTCCTGACTTCTCAAAGGCCATCGTGAGCCCCTGTGAAGCTGAGGCCAGTGGACCCCAAGAGTAACGTGGAACCGCGACCCCTGGGTACTGTGCACTATTGTCAAGTGCAACCCCTCACAACGTTCCACGAACTTGTGCTTTGGACCACGTGTGGTCCTAGCCTCCAGCAGGAATCCCTCCTAAGATCAGTGGCCTACCACGTCCCGAGTGACCGTGGGCCCCTGTGAGAGAATCCTCCCAAGGCGTCTTTACGATCCCTTGCCAGCCGGCTTGTGGGTCCCCAGAAGACTTTCCAAAGAAACAAAAGGGCTTCCCTGGTTGCTCCAGGCCTGCCCTGACTTACCCTTGCTGGGTGAGTTCCACAGACCTTGCTGGTCTGCGCCATTGCCTCTTCACACTTTCCTTGAGACTTGCTGTTACCAAGGCTTGTTGGCTCCGATCGAGTTGCCGACACCGCAGTAAGCCCCAGACATCGTGGGACACGCCGAATCCAGCTCCTGGTTGTCGTCGACACCTCCTGGACCTCGTGGCTGAAGAGTCAAGGCAACCTTGAACGACCTGAACCCTGCGACGACGGTGGGCATTCATCTTCCTTGCCCCGAGTCACTGCCAAGTGACTTTGAACACTGTCCCCTCTGCTTTCAGGTCATCCTTCCACCGAATCCAGGCTTGGATTCCACCGGACACTTCTTCACACCATCACAAGCAGCAAGTCTTCTTTGATCGCCATTGAAAACGACGCCGCGACCCGACACCAAATGACACCTGTGCACCCGGCTTCCCTGGGTGAGGTAACTCCAGCACTACGGTGCTCCTGTAGGTGTGGGCCCTCGAACTACTTACCCTGTAAGTGACTTGCTTGTAGGTTCACCAGAAGTATCCTAAAACTCTTACTTTCCCCATGCGATTCTCGCACTGACTCGTACCTGGTTCGCGTCTGTGTTAGACACACCGCGTCCGACTCCCTTGCAAATCCTATCTGTAGACCGTATCCTTCGACTCGTACAGAGTCCGATCAGTGTGTTCGCCTCGAACACGCAAGGGACCTTGAACATTGATATCTCAATCGCGTCTGAGTGCATAGACTCGTACAGGATTCGCATCGGTGCCAGGTCACCGCGTCCGTCCCCTGTGGGTCTCCTACAACTACCTGGGGTGGTTCTTGGGGGTCCCTCGATTCTAGATGCCCTAGACCTAGGTCTAGCAAACTAAGATTGTAATATTCAATTGTGCTAAACTTATCTTGATAATATTTGACTTGTACATATGTTCCTATCCTCTAATCTCATAAAGAGATTAGTAGAGAGTGTTTATTAATAAATACATATATATTTGATATATATACCTGTGTGGTGTCTTTTCATTTGGTGATTCAAGAGATTGTGTGGTAAAACAAGCTGCTTTACATTCCTTCAAGACTTAGCCTGAAGGCTGCTCTCCACAGCTACCACTAGGATAGCTTTCTATAAAGGTTGTCTTAAACCTATCTACCATAAGAGTCGAATTGTTCTGGTGCAAGGTGTCCACTTTAATTAGTGAACAGCATATACCAGGCCAACTTCTCACATTGGTGGGCAGCGTGTGGGATTCCAGCTTGCTATTGTTTTACCAGAAAATCTCTATTTGAATTACTAACTGAAAACCACTATAGGTACTTAAGGTACATATAAAGTCAAGCTTAGTATCGATAAGTTCTACTGAACTTAGAGCTGTGTGCCAAGGGATAGCACACCCTTTCTACAGCTCAAGCTAGGATCAGTAGGTCACAAACTAGTGTAGGTAGTACAACACTGCACAACACTAGAATGTCCTTAAAGGGTGGAACCAGTGGATCCACTCAGCCTCAGTACAAGGACATGGCTTTCTCTGACTTGAGAGCCATGTGTGTTGAAAGACACCTGAGACTAGGACAGAGTCCCTCAACCCTGCACCTGATAGATCTGCTGACAGCAGATGATCTTAGATTGGCTCTAGGAGCTAATGGGTCTGAATCAGTGGGTGGGTCAATTACAGTATCTGGGTCAGACGATGAGAATCCGAATGACCAGGACTCTGTCATTGAAGGGCCAGGCCTCAAGGGGCCTGAAAAGGACAGAGGAATTCTCCCTAAGAGAACTGACAGAGAGGAAGAGAGGCACAGATCCCCTTCCAGGGAATCTGACCACTCTTATCACTCTGGCAGAGAATTTGTCCACCAGAGGAACTCATACTTTCCCATAAGAGAGACCTCCTCTGAAAGAATGTGCAAACTGCTGCAGTATGAGGAAGCAAGAGTTGCCCTCAGAACCAAGCAGTTGGCACTGGATAGAGAAGCCCTGGAGATCCAGAGAACTTCTCGACGAGAGGGGTTAGAACCCCTTGGTGGCAGCAACAGTGTCCCTAGAGGCAGAGAATCTATTCCAGACCATAGGAACCTGAGCAAGGTTGTTCCTCCCTACCAGAGTGGGGATGATATCCACAAGTGGATAACTGCTATGGAGAGGGCCTGTAGAGTACAGCAGGTCCCCCAGAAGCAGTGGGCAGCAATCTTGTGGCTCTCCTTTTCAGATAAAGGTAGAGACAAGCTCCTCACTGTTAGAGAAGAGGATGCTGATGATTATGAAGTCCTGAAGAGTGCACTGATAGATGGGTTTGGCTTAACCACTGAACAGTACAGGTTAAAGTTCAGAGACACCCAGAAGGCACAGACTCAGGACTGGACTGACTTTGTTGATTGTGCAACCAAGGCTCTGGAGGGTTGGCTGGTTGGCAGTAGGGTTACTGATTTTAAGGGATTGTATAATCTGATGATGAGAGAACAAATCCTTAATAATTGCAAGAACCAGTTGTTGCATCAGTACCTGGTGGACTCGGATCTGACCTCTCCCCAAGAATTGGGAAAGAAGGCAGACAAGTGGGTCAGAACCAGGGTGAGGCAGAAACCCCAGAACCAAGGGGGTGACACCAAGAAGCAAGATCCTAAGGGCTCTGAGAAAGGTGGGGAAAAGTCAAAAGACCAGAAGTCTTCACAAGGGCCCCAAAAATCTGCATCTGGTGGGGAATCACAGTCCAACAAGGGAAAAGGCCAAAAGAAGCCCTGGTGCAAATTCTGTAAACAGAAAGGGCACTGGACTTCTGACTGTAACAAGTCCAAAGACCAAACCACCACCACTCCTGCCCCTAAGGCAACTGTTCCCCCTAGTTCAGCTACTGGTGGAGGTGGTACACAGACTAAGGGTTTAGTAGGGTTGACCCTGGGTTCTGAAGTGAACTCTGACCTAGTCAGAGTGCCCACTCAGGCAATGCTGATTTGTGAGGGAGACCTTAATATGTCCTTCCTAGTGAGTCCCAGTAATCTGGGCAAATACAAACAGCAGCCTGTAATAAATGGCAAACAGGCTTTGGCATTTAGGGACACAGGTGCTAGTGTCACCATGGTGGCAGAGGATCTTGTGGACCCTGGACAGATCATCCTGGGCGAAATGTACCAGGTGACCAATGCAAGCAACACCAAGACCAACCATAGTCTGGCAGTTGTGAATTTCTCCTGGGGAGGGGTAACTGGCCTCAAGAAGGTTGTAGTCAGTGCAGACCTCCCTGTCGAATGTCTATTGGGCAATGATCTAGAGACTTCAGCCTGGTCTGAAGTAGAGTTATGGACTCATGCTGAGATGTTGGGCATCCCTGCAGAGGTATTTGCTGTGACCAGGTCACAAGCAAGAATGCATGACACTGAACCAGCTCTGGATCCTGGAACAATGGACCAGATGCTTCCCAAGAGGAGGAGCAGTAGGGTAAAGGCAGTGCCTTCCCCTCTGTCTCAGATCACGGATTCACCCCCAGAGGGAGGTGAAGCAGATCCTGAAGAAGGAACTGCCCCAGAGGGACTTGAGCCTGATCAGGTTGAGTTCTTGGGGGCAGGGGGCCCTTCTAGGGAAGATCTGAGGAAGGAGCAACAGTGCTGCCCCTCTCTTGAACCCCTCAGACAGCAGGCTGCTGCTGAGGCTGCTGGGAGTGCTAGTGGGTCCCATAAAGTTTATTGGGATGAGGGACTCCTATATTCTGAAGGTAGAGACCCAGCCCCTGGAGCCACCAGGAGGTTGGTAATACCTCAGAAGTTTAGGGGTTCCTCTTGACCTTAGCACATGATATCCCTTTAGCAGGACACTTGGGCCAAAACAAGACCTGGGACAGGCTTGTTCCACATTTTCATTGGCCACATATGTCAGAGGACACTAAGGAGTTTTGTCGCTCCTGTGTCACATGCCAAGCCAGTGGTAAGGCAGGTGGCACAACAAAGGCCCCCTGATACCACTACCGGTGGTGGGGGTACCCTTTGAAAGGGTAGGGATTGACATTGTTGGTCCCCTTGACCCTCAAACTGCATCTGGGCACAGGTTTATCCTGGTGGTAGTGGATCATGCCACCAGGTACCCAGAAGCAATTCCCCTGAGGACCACCACAGCCCCTGTGGTGGCAAGAGCCCTCATTGGAGTCTTCTCCAGAGTGGGTTTTCCAAAGGAGGTCATTTCTGACAGAGGTACCAACTTCATGTCAGGGTATCTAAAAGCAATGTGGAAGGAGTGTGGTGTAACTTACAAGTTCACCACCCCTATCACCCACAATGCAATGGTTTAGTTGAACGCTTCAACAAAACCTTGAAAGGAATGATTAAAGGACTCCCAGAGAAGCTTAGGCGGAAATGGGACCTTCTTCTTCCTTGCCTGTTGTTTGCCTACAGAGAGGTCCCACAGAAGGGGGTTGGCTACAGCCCCTTTGAACTTCTGTTTGGGCATCCTGTGAGAGGTCCACTGTGTTTGGTAAAGAGGGCTGGGAGTTACCTCTCAAGCCCCCAAACAAGATGTGTACTGACTGTATACCAGCCAGGACAGAAAGTGTGGGTGTTGGAGCCTGTGGCCCCAGCAGCCCTCCAGGACAAGTGGAGTGGCCCCCATACAATAGTTGAACAGAAGGGAGAAGTCACCTATCTGGTGAATCTTGGAACTCCCAGGAGCCCCCTGAGGGTGCTCCATGTCAACAGATTAAAGCCATATGTTGACAGGGCTGACATGGGCTTGCTCATGGCAACTGATGAGGACCAGGAGGAGGAGAGTGACCCTCTCCCCGACCTGCTCTCTCAGAACCCTGATGATGGGTCAGTAGATGGTGTTGCTTTGGCAAGCAGCCTCACTGACCATCAGCAAACTGAGTGCAGACAAGTTCTGCAACAGTTTAGACATATGTTTAGCCTGACCCCTAGTCAGACTTCCTGGTGCACCCACGAGGTGGACACTGGAGACAGTCTGCCTGTCAAGAATAAAATCTACAGGCAACCTGACCATGTCAGGGACTGTATCAGGACTGAAGTCCAGAAAATGTTGGAGCTAGGTGTAATTGAGCCTTCAGATAGCCCTTGGGCTAGTCCAGTAGTCCTGGTACCCAAGCCTCATACCCAGGGTGGTAAGAAAGAAATGAGGTTTTGTGTAGACTACAGAGGCCTCAATGCAGTCACTAGGACTGATGCCTATCCCATACCCAGGGCAGATGAGCTGATTGATACTTTGGCCTCAGCCAAGTATCTAAGCACGTTTGACCTAACAGCTGGCTACTGGCAGATCAGATTAGCTGATGATGCAAAAGCCAAGACAGCATTTTCGACCCCTGGTGGGCACTACCACTTTGTGGTGATGCCCTTTGGATTGAAAAATGCACCTGCCACTTTTCAGAGGTTGGTGAATAAAGTTCTGACTAACCCTGGGCGTAGTTCGCGTAGTCGCGCTACGCGAGCTACGCGAAGACGTCGAGCGCTACGCGAGCTTCGCGAGCGTGCGTAGCTGCTTGGCGCGCCCGTTCGCGATGCGTTTTTCTTGCTCGGGAACGCGTTGTTCGTGTTCGGGACGCTGTTTGCGTGCTCGGGGGCGCGAACTTACCCATGCGGTCGCCTATGGGCGCGGCCATTTTGGTTTTCACTTGTCCCGCCCGTTCGCGATCCCTTATTTCCTGTTCCGGGTCGCGTATAGCGTGATTGCGATGCGCATTCCATGTTCGGGAACGCGTTGTACGTGTTCGCGACGTTTTTTGCGTGCTCGGGGAGAAATATTGCGCGAACTTACCCATGCGGTCGCGATGGGCGCGGACATCTTGTTTTACCACTCTATGCTATGGTTCTGGGCCTGCTTTTCTATCCTCCCTCAATCTTTGCAATCCTTAGTTTTTTACACTGTTTTTCAATTTTTCTTTATTTCTTACCTATCTCTCTCTCTCTGCCTAAGTCTATATTTTGCATTTGTTACTACTTTTTACTGTGTTTTTTTACTTTTCAACTGTTTTATATAACTTTCTTCTTTAAGCTCCTACTTCTTCCCCTAACTTTATTTTTCCCTTCTAACTTTTCTTTTTCACCTCCTCCCACCCCAGAACCATGGCGAAGGGTAGCAGCAGCGGGTCAAAGGGCAAGGCGCGTGCGCCCAATCGCCGCCTGCCTTGCGGCAGACTGCGCCCCGCAGGGGTGCAAGCCCGCCAGCTGTTTACGGAGGAGGAGGTGGCCGCCCTTGTTTTTTTATTCAGCGCCACCTCCCCTTGACCTTGGCAGCAGGCGGCAGGCCAGGCTCCGGTTACCCGACCCAGGAGCGTCACCGCCGGTGGGCGAAGGTGCGTCGGGCAGTGTTTCGCTGCTCCGCGGTCCGGCGCACCCATAACCAGCTGGCCCACCGGTGGTCAGACATTCTTGACCGGGAGCAGGACCTGTTGGACCTGCTAGGTGTCGAGGTCGTGGGGCTTGGTGAGTAGCCAATATGTATAGTAGTATAAGTATTGTGATTTGTGTATACATTTTTTACAAATAACAAGAATAATGCTGCTTACATTGCAGGTAAATTACGTTTCAAAATCTTCTGTGATTGTAGGACACAGGTGCTGGGCGGTACTCTTACTTTTTTGCAACTTTGCGCTCGCTTGTCATTATTATGTAAGAGTTTACTTTAGAGAACTTCAGTTAGGTAATGCTATTGCTAGAGAGACTGTAGTCCTTCCTTTGTCCTCCTGTCAAATAGTGGTGGATGGATTTGATACTAGGTTTAGTTACTATTAGTTGATAATTTTTGAGCGGTCTGCGTGACGCATCCTCTGTCACTGAGTGCTGCTTACCCCAGTCCTTAGTAGAACCTTTTGTAGTTTGTTTAGTGAGTGGTACTGGTAAGCTTAGCTTAGCAGTGTCAGTCAGCTGCAGAACATCAGACGCAACCAACCAACAATTTGGTGTATGCATTATGCACTGACTTTATGCATGTGTCCTCCTTCTCATCTATGCATTTTTGATGGAAAAAAAAATGGAAATGCAGGCTTAATGAACAATTGGCCCGCCTGGAATAGGTGGGCTAGGTCAGGTGGTACTTAGGCTTAGTTAGTGTTCTGGATTTTATTTGAATCAATCAGAATGGAACACTGAATTAGTGTTCCCAAATAAGTAGACTGTCCGTGAATCCCGCAAGCCAGTAGTCGATCGGATTAGATAGGTCAATTTTATTGCAATTTTTGTTTCCTAAAACGTTTTTTGAGCGTTTTTTTAGATAATTTATTTGTTTCACAGCAATCATTAATGTTTGTGTCTTTCTTTTTCTTTATTATATCTTACATGATCACTGATCTGCAGCACCCAGGGGCAAGAAGACGGGGTCCGAGTCGGCGGGACAACCACCAGAGGACCGCTCCTCTACCGAGGGCCCTGCTGCTGGTCCCAGTAAGTCCTCCAGTGGTTATATTAACAATTATATTGCCCTAACTTTTACTGGACCTTATTTTTCAGAACTATTAATTCTGGCTCCACTCCCTAATTATATTTTTTACAAAAGATTCTTTGATCTTGACTTGACTATCTGTTTCTAAATTCTGGTTATCCCTGCCTCTAAGTTGAAACTGCCTCTGCTATGAATGTCTGTACTCTGTACTACTACTATTAGTCTGTCGCTAAGCTTGCCCAGTTTGCATTGCCACTCTTTATTGTACGGTTTTGAATAAAACTCAGATTGACCAATACTAATAGCTCTAGCCACTGAGTCCAGTCCTTTCGGTTGTCCTCTTCTAGGCTTCTTAATCTTGAGGCTTTGACAATTACCACAAACAAAATGCACAACCAGATATTTGACTATTTTTGATAGGATATAGTACATACTACTTGGATTCTGCACAGCCCCATGCAGAACTATGCACAATGAAATAGGATGTTGGTGATGAGAGTTTGGAACTTGGACGTTCCTCACACCTCAGTCAGAAGTGAACCCACAATCCCCTGAACGACTAGCTAGTGTCTCATTAGGTCCCCGAAACCCCACCCGAAGATACCCAATGATTATGATTCCACAACCCAGAACATAACACACTTTCGCTCACTCACTCGTGTAAGTCCACCACCACCACCACACCAAATACCACAGAGTCTATGTGTAAGTTCAAAAGGTTTATTTTCAAATGACAACCTCTGTATGTTGTTGTTCTATAAAATTCAGTGTACTCCAGCCAGCTCCAACAGCAAAATGCATAAGATTAAAACAATAAAAATTGTTGCAACAAGTGCATGATGATATAAGATCTGTGTGAATTCTGGGCGACTCCTCACCGTAGAACGTAGAATTACTGGTTACATGCATCATTCATAAGCTCTGCAAATCTCTGGTTCGTAGAAGGGAATCCTCTGCCTGAGAAAAATGGTGCGTGTTAATGCAAGCATTTGTCAGTCCTGCCAAAAAACTGTAACATGTTACCTATGGCTAAGTAATACGGACTAACGGAACTCCATAACAAAGTGACTTGTTTTCCGACCTCTTGTACGCAACGCTCAGACAGTAGCTGTATGTGCTCATGTGGGCTCAAAAGGCGTCTTACTGTTACTGCACAACAAGCTGCGAGGTAACATGCGCAAAAGACATGAAGCGAAAAATGGTTGCATGGCTCAGGCTAACTTTGCAAAGAGTAGAGTATAGTATAATAATGACCCTAGGGACCATAATAACACTACTAGTGTCTGTCTACTGACTGTACTCTAGTACCCGATTTGGACTATTGAATGTGATTTATAATAATAATATGTATTAACTTTTTTTCAATCTTGCTAGTGAAAAAGAATAAATAGGGGGAGGTGTACAGGCATCTAAAAATGTGTCATGTTTTTTCTAGGCGTACTACCGACCACCAGTGCCGGTGGGGCCAGCGGCGATGGCGTTGCGGCCATTCCGGAGGGGGCAGGAGATGCAGCACCTGCAGGAGATACAGGGGGTGAGCCAGCAGCAGTGGCGGGCGGTGGTAAGTTATATTCATGACTTATTGACATTGCACTAGCTGGAAGGGTGTGTGGAGTGGACTTCACTCACTGTACTGTTGTTGAGACTTATTAGGTATGAAGTTGTAGTGAACATTATACAACGGTTAATAAAGAAGACACCCTTTACTTAGCATGAGCAATGCAGTAGCAATAGCATTACCAGCGTGACTTCATTAACCAATGGCCTCTTATATCTGACTCCAACTCAGCTGTGAAAGTTTTATGGAGGAGACTAAAAGTCAGATCAGATGACCTTGATGGATGTGTTGAACAAAAAGGGAAAGAAGGGTGGAAGGAGGAAGGGCGGGCGAGATTTAATATGACGACTGGCAGAGAAGGATACGTTGGAAGCATGGATAGGTGGCTGATAGGAATCAGATGCATGTGTTGTTGAAGGATGGGTGGGAGGTGAAAGAAGAATGGATGCCTGCCTGGGTGGAAGACACAGTATGGGTGGATACTGTGGATAGCAAGAATCATCAGCGGTGTTTGGGTGAAACTCAAAGCCAAGGCAAGCAACGGAGTGAGTGGACGCATGCGTTGTTGTTGGTGAAACAAAGTAACGTTTGTGGAGAGATTAAGAAGAATGATTGACATTTACTTAGAATGGATGGATGCCTGTATGTATTCATCATAGACAGCATAGGTGGAGACTGTCACGGGATGCACAGTTTTAGGGAATTGTAAAGAAAGCGCGCCAGCGTACCAAAGCCGATGTGGGGAGGGGCAGGGTGGGGGGTAGTAGTAAACAATGTATTACGCGGGCAAATACAGGTAACTTTACTGTAACATACAAATAAATAAAGTGAATTTCATTGTGCGCACTGCACCGCCAAATGCGATGCAGTGTGCGCAACAAAATTAGTTTCATTTATTTATATGTTTACTTACCTGTAATTGGCCGTAATCCATAGTTTACTACCCCCATCCTGCCCCTACCCACGTCACCGCCCGGCCAAACTCCCCGAGTCCCACCAACGACCGCTACTGACCTTATGTCGTTGTCCCATATAAAAGCAACGATCATTGGATCAGATATATAATCTGCCTTTTTGTAGTAGCCAAGGCACTGTGAAATTGAGCAATTGCCCTCCATGTAACAGAGAGAGTATGGCCAGTGCCACCCGTAATAGAAAAATACGAGCTTCCCCACCTGCAAACAGTAGTAAATCAAACTAATGTGACTCTGCGTCATGACTCGTATGTTTGTCTTGGGTTCAAGCATAGATGACCGAGCTGGCAATGCCGGCTACAACCAGGTTATGTCATTTCCCTAAACTAGAGATAAGAAGAACACTGGTGTACTGTGTACTGGTTGGAGTCCATAGTGCTAGTATAATGCCTGAAACTCCCACAAATGTTAGAGGCCGAGGAAGTGGGAGGATAGATAGATTATTACCACAAATGTTATGTACTGTGCTTCTTGCTAGTGCTACTGTGCCATTATGTGTTGAATTAATTTTGTGTTACTGTTTAGGTAAGAGTACTGGTTCCAACAATATTTTTTTTCTTTATTTTCCCAAGACAAACCATCGCGGAAGGAGTTGGCAGTCAGGGCCCGGCGCCGGAAACTGGAGGCCATATGCTGGGAGTACCGGCGGCTGGTGGCTCTGGCGGAGGAGGAGGCGGCAGCAGCTGCAGCCTCGTCCGATGCCCCGGGCCCCAGCCAGGCCCCAACTCCAGCGGTACGGCGCCGCGGTCTGATAGCCACCCGCCGCAATTCATTAGCAGCCAGCACTGCTGTCCCCCATTGTGGATGCCACTGCAGGGCATTCCGCAGGAAGATTCTCCTCCGGATGGCACGGCAAGAGGAGCAAATGGAGGAGCGGGTGAAAATCCTGGTGGACAAACACCTCAAAGCCCGCCGATTATAACATCGAGGACCCTGTTGCTTTGCCCCTTTTTATTCCTTGTTTTGGTGGGTGGGAATTGGGCGTTGGGGTTTCGGGACATTCTTTGGACTTTTTCGTTTTGGACATTGGTTGGGGTTAGGGAGAGGGGTGGGTCAGGTGTGGGATAGTTTATTTTTGTTAGGGTAATAAATTATATTTATACTTAAACATACAATGTTAATGTTTTGTGGGGGTTACTGTTTTACGAATTAACGTCACATTGGTTTCCTTGCTGCTGCAGGGCCGCAGCCAGTGTTTGATTTAAATAATCTGCCGATGATGTATAACAAACAGATAGATGCGGTACCCCTCACTGAGTTATTTGTCCTCATAGTATTCTACCTCCCACCAAACTTATCTTACCTGTGATTGATGATGACTACGTTCGGCACAGCGATGGCTGCATGGTTTCCATAGAGAATGTAGAAGATGCCATGGTTGTGGTGGTAGTAGTAGAGTAGACACTGGCAGTAGCATTTGCTAAAAAATTAAAAAAGAGACAGTCACTTGCCTGAGAAAAACTGTGGGAGGAGTAGTCGAACGAAGTAAAATACAGTACAGAAGACGACTGCCAAACAAACAATATTGCAGTTGCAACTGCTAAAGTCAAATTAAACATAATGGTGGCGGGGACAGCCTAGTACAAGAAGTTATAAACTGCAGTTGTGCTGTCGAGTGAGTCACTTAACTTAACACAATCGTAATTCGTAACCTTTACTGCTGTGTGGTAGGAGTTTGATGATTAATCCAATCAATGACGGCAATTAATTATGATGTACTACTATTAGCCGGTGACGGCTTGCACAATGCACATAGACTGAGCATGGGTGTCCAAGCAGAAGAAGCTCCTCGCCCTGCCTTGCAATTGAATTAGTGTTGCTTTCACCACATCTGCCCCAGCAAGCGTGTGATCAATTGGTGTACATTTTATGTAGTCACATCACACCTCAATATAAATCACAGCCCGGGGGAAGAGGGTTAGGGTTTGATGAATGGATGGGAAGGGGGTTTGGGGAAAGGTTTGAAAATGAAAAACAGTACGCATGGACAACAAAAGCAAAGCGCAATCTTGGCAGACGACCATGATCTTATCCAAAAAATCAATAAAGCGAGAAAAGGGAAATGCATGCGTTAATGATGATGAAGATTAGATAACTTGATGGTTAATGAGTAGTACTTAATAACTCCTACTAGACAATTAGACAGTACAGGGCACCAGTATATTCTATGCAATTTGCCTTGCCTGTAATATGCCCTCAGAGACCCAAATTCCATGTTGTACTGGGCTTACTTGTAAAGATAGCAAAGACAATTAAAAAACATTTGTAGGGATCAATTAGCAAACAAACACACAACACACAGTCCTAATGATTGCAGAGAAAAAGGATTCAAATTAATTAAAAGATGAATGATGAATGATACTAAAGTTACTGTATTATCATGCTAAAATTGTGGAGTTGAATCTCGTCCTTCCTCTTGGTCCTATCTTCCATGGACGCTCCGCACATCAATCTTGGTGGCCTTCCTGATGCCGATTGGTAAGGTAAATGTGAGTTGTGTCTCCCAGTATAGCAAGCACAGGGTAAAGGCCGGCCTGTAACGTCTAGATGGAAAAACAAAAGGGGTATTGAGAAATCAATGAATAAAAAAAAACATCATTTACGGTGGAGTCCAAGAAGAGAAGAGAGAACACTTTCAGAGTGAGGCGGCTTGGATATATCGTGTAGATTCTGTTTACAGCATTAAGCTACAACAACAACAGGACAGAACAGGCCCACCACAGCACCAGCCCGTGACCCAACCTCCATTTACCTTAATTTTTGACATAGCCAGACAAAATGCATACACAGCAACTTAGCATTTTCCTAATTAAGTGACAAAATCAATGCGCCGCTGTCAGTCATCACTACACTCGACTAGACCACTACATGGACATGTAGGTCTGCTGTGTTTACTACTTTCTTGTTGAATTGTTGTGTTTATGTTTACCTTATGCCACTTCATGAAATGCAGTTAGTCCTTGAATCATCTCCGATCCAACTGAATGACTGCGCGCGAAAAGATAGTATGGTCATCATCATGGTGTGGTACGTGTTGTCCAACTACAACTCAGTCTGTATTGACTCCGATTAAGTCCATATTCCATATTAAAAAATTGCAACAGATATTGGCCTGCACCTGCAGTAGTAGGAGTACAATTTGGTTATTAAATAACAAGAAGGGAAACATTGACTGTCACTGACTTACTTGAGTCACTTTGTAGATTAACTAGTAGAGTAGAGTTCGACTTCATGCACAACATCAACAACAAACAACAGCAATCGCTCAGAGTCTGCAAACATCCAATGCATTCCATCATTACCTGTCTTGCTCTTCTCTTTGGCTGTCAGATCATCAGATGCCTAGTTCTGACATTTTTTTTTTTTTTTGCGGGCAGTGGCCTCATCATTACTCCAGTCCACATTCATTTTGAGTGTTAGGCGCTGTTTCGGTTTTCGTCTTATTCATCTGTGGCACTTCTTTGTCACAGTTTAAGTTGCTTCCCATGATCAGCACTGTGATGATGGGCCGCGGCCTGTGTAGTGCTCATTGCTGGTCATTTGAGTTTGCACAAATGTCAGCAAGTTTCTTCGAAGAGTCTCTTGTCTTTCTCTGCCAAGTACCTTCTGTCCTGACAGTGAGGACCTTTGGATGCCTGCTGAGGCTGTAGCCTTCGGACACTGATGAGTTTCGGCTCGAAAACAAAACGGAGGATAGCTATAGTAGTCATGTTTCACTTCTAATGGAGGCAGGACTGGTAAAGGCAACATTTCTTGTACTAATGTCTGGCTTGATGGAAATGTACTTGTGCGAGACAGGAAGATGAAGCAGGACTCTGAAGAGTGGACAGTTAAATGCACAGACATGCAACTCCAATAGGGAAATAAAAAGAAGACGGTGGTGATGGTTTTGTTGTGATTTGATTTGAACCAGAAAGACAGATACACAGACACATAAAGGAAGGAAGAAAGCAACAATTTGAAAGCCTAGTTGTCAGGGAAGAGGAGCTCGTCCTCAAACTCTGGTGGTTCGG
The DNA here is from genome assembly GCA_963921515.1 of Calotriton arnoldi. NCBI lineage: Eukaryota > Metazoa > Chordata > Amphibia > Caudata > Salamandridae > Calotriton > Calotriton arnoldi. Next base: position 878,723 of record CAWUFW010004008.1, on the reverse strand, counting down.
ACAGAAGTAGGTCCTGTAACGCACTATTTACGTCATCCAAGTCGCTCTGCTCTTCCTGCTGTGATTCACGTGTTTTGTAATCCGGTGGTATAAAGTGCTGATTCATTTTGATCATGGTTAACCTCTCCACGCTTTGGGCCGAGAGACTGGTCCTTTTCGAAGTTACAATGGCACCAGCAGCACTGAAAACACGCTCAGAAGAGACACTTGCGACAGGGGAAGCGAGATACTTTATCGCCAGCCTGCTGAGCACTGTCCATTGGCTTCTTTTCCCATACCAATACACCAATGGGTTTCCATCCATGAAGACCTCTGTTGGGTCATCCAGATAGGCCTGGACCATCCGCTCAATGTTAAGGGGTGCTCGGATGTGCTCGGCCGGTTTTGCCTTTGCATCAGCACTGGACTTACCATACCCCTGCTGTAGAAACCAATCAGTTGCACATTGTGCTGTGGATGATCCTGTTCTTGATGTTATTGTTGGTGTAGGTGACTGCTGGGAGTCAAATGCACTGCCCTCAGGCTCCAAAGTATAACTTGACTCTGGATGCCCTGTAGTACTGGTTATGGCCTGGGGTGGGGGGCCTGTAATTAACAGCTGTTCGCTTTCGAAAATAGTTGCTTCCTTAGCTATCAAAGTTTTGTAGTTGGCAACATCCACTTCCGAAAAAGGAATTACTGCCTTGCTGTTCAGAAATACTTTGTACCGTGGATCCAAAATTGTGGCACTAATGTAATGTGGTTGTGACAAAATTTTATTTTTAATCCTTGTATTTTCCGATAAGCGAGCGGCTAAGGTCTCCGCCAAATGATATGCGTCTTGTTTGTCATCCACACCTGCGTACGTTTCAGACACATCCTTCAGCTGTTGCTCTAGCATGTGCAACAATGGGATAGCTTGGCCCATAGTACAGTCCTCCCTGCTGACTTCACGTGTGAAGATCTCAAAAGGAAGTAGCATCTCAGTCAGGCATTTAATGAGGTCCCATTGAGCCATCTCAATGGTCATGCCTCTCACAGTAGGTTCCCCTATTCTTTGCATGACATAAGCATTGAGTGGTATGTACAGTTCAAACAGACGATCAAGCATGTAATAAGTTGAGTTACAACGTGTTGGCACCTCCTGGATGAGCGCTTTGACTGGCAGTTTATGCTCACGTTGAATGACCCTCAGCTGCTTCCGGGCTTTAAAAGAATGGCTGAAATGTGTGCATATTCTTCTGCAGGTGACCAGTAAGTTGCTGACTTTTGATTCATTTTTCAAAAAGTCTTGAACAACAATGTTAATGCAGTGTGCCAAACACGGGACCCTGAAATAGCCACCATTGCGCATGACCAAAACTACATTACTGCCGTTGTCCGTGGCAACAAAACCAATCGTAAGCCCTCTTGGGCGCAGCCACTCAAAGACCTTGGTGTTAAACTCTTCCAAAATGTTTGCAGCAGTATGAGATTTCTCCATGGCAAACATGGCTACAGTTGCATGTTTGCGAGTGGCATGAAAAATCTCTGCAGTATCAACACCAGCAGATAGCTGTTCTCTAACACCCACAAAACTGATCCAGTGTGCAGTGATGCACATGTAATCTGTGGCTTGGCAACTGGTCCACATGTCTGTAGTCAGGTGGATACTGTGAACAGCACTCTGCTTCAAGGCCTTTCCTAGCAATTCCAGCACGTCGTGATGTAGTGCTGGAACTGCAACTCTGGCAAAATAGTAGCGGCTGGGAACATGCCATTTTGGGCAGATGGTTGACACAAATTCCACAAAACCCAACCCTTCAACAAAAGAAAAAGGGAGAAGGTCCAGTGCTAACATTTTAGCCAGCTTCGCATTGTACAAACGTACTATTCGGTGGTTGCGTTCGTACTGCCCCTCACCCCCAAACATGCTGATAATGGTAGGCTGCATGGTTTTCCTTTCTCTTAGGCTCAACGCACTTTTTGGTAGTGCGGACCTGGTACTTCTTGGTGTCTCCGGCTGACTCTTACTCTTGTGCCACTGAGATGTTGCTGAAGATGTGTGCAACGTTAAGACTGCACTGCTGGGGTCAGGGACACCTTGTGTACCACTACCAGAGAGAATGTCTCCCTGTCCTTCCTCTTCCACCGTGATCGGATCTTCTTCTTCTACTCCTTTATCCCCACCAACACCAATGGTTGCAGTTTTTTTCTGTCGCGAAGGTGGTCCTCCCAGCTGATCAAGTGGTGTTTTTTCAGATGGGTCATTTGGCCTCCGGTACCATAGTTTGTACCAAGCTTACCACGACTAACAGAGGTATTACAAATGGAGCATATAGCAATGTTCTCCTCCTTTTCGCTAACCGTAAAGAAGTCCCAAACTGGGGAGCTTAACTTTGGCCTCCTGCTGGAGGTGCCACTTCCAATGCCGGATGATCTGTAGGGTGTGTGTTGAATTTGACTCTGTGCTGCTGTACCACTACCTACTCCTACAGAGGTGGTGGTTGTGCTGGATGTAGGTCGCTGCCGGGCCTTTGCTAATGCAAATATGGAAGCTGTAGGTCGTGTTGGTGTTACCTGTGGAGGTATGCGTGCTACATCCCTCGCAGCGATTTTGGATAGAGTAAGAATGTTGGTCTCCATCTCCTCGGGGCCGGGAGTGATGTTCGTGATGACTGGCTCGTCGTCATCATCATCATCTTGCTGTTCTACATCGACCTCCATAAGTGTAAGGCTTTCTGGAACCTTCCTTTTCCCTAGCTTGGTCTTGGAACGTGGCTCCCTCTCAGACTCAGTTTGTGGCTTCCAAGTGGCATCTAGATCATCAGAAGGGGGCTTGGCAAAGAACTCGATGGACTACCCCTCCTTTTCCTTGCTGGGGATTTGGAAGACAATGGATCTTCTGAATGAGTGGCTTCTTCTTCTACCTCTGCATGAGGCTCAATTTCCTGAACTGCCCCTACTTCAGGAGGAACAACAACTACTATTGCGGGCGGTGGTTGCGGCTGTTGTTGTTGACCACTTATCTGCTGTGTTTCCTCCTGCGTTGATTGGGTACTACTTTGAGATAGCGATAAGTTTATCTCCGGCTCAGCATCACTGCTTTCCACCATTAGGCTGGCTACCTCTTCCCCACTCATGTGCTTGGCCCTGGGTTGGTGGGTTGGGTCCACTGATGCGGATGTGCTGCCCCCAGCTTGCCCCCGGACACCGCTGCTGCAGGCGCAATTTTTTTCCCAAAAGGTACTGGCCGGCACACCAGACTTCAGTGTCACTTGCTTCTTCTGTTCCTTCTTCTTCTCAATAGCAACTTTCTTGGTACTGGAGGACCTGGTACCTGCTTTCTTTGGGCCCATCTTCTTCAGATGTCAGCAGCACTCAGTTGCAGAGATGTCTGGTCAGGTCACACGTCACGTTGTGTGTCCAGCAGCAGGATGTCTGTCTGGAAGTGCAACAGGCAATGATGAGAGACACACCTCCTCCTCAGTCTTTGTGCACCTAAAAGCAAAAAAGCCAGAACATCAGTTAAACATAGCACAAATCAAACAAATAGAATATAGAACTTAGTGTGTGGTGGCCTCAATTATTAAATTTCAGAAACTCTGCCAACAACAACACACAGTGTAGCCATTTATGAGACGTTGACAACAAGGCCAGGGCTTTCCTGGCTACTGTACACTCTGGAAGAATAAGAATATTAAAGAACAAAAACTAAAATGTACTGGAGCATGTTTGGCCTAAATTTGTGCATCACGTGGGATGTATTATATAGCAGCATCAGGGAGCTGCAGCTGGCAATTGGGATGGATTTGGAAGCAGTAAAACAAGAGGAAAAATGGAAAGACACGCAGGCCTATGTGGCAAAAACAGCACACTAATAACTACCACAACAAAATGGCCCCCAGAAACATGGTGACTCACAGGCACAAGGCACGGCAAACAATGAACTCAAGCAGGCCTATATATGGGCAGACAAAGGATGCCTTACAAAACACACACAGCTTTAATGCAAAAACTAAAATCCACATGGCTAAAAACACTTTGGAAAGTTAGACAACCACTACAACAACACAATTATAATGACACAGTACACACGCAAAAAAGGCATTTATTTACCACACCCAATAAGTGAAATAGTCAGACCCTCCAAAAAAACCCACATTTCGCAATTCAATTGAATCTATTCAATGCCATCCATGGCCTAAATGATGCCAAAATTCCACAGACTACACAGAAACAGTTTTATGCACCCATGGTGACTACCTCTGGGCCTACTGGCATACTGGGCCGCAAGCTTGGAGGCCTATGGCAAAAGCACAGTGGCTGGTTTAACAAAATGGCCGCCGCCCACATGGCCAGGCCACCAAAAATAACAAAAAAGTGAAGACAAAGGACAGGACCAGGCAGTTGGAGACTCTGGGCAACTTGCTACCTCTTGGAAAAAATTGTAAAACAAAAAGAAAAATGACTCCTTGCTCACCAAACTACATCTAAATGACAACCTGAGGAGTTTTTTGTGCAAAATGAACTAAATCAACATTTTCGAGAAGGTTTAATGATGCTCGAGAGATATTGTTCGCCAGATTGTAAATTCTGCGTGTTCGGCATCGCGATCGTCACAAAATGTCGTTATCGCGCGCGAAACGTACATTGAGCGCGAAGAAGATAAAAAGTGTAAGTCCGCGTTGTCGCGCAGTGCGGACTTGCCCAAAGTCCGCGAGCTGAACGCCCAGGGTTACTTACTGGCTGAAAAAGCCTATTTATTTAACAAACACCCAAAAAATAAAATACGCCCCAAAAGCCACATTTTGAAAATCAATCCAATGCCATCCATGGCCTAAATTATGTTACAATTCAACAGACAACACAGAAACAGTTTTTATGCACCCATGAGGATGACTACCTCCGGGCCTACTGGCACACTAGGCCGCAAGCTTGGAGGCCTATGGCAAAAGCACAGTGGCTGTTCACACAAAATGGCCGCCAACACATGGCCAGGCCACCCAGAACAACAAGAAAAGGAACACAAGACAGACAATGCAGGCCTATGGCAAAAGCACAATGCCTGGCTTTACAAAATGGCCGCCACCCACATGGCCAGGCCACCCAAAATAACAAAAAGTGAAGACAAAGGACAGGACCAGGCAGTTGGAGACTCTGAGAAACTTGCTACCTCTTGGAAAAAATTGTAAAACAAAAAAAAAATGACTCCTTGATCACCAAACTACATCTAAATGACAACCTGAGGAGTTTTTTGTGCAAAATGAACTAAATCAACATTTTCGAGAAGGTTTAATGATGCTCGAGAGATATTGTTCGCCAGATTGTAAATTCTGCGTGTTCGGCATCGCGATCGTCACAAATTGTCGTTATCGCGCGTGCGAAAACGTACATTGAGCGCGCGAAGAAGATAAAAAGTGTAAGTCCGCGTTGTCGCGCAGTGCGGACTTGCCCAAAGTCTGCGAGCTGAACGCCCAGGGTTACCTACTGGCTGAAAAGGCCTATTTATTTAACAAACACCCCAAAAAATAAAATACGCCCCAAAAGCCACATTTTGCAAATCAATCAAATGCCATCCATGGCCTAAATTATGTTACAATTCAACAGACAACACAGAAACAGTTTTTATGCACCCATGAGGATGACTACCGCCGGGCCTACTGGCACACTAGGCCGCAAGCTTTGAGGCCTATGGCAAAAGCACAGTGGCTGTTCACACAAAATGGCCGCCAACACATGGACAGGCCACCCAGAACAACAAGAAAAGGAACACAAGACAGACAATGCAGGCCTATGGCAAAAGCACAATGCCTGGCTTTACAAAATGGCCGCCACCCACATGGCCAGGCCACCCAAAATAACAAAAAGTGAAGACAAAGGACAGGACCAGGCAGTTGGAGACTCTGGGAAACTTGCTACCTCTTGGAAAAAATTGTAAAACAAAAAAAAAATGACTCCTTGATCACCAAACTACATCTAAATGACAACCTGAGGAGTTTTTTGTGCAAAATGAACTAAATCAACATTTTCGAGAAGGTTTAATGATGCTCGAGAGATATTGTTCGCCAGATTGTAAATTCTGCGTGTTCGGCATCGCGATCGTCACAAATTGTCGTTATCGCGCGCGCGAAAACGTACATTGAGCGCGCGAAGAAGATTTAAAAGTGTAAGTCCGCGTTGTCGCGCAGTGCCGACTTGCCCAAAGCCCGCGAGCTGAACGCCCAGGGTTACCTACTGGCTGAAAAGGCCTATTTATTTAACAAACACCCAAAAAAATAAAATACGCCCCAAAAACCACTTTTACCAATTCAAAACAATGCCATCCATGGATGCCCGGCCTACATGATGTTTAAACTTTAAATTCAACAGACACCACAGAAACATGCACCCATGGGTACCTCTGGCTCTAGTCTGGGCCTACTGGCTGAAATTCCAATTAAAGAAAAACAACTAGGCCCCTGCCGAAACTACAGGCCACAACAATACATTTTAAAAAATATGGAAATCCCCCAAAAAATGTAGGTACAAACAAGCCCCAATCAAACAAACAAGTACACCAATTCTCCAACTTACTTGTAAAATCTCAAATCCAAGAGTCCTCAAATCCAATCCAATGATATGATGCAGCAGACAGACACAAAAAGTGCTCCTTCCAGCTCCAAATCCAAATGAAAGTGAACAGCACATGGACAAAACACTGGGAGGAGCCTGCTGGACAGGAACAGGAAGTTTGAGAATCAGGGGCACTTCCTTCCTCTTGGAAAAAAAGAAAAGGACTCCTTGCTCACCAAACTACATCTCTAAATGACAACCTGAGGAGTTTTTGTGCAAAATGAACTAATTCATCATTTTCGAGAAGGTTTTATGATGCTCGAGATATATTCTTCGCCAGATTGTAGTTTCTTCGTGTTCGGGATCGCGATCTTACCAACACTGCCGCCGGAAGTCAGATCGCGCGTCCGAATGACGTGTTCGCGTTCGCACACTCTCGCGGGATCGTGCGGCCGGATTCCAAATCTCGTGGCGTCCGCGAACGGATAGGAAGTCGCGTCGGCGAACGCAGAATCACGGTAGGTCGTTACCGCGCGCGAGAACGTATATTGAGCGCGCGAAGAAGAAAAACAGCTACGCTACGCCGCAAATTGCGTAGTGCACGGTAACTTCGCGTTCTACGCGAATCGCGAAGTTACCGCAACTTCGCAAGCTTCGCGAGCGTAGCGTAGTTCACCGCCCAGGCTTAGTTCTGACAGGGATAGAAACTTATTGCTCAGCTTATCTAGATGATATTGCTGTCTTTAGTTCCTCCTGGCAGGATCACCTGGTCCACCTCAGGAATGTTTTGGAGGCCCTGCAAAAGGCAGGCCTCACTATCAAGGCCACTAAGTGCCAGATAGGGCAGAGTCAGGTTGTGTACCTGGGCCACCTTGTAGGTGGAGGCCAGGTTCAGCCTTTACAGAGCAAGATCCAGACCATAATGGAATGGGTTGCTCCAACCACCCAGACACAGGTGAGAGCCTTCTTAGGCCTATCTGGGTACTATAGGAGGTTTGTCAACCCTTGTCAACCCTTGAATGATCTGACCTCAAAGAAAATGCCAAAAAAGGTTCAGTGGACAGCTAGCTGTCAAAAGGCATTTGAAGACCTAAAGCAGGCCATGTGCACTGCCCCCACCGTACAGAGTCCAGACTACACCAAAAAGTTCATTGTCCAAACAGATGCTTCTGAGCTGGGTGTGGGAGCTGTACTGTCTCAACTGAATGATGAAGGTCAAGACCAGCCAGTAGCTTTTATTAGCAGAAGGCTGACCCCTAGAGAGAAACGTTGGTCAGCTATAGAGAGGGAGGCCTTTGCTGTGGTATGGGCCCTAAAGAAGCTGAGGCCATACTTGTTTGGTACTCACTTCATAGTTCAGACCGACCACAAGCCCCTCCTATGGCTTAAACAAATGAAAGGAGAAAACCCAAAACTTTTGAGGTGGTCCATTTCCCTACAGGGGATGGACTATACAGTGGAACATAGACCTGGGACCCAACATGCCAATGCAGATGGACTCTCAAGGTATTTCCACTTTGAACACGAAGACTCAACTGGTCAAGGTTAGTTTAGTGTCCCTGCGTTTGGGGGGGTTGTGTAGGAGAGTAGGATCTGCCTCTTATGTTGCCCCCACTTTTTTCTGATGTTTACACTGGTTTCTGGCTATAGTCAGGCTGGGACCCTGCTATTCAGGGCCCCAGCCTCTCTGTTCTCTCTAAATGATTTGGAGTGCACTCTAGGTGCACTAGTGATTGGATACTGTGGTACCTTATGAGTCCCTAGTAAATGGTACCCTAGGTACCAAGGGCATAGGTACTTCACAGGCCTACCAGGGGCTGCAGCATGTCTTATGCCACCCCTGGGAAGCAGACTAAATCTGACACCACAGGCCTGCTACTGCAGCCTGAGTGAGGAAGTGCTAGCACCCCTCACTGAGATATAGGTTTCCTATATCTCTCCTGCACACACATATAACCCTATCAGTCACCCCTAAGGCAGGCCCTATCAATCCTGAGGGCAGGGTGCTTGGCTTATATGTAAGGGGGTGCCTCTACCTGAGCAGGGCCCCTCTGCAGCTCTCAGAGTCCATTCTCTGGTGCTGTTTGTGGATGCGGTTAAACCATATACTTTTAAGTGCATTATATCCTCGCGGTAAAATGCTAACTTTGGAATGGCTGCATCGAAACATGTCGTGTTTGGTGTCAAACACCTTGGAATACTACCCCCCGCCAGTCCTGGCGGCGGGGGTAGCATTCCACCCTTCTAGAGGGATAGACATGTACCTACTGTGGAAACGCTGTAGAATCAGACAGAGCCCTGGCATCACAAAATGGATGCCACCAGTCACAGACACTGGGCTGCCCTCCTGCTGATGACCAACACTCGCAGTGGAGGGAGCCCAACAATAGATATCCTGTCCCAAGGGGTGTGACCACCTCCCAGACAGGGTTTAGTGTATTGGGGCTGGGTGGGTGCACTCTTAGAGTGCTTTGAAGTCCTGCACTGGGGAGCAGAAGGCTCCTCTGTGCATATGCCAGTTCAAACCGGCTCAGGGGCTACCTGTCCCTGCTCTGGCACAAAACTGGACAAAGGGAAGTGGGTGTAGCCACCCACTCCCCTGACCCTCCCATAGGTAGGGTCATAGAGCTAGTCCCTCCCCTCCTTTTAGTATAAGAGGGGGAACCTGTGCATTGCACCCTAGATTTCCCTGGACGACGCTCTACAAGAAGAATCCCGGACCTTCGACGTTCCACTACCTCTGGAAGACTGAAGAATCTCCCTTGGAGTCAAGGAGTGACTCCCCTGCTTGGCAGGCACCAAAAACTACAAACGACGGTCGCAAACTACGCCGCTCCCACCGGAGTCCGAAGTCCCTGCAGCCCAAGAAGTGGATTTCCTGACTTCTCAAAGACCATCGTGAGTCCCCAGCGAAGCTGAGGCCAGTGGACCCCAAGAGTAACGAGGAACCATGACCCCTGGGTACCGTTTACTATTGTCAAGTGCAACCCCTCACAACATTCCACGAACTTGTGCTTTGGACCACGTATGGTCCCAGCCTCCAGCAGAAATCCCTCTTAAGATCAGCGGCCTACCATGTCCCGAGTGACCGTGGGCCCCTGTGAGAGAATCCTCCCGAGGTGTCTTTGCAATCCCTTGCCAGCCGGCTTGTGGGTCCCCAGAAGACTTTCCAAAGAAACAAAAGGACTCCCCTGGTTGCTCCAGGCCTGCCCTGACTTACCCTTGCTGGGTGAGTTCCACAGACCTTGCTGGTCTGCGCCATTGCCTCTTCACACTTTCCTCGAGACTTGCTGTTACTAAGGCTTGTTGGCTCCGATCGAGTTGCTGACACCGCAGTAAGCCGCAGGCATTATGGGCCACGCCGAATCCAGCTCCTGGTTGTCATCGACACCTCCTGGACCTCGTGGCTGAAGAGTCAAGGCAACCTTGAATGACCTGAACCCTGCGATGACGGTGGGCATTCATCTTCCTTGCCCCGAGTCACTGCCAAGTGACTTTGAACACTGTCCCCTCTGCTTTCAGGTCATCCTTCCACCGAATCCAGGCTTGGATTCCACCGGACACTTCTTCACACCATCACAAGCAGCAAGTCTTCTTTGATCGCCATTGAAAACGACGGCGCGACCCGACACCAAAGGACACCTGTGCACCCGGCTTCCCTGGGTGAGGTAACTCCAGCACTACGGTGCTCTTGTAGGTGTGGGCCCTCGAACTACTTACCCTGTAAGTGACTTGCTTGTAGGTTCACCAGAAGTATCCTAAAACTCTTACTTTCCCCGTGCGATTCTCGCACTGACTCGTACCTGGTTCGCGTCTGTGTTAGACACACCGCGTCTGACTCCCTTGCAAATCCTATCTGTAGACCGTATCCTTCGACTCGTACAGAGTCCGATCGGTGTGTTCACCTCGAACACGCAAGGGACCTTGAACATTGATATCTCAATCGCGTCTGAGTGCATAGACTCGTACAGGATTCGCATCGGTGCCAGGTCACCGCGTCCATCCCCTGTGGGTCTCCTACAACTACCTGTGGTGGTTCTTGGGGGTCCCTCGATTCTAGATGCCCTAGACCTAGGTCTAGCAAACTAAGATTGTAATATTCAATTGTGCTAAACTTATCTTGATAATATTTGACTTGTACATATGTTCCTATCCTCTAATCTCATAAAGAGATTAGTAGAGAGTGTTTATTAATAAATACATATATATTTGATATATATACCTGTGTGGTGTCTTTTCATTTGGTGATTCAAGAGATTGTGTGGTAAAACAAGCTGCTTTACATTCCTTCAAGACTTAGCCTGAAGGCTGCTCTCCACAGCTACCACTAGGATAGCTTTCTATAAAGGTTGTCTTAAACCTATCTACCATAAGAGTCGAATTGTTCTGGTGCAAGGTGTCCACTTTAATTAGTGAACAGCATATACCAGGCCAACTTCTCACAAAGAAGCAACAGATGTGTAGAAAGAAGCAAGAGAAGTGCAGTAAGAGGCAAGTGAGGTACAGAAAGAGGCACGAGATATGCAGAAAGAGGCAAGTGGGGTGCAGAAACAGGCAGGTGAGGTGCAGAAAGAGGGAAGGGTGTGCAGAAAGAGGGAAGGGGGTGCAGAAAGAGGCAAGAGGGGTTGCAGAACAAAGTAAGAGAGGTACAGAAAGAAGCAAGAGAAGTGCAGAATGAAGCAACAGGGGTGCAGTCTGAGGTAAGAGGGGTGCATAAAAAGGCAGGAGAAGTACAGAAAGAAGCAACAGAGGTGCAGAAGGAGGCAAGAGAACCGCAGAAAGAGGCAAGAGAGCTGCAGAAACAGAAAAAAGAGGTGCAGAAAGAGGGAAGAGAAGTGCAGAAAGAAGCAACAGAGGTGCAGAAAGAGGCAAGAGGGGTGCAGAAAGAGGCAAGAGAAGTGCAGAAAGTTGCAACAGAGGTGCAGAAAGAGGCAAAAGAGGTGCAGAAACAGACAAGAGAGATAAAGAAAGAGGGAACAGAGGTGCAGAAAGAGGCAAGAGGGGTGCAGAAATTTGCAAAATAGGTGGAAAAAGAAGCAAGATCAGTGCAGAAAGAACAAACAGAGGTGCAGAAATAGGAAAGAGGGATGCGGAAAGAGGCAAGAGAAGAGCAGAAAGAAGCAAAAGAGGTGCAGAAAGAGGCAAGAGAACTGCAGAAAAAGGCAAGAGAGGTGCAGAAAGAGGCAAGAGAGGTACACAAAGAGGGAAGATGCGTGCAGAAAGCAGAAAGAGGGGTGCAGAAAGAAGCAAGAGAGGTGCAGAAAGAAGGAAGAGAAGTGCAGAAAGAATCAACAGAGGTGCAGGAAGAGGTAAGAGGGGTGCAGAAAGAGGCAAGAGAAGAGCAGAAAGAAGTAACAGAGGTGCAGAAAGAGGCAAGATAGGTGCAGAAACAGGTAGGAGAGGGGCAGAAAGAGGGAACAGGGGTGCAGAAAGAGGCAAGAGAAGTGCGGGAAGAGGGGTGCAGAAAGAGGCAAGAGGGGTGCATTAAGAAGCAAGTGAGGTGCAGAAAGAGGCAACAGAGGTGCAGTATGAGGCAACAGAGGTGCATAAACAGGCAAGAGAAGTGTAGAAAGAGGCAAGAGAACTGCTGAAAGAAGCAACAGAGGTGTAGAAAGAAGCAAGAGAAGTGCACTAAGAGGCAAGTGAGGTGCAGAAAGAGGCAAGAGATATGCAGAAAGAGGCAAGTGAGGTGCAGAAACAGGCAAGAGGGGTGCAGATAGAGGCACGAGAAGTGCAGAAAGGAGCAACAGAGGTGCAGAAGGGGGCAAGAGAACTAAAGAAAGAGGCAAGAGAGTTGCAGAAACAGGCAAGAGAGGTGCAGAAAGAGGAAAGAGGGGTGCAGAAAGAGGCAAGAGCAGTGCAGATACAAGCAAGAGAGCTGCGGAAAAAGCAAGAGAAGTACAGAAAGCAGCAACAGAGGTGCAGAAAGAGGCAAGAGAACTGCAGAAAGAGGCAAAAGAGGTGCAGAAAGAAGCAAGAGAGGTGCAGATAGAGGGAAGATGGAAGAGGAGTGCAGAAAGAGGCAAGAGTAGTGCAGAAAGGAGCAGTAGAGGTGCAGAAAGAAGCAATAGAGGTGCAGAAAAAAGCAAGAGAAGTGTAGAAAGAAGCAACAGCGGTACAGAAAGAGGCAAGAGGAGTGCAGAAAAGGCAAGAGAAGCGCAGAAAGAAGCAACAGAAATGCAGAAATAGGCGAGAGGTGCAGAAAGAAGCATGAGAAGTATAGAAAGAAGCAAGAGAGGTACAGAAACAGGCAACAGAGGTGCAGAAAGAGGGAAGAGGGATGCAGAAAGAGGGGTGCAGAAAGAAGAAAGAGAGGTACAGAAAGAAGGAAGAGAAGTGCAGAAAGAAGCAACAGAGGTGCAGAAAGAGGCAAAAGGGGTGCAGAAAGAAGCAAGAGAGGTGCAGGAAGAAGCAAGGGAAGTGCAGAAAGAAGCAAGAGAGGTGCAGGAAGAGGCAAGAGAAGTGCAAAAAGAGGCAAGAGATGTGCAGAAAGAGGGATGAGGGTGCAGAAAGAGGCAAGAGAAGTTCAGAAAGAAGCAACGGAGGTGCAGAAAGAGGCAACAGAGGTGCACAAAGAAGGGAGGTGCAGAAAGCAGAAGAGATGTGCAGAAAGAGGAAGAAAGGTGCAGAAAGAAGCAAAAGAAATGCAGAAAGAGGCAAGAGATGCACAGAAAGAAGCAAGACTGGTTTGCGCAGCATTAGTACCAATTTAACACCCACATTTAGCAATGAGTAACATGTGACCATTCCAGCTTTGTAAAGGGCCTTCCACCACGCTGTAACACTTGTCCCTGCATTTTTGGTAATGTTTCAGCCGTTTGAGCTAGAAACAAGGTTTTTTTGTTCAAATCTGCAGATTATGCAGCAGATGATGGATTATGTGGCAAATGCAGAAAATGTATAATTGTGTGAAAATCGGTGTAGCCGAACAGTCGCATAATTCCAGTGCCCTGCTCATACCTCTGACTAGGTCCAGAAGTGCTCCTTAGTGATTCCTTCTTTTTTTTGTCTCATTGAGTTTATAGTTTAGCTTCTATGGTAACGAGGAAGAATAAACCTGAGGTTACCACTCTACAACACAGACTACCATATCACATAATTACTCTCCATAACACATAATCCCACTCTACATAATTCCTATACACTAAATACCACACACTTTCTATCCACATAATTTCACTGTACAACATACCACATAATTCCACTATACACAACGTACATCCACTCGTCTCCATAAAACATTAGTAAAAAACTTTTACATTGAAAATGCCAATAGCTCTAACTCTCGTAAATATAAGACCTATTACATTGCAAATGCTTCTTTAACTAGTAGTCACTTTTGCAGAGTGGTGGAGAAAGAGGGCTGGGCCTCTGACCAGCACTCAGGAATTCCGCTGCGTAGGTCATACAGGAGGTACCAGGAGGGCTTCTTGGCCCCCAAAGTCCCTCAGGAGTAAAGTGGACTTCATCCCCCAAGCAGTAGTGTGCCAGGAGGCACGTTTGCAGAGTGGTGGAGACAGGGGGGTGTGGCCCCCGAAGACCTCTCAGCAATCCCACTGTGTGGGACTTACTGGAGGTAAAAGGAGGGGTAGTTGGCTCCCAAGAACATCCTTGGGGGCCAACTACCCTCCTATTACCTCCAGTAAGTCCCACACAGCAGGATTGCTTAGTTCTCATAGCAGGAAATGCCCCCTTTGCCCACCACTCTGTAAACACGCCTCCTGGCATGCTCTTGGTTGGGGTATGAAGTCCCCTTGCCTTCTGAGGGTCCCTGTGGACCAACTAGCCCTCCTGTTACCTCCAGTAAGCCCCACACAGCTGGATTGCTGAGAGTGGTCAGAGGCCACATCCCCTTTTTAAACCAATCTGCAAACGCACCTCCTGGTGCATTGCTGCTTGGGGGATGAAGTCCACTTTAGTCCTGAAGTCCTCAGGACACAAGGGGACCTCATCACCCCACCAGCAGTGCGCCAAGAGGCACGTTTGCAGAGTGTTGCAAAAAGGGGCATGCCCTCGGAACACCTCTCAGCAATCCCACTGTGTGGGGCTTACTGGAGGTACCTGGTGGGCTAGTTGGCCCCTAAGGACCCTTAGGATCGAAGGGGACTTAATCCCCCAACACAGAGCGCGCCAGGAGGCACGTTTACAGAGTTGTGCAGGGAGGGGGCGGGGCCTCCGGTGAGGTGTCGGTTTCTTTTTTTTATTTTAGGAAGGGGGGCTGTGTGGCCCCCCTTCCCTTGTCCCTTTTGGGCCCTGGGGACCCCATCTCCCTGGGCTTGACCCATTTTTCTTTTTTTCTTTTTTTAATAAAAAGGGAGGGGGTGCTCGGCCCCCCTCCCTAGGCCGATTTCGGGCCCGGGGACTCCATCCCCCAGGGCTAGGCCTTTCCTTATGATTTTATTTTTAAGGGGAGGTGGCCCGGCCATTTTCTTTCTTTCTTTCTTTTTTCTTTAAGGAAAGGGGGCCTTGTGGCCCCCCTTCCCTGGGCCTCTTTTGCCCCAGGGACCTGATCCCTGCCTTTTTAAGGAAAATCTTTGGAGGGGGGCCGCACCAATTTTTGGCCCCGGGGACTCCATCCCCTGGGGCATGGCCTCTGTGTTGGGGACCGTGGGGGGAGGCCAAGGCCCCCGTGGTCCCTGCTGGCTCCCTGCCTCCTGCGGAAGCCGGCATTGCTTTTGTACAAAGGGAGCTGCAAACATGCAGCTTCCTTTGCCCAAAAGCAATACTGCTTCTCTTCATGGAAGCGAGAGCAGTTTTCCTGCTGTCGCTTCCATGAAGTGAAGCAGATGTTTGCTATGGCATGGCGGGAGCAGTGCTCCCGCCCTGCCATAGCAAACTGCAATGTCCCAGGGGTGGGCACCCCGGGATATTGCTGGAGCCGGGCCTGGGGAGTGGTGGTCCCCAGGGCCAAGGAGGGCTCCATGAGGGGGGCCGCATGGCCCCCCTCCATCAGATTCAAAGCCCCGGGGAGGTGGTGGTCCCCGGGGCCGGGGGGCCGCTACGATCCCCCGCATTCACATAATTAGTGCCCCAGGGAGTTGGTGGTCCCCGGGGCAGTGTGGGGGGGCTTGAGCCCCCCACCCTATAATTTTAGATTTAGATTCAGCCCCGGGGAGGTGGCGGTCCCCGGGGCTGCGAGTGGGCCGCGTGCCCCTCTGCTTTTATTGTGTTTTGACCCAGGGAGGTGGCGGTCTCCGGGGCTGCGGGGGGCGTGCCCCTCAGCATTTCATAAATATTGCCCCGGGGAGGTGGTGGTCCCCGGGGCTGCATGGGGGGGTAGGAGCCCCCCCACACATTATTTTAATAAAATAAAGCCCCGGGGAGGTGGCGGTCCCCGTGGCAGCTGGGGTCCCGTGACCCCCACTACATAATTAAACATTGCCCCCTGGACCTGGCCCACCTGGTGGCTTAAAGCAAACGAAGCACGGGAGTCCACGCTTTGTTTTTTTTATTTTCTGCCAGATTCGCGGACCCTACGCGAATCTCGCTGAATTTCTTTTTTTTTAAAGTGCTTTTTTGGGCCCTCAGGGTCCCTGTGGGACCCCCTGAGCAGGCATATGGGGTCGGGGTGTTTCTACCCTGCCCCGTTATCTTGTTTATTTACCGTTTTTCTTGTGACTCGGTTCATCCGAGTCACTAGATGGCTGCCAACATTTCCTGGTTTGAATTGTTGGCAGCCAATCAGAGTCAAGCTCATGATCAGGAGGGTTCACAGATCCACTGCCGTCACCAGATACTAATATTTCCAAAAATATGAATTTCTCAGGAACTACTGAACTGATTTACACCATTTAAAGCAAAGAGTGCACTCTGGACCAAGAGCTACCTTTTTACCAAATTTGGTGTAATTCTGTTCAGCAGTTTGGGCTGTAGCTGCGACAAATGTTTCCTATGGAAATTAACATGGAGAAAACGCGTTTTGAGATCCCCTTTTTTCTCGGCCCCCGCTTGACTCACCCCAAAACTTTCAAGACAGGAGCTGACTGGGTCGCCCCATTAGTTTGAAAATTTCACGAAGATGCGTCAAACGGCACCAAAGATATTGGCAAAAGAAAAAAAGTTTTCCCTATGGAAATTAGGTCCGAACTATAACTACCTACTGGTGACCGCCAGTAGGTAATATATATATATATAGAGCAGCCTGTAAACAAGGAGCCATGCTCCAAAACGCATCAGGTCAGATGAAACATCCACGAATAAAAAGCTTGCTGATCTTAGCTAATCTGCTGTGGAGTGCGTTTTCAAAATGAGGGCGTTTTGGTTGAACATAAAATTAGCGGCAGCACAGCCGTGAGAACTGCACCACCCCGAGATGCTGAATGGGGGCCACGAGATCCTGACAATCCGGAACTTAATTGTGGAACAGCAGAGTAGCGTAATTACTGCTTTTACTAGTTGGAGGCCCACTAAGGGTAATGTACTATTGCTTATTGCACGATGTTGCGCAGATTCGCCTATAGAACTACTTACTGAAATGCACTATTTTTCCCAGCAGGCAACACAAGTTTACTCACCTGGAACCTACTTAAGGAGAACTTTATGCAGGGAAATATGCCTTTCAGCACACTGCGAACATCGTGGCAGCCTGTGAACAAGGAGCCATGCTCCGAAACGCGTCAGGGCAGATGAAACATCCACGAATAAAAAGCTGGCTGATCTTAACTAATCTGCTGTGGAGAGCGTTTTCAAAATGAGGGAGTTTTGGTTAAAAATATATATATATATGTTCATGTTTCAATAGATGTGTATTTATTGTTTGAAAAAATGTCTACCTGCATCGTGAACAAGGCTGCAAGTGACAGCCGGAACGCGTGGATGCCATCTAACTCACTAAATAAAAGTTGAGTGAATAGCCCCCCTTCGAGTGCTGGATTATTTCAACAAAATACGCAAAGACGCGGCGGGCGTCTTAAACCAGCACCTCCGGCGATTCGGAAGTACGCCAGTAAACCGTCCAGTGGTAGTGAAGAAGAAAAAGACAGGCGTGCCCCCCGCTTTCCGATGGAAGCGATCCATACAAGAACGGATTAAAGCACGAGGAACCGCGGGACCGGTTTCGGAGGAGTCCGGACGTCGTCGAAGTACTCGAGCGAATTCCGGTAAGGAGGAATAGCACGGTGTAAGCGGGAGCCGGGCAGCGTGAACGCCGAACTTTTCCTGGAGGAGTACAGGGGGAGAGTGAAAGAGTCGATCACGAGCTTGGGGGTGTTTTGCCAACCTAATAAATATGAGTGATGACGAGTGTGCAGCAAGGGAGCTTGAAGCTCTCAAACTCTTTGATGAAGCAGGAGTAACATTAAACAACGAAAGAGGAGAAGCTTCATCCTCAACCAGTAATGAGATAGGAAAATTGTTACAGGATTATGAGAAATTAAAGAAACGAGAAATTTCTCGGTGGTGGGAAGTCGCATCATTAAAGCAGTATATCCAAGTTGGCAGAGTCCCAAGGGGATTACGAGTAATGATAATACCGACATATGAAAACCCCCACCCGGAGCGCTTACGAGAATGGGCTGAGAACAGTGCCAATAGCTCTAACAATATGGTGAAGATGCTCATTAAATATGCCGAAATAGAGAGACTAGAAGTGGTAACTAAAATCAAAGAACTAATTGCCATATTAGATGTAAATGGAGATCAGGCAAGAATAATCAAATTTAAAGGAGACCTGAAAGTTAGACTTGAGAAATACGAGAAAAGGATCAAAGACAGAAAGGCGACAACATTTTTACGTGACCGGCTAGATTATGAAAATGGGCGAATCTATACATTTGCCAAAAGATTTGACCCAGAAAGAAGACAGAAAGTACAAAGTGGCAATGCTTTTCGCCAAAATGCATCACAAAGTGAACAAAGCTCAGACACGGGGTCAGAAGTGGAACAAGAGGAGTCCACTAGGAGAGGTGTACCTAATACCAGACTCAACGTCACGGATGAGCTTCGTTTTTTACAATTAGACCAGAAAATAGATCATCAAACAATGAGAGGTCGCGGAAAGGGAAGAGGACGAGGGGCACGAGGAAGAGGAAACAGGGGAGAGGAGGAGAAGGATATCGGAGGAATTGCAGGAGGGCTAACAAACAGATCAATGCGCTCCAGCACGAAACAGGTATCCAAGAAGTAATTACTAATAATACAGTAATTAATTTGAGCACCACGGTATTAACTGAGGAAGAAAAATCGGTGTTAGAACTGGGCCTCTTGTATTGCGGCAAAAATGAATTTAATTATGCAGAGTGTAGAATGGATCTATATAGATTCATACAAAAAATGAAACTGACTAAATTACATAAGAACCTCCAAAAAACCTCAGTACTACCTCTGACTGAACTGCCCCAAATTGAACAGAATAATTTAACAGTGCTGGATATGCCAACTTTGGAAGAGTTGTGGGTTTTACAAAATGAAGGCAATGACTTTGTACCTGAAAATATGGAAAATCAAATAGAGAATGAGAATTCCAATCCTTTCACTTTGCAATTGGAAAACACTGATCGTACTCCTTTTCGCCCACGGTCACGTTATATCCCACAAATGGCAAGAGACAATGTGGATGTCTTTTCTGACAATGTAATTATAGATCTGAGACACTTGTATTACCAATTGGGGAAACAGAAACATAAGTTGGATCCTAAAGAAAGTCAAATACATAGAGTAATAACTAAGATAAAGAATAAGGATGAGATACTGGTGAAACCCTCAGATAAGGGGGAAATGTTGTACTTTGGGGACGTGATCTATACTGCAAAGAGGCTTTGAATCAACTAAATAACAGAGATTGTTATAAGAAAGTGGAAAGAGCTGAGTATGAAACAGTGAAAGATCAATTTACCGAAAGACTGGAAAGTTGGAAACAACAGGACTTATTAAGTTGGGATGAATTTAAATTCATAAAACAGGATAATCCCATTATTCCAGTCTTCTATATGTTGCCGAAGGTGCACAAAAATATTGAAAATCCACCAGGGAGGCCAATTATTTCCTCATGCAGTAGTTTATTTGAGAATGCCTCAAGATACTTTGATTATTTTTTTAACCCGATTACTAGGACTCTCACCTCTTATATTAAAGACTCTGCTGACTTTTTAAAACATATCTATGATGTTCAATGGGATAGTGATATGATGTTATTAACGCTAGATATAACCACATTATATACTAGCATTAGACATGCTGATGGACTGAAAGCTACGGAGTACTTTTTGAAAACTAGACCAATGAGATTTGTGCACCATAACAAAATGATCTTAGAAATGATGGAATGGTGCTTAACAAAGAATATGTTTATGTTTGGAGCGGACCTGTACCAGCAGGAGCAAGGAACTGCCATGGGCACTTGCTTCGCCCCCAGTTATGCTAATTTACATCTAGGCTGGTGGGAGGAGCAGGTGATCCATGGCCCTGGGCTGGAACAGTGGATGACTACTGTATTATTGTGGGTCAGATTTATTGATGACGTGTTTGTGCTGTGGCAGGGCACAGGAGAAAACATTGACATGTTTATCAATGATCTAAATAAGAACAATCTGAATCTTAAATTTGTGGGAGAACATAGTAGAACATCTATTGATTTCCTTGATGTAAGAGTTACTGTTAAGGGGGATAGGCTGGAGACTACTATCTTTCGTAAATCAACAGCGGGTAATACCATCTTACATGCAGGGCGTGCCCACCCTGCACCCCTTATCCGAAGCATACCCTTTGGAGAGTTCTTCAGGGCAAAGAGAACCTGCAGTAACCCGGAAGAGTATGAGGAAATAGAACGCAAGATGACTAATCGCTTTATTCAAAGAGGGTATCCCCGAGAAGTGATTCAGAAGGCTTCAGAAAAAGCGAGGAAGTTAGATAGGGAAAGAATACTCTTTGAACCCTCGAGAACAGTCAAAAGGAAAAAACGGAAAGAAGGTTCTATATCCCACAGATTTATAACAACTTACAACACCAAACATAATGAAGTAAGAAATATTCTGAAAAAACATTGGTATCTCATTAAAGGGGATCCTGTATTGGGTCCAGAAAGTAGAAATCACCCTGAGATAACCTATAAAAAATCAAAATCTCTTAGGGATCACCTAGTGAATAGTGAATATCAGGAAGTAACAAGGAAACAGACATGGTTATCAGTCAAAGATGCTTTTAGAAAGTGTTTTAAGTGTAAAGCCTGTCAGTATGGAGAGAACATCGTGGATTTTAAAACACCTTTTAATAGAACTATAAAAGTCAGGGGTCATTTGACGTGAAAATCAAATTTTGTGGTTTACAAGTTGCAATGTCCCTGTAAAAAGGTTTATATAGGCAGTACCACCTTGCCAGTACACCGGAGGATCCTGCAGCATAGACGAGCTATTATTAATAATGATAGAAGCTAACCTGTTGCCAGACACTTCGAGAAGGAACATCAAAGTGACCCCAATCAGATGAGATACAGCTGTATAGCAGAAGTTCCTAAGAAAAGGAGGGGGGCAACAGGGAAAGAGAGCTTCGGAGATTAGAAACATATTTCATACTGGAATTCGATAGTAGAGAGCCTAATGGACTCAATATTGACGAGGATTTGTTTACGTGCCTGTAGAAATAATAAGGAAGTTTACCTGCACACTCATAAGATCTGTTTTTTTTAAACTATCATTAATTATAAATGAGGAGAAGGACAAGGGACACATGCACTTTATTATCTTGCACTTTTGATTATTTAGCACTAGCACTTTAATCTAAGTAGAAAGTATATGAAATTTTAATATGCAATTAAATGTTTTTAGATAAAATAGGATTTAAAATCAAATAAAAATGTAAAATAGAAAAATAGCACTAGCACTTTAAAAAAAACAGTACTGTAGCACTTAGCACTTTAACAAAGCCATACTGATAAATTATTAGAAGATGTACCAAAATACACGGTTGGGGAGCGTGGAGCGTATATTGGTTACTTCAAGAACATTACGTTAAATGAAATTTATGATGTATTTATTTTCATTTTTGAAGTTAAATACAGTGATGAATGTACACTGTGAATAACTTATTGTTAATGCTTTTAATAATGCACTTGCATGAAAAAGCGTTTATTTAGTAATGTTTTAAATACGTTCCAAGATGGCGCCCGTCTTAATGGAATCAATGACCGAGATGTGCATTGGGATTGTCCTTTGTCTGTGTTCATGTTTCAATAGATGTGTATTTATTGTTTGAAAAAATGGCTACCTTCATCGTGAACAAGGCTGCAAGTGACAGCCGGCACGCGTGGATGCCATCTAACTCACTAAATAAAAGTTGAGTGAATAGCCCCCTTTGAGTGCTGGATTATTTCTGGGAGAGAGGAAATTTTCAACAATTTTCAACAATATATATATATATATATATATATATATATATATATATATATATATATATATTCACTGAAAAAACCATAGGTTTCAGACACGTTATAGTTAGGAATTAGCATTTAAAAAACCTTTGAAATTCACTGAAAAAACCATAGGTTTCAGGCACGTTATAGTTAGGAATTAGCATTTAAAAAACCTTTGAAATTCACTGAAAAAACCATAGGTTTCAGGGGCGTTATAGTTAGTTGGACATTGCACTCGTACAAAACCCGTGAAATTCCCCCGTTATAGTTAGTTCAGCTAACTATAACTCGCGCCTCGCAATGCACTGCTGATGACGTCACATATTACATCACTCATGACATAGTCAGTGACATCACTGATGACATCTCAAATGACATCACTGATGACATCATCCATTGACTGTGTGTTTCGGTAAAGTTTAAATATTTTTAATATATATAGGGAAAGGTGTATTGAAGAATGAGTGGGTGTATAAGTGTCTGTATGGATGATTTAGTAGGTGCGTGACTGACTCTATAAGTGAGTGATTAAACGTATCTTACTGAATGCATGGGTTAGTGACTAAACTGGGTGAATGTCTGTATCCGTCTGTCTGTTGGTGTGTAAGCAGCTGCATGGGTTTGTGAATAGCTACATGAGTGTCTATATGAGTTATTGATTGGTTATCTGAGTATCTGTATGGGTGCCTGAGTGGTTATGTGGGTGGGGTGTGTGGGACTATGTGCATAGATGTGTGAGTGGGTGATTCACTGGGTGGATGGTTTCAAGAGTGCATCTGTGATAGACTGTATGGGTGGATAAGTGTGTGTAAGAGTGTGTTAGTGAGTGAATGTATATCTCAGTGGTACATGTGTGAGTAACTACATATGTGAAAGGCAGTATATATGTGTGTTAGAGTACATAAATGGCTATAAGTGAGAGTGTGTGATTGTGAGAGTGGCTGTAAGGATGAGTGTGTGCTTGTATCAGTGATTGTATAAGAGTGTAAGAATGTGCTAGTATTTGTATGAGTAAGTGAGCTGGTGTGTGTATAACTGTATAGGTGAGTAAATGGCAGTGTGATTAATTATTTGCATGACTGACTAGGTGTGTGAGTACCTCTATGGATGAGTGGCGGTGTGTGAGTGTTTATATAGGTGTATGCGTGCATATGATAGTCCTGTACTGAGTGACCGTAAGTATGAGTGACTGTACGGGTGAGTGAGTGGATGTGTGTGTAGACCTAAGAATCAGTGAGTGGGTATGTAGTTATTGGTGTTGGAGTGTCTATGGTTTTGCGAATGGCAGTTTGTAATTTAGAGTGGGTGTATCAAAGGTTATATTAGGGTGTGAGGAGGTGCGTCAGATTATCACGTGGATGATGTCATCAGTGATGTCATTTGAGATGTCATCAGTGATGTCACTGACCATGTCATGAGTGATGTAATATGTGACGTCATCAGCAGTGCATTGCGAGGCGCGAGTTATAGTTAGCTGAACTAACTATAACGGGGGAATTTCACGGGTTTTGTACGAGTGCAATGTCCAACTAACTATAACGCCCCTGAAACCTATGGTTTTTTCAGTGAATTTCAAAGGTTTTTTAAATGCTAATTCCTAACTATAACGTGCCTGAAACCTATGGTTTTTTCAGTGAATTTCAAAGGTTTTTTAAATGCTAATTCCTAACTATAACGTGTCTGAAACCTATGGTTTTTTCAGTGAATTTCAACGGTTTTTAAAAGCTAATATTTAAGTGTAATAATAGTTATACCTATGTTTCTTGTACTGAATTTCTTTAGTTTTTTATGTTTATTTGTAAATATATTATTTATTAAACAATATTGTATATTTTTGTGTATTTTGCAAAAAAAAAATATTTAATAAATTAAAAAGTAAAATATAGTATAATTTTTTTCTGTTATATTTTTATTTTAATATATTTGTATTGTTTAATTTTTTTAAAAATATTTTTGGGGGAATCGCGCACCGAAAGCGTACCGAACGCGGCGAATACGCGTACCCCAGCCGCCTGTTTAAGGAACTCGTGAAGGATCCGCGTATGGTATGCGACGGGTGCGTGTTTTTAGTCACGTTACATACGTATATTACATGTGTGCGCGTTTGGTATGCGACCGGTACGCGATTCCTGCTCCGGCTTATACGCGACACATACGAATTAGCGTACGCGATGCTTGCGCAGTGGCAGGCCTCGCGTGACGTCCGATACGTGCCCGGGCGCGCAGGGTGCGCGACTCCCGCGAAAGTTTTTATATTCAAAAATAATATGTATGTGTCTTTAATGTACATATGAAGGCAAGAGATTATCTAAGGTATTCATAAAAATAATATATTTCTACTTGTAATACACTTATATTACTTTTAAATGTATTTTCGCGAAACCGCGTCGGGTGCGCGCGCCGTGTGCGCACGGTGCGCGAATCCCATGTGACCTCCAAAAAAAAAAGGATTTGATTGGTCCATAATATTTCCCACTGTAACTATTGAAGGACCCCACCCTTTTTAATTATTCTGTTTAGAGCACTGGATGAGACACATCTCTTCTCCTTCCAGAGCTGATTTTGTATTTTTTTTGCATTACAGCAATGGCATCTGGTTCAGAAGCTCCTCATCATTCTTCTGAAGAAGATATCTTGGAGGAAGATCCACCCAAGAAGAGACCTGAGTCAGTGGTGTGTAAATTTTTTACCTTTCCTGCTGGAGAAAAAAGGTGAACGCTAGGAAAGTTACATGCTTGCTGTGTGAAAGGGTCCTGTCGCGAGGGAGTGACAAGAAATACTCCTGTGGAACAGCGAGTATGTATAAACATCTGCGGACCATTCACCCCCGGAATCTGGCACGCGAAGAAATGAGACGTGCAGCAAAAAATCGACCACCAGGCATTGCTAGCACCTCCGGAGCGTCCACATCAGCACCTCCAATAGACATTCGCCCCGAATTTGCTTTTCAGGAGCAGCACTGCACTAAGTGCAAAACCATCATTTGTTATGGTGAACAGTCAGTGGATGCTATTTTTGCAGCACAACGGAACCATAAGTGCTAATTTTTTTTTGTTTGTTTGTTTTTGGAATGATGTTTAATTCCAAAAGCTAACTGTTTACTTAGTTCCTTTTTTGTTCAATTTTTAAAAAACACCAAAAAAAGTACAAAATTGTTCAAAAACTACAAAAAAAATACAAAAGAAAAAAAGAAAAAAAACAGTTCTTCTCAGAACTACCTTATCTGGTTAAAAAAAGAACTATAATTGCATGGTAATGTCTGAAAGTTTGCTTGAATATACGTGTAGAGTATGATTGACTGAAAGAATACATTAGTGGTGCATGGTGAAGTTATAAGTGGTTAGGTATTGGCGGAGTGAAGGGATAAGAAAATAGTGCTAGATGGGTGAATGAGGAAGTGCATGGGAGTGACAGGTGGATTGCTAGGCTGCATGGGTACTAACTGGGTATTTGCAAGAGTGTATCAATAGTATGGATGCGGTTAGAGTTGTGCAAGCATAGTGCAGAGAATGTTGAAGGTGTACTTGTGTTAGTGGCTAGGCCTCTCCATAACGACATCACTAGTAAATGGAATGATTACAGTGCAGGAAAGAAGAGTGCATGGTGAAATTATAAGTGGTTAGGTATTGGCGGAGTGATGGGATAGGAAGATAGTGCTGGATGGGTGAATGAGGAAGTGCATGGGAGTGACAGGTGTATTGCTAGGCTGCATGGGTACTAAATGGGTATTTGCAAGAGTGTATCAATAGTATGTATGTGGTTAGAGTTGTGGAAGCATAGTGCAGAGAATGTTGAAGGTGTACTTCTGTTAGTGGCTAGGCCTCTCCATAAGGACATCACTAGTAATTGGAATGATTACAGTGCAGGAAAGAAGAGTGCATGGTGAAGTTATAAGTGGTTAGGTATTGGCGGAGTGATGGGATAGGAAGATAGTGCTGGATGGGTGAATGAGGAAGTGCATGGGAGTGATAGGTGTATTGCTAGGCTGCATGGGTACTAAGTGGGTATTTGCAAGAGTGTATCAATAGTATGTATGTGGTTAGAGTTGTGGAAGCATAGTGCAGAGAATGTTGAAGGTGTACTTGTGTTAGTGGCTAGGCCTCTCCATAAGGACATCACTAGTAATTGGAATGATTACAGTGCAGGAAAGAAGAGTGCATGGTGAAGTTATAAGTGGTTAGGTATTGGCGGAGTGATGGGATAGGAAGATAGTGCTGGATGGGTGAATGAGGAAGTGCATGGGAGTGACAGCTGGATTGCTAGGCTGCATGGCTACTAAGTGGGTATTTGCAAGAGTGTATCAATAGTATGTATGTTGTTAGAGTTGTGGAAGCATAGTGCAGAAATGTTGAAGGTGTACTTGTGTTAGTGGCTAGGCCACTCCATAACGACATCACTAGTAATTGGAATGATTACAGTGCAGGAAAGAAGAGTGCATGGTGAAGTTATAAGTGGTTAGGTATTGGCGGAGTGATGGGATAGGAAGATAGTGCTGGATGGGTGAATGAGGAAGTGCATGGGAGTGACAGGTGGATTGCTAGGCTGCATGGGTACTAACTGGGTATTTGCAAGAGTGTATCAATAGTATGGATGCGGTTAGAGTTGTGCAAGCATAGTGCAGAGAATGTTGAAGGTGTACTTGTGTTAGTGGCTATGCCTCCCCATAACGACATCACTAGTAAATGGAATGATTACAGTGCAGGAAAGAAGAGTGCATGGTGAAGTTATGAGTGGTTAGGTATTGGCGGAGTGATGAGATAGGAAGATAGTGCTGGATGGGTGAATGAGGAAGTGCATGGGAGTGACAGGTGTATTGCTAGGCTGCATGGGTACTAAATGGGTATTTGCAAGAGTGTATCAATAGTATGTATGTGGTTAGAGTTGTGGAAGCATAGTGCAGAGAATGTTGAAGGTGTACTTCTGTTAGTGGCTAGGCCTCTCCATAAGGACATCACTAGTAATTGGAATGATTACAGTGCAGGAAAGAAGAGTGCATGGTGAAGTTATAAGTGGTTAGGTATTGGCGGAGTGATGGGATAGGAAGATAGTGCTGGATGGGTGAATGAGGAAGTGCATGGGAGTGACAGGTGTATTGCTAGACTGCATGGGTACTAAGTGGGTATTTGCAAGAGTGTATCAATAGTATGTATGTGGTTAGAGTTGTGGAAGCATAGTGCAGAGAATGTTGAAGGTGTACTTGTGTTAGTGGCTAGGCCTCTCCATAAGGACATCACTAGTAATTGGAATGATTACAGTGCAGGAAAGAAGAGTGCATGGTGAAGTTATAAGTGGTTAGGTATTGGCGGAGTGATGGGATAGGAAGATAGTGCTGGATGGGTGAAGGAGGAAGTGCATGGGAGTGACAGCTGGATTGCTAGGCTGCATGGCTACTAAGTGGGTATTTGCAAGAGTGTATCAATAGTATGTATGTGGTTAGAGTTGTGGAAGCATAGTGCAGAGAATGTTGAAGGTGTACTTGTGTTAGTGGCTAGGCCACTCCATAACGACATCATTAGTAATTGGAATGATTACAGTGCAGGAAAGAAGAGTGCATGGTGAAGTTATGAGTGGTTAGGTATTGGCGGAGTGATGGGATAGGAAGATAGTACTGGATGGGTGAATGAGGAAGTGCATAGGAGTGATAGCTGGATTGCTAGGCTGCATGCATACGAAGTGGGTATTTGCAAGAGTGTATCAATAGTATGTATGTGGTTAGAGTTGTGGAAGCATAGTGCAGAGAATGTTGAAGGTGTACTTGTGTTAGTGGCTAGGCCTCTCCATAACGACATCACTAGTAAATGGAATGATTACAGTGCAGGAAAGAAGAGTGCATGGTGAAGTTATAAGTGGTTAGGTATTGGCGGAGTGATGGGATAGGAAGATAGTGCTGGATGGGTGAATGAGGAAGTGCATGGGAGTGACAGGTGGATTGCTAGGCTGCATGGGTACTAACTGGGTATTTGCAAGAGTGTATCAATAGTATGTATGCGGTTAGAGTTGTGCAAGCATAGTGCAGAGAATGTTGAAGGTGTACTTGTGTTAGTGGCTATGCCTCCCCATAACGACATCACTGGTAATTAGAATGATTACAGTGCAGGAAAGAAGAGTGCATGGCGAAGTTATGAGTGGTTAGGTATTGGCGGAGTGATGGGATAAGTACATAGTGCTGGATGGATGATTGTAAAAGTGCATGGGACACACATCAGGATTACTACGCTGCATAGTTAGTAACTTTAAAATTAGTGTGTTAGAAGTTTATATAGATACTGCATAACTGAATGTAGTACTGCATAGATAGTGTTTGCATTACTTAATCTTACCTTTACAGTAGTAGATATCATATTTTTCTAAACATTTTTTGTAGTTGTTTTTTATAATTTAAATTTTTAAAAATTTCAAACTTTAGATGTATGATCTGTGAAAGAGAAGAAAAAATACAGTTATAATGTATAGTATAATTTTATAAACACAATATAATGTAAGCACAATTTAAATTATTTAGTTTGCCTTTTTTGCTGTTTTCAGAATATATTGAATGTCACTTTAAATAGTGATTTCAATGTTACTCATCACATAACAGCGGGCAAAAAAAAAACAATCAAGAAGATTGTTTTAAAAAAAAAAACAAATCTGTGTCAAAAATATTTTCAACATAGTAAACTATCTCTCCACATTGTATAATAATAAGATCGTCAATAACATAGCATGTAATTCAAATCACACATACATAAAATAGTTCTTTGTAAGTGAATTTTTTTAGTACAAGATAAAAGAAGCAAAACAATAATTGAATCAATAATTTTTCCTAATTTCCATATGCTCTAAATGATGTTCTTTTAAATGTATGGTGTCAGAATATCCCGTAAAAAGTGCTTAAATCACATTAATATCTTTCCTCTAGGCCAAATGATATTCCTCAAATCCTTTATACTAAAATTGTCCAAAGTAATCGTATTAATACAGTTCAACATATTCCCAATAAGCTGAATTATGTTCTTAGAATTTTGGTTTTAAGAATATTAGGTATGAATTTGGTAATTCATTTGGCAAACGATATTTGAAAAGTAAATGAGCATCATTACAATATGTCCATCCTTTATTGCATTTTAAATAGACAGTGTAATGTCCAGATGTTGTAGAAGGTCCATTGTGAAAAATAATTGCTACTGCTACAAAAGTTCTTCCTGATATTGATAGTTGACTTGCTACAAAATGTTTTATTAAGGTTTCCAATTTTCTTCCATCAGCTGTACAACGTTGTATCATCAAAATTATATATTGTCCAAATTTTTCTATAAATAGTGTTGATAACATTTCTGATTTGCATTGCATACACTGCATGTTTTTATTTGCTGCTTTGACTAATTTGTTGAAAGACGCTGTTTTACAGTCTGGTATTGTTAAATATATAAATCTTTCAGTGTCTATGTTAGTGGTAGAAGTAAACGTACAATTTTCACATTGATGTTCCCATTTATAACAAAGTCCAAATAGATTTTCAATTTGTATTCCTTCCTCTTCAAATACTGCAAGCATATACATTAGAAATTCTTGAGCATCTTGTTGCACATTCTGTGTAAATTGCATAGAACCAGAACATATATCCAAAAGTTCCCGAATATCTGAAACACTTTGTATTTCACTTTTATTAGTTCTCAATTTTTCAAAAATAGAACACAACAAGGAACAAAACGTTTTTTCATTATTGTCCAAAATTTGCTGTTGCAGATATTCTAGAAAAAATACAACATTTACCACTACATTAGCATAGCAGTTGATACCTGAACTATTTTCTAACTGATATCCGACAATCTCTTCAATACTGTCCTTTTTCTTTTTGTTTCGAATTTCAACTTTATCCTGATTTTTTGTCTTCTCTTTAACTTCACTACAGATATTCTCATAACTTCTTTTCGACCTACAACACGCTTTTCATATACAGGATATTCACCTAAATTGGGAGCATACAGTCTCCTTAACCGATTATACTCTCTTACACAATTTACATCTGCACTAATTTTTCTCTCATCAAAATCAATCAAATGTAATCCAGATAAAGTTCTGACTCGGGACAAAGCAACATATGCCATTCCCTCTTTAAATACGGTACTTCCAATATTTACCAAAGCACTGTCCACACTTAAACCTTGAGATTTATGAATAGTCACCGCATATGCCAAAAAAGAGGAAACTGTTTTCTACGAACATACAAATCTTTAACAAGCAAAAACGAACTGAACAACGACCAATTTGTTTTACTTCTTGAATTTGATCAAATTTGATTTTCAAAAATTCAATTCCATCTCTATTTTGATAATTAACAAAATCAACAACTTTACCCATTGCACCATTTACTAAACCTTTTTCCACATCCAAATTACGCCGTAAAATAACGCGACAGTTTACACATACATATAAATTCTTTTCTAAACCAGCAGTTTTAGATATAGATTTTTCTAAAGAATCCAATTTTGTTTTCAGTTTTTCTGTCAAAATAATAGTAATTCATTCATGCTCTATTTTATCAATGGCTTCCATTTTTATTATTTCTTCATTTTCTAGCTTTAAAAGTTCTTCATTGAATGTACAACACTCTCGCAGTGTTGGCATGAGGCAGATGATAGATTTATATTCTGCAATATTTTTATATAATTTTGCTGGAACTATATTTTCATTTGGAAACAAGTTGGTAAGTAGACGACTTTGCAAAGCTTGTTTGCCATGTTCTGTCAATACTCCAATTCGTATATCTTGAAGAATGGTTCCATAATCTTCATCATTTGCTTGTCGCATATTTTTAATGAGTTCTTTGTACTCGAAATATGACCAAATGTTAACGTTTCCAACACTTCCCAAAGACTTTCTGGTGTCTTCGTGCACAAGCGTTTTAAACACTGGTTGCCCTTTTATAGGAGTAAGTTGCAGTAGATCACCAAAAACTATCACATGTTTTCCTCCAAATAAGACATCGTATTCTGTTTTTAAAATTTGCTGCATTCTTAAATGCACAAAGGCAAGCATTAAGTTTGACACCATGCTCACCTCATCAATAATTAGAAGTTTCATTTTCTTTAGTACTCTTGAAACTTCATAACAAGCTTCTCCAGATAGCTTGTGATATTCTAATTTATTTTCATGTTCCACAGGTAGCATTAGTAAACGATGTAATGTAATTCCTTTAATGTTATGTGCTGCCAATCCAGTTGGAGCAGTTACAACACAAGACAAATGTGAGTCAGTTATTTTCTGTAGATAAGTGGTCAAAACTTTAATCAAGAAACTTTTTCCTGTACTAGCTTGACCACTGATATACATTCGGATAGGTTGAAATGATGTGCATGTGCATTCTTTGTTTTCATGAAGAAAACCATGGTTGATCTGTTGTGTAACTTGTTGATATATTTGTTTCTGTTCAATATTTAGCTGGTCCTCCAAGTTTTCTAAGTCCATAATATCTTCTTGAGCTTGATGCATTGCTGTTTCCACTTCATTCATGGCAATTGCTGCTTCATTTTCAAGAATGGTTGTCCTAGTGGATCTTGACTCAGGTGAGCAGAACTTTGACTGTCTTGAGAACTGTCTCTAGCAATCTCAGCTGCAATAGTAGCTTCTTGATCAATTTCTTCATTCAACATTTTGAGATAATTTGCAAAAATTGGGCATTCAATGCTATCTTTACATGCATTGAAAGAATCTTCATAGCACTGAAAATCTCCAAGTAATTCTAATTCTGTACGCCAAGGCTTGAATAGTTGCAAAAGTGCTAAATAGTAAAATTCTCTTTTATCAGCAGTATCACAACTCAGTTTTCTGTGATTAATCAGATTTCCTTTAATATGTTTCACTAAACATCCTTCTGAACCAATAACTGCATATTTTCCTTCATTTATATGTTCTGTAGTATTTTTTTTAAAACTATAAAATTGCAGCACTTCATAGAGACATATGTTCTCAAGATGACAACTTCTATTTGGATAGTATGTATCCAACATGTTTGTTTTGACAATATCTGTACTTCCTGGTTCATTTACTGCTAAATATTCAATTTCTTGTACAGATTTAAGTACTCGATTTCGTGTTGCAGCAAGACCAAGACTCACCCAAATGATCCCTCTTGACTTTGAATATAAACTTGCAGATGATAACCGATCTGAGCATTCGTACGCTCCAATCTCTCGATGAGATAACATCTTCAAACTGAAACTGTACAATTTTTTACTAAGACTCTTCTCGTGAGAAATTTCTTTCCACATTTCTTTCAACTCCGTCTTTTCTGATTTTGTTATGTATGATGTTACATACCGAGCAACAGCGATGGAATTATCCGCAACATACTGGATATCCATATTAGCATTCCACATTGAGAGAATAACTAGATTTTAATCATTGATATACTTTGATTCTTCACTTCTTATCAAATTGTAAGTATTTTTGGGTGATTTTCTAGTGATAGTATGTCTCACTGCTGACATGAAACTGTTTACTCTTCCTTTGGATATTACTGGACGTGGAAATCCAAAACGACATTTGGTATAAAACTTTTCCTTTGACTTGTATTTCCGTCGACAGTATTTGCCACATCGATGACTTTGGAATCGTAACACTTGTTGCCTTAAGTTATTTTCTTCTGTTCTTTTTGGTATAGTACATGTAACATAATCTTCAATAAATGATAAAACAGTATCATCTGAATCAGTTCCAAATTTGGGTGCATCTTTGATCCATAAAAGCATATGTATATGAGGAGCACCTCTAGCTTGATACTCTTTTCTCCAAAAGAAATCAATAACTTCTCCAAGAGGAGGATTCTTTTATTGCAGATAAAAGACATCATAGCTTCAAACCTATGATTGAAATATCTGCATACATTAACAGGATCCAAAGAACACAATTCTCCAGGTGTCTTGTATTCAATATTTTTAATATTTGAATTTGCTTCTCGAAGAAATGCAAGTAAATCATCCCAAGCATATTCAGCACAACTTAGGGTAACGAACCATGTAGGAGTTCCTAAGTTCCTTAGCATGCATTTAAGTTCTCCATGACGTCGATACCAATACTCATTAGTACCACGCTGACATGCCATCAAATTAATCAGTTGAGATTCTAAATGATCGTCTCTCTGATGTACTTTATCCATAAATTCCTTTGCAGAAACATTTTGAAGATGTACTCCTGTTTTTAATATATGGTTGACAGCATATGAAAGTCCAGACAAGTCACTCTCAAACAAAAGATGAAATATATATGTGATACATTGATGAAATCTTGGATCCTCTGCATACAATCTTGTTGTCCGATATTCTGATGCAGGAATCTGTACTGATCGTTCGTCATATCGTCCACCTTTTCCAGTTGGAAACAGCTGGGGAAAACAACGAGCTTCCAAACTTTTCTCCCAAACACTCATGGGAGTCCCCTTTGCTTTCTTCATTTGGAATAATTCAATAGTATTCCCCATGACTTCTTTCGAATGAAGTGGATGTACACTATAATGTTCATAAATTTCTTCACTTTTGGACATATCAACTTTCTCAATTTGACCACTTGACGTTTCACTATCATCTCCTAAAATTATTTCTTCTTCTTCCACATACACATTTTTGTAGTAATCATTGTTTTTTATAAGATATAATGTTGCCTTTTGCACTTTGCTGACATTCACTAATTCCTGCCATATTTTCTTACTCTTAGTAGGAACACCATTAACTAGAATAACTAGTGGTTCACTTTCTACATTTTGTACACCAATAGTTTCAATATTTTTCTTTAAATCTAGTGGTAAATATACAACTCTACCTTTTAACCCTCTCTGTAAATCTGTAGGAGGCAATTTACCTGTTTTAGGCTCCATACGAACAATAGCCTGAAATGGGTGTACACATTGAATCAGAATAGATTCATATGTGTTTAAATCTATGAGTTCTGGAGGAATAGTTACCAACTCTAGATTATTATGGACAGCTCTAGCAGGCATTTTATTATCGTCTAATTTGTTATAACAATATTTACAAATACGCTGATCAGTACCCAAATCAAAGCAATCCTCTACCAACAAATAAGTTGCAAATTCCATCCACTTATCATTATTTTCTCTTTCACTTTTTAAATACAGATCAACATTCCTAGTCTGATTTCTATAGTGAGTTCGTCGACAACAAATACAAGTGTAATTTGGCCTTTCACACGAAATTACCTTAAACTTTGTAATTTGTTCTTGAAACTTCTCTGTAGTACTATTTTCCCCATTTTCTTCAACAGCTACTTCTATCAATGTCTCACTTTGTCCACTCTCTTCTTGAGGACCAAAGTAACAAAACTCTATTTCGTCACAAACTTTTTTAACATCTGAGACTGACCCATGCAAAAGAGCACTGTTTAAGTCCTTTAAAATTATTGCTGGACTTTTTGCGTAATACAATTTTCTCACTAACTTTCGCATTTCAGAATGATGTACTGCTAACATTCTAAAATGATGAAAAACACTTTGACATACTTTTCTTGAAAGACAAGCCAGTGAATGACCTTGCAAACCAGTATTTTTTCTCACTCTGCAAGGATCTAGTCCTTGCAACGTCTTAATCTTTTGTTTAACACTTTTTTTACTATACTCTCGTAAGAAATTGCGAAAAATCTCAATAGATTCCTGTCGTATACTACAAATACTACTACAATCCCAAGTATACACTGGAGCTTTAGAACGTCTCCTCAGAACTTCATCAGCTATCACTTCTTCTTCATTTCGGGAACCATCTTCTCTTTGTCAATTGCACAACCATTTCTAACCTCATAAGCTCGACCACTGGTATCAACTGCAAGCAATAATGTATTGGTTTGAAAATAACTCTCTTCATTAAAAAAAGGCTCTGAGCTTGAACTGTGTTTCCATTCACCCAAAAAAATATCACAAAAGTTACTTCTGTTAATTAGTCTCTTCTTCCTACTTTTGGCCTTCATAA
This sequence comes from Calotriton arnoldi, assembly GCA_963921515.1. Taxonomy (NCBI): domain Eukaryota; kingdom Metazoa; phylum Chordata; class Amphibia; order Caudata; family Salamandridae; genus Calotriton; species Calotriton arnoldi. The sequence continues at coordinate 843,908 of CAWUFW010004008.1, read as the reverse complement.
AATGTATTGGCTTATCAAGTGATCAAATTCTATTTAAAACTAAAATGAATAATTTCCTTTTTAATTGAAAAGCCTTCTCCACAATACTTTCAATATGTTTTTCTTTTTATAAAATGCTGATCTTTTTTTATATTTCTTCACATCTTTCAACAAATTAGACACAACTCTATTGTAAAACATTCTCTTTCTAATTTCTTCATACTGAGTCTTCCTCCTTTTACCATACAATATTTCCTTAGAATATGATTTTCGATTATTTTTGCTTTTTTTCTTCTTATTCTTTTTTGTTGTTAAGGCATTGTTTGTACTTTCCACAGTGTGCACACTGTTTCTACGCTTTGAAATGTTTTTAATAAATTGTTTTGTTCTGTTACCGCAAGATTTTTTCTTTTTCCCCACATGTTGTGGTTTATCTAATTCTTGTTGTTGTCGTTTCTTCAAATAAGACTCCTTTTTTTGTTGTTTCATCTTTTGTGCTTTTTTAGCCTTGGTAAGTTTTTTATTAATGACGACGAACAATATCTGTTTAAAAAAAATATATATAAAATTATTAAAATAAATCTATAAAATATAGTATTTTATTATTAAACAAACATGTTCTGTATAAAAACTATTTAAACACTTTGTTTTGAAATCGCAATCCATTTACTGCAGTATACAGGTACTAATTGGTTAATTCTAGGACTGAATAAGTGAATAAGTAGTGTTTACGTGTTTAGAGGACTACATTAATATTGGATAAATGATTCTAAGACTGTAAGTATTACTACATGGGTTATTGCATGAGTACATAGGTACTGACTGGATAATTAGAGTACAGCATGAAAAGAGAATGGAGAAATCATTAATGCTTGGGTTTTGCACAGTGATTAGATAAGGACATGGTACTGGCTGCATAATTAGAATACTGCACACAGAGTGACAGTATGATTGGGTCACTGCATCAGTACTACTTAACTTATTACAGGAGTGAATCAGTAGGCTACAGGGGGTGATTGGCCTGCATAGAATGTGCACATTTGACTGTAGCACAGTGTGTCTTTATGCCTGAGTCATTGTACAAGTGCATAGATAGTGACTGAGTAGGTAGACTACTGGTAGTTGACAGCAGGGTGAGTTTATAAGTGCTTGTGTTTCGGCACAGAGATTAGATAAGGAGATGGTTCTGTCAGGATGATGGCAAGAGTGGACAGAGAGTGATAGTCTGATTGGGGCACTGCATGAGTACTACTTAGATTATTACAGGAGTGAATCATTAGTCTGCATGGGGTTAGGGGCCTGCATAGATTGTGCACATTTGACTGTCCCACTGCATGTGTTAATGCCTGAGGCATTCTACAAGTGCATGGACAGTGACTGGATAGTTAGAGTGCTGGTAGTTGACAGCAGGGTGAGTTTATAAGTACTTGTGTTTCTGCATAGTGATTAGATAAAGTTATGGTTCTGTCAGGATGATAGGAGGAGTGGACAGAGAGTGACACTGTGATTGCTGATCTGCATGGCTACTACCTGGATTTTTGCAGGAGTGAATCAGTAGTCTGCAGGGAGTTAGGGGCCTGCATAGATTGTGCACATTTGCCTGTAGCACCGCGTGTCTTAATGCCTGTGTCATTGTACAAGTGCATGGACAGTGACTGAGTAGATAGATTACTGGTAGTTGGCAGCAGGGTGAGTTTATAAGTGCTTGTGTTTCGCCACAGAGATTAGATAAGGACATGGTTCTGTCAGGATGATTGCAAGAGTGGACAGATAGTGATAGTGTTATTGGGGCACTGCATGAGTACTACTTAGATTTTTGCAGGAGTGAATCAGTAGTCTGCATGGGGTTAGGGACCTGCATACATTTTGCACAATTGACTGTACTACTGTGTGTGTTAATGCCTGAGGCATTCTACAAGTGCATGGACAGTGACTGGATAGATAGAGTACTGGTAGTTGGCAGCAGGGTGAGTTTATAAGTGTTTGTGTTTCGCTACAGAGATTAGATAAGAACATGGTTCTGTCAGGATGATTGCAAGAGTGGACAGATAGTGATAGTGTTATTGGGGCACTGCATAAGTACTACTTAGATTTTTGCAGGAGTGAATCAGTAGTCTGCAAGAGGTTAGGGGCCTGCATAGATTGTGCACATTTGCCTGTAGCACCGCGTGTCTTAATACCTGTGTCATTGTACAAGTGCATAGACAGTGACTGAGTAGATAGAGTACTGGTAGTTGACAGCAGAGTGAGTTTATAAGTGCTTGTGTTTCAGCACAGAGATTAGATAAGGACATGGTTCTGTCAGGATGATTGCAAAAGTGGACAGAGAGTGATAGTGTGATTGGGGCCGTGTATGAGTACTAGTTAGATTTTTGCAGGAGTGAATCAGTAGTTTGCAAGAGGTTAGGGGCCTGCGTAGATTGTGCACATTTGCCTGTAGCACCGCGTGTCTTAATGCCTGTGTCATTGTACAAGTGCATGGACAGTGACTGAGTAGATAGAGTACAGGTAGTTGACAGCAGAGTGAGTTTATAAGTGCTTGTGTTTCAACACAGACATTAGACAAGGACATAGTTCTCTCAGGATCATTGCAAGAGTGGACAGAGAGTGATAGTGTGATTGGGGCACTGCATGGCTACTACCTGGATTTTTGCAGGAGTGAATCATTAGTCTGCAGGGGGTTAGGGACCTGCATAGATTGTGCACATTTGCCTGTAGCACCGCGTGTCTTAATGCCTGTGTCATTGTACAAGTGCATGGACAGTGACTGAGTAGATAGAGTACTGGTAGTTGGCAGCAGGGTGAGTTTATAAGTGCTTGTGTTTCGGCACAGAGATTAGACAAGGACATGGTTCAGTCAGGATCATTGCAAGAGTGGACAGAGAGCGATAGTGTGATTGGGGCACTACATGAGTACTAGTTAGATTTTTGCAGGAGTGAATCAGTAGTCTGCATGGGGTTAGGGGCCTGCATAAAGTTTGCACAATTGACTGTACTACTGCGTGTGTTAATGCCTAAGGCATTGTACAAGTGCGTGGACAGTGACTGAGTAGATAGAGTACTGGTAGTTGACAGCAGAGTGAGTTTATAAGTGCTTGTGTTTCGCCACAGACATTAGACAAGGACATAGTTCTCTCAGGATCATTGCAAGAGTGGACAGAGAGTGATAGTGTGATTGGGGCACTGCATGGCTACTACCAGGATTTTTGCAGGAGTGAATCAGTAGTCTGCAGGGGTTTAGGGGCCTGCATAGATTGTGCACATTTGCCTGTAGCACCGCGTGTCTTAATAACCTGTGTCATTGTACAAGTGCATGGACAGTGACTGAGTAGATAGAGTACTGGTAGTTGGCAGCAGGGTGAGTTTATAAGTGCTTGTGTTTCGCTACAGAGATTAGATAAGGACATGGTTCTGTCAGGATGATTGCAAGAGTGGACAGATAGTGATAGTGTTATTGGGGCACTGCATAAGTACTACTTAGATTTTTGCAGGAGTGAATCAGTAGTCTGCAAGAGGTTAGGGGCCTGCATAGATTGTGCACATTTGCCTGTAGCACCGCGTGTCTTAATACCTGTGTCATTGTACAAGTGCATAGACAGTGACTGAGTAGATAGAGTACTGGTAGTTGACAGCAGAGTGAGTTTATAAGTGCTTGTGTTTCAGCACAGAGATTAGATAAGGACATGGTTCTGTCAGGATGAATGCAAAAGTGGACAGAGAGTGATAGTGTGATTGGGGCAGTGTATGAGTACTAGTTAGATTTTTGCAGGAGTGAATCAGTAGTTTGCAAGAGGTTAGGGGCCTGCATAGATTGTGCACATTTGCCTGTAGCACCGCGTGTCTTAATGCATGTGTCATTGTACAAGTGCATGGACAGTGACTGAGTAGATAGAGTACTGGTAGTTGGCAGCAGGGTGAGTTTATAAGTGCTTGTGTTTCGCCACAGAGATTAGATAAGGACATGGTTCTGTCAGGATGATTGCAAGAGTGGACAGATAGTGATAGTGTTATTGGGGCACTGCATGGCTACTATTTAGATTTTTGCAGGAGTGAATCAGTAGTCTGCAGGGGGTTAGGGGCCTGCATAGATTGTGCACATTTGCCTGTAGCACCGCGTGTCTTAATGCCTGTGTCATTGTACAAGTGCATAGACAGTGACTGAGTAGATAGAGTACTGGTAGTTGACAGCAGAGTGAGTTTATAAGTGCTTGTGTTTCAACACAGACATTAGACAAGGACATAGTTCTCTCAGGATCATTGCAAGAGTGGACAGAGAGTGATAGTGTTATTGGGGCACTGCATGGCTACTATTTAGATTTTTGCAGGAGTGAATGAGTAGTCTGCAGGGGGTTAGGGGCCTGCATAGATTGTGCACATTTGCCTGTAGCACCGCGTGTCTTAATAACCTGTGTCATTGTACAAGTGCATGGACAGTGACTGAGTAGATAGGGTACTGGTAGTTGGCAGCAGGGTGAGTTTATAAGTGCTTGTGTTTCGGCACAGAGATTAGACAAGGACATGGTTCAGTCAGGATCATTGCAAGAGTGGACAGAGAGCAATAGTGTGATTGGGGCACTACATGAGTACTAGTTAGATTTTTCCAGGAGTGAATCAGTAGTCTGCATGGGGTTAGGGGCCTGCATAAATTTTGCACAATTGACTGTACTACTGCGTGTGTTAATGCCTAAGGCATTGTACAAGTGCATGGACAGTGACTGAGTAGATAGAGTACTGGTAGTTGGCAGCAGGGTGAGTTTATAAGTGCTTGTGTTTCGCCACAGAGATTAGATAAGGACATGGTTCTGTCAGGATGATTGCAAGAGTGGACAGATAGTGATAGTGTTATTGGGGCACTGCATGGCTACTATTTAGATTTTTGCAGGAGTGAATCAGTAGTCTGCAGGGGGTTAGGGGCCTGCATAGATTGTGCACATTTGCCTGTAGCACCGCGTGTCTTAATGCCTGTGTCATTGTACAAGTGCATAGACAGTGACTGAGTAGATAGAGTACTGGTAGTTGACAGCAAAGTGAGTTTATAAGTGCTTGTGTTTCGCCACAGAGATTAGATAAGGACATAGTTCTCTCAGGATCATTGCAAGAGTGGACAGATAGTGATAGTGTCATTGGGGCACTGCATGAGTACTACTTAGATTTTTGCATGAGTGAATCAGTAGTCTGCATGGGGTTAGGGGCCTGCATAGATTGTGCACATTTGCCTGTAGCACCGCGTGTCTTAATGCCTGTGTCATTGTACAAGTGCATAGACAGTGACTGAGTAGATAGAGTACTGGTAGTTGACAGCAAAGTGAGTTTATAAGTGCTTGTGTTTCAACACAGACATTAGACAAGGACATAGTTCTCTCAGGATCATTGCAAGAGTGGACAGAGAGTGATAGTGTGATTGGGGCACTGCATGGCTACTACCAGGATTTTTGCAGGAGTGAATCAGTAGTCTGCAGGGGGTTAGGGGCCTGCATAGATTGTGCACATTTGCCTGTAGCACCGCGTGTCTTAATAACCTGTGTCATTGTACAAGTGCATGGACAGTGACTGAGTAGATAGAGTACTGGTAGTTGGCAGCAGGGTGAGTTTATAAGTGCTTGTGTTTCGGCACAGAGATTAGACAAGGACATGGTTCAGTCAGGATCATTGCAAGAGTGGACAGAGAGCAATAGTGTGATTGGGGCACTACATGAGTACTAGTTAGATTTTTCCAGGAGTGAATCAGTAGTCTGCATGGGGTTAGGGGCCTGCATAAATTTTGCACAATTGACTGTACTACTGCGTGTGTTAATGCCTAAGGCATTGTACAAGTGCATGGACAGTGACTGAGTAGATAGAGTACTGGTAGTTGGCAGCAGGGTGAGTTTATAAGTGCTTGTGTTTCGCCACAGAGATTAGATAAGGACATGGTTCTGTCAGGATGATTGCAAGAGTGGACAGATAGTGATAGTGTTATTGGGGCACTGCATGGCTACTATTTAGATTTTTGCAGGAGTGAATCAGTAGTCTGCAGGGGGTTAGGGGCCTGCATAGATTGTGCACATTTGCCTGTAGCACCATGTGTCTTAATGCCTGTGTCATTGTACAAGTGCATAGACAGTGACTGAGTAGATAGAGTACTGGTAGTTGACAGCAAAGTGAGTTTATAAGTGGTTGTGTTTCGCCACAGAGATTAGATAAGGACATGGTTCTGTCAGGATGATTGCAAGAGTGGACAGATAGTGATAGTGTCATTGGGGCACTGCATGAGTACTAGTTAGATTTTTCCAGGAGTGAATCAGTAGTCTGCATGGGGTTAGGGGCCTGCATAAATTTTGCACAATTGACTGTACTACTGCGTGTGTTAATGCCTAAGGCATTGTACAAGTGCATGGACAGTGACTGAGTAGATAGAGTACTGGTAGTTGGCAGCAGGGTGAGTTTATAAGTGTTTGTGTTTCGCTACAGAGATTAGATAAGGACATGGTTCTGTCAGGATGATTGCAAAAGTGGACAGAGAGTGATAGTGTGATTGGGGCACTGCATGGCTACTATTTAGATTTTTGCAGGAGTGAATCAGTAGTTTGCAAGAGGTTAGGGGCCTGCGTAGATTGTGCACATTTGCCTATAGCACCGCGTGTCTTAATGCCTGTGACATTGTACAAGTGCATGGACAGTGACTGAGTAGATAGAGTACTGGTAGTTGACAGCAGAGTGAGTTTATAAGTGCTTGTGTTTCAACACAGACATTAGACAAGGACATAGTTCTCTCAGGATCATTGCAAGAGTGGACAGAGAGTGATAGTGTGATTGGGGCACTGCATGGCTACTACCAGGATTTTTGCAGGAGTGAATGAGTAGTCTGCAGGGGTTAGGGGCCTGCATAGATTGTGCACATTTGCCTGTAGCACCGCGTGTCTTAATAACCTGTGTCATTGTACAAGTGCATGGACAGTGACTGAGTAGATAGAGTACTGGTAGTTGGCAGCAGGGTGAGTTTATAAGTGCTTGTGTTTCGGCACAGAGATTAGACAAGGACATGGTTCAGTCAGGATCATTGCAAGAGTGGACAGAGAGCAATAGTGTGATTGGGGCACTACATGAGTACTAGTTAGATTTTTCCAGGAGTGAATCAGTAGTCTGCATGGGGTTAGGGGCCTGCATAAATTTTACACAATTGACTGTACTACTGCGTGTGTTAATGCCTAAGGCATTGTACAAGTGCATGGACAGTGACTGAGTAGATAGAGTACTGGTAGTTGGCAGCAGGGTGAGTTTATAAGTGCTTGTGTTTCGCCACAGAGATTAGATAAGGACATGGTTCTGTCAGGATGATTGCAAGAGTGGACAGATAGTGATAGTGTTATTGGGGCACTGCATGGCTACTATTTAGATTTTTGCAGGAGTGAATCAGTAGTCTGCAGGGGGTTAGGGGCCTGCATAGATTGTGCACATTTGCCTGTAGCACCGCGTGTCTTAATGCCTGTGTCATTGTACAAGTGCATAGACAGTGACTGAGTAGATAGAGTACTGGTAGTTGACAGCAAAGTGAGTTTATAAGTGCTTGTGTTTCAACACAGACATTAGACAAGGACATAGTTCTCTCAGGATCATTGCAAGAGTGGACAGAGAGTGATAGTGTGATTGGGGCACTGCATGGCTACTACCAGGATTTTTGCAGGAGTGAATCAGTAGTCTGCAGGGGGTTAGGGGCCTGCATAGATTGTGCACATTTGCCTGTAGCACCGCGTGTCTTAATAACCTGTGTCATTGTACAAGTGCATGGACAGTGACTGAGTAGATAGAGTACTGGTAGTTGGCAGCAGGGTGAGTTTATAAGTGCTTGTGTTTCGGCACAGAGATTAGACAAGGACATGGTTCAGTCAGGATCATTGCAAGAGTGGACAGAGAGCAATAGTGTGATTGGGGCACTACATGAGTACTAGTTAGATTTTTCCAGGAGTGAATCAGTAGTCTGCATGGGGTTAGGGGCCTGCATAAATTTTGCACAATTGACTGTACTACTGCGTGTGTTAATGCCTAAGGCATTGTACAAGTGCATGGACAGTGACTGAGTAGATAGAGTACTGGTAGTTGGCAGCAGGGTGAGTTTATAAGTGCTTGTGTTTCGCCACAGAGATTAGATAAGGACATGGTTCTGTCAGGATGATTGCAAGAGTGGACAGATAGTGATAGTGTTATTGGGGCACTGCATGGCTACTATTTAGATTTTTGCAGGAGTGAATCAGTAGTCTGCAGGGGGTTAGGGGCCTGCATAGATTGTGCACATTTGCCTGTAGCACCATGTGTCTTAATGCCTGTGTCATTGTACAAGTGCATAGACAGTGACTGAGTAGATAGAGTACTGGTAGTTGACAGCAAAGTGAGTTTATAAGTGGTTGTGTTTCGCCACAGAGATTAGATAAGGACATGGTTCTGTCAGGATTATTGCAAGAGTGGACAGATAGTGATAGTGTCATTGGGGCACTGCATGAGTACTAGTTAGATTTTTCCAGGAGTGAATCAGTAGTCTGCATGGGGTTAGGGGCCTGCATAAATTTTGCACAATTGACTGTACTACTGCGTGTGTTAATGCCTAAGGCATTGTACAAGTGCATGGACAGTGACTGAGTAGATAGAGTACTGGTAGTTGGCAGCAGGGTGAGTTTATAAGTGTTTGTGTTTCGCTACAGAGATTAGATAAGGACATGGTTCTGTCAGGATGATTGCAAAAGTGGACAGAGAGTGATAGTGTGATTGGGGCACTGCATGGCTACTATTTAGATTTTTGCAGGAGTGAATCAGTAGTTTGCAAGAGGTTAGGGGCCTGCGTAGATTGTGCACATTTGCCTATAGCACCGCGTGTCTTAATGCCTGTGTCATTGTACAAGTGCATGGACAGTGACTGAGTAGATAGAGTACTGGTAGTTGACAGCAGAGTGAGTTTATAAGTGCTTGTGTTTCAACACAGACATTAGACAAGGACATAGTTCTCTCAGGATCATTGCAAGAGTGGACAGAGAGTGATAGTGTGATTGGGGCACTGCATGGCTACTACCAGGATTTTTGCAGGAGTGAATGAGTAGTCTGCAGGGGGTTAGGGGCCTGCATAGATTGTGCACATTTGCCTGTAGCACCGCGTGTCTTAATAACCTGTGTCATTGTACAAGTGCATGGACAGTGACTGAGTAGATAGAGTACTGGTAGTTGGCAGCAGGGTGAGTTTATAAGTGCTTGTGTTTCGGCACAGAGATTAGACAAGGACATGGTTCAGTCAGGATCATTGCAAGAGTGGACAGAGAGCAATAGTGTGATTGGGGCACTACATGAGTACTAGTTAGATTTTTCCAGGAGTGAATCAGTAGTCTGCATGGGGTTAGGGGCCTGCATAAATTTTACACAATTGACTGTACTACTGCGTGTGTTAATGCCTAAGGCATTGTACAAGTGCATGGACAGTGACTGAGTAGATAGAGTACTGGTAGTTGGCAGCAGGGTGAGTTTATAAGTGCTTGTGTTTCGCCACAGAGATTAGATAAGGACATGGTTCTGTCAGGATGATTGCAAGAGTGGACAGATAGTGATAGTGTTATTGGGGCACTGCATGGCTACTATTTAGATTTTTGCAGGAGTGAATCAGTAGTCTGCAGGGGGTTAGGGGCCTGCATAGATTGTGCACATTTGCCTGTAGCACCGCGTGTCTTAATGACTGTGTCATTGTACAAGTGCATAGACAGTGACTGAGTAGATAGAGTACTGGTAGTTGACAGCAAAGTGAGTTTATAAGTGCTTGTGTTTCAACACAGACATTAGACAAGGACATAGTTCTCTCAGGATCATTGCAAGAGTGGACAGAGAGTGATAGTGTGATTGGGGCACTGCATGGCTACTACCAGGATTTTTGCAGGAGTGAATGAGTAGTCTGCAGGGGGTTAGGGGCCTGCATAGATTGTGCACATTTGCCTGTAGCACCGCGTGTCTTAATAACCTGTGTCATTGTACAAGTGCATGGACAGTGACTGAGTAGATAGAGTACTGGTAGTTGGCAGCAGGGTGAGTTTATAAGTGCTTGTGTTTCGGCACAGAGATTAGACAAGGACATGGTTCAGTCAGGATCATTGCAAGAGTGGACAGAGAGCAATAGTGTGATTGGGGCACTACATGAGTACTAGTTAGATTTTTCCAGGAGTGAATCAGTAGTCTGCATGGGGTTAGGGGCCTGCATAAATTTTGCACAATTGACTGTACTACTGCGTGTGTTAATGCCTAAGGCATTGTACAAGTGCATGGACAGTGACTGAGTAGATAGAGTACTGGTAGTTGGCAGCAGGGTGAGTTTATAAGTGCTTGTGTTTCGCCACAGAGATTAGATAAGGACATGGTTCTGTCAGGATGATTGCAAGAGTGGACAGATAGTGATAGTGTTATTGGGGCACTGCATGGCTACTATTTAGATTTTTGCAGGAGTGAATCAGTAGTCTGCAGGGGGTTAGGGGCCTGCATAGATTGTGCACATTTGCCTGTAGCACCGCGTGTCTTAATGCCTGTGTCATTGTACAAGTGCATAGACAGTGACTGAGTAGATAGAGTACTGGTAGTTGACAGCAAAGTGAGTTTATAAGTGCTTGTGTTTCAACACAGACATTAGACAAGGACATAGTTCTCTCAGGATCATTGCAAGAGTGGACAGACAGTGATAGTGTGATTGGGGCACTGCATGGCTACTACCAGGATTTTTGCAGGAGTGAATCAGTAGTCTGCAGGGGGTTAGGGGCCTGCATAGATTGTGCACATTTGCTTGTAGCACCGCGTGTCTTAATAACCTGTGTCATTGTACAAGTGCATGGACAGTGACTAAGTAGATAGAGTACTGGTAGTTGGCAGCAGGGTGAGTTTATAAGTGCTTGTGTTTCGGCACAGAGATTAGACAAGGACATGGTTCAGTCAGGATCATTGCAAGAGTGGACAGAGAGCAATAGTGTGATTGGGGCACTACATGAGTACTAGTTAGATTTTTCCAGGAGTGAATCAGTAGTCTGCATGGGGTTAGGGGCCTGCATAAATTTTGCACAATTGACTGTACTACTGCGTGTGTTAATGCCTAAGGCATTGTACAAGTGCATGGACAGTGACTGAGTAGATAGAGTACTGGTAGTTGGCAGCAGGGTGAGTTTATAAGTGCTTGTGTTTCGCCACAGAGATTAGATAAGGACATGGTTCTGTCAGGATGATTGCAAGAGTGGACAGATAGTGATAGTGTTATTGGGGTACTGCATGGCTACTATTTAGATTTTTGCAGGAGTGAATCAGTAGTCTGCAGGGGGTTAGGGGCCTGCATAGATTGTGCACATTTGCCTGTAGCACCGCGTGTCTTAATGCCTGTGTCATTGTACAAGTGCATAGACAGTGACTGAGTAGAAAGAGTACTGGTAGTTGACAGCAAAGTGAGTTTATAAGTGCTTGTGTTTCGCCACACAGATTAGATAAGGACATGGTTCTGTCAGGATGATTGCAAGAGTGGACAGATAGTGATAGTGTCATTGGGGCACTGCATGAGTACTACTTAGATTTTTGCAGGAGTGAATCAGTAGTCTGCATGGGGTTAGGGGCCTGCATAGATTGTGCACATTTGCCTGTAGCACTGCGTGTCTTAATGCCTGTGTCATTGTACAAGTGCATAGACAGTGACTGAGTAGATAGAGTACTGGTAGTTGACAGCAAAGTGAGTTTATAAGTGCTTGTGTTTCAACACAGACATTAGACAAGGACATAGTTCTCTCAGGATCATTGCAAGAGTGGACAGAGAGTGATAGTGTGATTGGGGCACTGCATGGCTACTACCAGGATTTTTGCAGGAGTGAATCAGTAGTCTGCAGGGGTTAGGGGCCTGCATAGATTGTGCACATTTGCCTGTAGCACCGCGTGTCTTAATAACCTGTGTCATTGTACAAGTGCATGGACAGTGACTGAGTAGATAGAGTACTGGTAGTTGGCAGCAGGGTGAGTTTATAAGTGCTTGTGTTTCGGCACAGAGATTAGACAAGGACATGGTTCAGTCAGGATCATTGCAAGAGTGGACAGAGAGCAATAGTGTGATTGGGGCACTACATGAGTACTAGTTAGATTTTTCCAGGAGTGAATCAGTAGTCTGCATGGGGTTAGGGGCCTGCATAAATTTTGCACAATTGACTGTACTACTGCGTGTGTTAATGCCTAAGGCATTGTACAAGTGCATGGACAGTGACTGAGTAGATAGAGTACTGGTAGTTGGCAGCAGGGTGAGTTTATAAGTGCTTGTGTTTCGCCACAGAGATTAGATAAGGACATGGTTCTGTCAGGATGATTGCAAGAGTGGACAGATAGTGATAGTGTTATTGGGGCACTGCATGGCTACTATTTAGATTTTTGCAGGAGTGAATCAGTAGTCTGCAGGGGGTTAGGGGCCTGCATAGATTGTGCACATTTGCCTGTAGCACCGCGTGTCTTAATGCCTGTGTCATTGTACAAGTGCATAGACAGTGACTGAGTAGATAGAGTACTGGTAGTTGACAGCAAAGTGAGTTTATAAGTGCTTGTGTTTCGCCACAGAGATTAGATAAGGACATGGTTCTGTCAGGATGATTGCAAGAGTGGACAGATAGTGATAGTGTCATTGGGGCACTGCATGAGTACTACTTAGATTTTTGCAGGAGTGAATCAGTAGTCTGCATGGGGTTAGGGGCCTGCATAAATTTTGCACAATTGACTGTACTACTGCGTGTGTTAATGCCTAAGGCATTGTACAAGTGCATGGACAGTGACTGAGTAGATAGAGTACTGGTAGTTGGCAGCAGGGTGAGTTTATAAGTGTTTGTGTTTCGCTACAGAGATTAGATAAGGACATGGTTCTGTCAGGATGATTGCAAGAGTGGACAGATAGTGATAGTGTTATTGGGGCACTGCATAAGGACTATTTAGATTTTTGCAGGAGTGAATCAGTAGTCTGCAAGAGGTTAGGGGCCTGCATAGATTGTGCACATTTGCCTGTAGCACCGCGTGTCTTAATACCTGTGTCATTCTACAAGTGCATAGACAGTGACTGAGTAGATAGAGTACTGGTAGTTGACAGCAGAGTGAGTTTATAAGTGCTTGTGTTTCAGCACAGAGATTAGATAAGGACATGGTTCTGTCAGGATGATTGCAAAAGTGGACAGAGAGTGATAGTGTGATTGGGGCAGTGTATGAGTACTAGTTAGATTTTTGCAGGAGTGAATCAGTAGTTTGCAAGAGATTAGGGGCCTGCGTAGATTGTGCACATTTGCCTGTAGCACCGCATGTCTTAATGCCTGTGTCATTGTACAAGTGCATGGACAGTGACTGAGTAGATAGAGTACAGGTAGTTGACAGCAGAGTGAGTTTATAAGTGCTTGTGTTTCAACACAGACATTAGACAAGGACATAGTTCTCTCAGGATCATTGCAAGAGTGGACAGAGAGTGATAGTGTGATTGGGGCACTACATGAGTACTACCTGTATTTTTGCAGGAGTGAATCATTAGTCTGCAGGGGGTTAGGGACCTGCATAGATTGTGCACATTTGCCTGTAGCACCGCGTGTCTTAATGCCTGTGTCATTGTACAAGTGCATGGACAGTGACTGAGTAGATAGAGTACTGGTAGTTGGCAGCAGGGTGAGTTTATAAGTGCTTGTGTTTCGGCACAGAGATTAGACAAGGACAGGTTCAGTCAGGATCATTGCAAGAGTGGACAGAGAACGATAGTGTGATTGGGGCACTACATCAGTACTAGTTAGATTTTTGCAGGAGTGAATCAGTAGTCTGCATGGGGTTAGGGGCCTGCATAAATTTTGCACAATTGACTGTACTACTGCGTGTGTTAATGCCTAAAGCATTATACAAGTGCATGGACAGTGACTGAGTAGATAGAGTACTGGTAGTTGGCAGCAGGGTGAGTTTAAGTGTTTGTGTTTCGCTACAGAGATTAGATAAGGACATGGTTCTGTCAGGATCATTGCAAGAGTGGACAGAGAGTGATAGTGTGATTGAGGCACTGCATGGCTACTACCTGGATTTTTGCAGGAGTGAATCAGTAGTCTGCAGGGGGTTAGGGGCCTGAATAGATTGTGCACATTTGCCTGTAGCACCGCGTGTCTTAATGCCTGTGTCATTGTATAAGTGCATGGACAGTGACTGAGTACATAGAGTACTGGTAGTTGGCAGGAGGGTGAGTTTATAAGTGCTTGTGTTTCACCACAGAGATTACACAAGGAGATGGTTCTGTCAGGATGTTTGCAAGAGTGGACAAAGACTGGTAGTGTGTTTGGGGCACTGTATGAGTACTATCTGGATTATTGCAGGAGTGAATCAGTAATCTGCAGGGGGTTAGGGGCCAGCTTAAATTGTGCCCATTTTCCTACATAGTAACTACGAAATTAGACACTATAGAACCACAGAAACACTTCTCATCTACTTTTACAATCACATGTTGACTACCTTTGCCTACCTTTGCACTCCTGTAATCTATCAGATACCTCTCATTAATTCAGTAAATATAGTTTTAACTATATAAATACAATCTATACAAATACATGACTCATGACATAGTATCTACTTAAGGAGACAACTACTACATACCCAAAAGTGTAAAATGCAGTGGTTTTCTTTTGAACTACATATTGCCAATTATATATCTTCAAATATGCAACATCATCAAATTGTATGTCTCAACAGTAATTTACACCACCTTTTTTATGTTTTTTTTAAAACCACACAAACTCTACAAACTAATAACAAAATTGTAATCATTAACACCTTATATGATCTTCTTGCAAACAGCACACATGTACCTCATTTCACCAAACTATCTATAATACACATTCCTCATACATATTTAACCATTTAATAATAGATAAGAACCATCATTCAACTATACCTTTTAAAATACTTAATAATGTATATATTAGTGCACATACTTTTTTACCAAATTTCAAATTCACTAGAAATTATCCCAATATATATCTGTACATTCAATAAATTAACTTAACAGAGTTTCATAAAAAACTCAAATCGATTTTACATAAATCTCTTAAAAATGTAACTCACCTTTTAAATAAATCTGTTGATTGAAAAATCTCACACACTCAGTCAGGATTTTCTTTTTCACACAGAGAATGTACATAACCACACTCTCCAATGTAAAACCAGTAATGGCAAACTTTCCCTCAAATTTTTCATACATATACACATAACCCACAAATAACATTACTTCCCAGTGTTTTTCAAATTGGAAAACGAATTTCCATTGGACATAGAGAATAATACTTTTCAACTGACATCTTCCCCTCTTGTTCTGAATATCAGTTTCCATAGCAACTGCTCATGCAACATTCAACTTAGCTGCTAGGTCACAAGTTCACCACACAATGTTGCAAATGACAACAACAAGTGTGGTTGGCTTAGCAAAGCATGCCCTTATCCTTTCTGCTGTACCTTTCAAACTTTTCTTAATAACCAATAAGAAACATGCTTTCTAAACAAAGTAAAATGCACCCTATAATTGAAAGTACAGTGTTCTTAAACAGCCAATCAAATCTCTACTTTTCTAAAAACAGTATGTTGTCCACCATTTTAGATAGAGTTCATTCCACCACCTGCCTACCTCAGCTACAGACATCTTCTCATTACCTACAGAGATCCTTTCAAGATGCTTTCAGTGTGGATTGTTGGGCACAGCTATGTTTTCTGGTGCAAAAGGTATGCTGAAAGCAGAGGTATTGACAAAGACCTAGCTTTGCAAAATGTAGATATCAAATGGATTGGACAGAGAGGATTGAAGTGGCACCAATTGATGCCATTGGTTAGAACCTTTATGCACCTCCAACATCCTGACCTCATTATTGTGCACTGTGGTGGCAATGACCTAGGCACATTGACTGGGGTAGGTCTGGAAATGCTAATGAAGGGCACCTTTGCAGAATTGATGTTGCTTTTCCCCCAAACTGTCTTGGTGTACCATAACATATGCCAAAGACAGAAATGGAAGTGGTCCAATCAATTTTGTCCACAGATTGAGAAAGCTAGAAAAAATGTCAAATAAAGCTGTTTCTGCTTATCTCAGAGACCATAGGATGGGATCCATATACAACAACAATCGGCGTTTTAATATGGATGGCATCTACATGAGAGATGGTGTACATTTCACAGATGAGGGAAACAGAGTCTTTCTCTACAACTTGAGACTCTGCATTGGCACTTACATGTAGCTACCATCTTCTTGCAATAAACACAAGGGCTCTTTTTAGAGCCACCCAAGATCCAAACATGCAACCTAGATTTATTATAAAAAGTCTCCCTTTTTCCCCCTGGGAGTCGCGCACCCAACGCGGCCAGGAGTCGCGTACCCCTCGCGTTCACACCAGGGGGCTGCGCTGGGAGTCGCGTACCCCTCGCGTTCACACCAGGGGGCCGCGCTGGGAGTCGCGTACCCCTCGCGTTCACACCAGGGGGCCGCACTGGGAGTCGCGTACCCCTCGTGTTCACACCAGGGGGCCGCGCTGGGAGTCGCGTACTCCTCACGTTCACACCAAGGGCCGCGCTGAGCACAGTGCTCGGGACGCGACTCAATTTTTTTTTTTCAAAAAAAAAAACGGGCTCCTACCACTAATTTTTATTTGCCCCGGGGACCCCATCCCCCGGAGCCTACTCAATTCGTTGGGGACCGTGGGGGGAGCCCCAATGCCCCCATGGTCCCACCGGCTCCCCGCGTCCTGCGAGAGCCGGCATTGCTTTTCCACATGGGGAGCTGCTAACATGCAGCTCCCCGTGTGGAAAAGCAATTCTGCTTGGATATTAGAAGAGAGAGCAGGTTACCTGCTCTCTCTTCCAAAATCCAAACCAGAGTTTGCTACGGTAGGGCGGGAGACGTGCTCCCGCCCTACCATAGCAAACAGCAGTGTCCCGGGGTGGGCACCCGGGACACTGCAGGAGCCGGCCCTGGGGGTGGTGGTCCCCAGGGCCATCACAGGCTCCAGAAGGGGGCCCCACGGCCCCCTCACATCTTTGCAAAGCCCGGGGAGGTGGTGATCCCGGGGCTCGGGAGTCCGAAATGGACCCCCGCATTTTAACAATTAGTGCCCCGGGAGGTGGTGGACCCCGGGGCATGTGGGGGCTGTAGCCCCCTCACACATTTTTTTAATTTACATTCTATTTCAATTTCGAGCCCTGGGGGGTGACGGTCCCTGGGGCTTGGGGGGCCTTAGAGGCCCCCCAAAATTATTACATAAATCCCCCATGCCCCCGGGACTTGGCCCACCCGGGGGCCAATTAACCACGAAGCGCGGGAGCCCGCGTTTTTTTTTTTTTTTCTCTGCGGGATCCGCGCACCCTAAGAGCAGGGCTAGGGGGTCAGGGTGTTTCTACCCTGCCCCCTTTTTGCGTTTTGCGCCCTTGTTTTTGTCTTTTCTTGTCCCTCGGTTCTACCGAGGAACAAGATGGCTGCCAACACTTCCTGGTTTGGAGTGTTGACAGCCAATTAGCATGCAGCTCGTGGTCGGGAGGGTGCGCGGATCCTCCGTGCCTCTAAATCTCGAAACTTTTATTTTGGATTTTCTCTGCAACTACTGAACGGATTTACACCATTTTTAAAAAGGGTGCTTTCTGAACCAAGCACTACCTTTTTGCCAAATTTGGTGTAATTCCGTTCAGCAGTTTTTGCTGTAGCCTTGCATAAAGTTTCCTATGGGAAATCGATTTTTTCACTCTTATTTTTTGAATTTCTCCGCAACTACTGCACGGATTTACACCATTTAAAAAAAAGGTCGCTTTCTGAACCAAGCGCTACCATTTTGCAAAATTTGGTGTAATTCCGTTCAGCAGTTCAAGCTGTAGCCGCGGCTAAAATTTCCTATGGGAATTAACATGGAAAAAACAGAGAAAACGCGTTTTGGGACCCCCCTTTTTCTCGGCCTTTGCTTGACGAATCAACCCGAGACTTTCAGGGTAGGAGCGGAGCGTGGCGCCCCAACAAGTTGGAAGCTTTCGCGAAGATTCTCAACCGGCGCAAGAGTTATTTCAAATAGAATGTTGCGGATTTCCTATGGATAAAGGTCCTAACTATAACTATCTACTGGCGACCGCCAGTAGATAATATATATATATCCACAACAGCGTCGTTTTGCAAATCATGTGAAACAACACACCATGGCCCAAACTTCTTTAAGCGTGATTATTTATTATGCAATGCCACTCTACGCGTTTCGGAGCATCCGCTCCTTGCTCACGAGTAACGGGAATGCACTAACATGGTGTTTTTAATTAATCATGTGACACACCTCCGTGTAGACAATGACAACAGACTTCGCATTATTAAACAAGACAATCTCTTCATTAAATAGTAATGTTTGCTATATGCTCCTGCAATAATACAACAAAAATTAGTTACGTTTCACACAGTGTTCAGAAGATTGTTTGCAAGTGCGGTGCAAAATGTCAAATTCAAACAAGGATTCAGTTTCCCATCGTACAACCCAGTGGATTTTGATTTCTGTTCTTCACCTCTTGTGAACAGTAAATAGTAAAGCATATATATATATTTATATATATATATATATATATATATATATATATATATATATATATGTATCCAGAAAAAGGGTTGCCCCCATACGGAAAAGCCTCTCAGGTGAATTCAAATTCCTTTAATGAAGGTGCAGTGAGCAAAGCAGCGACAAGATGCCTAAAATCACAGCCAGATGTGTTTCGGGCTTCCACACCCTTTTTCACAGGCTAGGCAAAGAGTCAACAGCGAGAACTGCAGTCACATGTTTTTCTTTCAAAGATGCCCCACCCCAACGGGCCTCCGAGCATTCTGGTGCTTGTAGTGCTGCAAAATAAAATAAAACCCCAGTGGGTCTCGATGTTGCTCCCAGTCTCGTGTACAAATTATTACCACAGTGGGTTGGCATTTATGTTACCAACCTGCTCCCTGCCAATACCTGTAGCCTTCATCAGGAAAACCACCAGTCCCAGGTACCACGCACTCGTGGTCCACAGATCCGCACTTCCGCGGCAGGCAGTTCCACAACCGGGCCAGCCGTATTAAATCCAGAAAAAGGGTTACCCCCATACGGGGCAACACGAAGACCCACTGGGGTAACACATTGCAGCACTACAAATACCAGGATGCTCGGAGGCCCTTTGGGGGCGGGACATCGTTATGAATTTAAACGAGTGACTGCAATTCTGACTGTTGACGGCATGCCGAGCCTGTGACCAAGGGTGTGGTAGCCCGAAACGCGTCAGGCTGTATTTCAAGGTCTCTTGTTGTACGTTTTGCTCGCTGCACCTGCATTAAAGAATTGTGACCTACCTGTGAGGCTTTTCCGTTGAGGGCAACCTTTTTGTTGGATATATATATGTATATATGACTCAGCACACCTGTTCCAAATAAATAAACAGGTCTCAACATGCTTGGGTTCACTTCAGTTGTTTAGTGTGGTTTGGGGTGACGCGTTTCGACCGTCTCCGTGGTCTTCTTCTTATATATATATATCCCAAACAATAGCACTCCTTTAGGAACCGTGGACCCTTGGAGAGTGGTGCATGCGTCAGCGGAGCACGCCGGCAAGTTGACGTTTTCTTCACAAATAAATCACACTCTCAGGACATGGTACGGATGCTTTAAAAAATCCATTTATTCATCTCCGCATCAGATTTTTGAAAGCATCCATTCCGTACCTTGTCCTGAGAGTGCGTTTACATATATATATATATATATATATATATATATATATATATATATATATATACATATTAAAAGCAATATCTTTTTTATCTTTTTTAACAATATTAGTGTGAAACAGCATTTTTTCAATAGTTTTGTACTTACCATTATAAGGATAGGGACAATATATTTTTTTAAACAATATTTTGGACACAATATTTATGTTACATGATATTCTTGATTCCGATATTGAGTCAGTGATCCTTTTGGGTTTATATGCACCTCAACCACACTCATTTGGTCACCTATCATTCTCTATTTAGCCTTTTATCTGTAACTCTATCACTCTCATCTTTATCTCTGTATTCTTCCCTCACTCATCTGTATCTCATCTGTATCTCTCCCAGTTTCTCTCCCAAATCCACCTTTCTATTTGCTATACCCCTTTCTCCGGCAGAGGCAATTTCTTTCATCTCAATTACATCCAATCACCATTTAACCTTCACCCCTATGTCTTACCACCAGTGATTGCTATCTCTGCAGTTTTCCTATCAGTTCCAGTTTTCTCCTTTCATTTTATAAGCATCATTGCAGGATGTCAATTTGACATTCACCTCTATTTGTCTAATATTCTCATATCTTTATCTCTTCCAGATTCTTACACACATCACCTGTAATGCAAACATTCCCTCGCATCCATCTTGCAGATTCCGATTTCCTCTATCAAACTGCTATTTGAATATTTACCCAACTTACCTATATTTTTACCTATTTTCAACTCAGCTTTCTGTTTTAACCCACAATACTGTTCCTTATGTGAATGCTTCACCTGTCCCCATCACTCTGTTGCTCCCTTTCCTGTTGCTCCCTTTCCCATTCCATCTCTTCACTTAGTCTGCTATATCTTTGTTCAATTGATTATACCTCATATCTACTTTGCACTGGATAACTACATTCTTCTACCTTTCTCTCTTTGTGACACCTAGTCTAAAAAGCACCCTCTTCTAAGCCTCACTCCCATGGCCTCACTTTCTCCCGTGCTTCTACTCTTCTCTATTACTCAGTCTTTCCTACCTGCTCCTCTCTTTCCATTTCCTTTGTCCTTTCTCTTTTGTACTTTCTTTTGGATTATGTATTTTCCTGCCATTTCCTTTTATAGTTTTTTTTCTTTTTAAGTTTGTCGTTTCTTTGTTCTTAATTTTCCTCTCTCTTATTTTTTCATGTTGATCTTTCTCTTTAACTCTTTTCTTTTTCTCTCTTTCTTTCTTTTTTTCCACGTATTTGGTTTCTTTTGCCATTGCTTCTACTTTTTTGTTACAAGACCTCACACTTTTTGTTTCTTTCTCCTGCTGGTTCTTCCATTACTATTCCATTACATTTTCTTTTTCTTTACCTAAGCCTTCACATTTTTCTCAATGAGTTCCCTCTTTCTTTTCCCTCCCCTTTCCTTCTTCTTCTTCCCTCTACTATTCCTTGTCCTAATTTACTCTTTCTATCAGTCTTTTTTTTTTGCACTAATTTCATTATGTGTCTTTCTTTGTAACCACATCAAGACCCAGATTTGCAAAGCTTTGGTGCAATGCAGGACAAAAAGCATAGTTGTTGTACTGTGTTGTGTAATCCTTAGAGAGCATACCTGCGTCATATCTACAAAGAAGTGGCGAAGTTCTGCTCTCTCTCTCTCTGCGCTGGTACGGTTATGACAGATATGCCCCAACGCAGGCAACCTTGTCTCATCACACAAGGGTGCTTGCATTGTGGTCAATTTTGTTTTTGTGTAGGAAGGAACCCCTTCCTGCACAAAAACTATGCTGATAGCCAATTTCTTCATTGTATGTGTGCTGCAGAATGCGGCACACATTCAAAGAGGAAAAAACTGTGAGAAATAAATATATATCGCCTCATTACGCCAGCCTCTGGGAGGCACATGATTTTAGTGCAAATCCATGTCTACAAGTCATTTTAGATATGAATTTGCATCAAAATCTATGGATGGATGCAAAGGAATGACAATGCACCACCCATGGAATGGCTCCTTGACACAAAGTAAAAAAAAGGCAGTGCATTGTGCTGCATTGCGTTACGTTTGGTAACAAACCATCACAAAACTCTGTTTGCGTTGGTTTGCAAATATCAATCTGGATTTTGCGTCTGGTCCGCATTAAATAAATAATGCAAAACTGACACAAAAATTTGTAGATCTGGTCCCAAATACCTTGTGCCCCCTTAAGCCAAGGTCTTTTGGCTCTGTCAGAAATCAGATAGGGTGCCTGGACACAGAGATCACTTCAACACGTGTAACAGGATGCAAGGTCAGCAATAGGGAATATGTATGGAACAAACAACAGCAATGCAATTTCACTAACATAAACAACAGGTATTGTACATGTGCCAATATTGCAAGCTTCATCTCTACATAAAAAAGCCACACCAAAGTCAGGAGTTTATGATCTCTTCTTAGAAGGACATGGTTCACTACAGGCAGCAGCAGTGCAAGCTTACCTCACAAACAGTAGGGGTTATGGAAGTGTGGTACTATAGATGGATGGTTTCAAGCAGAAATGGCACACAAAGTAGCAGTCCACGCTTCCCTGACATAAAAGAGACATAGCACAAGCAACTGCTGTGTACGCTTCCACCACAAAGAACATGGGCAGCTGTAGCGTGTGCTTTCTTCCCAGAAATGAATAGGCAGCAGCTATGAAAAACCATTTCTAAACAAAAAAGGTATAGGACAGGAAGCAGCTTATAAAGTCTGTTTTGTGTCCAAACTGAGATTATATCGCTTGGCCAGTAGCACACCTAGCAGATTTATGGACTCCCAATTTGCACCAGGTAAACCTGATCCAAATCATGTGCCTGGTACAAATCATGTGAGCAAATACCACATGTTGCTACTGCTCAATAGGACAGGGAAATAGTATGCTTTAAGCATTATCCCCCATTTCTTGGCCTGAATCTTTGAATGGTGCAGAAATTTTGAATCCAGTAAATACTGCACCTGGTGATATTGATGCACTTTTGCAACCCTGGATTGTTGACTGGTTGGAATGAGTTACTTATAGTGTAGTTAGAGAAAGTCTGACTAACAAAACAAGTACAGCACAGCAAGCCTATCTTCAGCTGCAAAGCCTGTCTCACAAAAGAAATGTTATGTTATGTTATGTTAAAATATTTCTAAAGCGCTCAAATACCCATGGGTGTCTTGGTGCTGATTGGAAATAGCAGTATAGGCGAGAGCAAACGAGGACTAGAGGTTAAAAAGCCAAGTTTTTATAAGTTTCCTAAAACTCAGTAATGTGGGAGCTGCTTTGATATTTATAGGCAGACAGTTCCAGAGAGCCGGAGCTTCAGAGAAGAAGCAACTGCCCCCCCATTTGAGTCTCTTAAAACTGGAGTGGGGGACAGTCAGTGAGTTTTTAGATTGTTGGTCTCTGCTGGGTATGTACCAGGAGAGGGACTGTTTGAGGTAACCACGACCTAGATCATGCAAGGCCTTATAGGTAAGGCATAGCGCCTTGAATTTAAAGTGGTTACCCACTGAAAGCCAGTGTAGTCCCTTAATGGAGGCTGAAACCGGATGGAACTTGGGAAGATCAAGATTAAGCTTAGCAGCCGCATTCTGCATGCTTTGGAGTTTTTTCACATATTGTTTTTGGAGCTTAACAAAAGGTCCATTACAGTAGTCCAGCTTCGTGAGTATTAATAAGGAGATGACTGTTTCTCTGGAAGTGGGAGGGATGAAAGGGAGGAACTTCCTGATAATTCTCAAAGTATTGAAACTGGAAGAGACAACTGAGCTAATATGCTTATTAAAGTTCAGTTTGTCATCCATACTTATACCTACATTTTTTGCTTTTTGGACTGTGATGGGGAGAGTCCCTAACTCTGTTGGCCAGCATGCTGGGCTCCAAAACTGTGGATTATTACCGAAGAGGCAGTGCATACCCATCCAGTAACTGACGGCTCTCATACAGTTGTGAAACTGAGAGATGGTGACTTCCGTATTGTTAGAGGCCGACACCACGATTTGCGTATCGTCCACGTATGATGTGGGGGAGGACCCAAAGGATCTAATCAGTTGTGTATTAATAAATGTTTCCACTATTTTAGCTGGGAATGGTAACCTAGAGATAGGACGATAGTTAACTGGATTATCAGGGTCTAGGTTAGGTTTCTTAAGGAGTGGCAATATTGAAGCCTTTTTCCACAGATCAGGAAAGGTCCCGGTGCTAAACATCCTGTTAAAGATGTTAGATAGATTTGAAGCAATTGGAACCAGAATCTGTTTCAGTATGGAAGGGGGGCAGGGATCATAAGGTGACCCTAATTTTGTAGAGTTGAGCAAATTGAGAACATCTGCAGTAGTGATAGATGAAAATTGGCTAAACTTGAATGGAAGACTTAAATTAGTGGAGGCTTGAGCTGTCGTGGAGCTAACGCTGAGGTTGATGGCTCTGGAGGAATAGAACTGGTTGTAGATTTGTTCAACTTTATTACAAAAATGAGAGGCTATTTCCTCACAGAAGGATTGACTAATGTTGGTGCCTTTAATCTCTGGGGTTTTAGTAAGTTTGTTTATTACCTGAAAAGGTTCTGCAGCAGAGTTCTTGGATGCTTCTATTTGCTGTGCAAAATAGGTAGACTTTTTCTTGGTAATGGCCGCTTTACAACTGGCCAGGGAGCGTTTATAAATTAGTTTTTCAGAGGAGCTGTAGTTAGATCTCCATTTTCTTTTGAGCTTTCTGCACTTTTGTTTTTCAAGACGAAGAGTGTCTGTGAACCAAGGTGCAGATTGTTTAAGTTTGTGTTTGCTACCGCATTGTTTTGGAACAGCTTTAGAAATGACCAAGTTAAGCCAATTGGTGTAATTAGCTGTGGCCTGATTCAAATCGAGCAGCTGGGCAGGGTTAAACTAAGACAGGTGTTGTCCCAGAATGTCGAAATTAGTTTTAGATCAGAGATAGAATGGCAAGTGGTTGGGATCTACATTCCTACTTTGAGTAGGGAGGGAGGGAGACGGTCAGTTGAAAGATAACTGCTTTATGGTCGGACCATGTAAGTGGAAGAAACTCTTTGACAGAAATAAAGTGGTTATTGGAAAACATAGCATCTAGAGTGTGACCAACATAATGGGTAGGCTGGTTTACTAATTGGGGAAGGTTGAAGGCATTCATAATATCCAGAATAACCTCCGTATCTTTATCCTCTATGCAGTCTAAATGAAAGTTGAAATCCCCAAGTACAGTAAAATCGCTCTTGCAAGCTCCCCCTTGACAAGCGTATGGATAGATTGAAGAAAATCACTTCTTGGGCCTGGGATACGGTACATGAGCAGGCCTTAGAAAGAGTAGTTGTTAGTTAGTTCCAGGCTAAAGGACAGCAATTCGCATTCTGAATTAGGCGTGGAGTCGGTTTTACATTTAAAATGACTTCTGTAAATTATCCCTAAACCTCCACCTCTTTTTTCCACTCTGTCTACACTTGTCATTGAATAGCGTAGTGGGGTTGCTATTAAAAGGTCAGGGCTGGAATGGTTATTAGCCCATGTTGCTGTAATGAAGAGGACATCCAGTTGATGACTCTCAATGAATTCAGCGAGCTAATGGGCATGTTTTACTAGGGACCGTGCATTGATCAGAGCAAGGCGCAATTTAGGGAAGGTGAGATGCTGAGTGTTTTTAAAGCATGCCTGTTTGATGTTAGACAACAGCTCAAGGTTGGTGAAATGAAAACCGCAATTATGACACCTAGATCTAGAGAGATCTTGACTGAGATCAACTTGAGGGCAGCAGTGATCAGTTTTATTAAAGGATTGAAGGGCTTTACCAGACCACATAACCCTGGTCTCCTTAGCTGGGGGAAAACGGGCAGCATTTCTGGCACTCGGCGCGATCCGGTCGCTGACAGGCACAGACGGGCTTGCCTTCCACGTGCCTAGGCATCTGCTGCGCGTCTGGCACAGCATGAGATTTTGTAGCTGCTTGGGCGCTGACCTGACCAGTGACCTGTAACCCCCACCGGAAGTCAGGCAAGGGGGAAGGACTGCTACCCTCTGCGCAAATGGCAATGCCGCAGCTGACCGGGAAGCAGTAGAGTGAAATAAGTGAAGAGAGCAGGTAAGTAGAAGATTAAAAATAATGAAATAACAATTTAAAATAGAATAAGCCCAGTAAAAGATAAAATCTAGCAGATAAGCAGATAGGACCTTACTCGAGTGAAGTGCCGCTTCCACTGTAGGCAGACGGCACTACGCTAATCAGGGTTCCTCTTGCCTACTACACCCGC
The DNA here is from genome assembly GCA_963921515.1 of Calotriton arnoldi. Lineage (NCBI taxonomy): Eukaryota > Metazoa > Chordata > Amphibia > Caudata > Salamandridae > Calotriton > Calotriton arnoldi. Next base: position 817,942 of record CAWUFW010004008.1, on the reverse strand, counting down.
TGGGCATCCAGCCCAGCATGAGATTTTTTAGCTGGCCGGGCACTGACCTGACCTGTGACCTGTAACCCCCGCTGGAAGTCAGGCAAGGGGGAGGGACTGCTACCCTCCGTGCAAACGGCAATGCCGCAGCAGACCGGGGAAGCAGTAGAGTGAAATAAGCGAAGAGAGCAGGTAAATACAAGATTATACATAATGAACTAACAATTTAAAATAGAATAAGCCCAGTAAAAGATAAAATCTAGCAAATAAGCAGATAGAACCTTATTCGAGCGAAGTGCTGCTTCCACTGTAGGCAGATGGCACTACACTAATCAGGGTTCCTCTTGCCTACTGCACCCCTGTTACCCTGTGGGCAACAATATAGGTGCTTGATGTGTACAAGTGGTAAGTGGAACCATGTCATGTGCGACATTATCAGGCAGCTCATGTTTGTTATCTTACAGCACGTTCCTTGGTGTGATTTCTAAGCGTAAATGAAATTCTAGATCCAAGAAGCAAATAAATGTTTGCTAAAAAGCTGCAACTACCAGAAGCTGTTGTATATAACATTAGCCCATTTATCAGCTACATCGTTGCATGATAATCTCTGTGAACTCTAGTTGGCACCCAATTTTAAATGGGACAGATAAGCAAGGGGCCCTTGAAGTTGCACAAGTGTGCCATCAAATGCAGTTTAATTTATTATCTTCAAATTGCACATTTTGCTATTGCTACTTAAAGCCATGTTCACCACTAGTTGCTTGGCATTTTGAGCCCTGCCGTGGAGCTCGAAAAGGTTCAACATACAAACCTCATGTCTTTTAGAATGAATACATGTACTTCAAACACTGTTTATTTTTGTGTATAGTTTATTGCAGTCTAAGCAAATGCAGCCAGAGTTATAGACTATGTTGAGTTATAAAATATAGGAATTTAAAAACTTACAGTTAAAAGTTAGTGTGGATTTGGCTAAGCGCTTAGGCAGAGATTTCAAGGCATAAGGAACATGAAAGCATGACCACAGGGATTACCAGCTAGACCTACCCTCGTCCTACGTGAGCCACACAATTTCTATGGTCTGGCCTGTGAACAGAGCTGTTGCCAGACAATTAAGCAAGCATAACTAAAGAGGGACTTTTCTTCCGTCTGCATGTTGGGAGCCAGGAGAACATGTTTTGATTGGGCAGAAGATGTGTGGTTCCATGAAAAAAAGTGGTTGCCCTTCAGGCAGCTGTTCTGTTAATATATCCAGCTGCCTAAGCTTGCATTTTCAGGGCCACACAGATGACATTGGAATGCTATTAAAGTGTCTTAGATAACAAGATAATGTATGTTGTTTTTTTCTTGCAGCACAGACGGGAAAAGGGCAGTCATTAACCTATATGGATTTTTTTAGGTGTGGTCTGACAGAGTAACTGTCACCTCACCTTTTAACCTACGCCAATATTGATCTACAGTTCTTTGCCTCCACACAAACGCATATCTATTCCCATGCTATTTACTTGTAATGCTTCACATTACCATGCAACATTCCTTTAAAGCCAGACGTATGGGTACTGACAATGCTTGTTTTCATTGGTGGCAGAGAGAAAGGCCTGGTGCAGGCACATATAAATTTAATCAGCAGCTGAAAATGAAACAAACTGTGTTCCAGTATAACCCTGAAATGATCAAGTTGGAGTGGGGAGTTTAAAGCTCTGGTAAAAAAGTAACAATTTAATTCATTAGAGTGAGTGAATTTCACACAGTTCTGACTGTATCAGTTGGCTAAATAAAAACATTCTGAAGTGGCATGCATAGCTAAATGAATTAAAATGTCCCAGTTCTTGTGAGCAAGAGAGAGCAAACAGGGGTCACCCTAGCCCTCTTTTGCTTCGGTTCATGGCACTGTCTTTGTGATCTTTGATGCTAAGTGCCGCAAGGACAGTGCCAGCCAGGGTTTGCAACTGCGGCTCTTGGTGACCCTTAAATTACGTCTTTGTTGAACACCAACTGGTTTGAGGATGGATGTGGAAATGCAACCTATGTACTAATGTGTTTCATCATGAATTGTTGGGGTTCACAAAATAACCTTTCTGATGATTGTTTTATTGAACAGGTCACATTTTGCGACCCTGTGTTTGGCGTTTGTAGCATCCTCCCCAGCCGGGAAGCCTGTAACAGCCCATGCCACACACAGAGCTCTGGTTTGCACATCTTTATTCTTCAGCATGCAAGCATTAACTGAACATACTGCGTCACCACCTTTATTAACCACACCCAGTCACACCCAACCAATTACGCAATATAATTGTAAGAAGTCCGTTGAAAACTACTAGAGGCCTCATATATACAAACACAAGACATGACATCTACCCCTTTGTTAAATACAAGTACGAAAACATTTATACAAAAATACACATCATAACTCCTCGATGAGTTGTCGAGGTGCTCGCACCAGTCTTACAGATCTAGTTGTACAAGGTAGAGGAGGGGCGCCTTCATCTGGCATCTCTGGAGAAGAATTGGAGGCTTGACTTGGGCCCTCAGGTGGACTTGCCTCACTTGTGAGGTCTGAAGCCGATGATCATTGAGGCAAATACTTGAAGTGCGAAGAGTCTCTGGTTATGAACTTTCTAGGTTTTGGGCAGTTACCATATGTACTTTGCTTGCCACAACTCTTAGCCGTTTATCAAACAGAGCGTCAGTCTTGCACGTCTGCTTTTGCTTGACAAGAACTTGGTCTCCTTCCTAGAAGACCATGTTTCGAGAGCCCCGGACCTTATCGGTGTAAGCCTTCATTTTTCATTTGTGAGATGTGTCAGTGACATGAATCCCGTCAGGGTCTATTGATCGAGTGGTGGTCCATTGAGGTGTCTTTGTTCCAAGAGCTCTCCCAAACAGCAAGGTAGCCAGACTTTCTATTGTTCTTGGATGAGGAGTGGAATGGTAGGCATGGTGGGCTGGGCATAAAGGTAACTTGAGGTTGATTACTTCCAGCGTAGCACGCTGAACCACCCTTTTCAACGTACTCATAAATTGTTCAACAATGCCAATTGCCTGTGGCCAAAGAGGTATACTTTTCTGATGTTTGATGTTCAAACAATTAAGAAAGTCCTTGAACTCTCTAGTATTGAAAGGGTGAACCATTGCCAGATTTGATAATGGAAGCAACACCCCAGGCTGTGAAAATGTCACCCAGCCTCTCAATGACTTTGTCATGTGTGGTTGATGACAAGTCTTCCACTAGAGGAAAACATGAGTACTCACTGACTACTACCATGAGATGATGTCCATTATGGAGGGGTCCAAAGAAGTCAACCGCAATTCTCTCTCAGGCCTGTGTAGGAAGTTCGGATATAATCAGCGGGCGCTCAGTCATTTTGGGAGACAGACAGTTGCACAGATGACAAGCTTTTAGTTCCCTTTCAACTCGTTCCTCAAAGCGCATGAACTACATTTGATCCCTAAAGGCTCTTTTAATGGTCGCAATGCCACAATGTCCTTCGTGTTCCAGTTCAATAACATTTTGCATCTGGATTTCATGGATAACTATTCATGCCCCTCTCAGGATAACACCATCATGTGCAACAGAAAGTTCTTTCTGAACATTCTTGAATTTCTGGTACTCAAAGTAATCTGTAAGAGGTTGAGTCTATTTCCTTGATGACTGAGTAGCAATGATTTCTTTAAGTTTGAGCATGTCTCTGTCAGTATTGGAAGCTGCCAGAATCTGTTCAATAGAAAGAGCTGCAGGCGCACTTGACTTTACTATGAAATTGATGTAGGCCTCAATCACTATGGACGTTGTATTATGACGCAGCAGTGGCACTCGTGAAAAGTAGTCTACGGACTTTGATCTGTCCCCGGCTTGTGCACAATAGTTTAATCATACTCCTGTAGATGCAACCCACCTCTCAATGTCAAGGGGCATCTTGGCTTTCGGATTTCCGAAAATGGTGTGCAACGCCTGATGACCAGGGACAAGGATGAAATGCTTTCCATACAGAAACACATGGAAGTATTTACATGTCCATACTACAGCTAAGCTTTCTTTCTGAGGTTGAGAATAAGCACTTTCCGTCTGAGACAGACTTCGGCTACCATAAGCCACAATGTGTCTCTGAGCATCAAGCTATCCATTGTGTTGGCAAGGATGGCACCCAACCCCACCAGGGCATGCATCCACCACAATTTCTGTATGCAATTTCAGACCAAAGTAAGCCATTTCAGTTGCATTTTCAATTACATGCTTTATTTGCTTGAAACTTCGTTCATTCAGATGACCATTCAAATGGAACATCTCGCTTTGTTAGTTCTCTTAGAGGGGCACTCACAGTAGCAAAATCACAAATGAACCTGGAGCAGTAGCTGGCCATGCCTCAGAAAGATCGCAGCATGGTCACATGTTCTGGAGGGCAAGTAGACAACAATGTTTGTGCCTTTTTGGGGGTCAGGAGCAATTCCCTTTTCAGAGAAAATATGGCGAAAGAATTTGTCTCTTTTTGTGAAACTCACGGTTCTCTGCATTTAGTGTGAGACCTGCATCCACAAGCAGATGGCATACTTGTGTGCATGCTTTATAATGTTCTTTTCGTGAAGCCCCAAACACCATTATGGCATCACTGTACTTAAAAGCATGTGTGACAGGCTGAATTCCACGAATTACATCTTGAACGATTTCTGCAGCTGATGACACACCAAAACTCAGGGTCTGATTGCGATCTTGGTGGACCAGTGCTAATTCCAAAAAATGTAGCTTAAAATAATGCAGTTAGCTTGTAACACTTTAACACGAGTAATGCTTAAAGAAACAGAAAAATAAAAACTTTATTTAAACATGCAAATTAATGTGTAACATGTTTAGTCTGATTTTATTTGTAGTAAGCATCCATTTCTATCATATTTTTATTATCAAACTAAGCTAGACTTCATGTATACTTTAGTTCTCTGCATTGCTTTTATTTCTGCCTTTCAACGTGTTTTAGAAGAACGTGGCACAGTGGAACATTAAATAAATATTTCACGTTAGCTCTAAAAAACATTTTATCCTCGTAGAATGTGCTGACTTCAACAAATGTTTTCTTTCCTTTCTAAGCTACATGTTCTCATCGTATCTGGATAGCTTCTAGCTGTCACTTGTTCTTAATAATGAATAGCCAACATTATATTAAAACAATAAGTGTATGCTTAGAAATGTGAAGCTTATGATGTAGATCTATGGTGGTTGCAACTAGAATGTTTCTACTTTATGACTAGTTCATTGCCTTGCAGTGGTGATCTGAATTGCTAATAGAGTGAGCTCCAGGGTTCTCGTGGGAACTCAACATGAAACCAGCATGCATAGGCAATTGCAACATAGTATGCCGCTTGAAGATAACTTTAGCTATTCTCGTATATTACTGTGGGAATGAAGATGGATTCGACAGACCATTGGATGATCCTTTCACCATTGGATCATGATGACATAACACCGAAGAAGAGTGATACATACGTTTTAATGTTTAATATACGTGTTCCTAGTTAGAGGTTCAGGCGCTCTTCCACCATCCTTTCCTTAGGGATGCGCTGAGACTTTTATGGTGATCGGACTTGTCCAGCCTAATTACTCTGTGACTATCCTTTTACTTTTACACTGTCAGCTACTGCTGATGGTGTTATCAAAACTTTCTTTATGTATACAGTAACTGCTGTGACTAATTCCTGATTGGTAGAAAACTCGGACACGTTTTCCAGAACTACTCTTCATGAGAAGTTCACTAAAATCTTAATGCTTTTTCTAAATGCTCCTTAAAATTCTCGCTCTTTTTTTAAAGTTTCTTCATGGGTTCTGACAGGTTAGGTTCTATAATTGTAGAGTAGGGACCTTTGTCATTTTCCTGTGTGGAACACATTGTGATATTCTTTATTTGCTGCTAACCATTATTTTTCTTGATAATTCTGTAAACTGATTTAACTAATTTAGACCTTCAATAAAGAGAATAAATCTCAAACCACTAAACCTAAAAAGATAAATAAAGCTTTTAAAAAATAATCTAAACTCTCATTATTGACTGAACATAATAAGTAGTGTTGGAATTTGTTATTGATTTATGCCCCATTCTAAAACAGTGGCAAAGATTCAGGCGACCTGAAGAAGATCAAGGTGGGAGAAAACTTTAGCACCAATCAGCTGTGTGATCATGTCCGCAGTGTGTGGACCTTGATGTCTTTCTCTTTCGATTGCTTTGTTGGCCTGTCACATTTCAACTCAAATGCGCACTGAACCTCCACTTTTTGGCACCACCACAATGGGTGAAACCCACAGAGTCGGACCAGTAGAACGCTTGATAATGTCATGCTGTAACAGTGTCTCTAGTTCTTTCTCAATGGCTTCCTGCAAGTGAAAAGGAATTTGACGATGCCGCTGGGTAACAGGGTGAATGTCTTTATTAATGTGAAGCTGCACCTTCATTGTCTTAAGTTTCCCAAGTCCACGAAAAAAATGTCGGAATTGACTCACTCTTTCAGAATGAGCATTCAAGTTGTAGTCTTTAGAACTCAGTCTCATGTCAGCAGCAGTATCAAAACTTAATAAGCATGCACTCGGAGACGTGCCCTGAAGGTCATGAATTGGCACTTGCACTGTCGTTTTCTTGTGTCGCATGGTCGCTACAAAGGATCCTTGACTCTGCAAAACTGTAGAGACTGCCCAGGTGTACACCTTGGTTCTCGACTGTGTTAGACGTGGTACCGGAGATAGTTTGTTGTACTTTTCTGCTGGCATGATGATTATCGACACAACACTGTCTATATTAAAAGTCTTAGGGCAACGATTCACCTTGAGCATGATTTTAGGACAATGTCCAAATGACCTTTGTTGCTTCATGTGGCAATTCTTTTTATATTTGTGTTCTTCTTTGCAAGCGGACAATCCTACATGTGCACATCAGTCTGTGACTGCCATCATCCTCGCACAACCATCTTCCTCACTGTCACTCAATGATGATGTTAACGAGGATGATCGACTTTGTTTCATTTCTACTTGTTCTAGTCTATGTTGCTGTTTTGCCTTGTGGGAGTGGCTATAGTGCTTCTGGAACTTTCTGCCATCCATCTTCTCATCTCTCCGTGACGCACTTAGGGCCCGATTCCAATCTCGCTAGGAAAGCCCTCTGTACGACTCAGATCTGGAGGACTTTTCGAGCGAAACGTGCTCCGGGAGTCCAAACGAGCGAGTACGATGCAGCCGTATGCTTACGGACTCGGTTTGCTCGGACTCCCATTGAACTCTTTGGGAGCCTGTGTACAGACGCGGACACAGGCTCCCATAGCAAAGAGGGGTGGGTGGGGAAAAGTGTACACCCTGTGGCAGGCACCACATAGTGCCCGCCACACTGTGCATACCTGGATCAAGGGGACCCATGGGCACACCCCCGTGACAGATTTGTAGTGGCCCGGCTCAAGGGAGGCCCGCTACGGCCCCCCGAAGTACTATTCTGACAGCCGTTTTGTCTCGCTGAGACCGAGGCGAAGCGGCTGTCCAAATCGTGCATCGTACTCGCTCGGTCGGAATTCGGCTCCATTGAGCGGCACGATTCAGCTACGAACGAGCCATACGGACAGGTTCGGGTCCCGGAAAAGATTTGGTCGATGCGTATGTGATCTTCGCATCGTACTTGGTTGTTCGGACCTGTGTACGATTTGGTCGGAAACAAGGGCTAGGAATCGGATCCGGGAAAGTCAAATGCGATTCGGAGGCCTTCCGAACGACATCAGAATTGGGCCCTTAGTTTCTCTTTCACTTTGCAAACCATTATGAAATGTCTTTCTTTCCTGCATCCTTTGCATATTTGTCTGATGGCAGGACATTTACCTTCATGTGGAAAGAAGAATTCATAACAGAAATACACTTTCTTTTTCTTCGGAGACATCACTATGTGGGCTTCTGCCTTGTGTTTCTGCTTACTTTTCATACTCAATGCTGATTCATTTTGGGTTGTTCCAGCTTCCATATCAGCAGCCTGTTGATCAACACGTTTCTCTGCTCTTGTAGACATGAGCACTTTATCCAAACTGAGTGTTTCCCGCTGCACGCACAGTCGGAGCGAGTTGGCGAGGCAACCATCGAAGACTCTAAGATGCATGACTTCTTCATCATTGATTTCACTGAACTTGCAGTGCTTTGAGTGTATCAAATCTCTCAACAAACTCATCCATCATCTCATCATTTTGCTGTCTTACTTGGTTAAAGGAGTACGTCTCAAAGTCGACATTCAGTATTGGATTGAACTTGGTTTCGAATGTCTTCTTGATTTAACGGTATAATAATTCATCAGCTTGGGATATTTTCTTTATCACTTCATTTACTCCACCAGTTCTTTAAGTATCTGATGATCTTTTTGTCATCTGCTTCTTCTATAGCATCTAAGAAGTCATCAAACTTTTCGATTCAGGCAGTCCATCTGGTGTCAATATTTAGCTTTTTGGCAGTATCGAATGGAGGTGGTGGTTTCAGGAGCACAGCGTCATCGTATTTTGTGCTGTTTCCTATTGACGTCGAGAGTATATGCTGTTTAGGCAGCATTTTATCTTCAACGTCTCGTGGCCCGGTGACACCTCTGCAAGCATCAGCCTGCTCACTGGCACTCGGGTCGCCGCGCCCAAGCTGAGGTCAGCGGGTGCCATCTTCTTTCTTCACGGTGAGTAATGGTTTTGCTTCTTGCACGTGCTCTTCACCGCTCTCGCCTTTATGCATTATACCTGACTGTCGCTGCTTTTAGCGTTTCTTAGTACCTGGTTGTCACTGTCTTTAGCGTTTCTGCTTTACATCAATGCTGGCTCTGTGTTATGCTCTGGTGCAGTATCTCTTCTTTCAGCCTAACTTCTGGTGGGCTTACTGACTATGCTCCTCCGTAGGGCCTTCACCTTCTTTGAGGGCCTCTCAAAAGCTGGAGTTGCTCTTTGACTCCACATACACCAATGGGTAAACCACTTATTGGGGCGCACGTGGCATGCATGAGTAGTTTGCTGGACCACAGCAAACTCTCAGGGAGTGCAGTTTTGTATCCTTGGTGTTACATATCCCCTATCTCTTCGCCAGTTGTAACATTCTTCCCAGCCCGGGAGCGTGCAATGGACCACGCCACACATGGAGCTCTGGTTTGCACGTCTTTATTCTTCAGCATGAAACCTTTAACTGAAAGCACTGCATCACCAACTTTATTAACCACACCCAGTCAGTCCCAACTGTTTACGTAAGACTTGTAAATCATCAGTTGAAGACCACTAGAGGTCTCATATATACAAACACAAGACACAACAGATGTGAATGCAAGTATGCAGGCCAAAATGGACAGCGCCTTTTTTGAAAAGCAGTCTGTGGTCATTAAAGGTACAGGTGTTGCTTTAAAAAAAAAAGAAATCCTGTTTGGCAAACATCGAAGGAAGTATGCAGTGGTCCACTGTCTGCTCATCCTGACGCTGCCCAGTGGAATGCCTAAGGGGGAAGCATTGCCTTCGGACAGCTTTCCCTGTGCAAAACAGTTACCATCCCAAAATGGAGGTTAGTAACTGACACAATTGCGCTCACAAATCATTGATACATACTTTTGCAGCTCCTAAATATGAGGGGCGACTCCCCTTTCTTATCTCGTCCTGTTTGCAATTCGGCAAGTGTCACAAAAGTTGTTTGAGGCATTGTAAAGTCTTTCCTACATCATAAAAATGGTCTTTTGTAGTTGCAAACCCTGTAATTTTGAATATCGCAGGATTTTCAACTACAAAAGTGCTTTGTTCGTCAGTTCCTGCATTCTATGTGCACGAAGTGGGTCAGTGTTTGTTGCTTCATAACTTAAACATTACTCCAGTATGAAAATGCATTTGTTCTCTATTTTGTTGATTTTAATCACATTTACTGTATTTCTGGGAATTTTAGAATGGCTAATGACAATGGCTGGGGATATGTCTGGTACTCTTTGTAGATCTTTTAAGCCAGCAATGTCCAAACAAACAATCAAAGTTAAAGCGCACCTGGCTTACAAAGTATGTCCTAAACGCGGGTCATTTATCTTATGTTTTCTGAACATCTGGTGTGTTTTTTATTGTTGAAGCAGTTAAAAGGAGAACAAATCTGTTTACTGTTGTTAATAAGTTCCTTGATGTCCTCACGCAGGCAATTGTAAGCTATTAAATTGAATAGATGTGGCAAAAGTTCGATGAGAGAACCCACACAAAGGGTCCTTGATACAAGCCAGAGCTGTATTTGTTTTTCAATTACATCAGCAATCTGTTTTATCTAAGACAAACATCCTCATTTAGGATTCTAAAAAGATGTGTCTTCATTTGGAACATTCACTTCAGTTGGCTTGTAATAAAGTATTAGCTTCACTAGATTCTTCAGAATGTTTACCACCTGGAAATTGTCGCAGCCACTTTGATTCCACAAAATGCAAGGGAACTGCTATTAATGCAAATCAAGCTCTTAATACAATTAGAAAATGAAACAGTGAACAAATTGACTCAAATTTCTGCAAGCTGCATTCAAAATATGCACTTAAACATATCTTGATTTGAGTTACAGAGACTAGATTGCAAGGTCACAAAATATTTGCACCTGTATTTCCAAGTTAAGTATTCACTATTCCTATTCACAAAACTTGGTTTTATACTTTCAAAACGATTTACTGCAGAGAAGTGGGAATTCTAGAGCTGTGAGTATGGAAATCTAAATCAGACCAATAGTTCTTTCTGAATATTCCATTACTGTTCTTGATCAACTCACACCCTAATCACAATCAGAGATTTACTTCCATGTAAAGCGGGAATAAATCCATTTCCATGGTGGGAATGCGAGCTGAACAGTATCAATATGATTGTTTTTGTAGGAAAATGGACTTAGGAGGGGCATGGAAAGTGTTGGACTTTGTAGGGGTTAGATGTACAATTTACAATCCAGTCTAAGCAACAGTAGGGAAACTGTTGGACTTTGGAGGGACTAGAGTTACTATTCCCACTCTAGCATGAGCAAAAACAGGAAAAGTATTGGAATTAGGAGGGTTGACTTACATTATTCCCACTCCAATCTGAGCATCAGTAGTGAAAATGTTGGACTTTGGAGGGGTACATTTACTAATTTATTTTAATACATAACAAATAAAAATATTTAAACATATATACAATTAAAAAAGCATTATAAATATAATTAAACTAAATGGAAAAAATATAAATTGCATATTACAAAATTGATTTAAAAACGTATAAGAAATTAAAAATATTTTAAATAAATACATTTCCCTCCCTACCACCCAAAATAATAATGAATGAAAGTATATTTCTTTTATAAATGAAGCATTTTTATATTAAACTATTATCTGAAACAATTACAATTAAATAGAAAAAATAAAAGCGCTTTAGAGTGTTTTATAATTAAATCAACTGATCAATGTATCAACAATGTATTGAAAAACAACATATAATTAAAATAAATTGTCAATTAAATAAATTGCACAATTAACCAACAATAATTTGTTTCATTAACATAAATTGTTAATTGCAAATAATAGACAATAATTTATATTTTAAATAACTTCTCAGCTTAACCTCCTACAAATCCAGCAGGCCACTACTAAATTAAAAATGTGTAACTACATTTAAGAAAATATTTATTACTCGTTAAGGTTTGTGGACTGTACTAAAATAATTAAGACATCAACCAATTAAATATTTTACATAATTAATTGCAAACCATTTAATTAGCATAAAGCGTTCATTAAAAATAACAACAATAATTTACATTTTAAATATTTAAATAACTTTCCACCCTAATCACCTACATACCGAACAATGCGCTACTTAAAACAAATTACTATTTTTCAAAAATGTAAACAATTCGTAAAAAATAAGAAAAACACATTATAATAATACTAATACCCAATAATAATAATAATATAATAACTAATATGTTTTAAATTAATTAAAACAATATTTCATACAACTACATTAAAGAAAGCGCTGTTTTATACGACAATAATAATAAACATGATATTCTTGAGTTGAAGATATTTTTGACACAATATTCTTATATCACAAAATTTTAAAAATATATATTTTGGCTGAATACCTTGCTGAGAAGAAGGTAGACTGCCACGTGTGCTTAAGAAAAGCCTAGCACTGTTGGCCCGTAACCCTGTATACCCCTGTTTCTGTGAACACTATGCTCATTCGGGTAAAAGAATGGCCGTCTGTGAACTTTAAATCTCGATACCACTGGGGAAGGGATTTCACATCTTCCAAGGATGCAGTAAGCATAGGCATAGCATAGATACTTTATTGCTGCATCCACCGCCTCATTACTAGACCTTTTGAAATCATTAGGGAGAGTTTGCTTACTTTTTGGAAGTGAGTTGGAGGTCAAAGATGAATTCAGAGAAGTAATTTTAGAAGTTAATCGTATTTTGGAAACAAATCTGTATAGTTTGAATTATGGGTTCAGAGACAACCTTAGAGGTTTTCTCTGAAACAGTATTTTTTGTTTCTCAATTGGATACTAAGCTTCATCACCTTTAAAGTCTGTCAATATTTCACAATAATATATATATATATATATATATATATATATATATATATATATATAGCTTAAGGTAGTGGTATGTGGAATGTGCTAAGGAAAGTAAGTTATTGTTATCAGTGTGAAGTATATAATCCTGATGAATGTTTGTTTATATTAAAGTTTAGGAAACAACCATAAATATATATCAGAACAGGAGAAAAGGTGTACTAACAAAAAAATTTGGCAGTTGCTTATTAGATTAGGGAGTGAGGTTATGTCGAAACAGAAGTAATATCAATTACATTATATTCTTTATTTTTCAGTTCTAGGAAAGTCAAATTCCTACCCACATTCCAGATGTGACCATGGTATTTATTGAAGGGATATCACTGGTTACAGCAACTGTTATGTGCTTCTATGCAGAAAATAAGGAATTGAAAATGTCAATACATTTTTGAGATATTCACTATGACAGCACAGTGCAGAGTCGCAAGTCAAAGTGGTAAGTAGTAATATCCAGACTTTCTATTTTTTATTGACGTGTTTCCTGCATGGCCCATTGTAGTTTTCCTGATGTTAGCATAACTGTGGACCTTGTAGGCCTCATATTCCTTTGCACACGTTACTATATAAACACGCCTGCCTTTGTGCCACATTGTACTTTCACAAGGAACCTGCATATGTTTTAGCATTCTGTTCTTTTCCTGGGATTTAGTTGAATACCACAAACAAGGTCAAACAACAATGTCCCTTGTTATTCTTTTTGGCCAGGCACCAGCACCTAAACATAACACAAAAATGCAGCTGTTGTTTATGTGCACACATCGAGGCATATTCTCAAGGACACATTGCAGAATTAGCGGCACTTTACTGCCACGAAAGTGGCGATAGAATTATCGCCCTATTCACAAGCCTGCGCTAACAGCCGACATCGTTAGTTTACCTGCGATAGCTGCCGCCGAATACATCGCCAAGGCTGACAGCGACAACTAACGCTAATCATATGCAGAGTAGGCGTTCCCGTGCAAAAACTCACGATAACACCACTTTGCGATATTCTCAACGACCAGCCAGATCGGCTGTGCGGTCCAGAAACAGGCGATAAGGCACGTTAGCAGCAGGGACTTAAGACCTGCTTTTTCCTGGTCTTAAGTAGGACGAAAGCCTGCAGTACAAAAGGGAGCCCAGCCCAGAGCCACTTCTGAAGACCAACAGATGCCATGGAGCTACTAATCATGCAGCTTGGAGACCCAAGAGGGCCACAACACCCACCGCCACCACCTCACCCCCAGGATCCCCCCCCCGGACTGCCATTGAGGCAGCGCAGAACAAGACAGCGGACGTTCGGAAAACGCATCAGCCTCAGAGACTTAACGCCAGAGGAGGTCATTGCCCACTACAGGCTCAAAAGGACAACCATCCTCCACATCCTGACCCACATTGCCCACTGGCTGACGCTACCAACACAGCGGACAACCAACATCCCTCCACAGACAAAGCTGCTGGCTGTGCTGCACCTGTTGGCCTCTGGTACCTTCCAACCAACAACTGCCAGAGTCGGAGGAGTCTCACAGCCAGCCCTATCAAATTTCCTCACACCTGTCTTGGATGCCTTCACCAGCTTGATACCCCAGCACCTTCACTTCCCCCACACTGCGCAGAAACAGCTGGAGACCAAGCAAGGCTTCTATGCCATAGCTGGCTTCCCGCACGTGTTGGGGGCAATTGACTGCACACATGTCCTACTTGTGCCCCCTGCCGACACTGCACACAATTACCGCAACAGAAAGCACACGCATTCCATCAATGTGCAGGCAATAGTGGACTACCGGGGACTGTTCACCAATGTCGTCGCCAACTACCCAGGCAGTGTGCATGATTCCTACATCTTCCGACAGTCCATCATCAACCAGCGCTTTCAGGATGGCACCTATGGAAATGCACTGCTCGTTGGTAAGTACCAACGGAACACACCACACACCTCAATTCCACAATCATACAACCCACAACTGTGGGAATGCACACGTAACAAAATCACATACAACATGCCAACCAACATGCCCACATACCAGACATGACAACACAAGTAACTGTGGTAACAAGGGCCACACAAAGGCATAGCCACTCTGCCACACAATTGCAGAATGTGGGGAGAGGTGGGAACCAAGAATGTGCGAAGGAGGCAATGGACCCATGAATAAGAATGTACACAATGCCAAGTGTGGCGGTGATGTGCTGGAGAGTCTTGAGTATGCAGAGCACAGACATGTCCATGTGGACATATACTGCTGGTGTGTGTAGTGTTGTGGACAGTGGACGCAACCATGTTACCCCAGGCAGTGGAGAAGACCTTGGACATGTAGCTATGTTGCCCCCCCTGTAAGCGTAAGCATAGTGGGCTGGGCCAATGTACAGCATTCCAGCGTAGGAGTGTGAATAAATAGCCCGGGGCTCTGGGCGCGGTTCACTTCCGGGATGGCCACCAAAGTAACTACTGCGTGTGTCTCTGTGTCCGCCATATCCTGACCATAGGCCTACAAACACATGGCCGACCACCATCATTGGCCAAATTAACACCGGTGACGAGGAGCCTACGTCACACGCCACCAGGCGCACAACTCGTCATCGCCTGCAGGGGCGTGTCTGCCAGGGCAGCGCCCCTCACCCTGCCACGAGGCTGCCGCCGTGACCGGTGGTGCCTGCGCAATCCTGTGCGCCTGCTGCACCCCAGCCTGCTGGTCCCCAGACCCGTCCGGCGGCCAGCGGTGATTGCCCGCCCCTGCGCACCCAGGCCTCACTGCTCACCTGCCGCCACCGGCGTGTCTCCAAGAGGGCCCACCACGTGCCGCTGCAATCTTCAGGGCCGAGGCCCGAGAGCTTGGCAGCCTCCTCAGCCGATCGCTGGCTTCCGCGCAACAGGCCCCCAGCGCACCCTGCGGCACCGCACCGCGGAGTTCTGTGTGTGCTGACTGCTCCCTCCGGCCTCCACTGCGGTCCATCAGGCTAACAGACAAATCCTTTCCAGTCCGGCCCTCCAGGCGCACTGCATCACTGCAGGCTGCACACCTGCTCAGCTCATCAGGTGGCCCTACCTCAGTGCACCGCAAGTCATCGCCACGTGGCGGTAGGCCCCAGCCGGATGCAGTGCCTCAGGTGCCACTAACTCAGTGCACTGCAAGTCACCATCCAGCCTCCAGGCCACAGCATCATCGCAGGCTGCACACCCGCACAGCTCTTCAGGTGCCACTACCTCAGTGCACTGCAAATCACCGTCCAGCCTCCAGGCCACAGCATCATCGTAGGCTGCACACCCGCTCAGCTCTTCAGGTGGGCCTACCTCAGTGCACCCCAAGTCATCGCCACATGGCGGTAGGCCCCTGCCGGACGCAGTGCCTCAGGTGCCACTAACTCAGTGCACCACAAGTCATCGTCCCATAGGGCTACCCACAAGTCCGCCTCCAGCAGCCAACAGCATGTCCTCGGTAACGCCACTGGAGCCCCTCACAGTCACGGAGCCACCCCCATCCCAGGCAGGCCTCTGGAAAGCCTGGGTGGAACGTCTGGAGACGAACTCCGAAGCGCATGACATCCCAGCGCGGCGGCGGCGGTGCACGCATAGGCATGTGAGGAGTGTGATGAAATGGCCCTGGGCTCTGGGCGTGGTTCACTCCTGGGCTCTGGGCGTGGTTCAGTTCCGGGCTGGCCACAAAAGTAACTATGGTGTGTGTCACTGTCGTAGTCTCGGCGCCACCCGGCCCTTAATCGACAATGTTGCAATGTAGCATGCACCCGTAGGGCGGGCTCGCCCGAATGGATGAATAAAGGAGCGCAAGACCGCTCGGGGTCTTGGCTCATACATGCCAACTGTTGTGTGTGTCTCTTCATTGCCACAGCATATGCCAAAGGCCTAGCCTCAATCGCAGCACGAGTTCGGCCAGGCCTGAACTCCACATCTGTGTCCACCCTATCCTTGCCATAGGCCTATACACACGTGGCCGCCCACCTTCAACGGCCAACATTACAGTGTTGTTGACAGGCTTGCGGACATGCGCAGACAGGCATGACAATGGTGTGCCGTAGGAGTGCAAGTGATGCTACCGCGCAGCGCACACAAGTAAATAGGCTCAGGGGGAGGGAGGAGCAGCTGTGAGGCTACGTAATACACATTGACCCCGCACATCCGCCAGAAGCAATACATGGCAAACATGAATCCCAAAGTCACACAAATCACACATCACAAAACTTGTAAGTCTGCCAACACAGCATGCAGAACCACCAGTTTACACTAATCTCACTTACCTCTCACAGGTGATCAAGGATATGCACTCTGCCTGTGGATGATGACACCCCTCCGAGCCCCGAACACCCCGGCCCAGAGGCAGTACAATGTGGCCCACAAACGCACCAGGGGCATTGTTGAGCGCACATTTGGCGTGTTAAAGTCACGTTTCAGGTGCCTGGACATCACAGGTGGAAGACTCCTGTACAGCCCAGTAATAGTGTGCAAGATGATCATTGCATGTTGTGTATTGCACAACATATGTGTACGCAACAATGCCCCATGGATCCAAGTGCCAGATGCACCGGACGATGATGAGGAAGATGAGGCAGGTGGACCACACCCCACTGCAGCTGCAGCTGGAATAGCCCGAAGGAACACAATCATTAACAATTTCTTCGCATGAGCACGTCACATTGTGAAGGTCCTTAGCAATTATGTAACAGTACAAAATGACCACATGAACAGCATGTGCAAATAAGTTCATTGCAACACACATTCCCTGTGTGCATGTCAGTCCTCTGCATTAGCACATCACTCTGACAGGTGTAAGTGCAACATTAAGTGCTAACAATCTCACAAATAGCAAATAGATGGTGGGTATGTCACCTCTGTACAGAGAGGCTGTTCAGGGTGTCATGTATTCAGAATGCCATCACAGGGTGTCAAATGTAGTACGTAATCCCACTCATCAGCGTATCACATGTGTACAAAAACATGACATGAAGGCTGTCATTGGTGTTCAAAAAAGACATTGTGGGTGTCATTTGGGGTCAAATATGAAATTGCGGGTCTCATTTGGGGTCCAATATGAAATTGCGGGTGTCATTTGGGGTCAAATATGAAATTGCGGGTGTCATTTGGGGTCAAATATGAACCACCCTGATGCAGAGATGCACCCTCTGACTCAAGTCCCACAACATGAGCAACATGGACGTAAGGGGGATGGGGGCACAGTGAACACCCCAGCAACATGGGAGATGCACACCAGCCAAAAAGCCAGCAGGAACACCTTGCGTAGAACACACCAAGGTGTCCCCTGGACATATGTGCCATGTACAGATCACATGTGTACACGGACGTCATCCATCAATGGTAATGAACAGTGTCAGCTAATAGGTGCAAGGTGAGAAGTCACGCGCCTCCTCACAGCTACCTGTACCCATCACTGTCAGACTGAAGCAAAACAACACTGCTACATCAGAGCATGCAAATTTGACCGTGAGGGCACGTACATGGCTGGTAAGGGTTTAACCGTGCCGGAAGGCGAAGCAGTGACATCTCCCCCCCCCCCAATCCACATCACATTTCCAGAATGCAAGCAGATGACAAACTAACATTAGGGATGAAAGCTCCTTTGTCTGGACTAGAAGGCGGTGTCACATCTGCACCTCCGAGCTTGGAATTGCATGCGCCCGGCACCCCCTGAGAGATACCATAGCAGCTGATGACGACTCCACACTACGCACAGCGCTAACCAAAGACCAACGTATACACACCCCACACACAGAAGTCCTTGCTCGCAGTTCTCTTGCATGGAATGACCTTCACACTTACGCACAGACCATCCCAGTAGTCCAACCGCTGCACACTCAAACAAATCAGTGCTCCGAGCTGTGGCATCCACATAACTTTGACTTTTTTACACACAGCCCTATTTCCTACATTGGGGGGGGCTAAGTTGGGAAATTGCGAGATTGTTGTTTAGGAGCAATGAGGCCACAGCTAGTTCACACATTCCCAGTCATCACACTGCCTATCTGGGTCACGGTCAAACATGCGCATTGATATCAGTTCCCAGGGAGTACCTTTTTTGGAATCACTGCCCCTATATTCATCCATACTTTCATGCTTGCTTGATCATTGACATGACACATCTGTGTGAATTAGAATGTTTTAATCACATTCGGTGGAGTGTTGAAGCTGGACCTGTACATGGCCATGCAAACCCCACTTGACGTTGTTGCCCCGTGGAGGGCCAGCCAGAGTCCTTTAGGGATTGACAAGTTCATCGGAAGAGGAAGAGTGCAGTCCGCAGTCTGATTGCTGTGTCATTGGTAACCAAAACAAATATGGCAGTCCATGTCGAGGGCCAAGGTGAGTGTCGCAGAGTGTCTCGGGGGACAGTGGAAGGTGTTGTTCCAGGACATGATGCAGAGGGCAGAACCAAGCTGAAACAGGCCATATGGCGGAGATGAATGCTACCGCTTCCTTCTTACCACAAAGGCAGAATCATCCACGTCATCGTCCTCTGATTTGTGATGTGCCTCACATGTGGGTGGTGGTGTTGTGTCAGCAGCACTGTGTGGCAGTGACACATCAGGGACCGGAGGTGGATTGTCTGCCGCACTGTGAGGCACTGACATGTCAGGGGGTGGAGATGTGGATGGAGTAGTAGCAGCAGCATTCATCTGCGCCAGGCCTTGTGACAGCAATGCCATGATGAGGATCTGCAGGGCATGGAAGAGCCCAGCTACATCTCGCTGGTGTGCAGCCGTGGCAGCCATTCTTTCCACCTGCATCCGCTCCATGTTCTCCATGATCCTCCGCATGCGTCCCAACTCCCGGCTGTCCTCGCTGGAGCCACTCTGACTAGACAGTTGTTCTTGTCTCAGAGTCATGACTCCAGCGATGTCAGCCATGGCTTGTTGGAGAGCATGGAGCGGACTGTGGGTGTCCGTTAGGGACTGTAAGTGGTCCCTGATGGGACTTAGACACCCACGTATGGCATCTAGTTTGGCTGCCATGAGATCGAACCCCACCTACACCTGATCAGCCATCTCCTTCTGGCCCTCTAACACACGGCGTTGGAATGCCATGTGTTGGTCGTGGAGGTCCTGGGAGACAGCTGTGGTGGGGGTGCTTCCTGCTGTGTGGTCTGTGCTGGAGGTGGGGTCTCCTCGATGCAGCTGGGCTGCCCTGCTTCTGGGGGTGGGGTGCTGAGGGTGTCCATGAGCTGTTGGAGGGCGTCGGTGTTGATGGTGTGGAGGTCCTCTTCATCATCAGTGAAGAGATGTACGGTCTGCTCTGCAGGAGGTGTTGATTCTCGCTCTGCAATGTGAAGGGGAGATGCAGTTTAACAGTGGGTTCCCATGTATGTTCACGCATTGGACAAGTTTACAAACAGACTGCATGACAATGTACATTGTGACTGTTTGGGAGGAGATGCCTATTTGATGCGGGACAGTGATGTGGGGTTGTACTTGTACATTATCATCTCACAGTTTCCTGCTATGCCAAATGTGATTGGCCAGTTTCTACACACAAGCGGCAGCAGTTGTGTCCTCTGTTCTGTTGTGAAAGTGTTGCGGTCTGTGCCACATTGTTGTCAATGTTGATGTGCTCTGTTTCTTATGTGTGTGTGCTGCATTGTGGGAGAGTTGCCCCTGCAGCTCTGATTTTGCTGGCCCTTATCACTTTCAGGCGGTGTCCCTTTCACTTCTGTGCTTATGCAGTGCTGAGATGTTGCAGACTTGGGTAAATTGGGCTCTTGGTGGGAGTTGGGACTCTTGGGCATGGTTGGTCCGCAGATGTCTTGTTGACGTCAGGGGTTGTTTGTGCACGTGGATGTGTCAGAGTGTGACCTGCTCCTTTACGGATGTGGTCCTCACTCAGCCACCTCAGTGTCGTGGCGTGCACCATGTCATGATAATTGGACTGCAGCCATGCTAATCGTCATGCAGTGTCACCTACATTGTCAGTGTGGCTCACGGACCCGCAGCTTTGCTGGGTTCAGCACATGTGCATGGGTTTGTTGTGAGATTAGTGATGTGTGGTGAGGGCCCCCTCTGGGCACATTGTCAACGGGGGCCTACTTGCTGTTTCTATGTGTGCTGCAGTGTGCCAAGGAGATCAGGGACATGATCCAGAGTCATTGTGGGTGTGCACTGTGCTATACGTAATTGTGCATCTGTGCCATTGTGCCCATCTCCCACCGTCCCCCCAGTCCCTGGTCGTTACTCACCCTGTTGCTGTTGGGTCAGGTCATGTTGGGCAGTGTCCGGTCCCCCGACTCCTGCCACCGTCTCCCCACTGATGACTGTGGACACCATTTCCTCCATCTCATCCAGCTCCTGCTGTGGCGCTGGACTCCCACCTCCAGTCTGCATTGCTGCTTTCCGGTTATTGGCGAGTTTCAGCTTGGTTTTGCACTTCACATCATTCCAGTGCTTCTTGCAGTCGTACACTTCCCTTCTCCTCACTCCGACTGTATTCACCTTGGCCAAGATGGACTGCCATATTGCATTTTTAGTTGCCAATGACACAGTGGAGGTGATGAACAGTTGTTGGTGGTGTTCTATCACCTCCGTAATAAGGATCTTGTTTTCCTGCGGACTGAATCGCGGGTTCCTCTTCTTCTTCTCCTTGCCCTTCTCCTTCCCCGAGGTCCCTGGCTGGTCCTCCGGGGGGTTTGTGGGGTTCTGGTTGGCCTCTGTACTTGCTCCAGCTTCCTCCATGGTGTTTCTCAGTAGTTTGTGATTTTGTTTTTGGCAGTTTTTATGGTTATTTTTCCCGCCTGACGTGGGAATAGCAAGCCTGGCGCTGCTTATCACTGATGTTTTTATCGCTGTTGGGCCCATCGCCACTTTTTTCACGTTCGGGTTTCCTTTTTTATCGCCGTCCCGGTAATTTTTACGCGGACATTTGACGCGTTATTGGGATACTATCGCCTGTTGCCGGCGTGTTGAGAATACGCCGTTGACACGGCGTTAGTTTCTCGCGATGGACGGCGTTATGTAAAGTTGCGTAAACCTAGGTTGGCGATAATTATCGCCCGTTCTTGAGAATATGCCCCATCTTGTCATATAGATGAGCCCAGGAGCCAAAAACACACATGGAATGAGAGTTCTGAGACAAGAGCACTGCGTCTACTGAAATATAGAAATTTCATCCGTGAATGCAAAGGTATGGGGCCCGCCAGTAATCCCAGAAATCTTTGATATATAAACATTTAGCACCTTGCGCCATTAGCCCTGGGAGTACTTCTTCCCCAATATTAGGTAAGGGTCCCCTTGACTCACTGGCCACGCAGTAGCAACAGGGCTCCAGTAAGCTGCGTCCGGCCACACGAGATCTGGCGTGCCTGTACCACGCTTGGCGGCATTTCTTCTGAAGCCGGCCATTAATAATGTGTTATTACTGCGAGTACCGGCAAAGACCAGTTTTATGTGTATGACAAGCACGCCTTGGGGCCCACATATTGGGCTCCTACGTACATGGCCTCGACTCCGATGAGGTTGGCTCCCAGGTCTGCCGACGGGGCAGCTGACATGTCCGCCGCTACCCTGGCTGACATAGGCGGTCTGTCCATCGTGCACTCCTGGTGAGTCACCACGCTGGGTCCTTGGGGCCGATGTTACTTTTAACCCAGTCTGTCTTGGAGCTTCGTTTTCACATAAACATGAATCAATGTTTGTTTGATATACAGCACTGAGGCACACCATGAAGCCTCACATACCCACCTGATTTACATCTCCTCTGTTGTTTCTTCTCCTTTCCTAGGTCACGATCAAGAGCGGTTTCAACTATTTAGTTGTAGCCTAAACTTCAGGGTTCGTAGTTTTTGGCCTGCCCTGATTGTTTCAAAGGGTCTCTACCCTTACTTCACTTACTCAAGTGCACAACACATTATACACTAGCCATTTGGTCCTGAAGAAGCGCCACGGATCCCTGTGACCACATAGGTGCAAAACTGACCTTCTAGTTACCTAGGCACATTGCGTCCTGAGAGGTAACACCTGAACCTACGGGTTCTTTTATTCTGACAAAGGTACCGTCACATTAAAGCATTTTTCCTCTGGTTACCTTTAGTCAGTTTTATTCTTTGCACGCACTTTTCCACCTTTGACATAGGAACTCACCCCACACACCCTCATGCACCAGACGGCAGTTCCCAAAAGATCTCCGACAAAGTGACCCTTCGGGGGACCCGTAGGACATTGCAGCGCCGGCCCGACGAGGAGCAACTGCCCAATGATGAAGCATGACATCTTTCGGTGTGTGTGAGGGCTATATGAGAAGAGATCTGTTCTTCCCTCGTAGCAGTGGGTTCTAGACCTAGGATCCCTATCCCCCTTTCTATTGCTTCCCTCTCTGTCCTTATTGAGTGAGTGATTTCCTGCATCTACAGATTCATCTGGCCTCAAACTCTGCAGAGATTTTTAAGTTCCCTGGGGCCACTCTCACAAGAGACTATGGCTCGGATTACAGGCAGCCTGGGATAGGGTGAGATATTTATCGTATCTGATACATTCTGACACTACTGGGAATATGTGTGATAAAAAGCACCCAATTATTGCCCCAGAAATGTGGTATAGTATGGATTTTGGTGCATACTGCACCAAAATGTACATGTCCAGATTTTTACTGTCCATTAGTACCCTGGTAAATTTTGGCAGGTTTCACCTGCCAAAACGTCTGTAGGGGGTTGTAAGGTTTATTGCACAGCTTCTAATTTCGATATGTGCGGTAACAAAGGTTATCACTCAGATCGCAGTTAATTGAACCATCCGTAATCCAGCCTATGAAGAGTCTATGAAGATTATAATACACATTCAACATTTTGAATGGAGAAAGTAAACTGCACGTGGCTAAATTCCTGGTTACATTTTAGCTGTAACCATGAATTCCTGCATGCTCTCTGCTTAGCATAAAGGTTGTAGAATTGTACATACTGTGGGAACCCCAAGTCACTCAATGCCAAAGTTAAGATCCATGTTTGCATACTGCAAATAAGTCTTATTCCTCTTTATAAATTATGAACTTTGTTTGGGCAATCTATTTATTGTGAGTAATAGTTGAACTACCTGAATGAGAACATTCTATCAGACACCAACCTCTTGTAGCGGTTGCTACTGTGCGTTCTGATATTGGGCGTGTGGTGAAGCGGACATAGCTCCCAGTGTGTGTCACTGGCAAGCAGAGGACACACTCTAGCGCTCCTCGATTGCCCGCGTAGGACCCTCCCCTTCCTATGCACAGCTTCAGGCACATTATGGGGTCTCGAGGCACAGGATAAAGAGCGTGCTCTGGAGCCCGAGCCTTTTGCCTGTAATTCAGAGTCCTGCACGGTGTTTTGCCATTTTTGGATTCTCTTCTAGCCTAATTACTCTGAAGGTTGTTTTTGATTACCTTTAGTCCTTTTAACCCATTTTGTGTTCCTGAATACCTACCTGCATGTTTTGAAGGTTGCTTGAAGCAGCTACTTTCTCCTGTTTCATGTGTTTGCGCAGCTTGTCCTGTAAATTACAAAAAGTAAGAGAATATTCACCAGCAGCAAACCAATCCTGGTAAGGCGTATATTACTAAATTATTATAAAAGGTACTTACCTTTTGTTCAGATTTCTTTGTTGTTCAAATTCTTCTTCTGAGCGCTATCATGCATATTTGAACATCTAAAGGACACGAACGCAAAGAAAAGAGACTTATGTATATGATTCAGTCTCAGATGCTATTAGGTTGCTGCATTGGCTGCCTGTGGACCGTAGGATCCTTTTCAAGACCCTGTGCATGACTCACAATGCTTATTATGGGTCAGGCCCTGAAGCGATTAAGTCCATTTTCCATCATTATGTTCCCAACAGGCGGCTCCGTTCTGCAGATAAGAATCTGCTTACGGTACAGAGATTTAAGAAGGTCACATGGGGTGGTCGAGCTTTCTCCACTGCTGCTGTTAAACTGTGGAACTCCCTCCCGGAACATCTCTCAAGTCAGGTGTCCCATTCTCTTTTCCGTAGGGCCTTAAAGACCTGGTTTTTCTCTCAGACCTCGGTATGAGCATGTCTTTCTGTTTGCATCCTTAGGTTCGTTTATAGCGCCTTGACGCCCTTGGGCTTAGTTCGCGCGTTACAAGTTTTATATTCATTCATTCATTCATTCATTCATATATATTGAGACTGTCAAAAAATGAACTAATACTAAGAGAGTTTTCGTATGGATTTATTGGGCACTTAAATGAAATAGTATTGTATGAAGTATATCTTGGTTAGTTTTAACTTGTTTTTTTAGGAATTAAGGGGCCTATTAGGATGGCGGTTGGATGTCCACCGCCGGGCCGGCGGTGGTGCCCGCCGGACCGGCGGTGGACATCAGCCCGCGATCGCAACCAAGAAAACCGCTGGTCAAATTAGGATGGCGGTGGTGACCACGGCGGTGGGAAATTCCGCTCGCCGCTTTTCCGCCGGTTGCCATCCGCACTCCTGCCTGGCGGACGGAGCAGGACCGGGATAATGGTGGCGGTGCAGAGCAGGCTCCGCCAGCAGGATTATGATGCTGGGGGTAGCCAGCCTTTCCTCAGCGGTCAAACCGCCATGGAATGGCATGCGGAGATTGTCTTCCGGGGGCCCGTTGCGGGCCCCCAATGTATTGGAGGGGTGTGGGTGCACTGGGGGGTACCCATGGTCCCCCCCTACATTTCCCTGTACCAGGTGGTAGGCACTGTGCAGTGCATGCCACGCAGTGCAGGAAAGTGCAGGACATGCTCCTTTCGGCATTGCGGCGGTGCTGCAGGCAGCAGCAACCGCCGCAATGTTAAGGCCCACAATCAGACCGCCGCGGTTGGATTTCGACCGCAGGTCATCGTAATTCGACCGGCGGTGATGTCGCGGTCCATGCGGGCGGTCTTTTCCTGCTACCATGGCAGTCGGGGAGGTTTTCCGACCGCCATCGTAATAGGCCCATAGGCCCCTAAGTATTCCCTGTGAAAGAAGACTATACAAGGAACTGTAGTTTTGCAAGGGAATGGCTGGTGAAAAGGAACAAGCATTATATATATATATATATATATATATATATATATATATATATGCATATTTATATGTATATATTTGTATATGTGTGTATATATGTATATATTTGTATATGTATATATTTATATATACATATATATATATATATCTTTGTGTCTGTGTGTGTGTGTGTGTGTGTATATTAGGAGTAAGTTTCACCTTTGTCCCTCAGGGTCCTTGCTCTTGAATACCTGGGGATTCAGGGAATTCTGGGTAAGAATGTACAATCATTAGTAAATCATCTAATAGTTAATGTCAGATATAACAAGGAAGAATAATAGTGTTAACTTTATATTTTCTTTTAGATCACTGATGCTTGGGAGGTTGTGTATCTATTCAAGGTCCCTGGAAAGCCTACACAGACCAGGCCTCTTCATATTTGTCTTTTCTCCTCTCCAATCCCTCCTTACCCCCGAGTCCACCTGGTTATAGCAGGGTTTGGGAGACGCAGGAAGTAGGCTTCTAGAGGATCATCTCGCTCCTACAAGACTTTTTAAACACGACCATCATCAGTAAGTAGGTTGCGCTTGGACATGACAGAATTACAGGCCCAAGAATACTAGTCTTCTCTGGGCAAGATGGAGTCCCAGAACCAGTCCTTGTCTGATGTCATTGCAGTGCTTGTAGCATTACAAAATGAGACTAGGAACCTGAGACAGGCAGTGTGACAATCTTGAAGTGAAACTCAGAAATTAACCCAGCAATTCGATGAATTGCAGAGGGGCATAGTTGATTCAGTTGCACAACAAAAATAATTGTCCTCTGAGAAGGGAACTGAAAAGCAGTTATTAAAGCCTCCTATATTTGTTTACACTGAGTCTCAAGGGTCAGAACTAGAAAAGGGAGCCTCCAGTGGGGATGCATCAATGAATTCAGTGGTGCAAGTAGTCACACCCTAAAATGCTCCGTTGGCTCCACCTGAGCGTTTCTTTAGAGAGCCATCTAAATTTGCTACATTTCTTAATCAGTGCCTGTTGTACTTTATTTGTATTTGGGTGGAACCGCGGCCATGTGGTCAATACCTCTTGTGGAAAGAAATTACCCTTTTCTGTATAATTATAATGAATTCAAATCAGAGATGCCAAAGTTATTTGACAAACATACTTTTATACAGTAAATTGACAAAGGATTGTTAAATCTAAAACAAGGTAATAAAGATCTAATCACCTACCTGGCCACCTTCAATAGACTAGTAACAGAGTCAGGGTGGACAAAGGAAAAAAGAACATCTCTGTTTTATAGAGGCCTAAAAAAAGAATTAAAGGATTTATTAGCCCAAGTGGTAGATCCACCCAAGGATTATGATGAGTTAATCAACTTGGTGGTGCGATTAAACCATAGATTAGGTGAAAGAAAATCTGATAAAGGAAGCAGTGAATCCAGATTAATAGTCCCCAGGGAGAAATGAACTGAAAAGAAGACAGTGGATGAGTCCGAACCAATGCAGATAGGAGGTCTTAATGGCCTCCTTTCCTCCGAAGAACGACAATGACGACGAGACAAAAGATTATGTTTATATTGCAGAAAAGCAGGTCACTTCTTAAAAGATTGTCCCAATAAACCTAAAGAGGAAATTAAAACACCGCTCTCTTCCCCTAAATTGTTGGGAAATGCACAGACTCAGTATTTGAGGAGACCAAATTGCCGGGTTCTATGGATACAAATGTTTTTGATTTAGGTAACACCAAAGCGAAATATCTGATTAGGCATCTTCACAATCCAGTGAGTTTAGACTGGGAACCCAATTCCAAGGTCTCCATTAACATTTTGATAGACTCAGGGGCTAAAGGCAATTGTACGGATGCTAAATTTGCTCGTAGAGTAGGTATTCCTATTATATCTAGATCTGTTGTGGAGAGAACTCGTATTATGGATGGAAGAGAAATATTGTCTGCTCCTTTGAAACTTCGTACAGTCCCATTAAGACTCTTCATGGAAAACGGACATTACGAGCGAATGAACTTTGATATTATAACTGCACCACAACTCTAGATCATCGTAGGAGTAGCATGGCTGTATCACCACAACCCTAGTATAAATTGGGTTAAAAGTTATTTTACCTTTTTCTCTATATATTGTCAAGAACATTCTAAAAGACCCCCTTTAGAGCATCAGTAGGTGTTTTAGATGAGTTGAGTCTAATGTTTCCTAAATCAAGGTTTTATGGATGTTTTTGACAAACAAAAGGCTAATGTGTTGCCCCCATATAGACCATACGATTGTAGAATAGACCTACAACCAGTAGCTCAATTGCCTTGCAGCAGGACCTACGATCTCTCTGAATAAGAAAATAGACATCTACAGCAATATCTGGATGAACTACTTGAGATCGAGTTTATTCATCTCTCTTGTTCCCCAGTCTCTTCTCCTTTGCTTTTGTCCCAAAGAAGGGGGGAGAGCTACAATCTTGTATTGATTATTGAGCTTTTAATCATGTAACAATTAAAAACAGACACCCTCTACCTCATATTCCGTCCTTGTTGGATCAAGTAAAAAATGCTACTGTGTTCACCAAGCTTGATTTTAGGAGGGCTTTTCATTTAGAACGTGCCAGAGAGGGGAATGAGTGGAAGACCGCTCGTCGTACCAAGTTTGGCTTATTTGAATTTTTGGTGATGCCATTTGGCCTTTGGAGCCTTTCAGTTTTTTATCAATGAAGTTTTATGTGATTTTATTGACATCTTGATAGTAATATATATTGGTGGAAGAGCATGTAGATCATGTTACGGGTATCTTGATGAAATTAAGGGAACATCAGTTGATTGCAAAATTAGAACAGTGTGTTTTTCATGTAGAGGAGGTAGAATTCTTGGGGTTCAGTATATCAGCAAAGGGAATACAAATGGATCTCAAGAAGGTAGAAGCAATTTAAGAGTGGAAATCGTCACAATCAGTCAAAGATATATAGAGTTTCCTAGGCTGTGCAAATTTCTATAGGAGGTTTATCGACCAGTTCTCGGCCTTGGTCTCTCCAATTACCGGGCTTCTGAAAAAAGGAGTGTGTTTTCATTGGCCAGAGATAGCAGAAAACACTTTTCAGACCTTGAAACTAAAATTGATCACAGCCCCAATCCTTAGGCATCCAGATCCCTCTCAACCTTCCATTGTTGAGGCTGATGCCTCTCAAACAGCTGTGGGTGGAATATTATCTCAGAGACATTTGAGTATGTGTCAGAGACATCCAGTGGCTTATTATTGCCAAAAATTAAGTTCAGCTGAATCCAATTATAACATAGCAGACAGGGAATTGTTAGCAATCAAGTATGCTTTTGAGGAGTGGAGACACAATTTGTTGGGTGCACAACATACTGTCACCCTTGACCTTGCCAGGTAGGTCGCTCCCCCGCCACACAGCTCTGCCTGTGTTGTCCTGCCCGCTGCTGCTGCTGGTAAGCTCGCCCCTCTGCTTGTTGCCTCGGTGCCCGTTTACCTTCTGTTTCCCCTCGTTGCCCCCATTTTCTGTACCCAATTTTGCTTTTTGTTTCCCCTCGTTGCCCCCATTTTCTGAGCCCAACTTTGCCTTCTGTTCCCCTCGTTGCCCCCATTTTCTGTGTCCAGTTTTGCTTTCTGTACCCCTCGCTGCCCCCATTTTCTGTGTCCAGTTTTGCCTTCTGTTCCCCCTCGTTGCCCCCATTTTCTGTGTCCAGTTTTGCTTTTTGTACCCCTCATTGCCCCCATTTTCTGTGTCCAGTTTTGCTTTCTGTACCCCTCGCTGCCCCCATTTTCTGTGTCCAGTTTTGCCTTTTGTTCCCCTCGTTGCCCCCATTTTCTGTGTCCAGTTTTGCTTTTTGTACCCCTCGCTGCCCCCATTTTCTGTGTCCAGTTTTGCCTTCTGTTCCCCCTCGTTGCCCCCATTTTCTGTGTCCAGTTTTGCTTTTTGTACCCCTCGCTGCCCCCATTTTCTGTGTCCAGTTTTGCTTCTGTACCCCTTGTTGCCTCTCTCCACTCCCGCCGCTGCGTCCCCTGCGGCCCCGCCCCCCTGACTGCCCATTCGCTGCCCCTGCCTCCCGCCTCCCAGCTGCTCCTCCCTCCCACCTCCCCATATATGGTGGCCGCTGCGCGCCTAAGGCAAGCCCGGCTGCGCCCGTCCGCGCCTGGACCGCGCCCAGCACCAGAACCCCTGGGCCGTGCGCCCCCCGCTCCAGCCTCGAGGACCGACGCCGATACGATGCCACCACACTCCACGCTCTCAACCCCGGACGGACGCACAACTGCTTCAAGGCCGCCCCGAAATGCACCCATGGTCCCTTCACCTGCCGGAACTGCAGCTACACCAGCCTCAGAGCCACCGAAGCGCCCGCCAAGAAGTACCTCAACCACCTCCGATGCATCCTACTGAACACCCGCTCCGCACGCAAACACGCCGTCGAGCTCTGGGACCTGCTCGACACATCATCACCAGACGTCGCCTTCCTGACAGAGACCTGGATGAACGACTCCTCCGCCCCGACATCGCCATAGCCATCCCAGACGGCTATAAGATCACCCGTAGAGACCGCATCAACGCAGTAGGAGGAGGAATCGCCATCGTCCACAAGAACACCATCAGGGTCTCGACCAGCACCGACGACACTCTCAGCACCGCCGAACACATGCACTTCCAGATCCACACGGACCCCAACACCACCCTTAGAGGCACCCTTGTCTACAGACTCCCTGGGCCCCGACCCCAGGTAAGCGACTCCATCGCCAACTTTATCAGCACGCACGCCCTGACCTCTACCGACTACATCCTCCTCGGAGACCTGAACTTTCACCTGGAGAACAACAACGACAGCAACTCCACCACCCTGATCGACAACCTCGCCAACCTCGGTCTGAGCCAGCTCGTCACAACACCGACCCATTCCGCCGGCCACACGCTTGACCCCATCTTCTCCTCAAGCTCCCACGTCTCCTTCAGCCACACCACGGAACTCCTCTGGACCGACCACCGCTGCATCCATTTCACCTTCCAGAAACCCACCACACACCACCGCACCCAACAGATCCCACGCCGCTGCTGGAGCAAAGTCACCGAAGACCAACTACGGGCAAACCTCGCTCTCAGCCCTCCCTCCGACCCATCCAACACCGACGACGCTGCCTGCAACCTCAGACGATGGATAGACGACTGTGCCAACACCCTCGCCCCGCTGAAAAAACTCACCTACAGTGACACCACCAAAAGAGCCAGCTGGTTCACCTCGGAACTCCTAGCTTCCAAGCGTACCTGCCGGAAACTAGAGAAGAAATGGCACAATGATAAGACACCGGACAGCCACGCAGCCCACAAAGACGCCATCCGTAACCACCACCACCTCATCAAGTCCGCCAAGAGAATCTCCTTCAAAGACCGCCTTGACAACAACGCACACAACAGCAAGGAGCTCTTCAACATCGTGAAGGAACTCTCCAACCCCAGCTCCAACACCAACGACATCCCGCCGTCGCAAGCCCTGTGCGATTTCCTCGCCACCTTCTTCCACCGCAAGATCGCCGACATCCACGACAGCTTCAACACCCAGACAGCCCCAACTAAGATCGATGCACCAGACCCGCTGCACACCATCGACCACGACCCCCTGCCAGCCTGGGCCAGCGTGAACATCGATGACACCATCAAGACCATGAGCACAATACACTCCGGCTCCCCGTCAGACCCTTTCCCGCACCACATCTTCAACAAAGCCAGCAGCTCCATCGCACCCCACCTGTGCAACGTTATCAATCTCTCCTTCGAGACCGCGACCTTCCCAGAGAGCTGGAAACACGCAGAGATCAACGCCCTACTCAAAAACCCAAGGCGGACCCGAGAGACCTCAAGAACTTCCGGCCCATCTCCCTGCTTCCGTTCCCAGCCAAGGTCATCGAGAAGATCGTCAACAAACAGCTAACCCGATACCTCGAAGAAAACAGCATCCTGGACCCATCCCAATCAGGGTTCCGCAGCAACCACAGCACTGAGACTGCCCTCATCGCCACCACCGACGACATCAGGATCCTGCTGGACAACGGTGAGACCGCAGCCCTCATCCTGCTGGACCTCTCCGCCGCCTTCGACACTGTCTGCCACCGCACTCTACGCGCACGCCTCCATGACGCAGGGATCCGAGACAAGGCCCTGGAATGGGCCACCTCCTTCCTCGCCGGCAGAACCCAGAGAGTCCGCCTCCCACCATTCCGATCCGAAGCCTCCGAGATCATCTGCGGCGTACCCCAGGGATCATCCCTCAGCCCAACACTGTTCAACATCTACATGGCCCCGCTCGCACGCATCGCCAGACAGCACGACCTCAACATAATCTCCTACGCCGACGACACTCAACTGATCCTCTCCCTCACCAAGGACCCCCTCGCAGCCAAATCCAACCTCCATGAAGGAATGAAGGCCGTCGCCGATTGGATGAAGATCAGCCGACTAAAACTGAACACGGACAAGACAGAGGTCCTCATCTTCGGCTCCAACCCCTCAGCCTGGGACGACTCCTGGTGGCCAACGACACTGGGAGCAGCCCCGACACCCACCGACCACGCACGCAACCTGGGAGTCATCCTCGACTCAACGCTCTCCATGGCCAAGCAAGTCAACGCAGTCTCCTCCTCCTGCTTCAACACCCTCCGCATGCTTCGCAAGATCTACAGGTGGATCCCGACAGATACAAGAAGAACAGTCACCCAGGCCCTCGTCAGTAGCAGACTTGACTATGGGAACGCCCTCTGCGGGAGCCCTGGCCAAGCTCATCAAGCGACTGCAACGCATACAAAACGCCTCCGCACGCCTGATCCTCGATGTACCACACCACAGCCACATCACCCCCACCTGAGGAACCTGCACTGGCTCCCCGTCGACAGGAGAATCTCCTTCAAACTCCTCATCCACGCACACAAGGCACTCCACAAGACTGGCCCAGCCTACCTCAACAGACGACTCTTCTTCTACGTCCCCAACCGCCAGCTCCGCTCCGCCGACCTCTCCCTCGCCACCGTCCCTCGCATTCGAAGAACAACCACCGGCGGCAGATCCTTCTCCCACCTCGCCGCCAAGACCTGGAACACCCTTCCACTAAGCCTACGACAGACCCAAGACCTGCTGACCTTCAGGAGGCTACTCAAGACCTGGTTGTTCGACCAGTAGCAGCACCCCCCCCCCTTTTTTTTCTCCCCAGCGCCTTGAGACCCTCGCGGGTAAGTAGTGCGCTCTACAAATTCTGTGATTGATTGATTGATTGATTGTAATCTGCAATTCCTGAAACCTGCCAAAGCCTTATCGGCTCACCAATTAAGGTGGACTCAATTTTTTGCTGAATATGATTTTGTAATAAGCTTTCACCCAGACAGAAAAAATGGTAAGGCAGATGCACTCTCGAGTTATGGTCACGACCCACAAGAAAAAGTTCAGGACCCCCACTTATCATCCTGGTAGAAAAAAGTCTGCGGCTAACAGCATCCACAGACTTTTCAATAAGGGTACAGCAATTTCAGAGAACAGAGAATAGTAAATGGATATTACAAAAATACAATGAAGAACAGAAAGAACAGCTATATTACATGAATGGAGATCTATATTTAACAGCTCTAACTTGCAAAATCAAGCTCTAGACTGGTGTCACAATAGCAAGGTAGCAGGTCATCCAGGGGATAAAAGAACATTGGAATTGTTATGCAGAGACTTTTGGTAGCCTAATATGGCAAAAGATACACAACATTATGGTGCTACTTGCACTTTCTGTGCCCTGACTAAACAGAGTCATAATGCACCTGCGAGATTATTAATGCATATTCCAGTTCCTCCTCAACCCTGGCATACTGTATCACTCGACTTTATTGTTGAATTACCTCACACTCCAGGATTCAATGCAGTCTTAGTTATTGTAGACCACTTAACTAAAATGGCACATTTCGTTCTCTAAATGGACTTCTATCAGCTAAGAAATTAGCGGAGGTTTTCCCACACACAGTAGTTCACCTACATAGAGTTCCATCTGTGCTCAGTTCAGATCTCCGTTCGCAATTCCTTTCTCATTTCTGGAAAGCAGTGTGTGAACTTATCGGGATTGACATACGGTTGCCAGCTAGTCACTATCCTCAGACAGATGATCAGACACAAAGGGTAAATCAGTGTTTAGAGCACTACATTTGATGCCAACATGATAATGCACATTCGAATGAAGTGCTATAGATGTCTGAGTTCACTTATAACAACACAGTAAATGAATCATTGGGTTTTTCCCCTTACTTTTGCATCTATGGTTTTCATCCAAAAATGTTTAACTGTGAAATACCTGCATCTCAGATTGTTCCGGTCTATCATGAATTCCAAGAACATTTAAGTAGAATGCATCAAAAAGCACAAGAAAACCTACACCATGCTAAGGATAGATGGAGGAGAAATGCAGATAAACACAGAACCCCTGGAAAGGTCTTTGCTGTTGGTGATTCAGTGTGGTTGTCTACTAAATAGCTGTGTTTGAAAGGAAAGAATACATTCCAGACTAAACATGTGGGGCCATTTAAAGTGTGTAAAGTTAAATCTGGCTCTCCGGCCGATCCTTTAAAACCCGTCCAGTTCAGGGACTCACTTTCTCTCTTCCTGGCCCCTTTGTGCCAGGTTGTCAATACGTCTTTTTCTACAGCTGTGGTCCCTGTGCCGTGGAAACAGGCGAGGGTATCTCCTATTCTTAAAAAACCTTCGCTTGACCCGGCAAAGCTGGAAAACGTTCGGCCAATATCCCTCCTTCCCTGGGTAGCTAAGATTGCAGAGGCTCATGTTAACAACATTTTAATGAGATTCCTGAATACCAATAACATCTTGGATCCCTCTCAAAATGGTTTCCGCTCCGGTCACAGTACAGAGACTGCTCTTCTGGCTGTGACAGAACATCTGCGGACCATTCTCGATTCCGGTCATATGGCGGCACTGATTTTGCTTGACCTGAGTGCCGCATTTGACACGGTTTCGCATGAGATTCTGCTACAGCGTTTGGAGGATGCCGGGGTTGTGGGCCTAGCACTAGAATGGTTCAGATCATTTCTGACAGACAGATCATTCCGAGTGTCGGCCCCCCCGTTTCTTTCCCAGGCTCATCCCATCGGTCAGGGGGTGCCTCAGGGCTCTGCACTGAGCCCCGTACTGTTTAATCTATATGTTCAGCCTCTTGCAACGGTGGCCAGGAATATGGGCCTCACCATGATCTTGCATGCGGACGATACGCAGCTGGTGGTGGCCCTCTCCGATGGTCCCGCACAGGATGCTTCTAGGTTTAGGAGCGGCTTGGCCGCAGTTGCGGAGTGGATGACCATAAACTGTCTCCAGCTGAACGCTAATAAAACAGAGGTACTGCTGGTGGGGAAGGACAGGAGCCTCTGGAGTGAGCAATGGTGGCCTAACATTCTTGGTAGTACCCCCACCCCGAAGTTGGTGGTCAAGAACCTGGGGGTATGGATGAATTCTACCCTCAGTTTTCAAGAGCATACCAAAAAAGTTGCTGGTACTTGTTTTGGCCTCCTTCGGGGACTTAGGCCTCTGTTGAGGTTCTTTGACCCACCTACGCACCAGCTGATTGTTCAATCAGCCATTCTATCTAGACTAGACTATGCTAGTTCGCTCCTTTTGGGGGCTAATCAGGCTGAGGTAATGCGACTGCAGCGTGTCCAAAACGCTGCCGCCAGAGCCCTGTTGGGGCTCCCACGTAATTGTCCCTCTACTTGTGCCATCCAGAGGTTACATTGGCTACCCATGGCCAAGCGGATCCAATTTAAGGCTCTCTGATTATCTTTTAAGATCTTGAAGCTTGCTTCGCCCAGCCTTCTAGTTAACTTACTAGTCCTGTATGTCCCCACTCGCCAGCTGCGCTCCCTGGGGCAGCATTTGGTTATAGTCCCCCGTGTGAAGCGCCTTCGGGCCGGGGGACGATCCTTTCGTTGCTTGGCTGCCAAGCTATGGAATTCCTTGCCTCCCCAGATCCGCAGCATGGATCGCTTGCTGGACTTTAGGAAAGCAATCAAAACTTTCCTTTTTCCCTCTGCCTAGTCTCCTTTTGTCCTTCTGCATATTCCTTGCGCCTACCTGCTCTGTTTCTTGCCCTGTTCCTTCTGACGCTGGCAGCGCCGGGACGCCTCTTTGCTGGGGCAGCTGTGCGCTATATAAACGCAGATAACATAACATAAAGTGAATAATTCAGTGGCTCTGAAACTAGACTTACCTGCAACTTTAAAGGTACATCCTGTTTTTCATGTGTCTTTGTTGAAACCAGTAGTTGAAGGAACACAAGTACCATTTGCTCCACTTCCTGTTGGCATTGGGGATAATTTGGAATATGAGGTGAGAGCAATTTTGGATTCCAAGAGAGTGAAAGGATTAATTTATTATCTGATTGATTCGAAAGGGTAGGGACATGAAAATAGATCATGGGAACCCACTGGTCATGTGCATGTACCCCGATTGGTGAGAAAATGTAATCTGCATTACCCTGACAAGCTCAAACTGGTCCGAGGACTTTTGGGAGGGGTGTACTGTAGCGTTTGCTACTGGGCATCCCGATATCTGGCACGCGGTGCAGCCAAAATAGCTCCCAGTGAGTGCCGCTGGGAAGCCGAGGATGCGCTCCTCAATTCCCTGCGTCGGCCCCTCCCCTTCCTATGTGCCGTGTCGTGAGCATTCCGGGCTCCCAACATACAGGATAAAGAGTGCGCTCGTAGTCTGTGCCTTTTGCCTGTAAATCAGAGTTCTGCATGGTGTTTTTCTATTTTTGGATTATTTTCTGGCCTAATTACTCTGGAAGTTGTTCTTGATTACCTTTAGTCCTTTCAACCCATTTTGTGTCCTGAATACCTTCCTGCATGTTTTGAAGATCGCTTGAAGCAGCTACCTTCTCCTGTTTCATGTGTTTGTTCATCTTGTCCTGTAAATGGCAAAAAGTAAGAGAATATTCACCAACAGCAAACCATTCCAACCAATCATGGCAATTTGTATATTACTATATTATTATCAGAGGTACTTACTGTACTTGTGGAGTTTGTTCTTTGTTGTTCAAAGTCTTCTCCTGCGTGCTAGCATGCATATTTGAAAACCTAAAGGACACCAACACAAAGAAAAGAGACTTATGTATATATGTTGAAAT
This sequence comes from Calotriton arnoldi, assembly GCA_963921515.1. Taxonomy (NCBI): domain Eukaryota; kingdom Metazoa; phylum Chordata; class Amphibia; order Caudata; family Salamandridae; genus Calotriton; species Calotriton arnoldi. The sequence goes on along the minus strand of CAWUFW010004008.1, from coordinate 781,288 downwards.
TGTCAAAAAATGGACAAATACTAAGAGACTTTTCATATGGACTTATTGGACACTTAAATGAACTAGTATTGTGATAAGTATATTTTGGTTAGTTTTGACTTCTTTTGAGTAATGAAGTATTCTCTGCGAAAGAAGTCTATACAAGGTACTGTAGTTTTGCAAGGAAAGGGCTGGTGAAAAAGAACGTACATTCTCTATATGCATTTATATGTATGTATATATTAGGACTGAATTTCAGTGTCCCCAAGGGTCCTCCCTCTTAAATGCTCGGATACAGTATTGTTGGGTGCGTTGTGTGTCAACGGGGATTGAGGGAATTGTGGGTTCAAGATTTAGGCCTGGGTGGATCTCGCGGAGAAAAACTCTGCGTGATTCTGTTGAGTTCCGCAAGCGGGCAGAGTTCTCTATCGCACATGTGCCATTGCGGCATTCCTGCTAAGCCATTCAATATGCTTTTATTTTCTGGCAGCTGTGTGGTTCTTTGACAGTTGGGAGCACTAGGAAGGTCTTTTTAACCTATTGCAGAGTCCATCGTTTTCTCCCTCGAAGCTGCTCCCATTTGGAGTTCAATAGAGTGCGACCGATAACTACTGAGCGCCCCCGATATATATATGGTGGCCGAATGCAACACAAACAGAAGTGGCGAAGGTTGAAGTGAGCACAGCACTAAAACTGCTTTGGGTCATGACAGCACAATAGTTGCTGTTTGATAATGGCAGGCCCTACTCCCAGTACACTCACATACCGCACAAAAACTGATGCTCCGCAAACCTCTCGCAAGAGCTAGCAACACACGATTGGGTGAGGTAAGCATGAAAGCTCTTGTCTACGTCAGACCAGCCGGTCACTCTGCATGGTTCCGGCAGTCACGCAAGGCTGCCATCTTTTGTGTACTTCAATTTTGTATTTCTCTTCCCCTTCAGAAAGGCGAGCCGTTAAAGGAATATTTGGGAATACATCAAAATGTTATGCCTTTCCAGGTGAGGCATAACAAAGAGAAATATGTTTATTTCTTCTCGTGATTTCCTCTTTTTTTGTGTGCTGCATTCTGCAGCACATACAGAAAGAGGAAAATGTCTCTAAGGATTGTTTATCTGCAGGTAGGAATCCCTTCCTGCACAAAAACAATCCTGCCTGTAACACAGGCATCCTTTCACCATGGCCCAAGGATGTCTGCATTGGCGCTTGGCAGCCACAAGTGCACCAGTATAGAAAGAGAGCAGGAATGCCACATATTCTAGTAGATATGGCCCATTACTGCACTCTCCATTTGACACAGAACAGCACACCAAGTTGTCTTGCTGCATTGCCCTGTGTCAAATCTTAGTAAATCTGGGCTCTATCATGTGCAGTATCCTTACTACTGGTGTTTTTGGCACTTGGAAATAGGCAGGATGTTGAATGGCTTGATTTACATTGTTGTTGAATTGCATTTTTGGGATGCATTTTGACTTAGTTTTTGCCAATTTATCTTTATGTATTTGAAAATAGTGTTCCGTTATCGTAAATTGCTGGAGATTACTTAACCAGAAAAGCAACGCTACTAAAAAGGCCGTCTTTAAAGGTAAGGGTTTCAGCATTGCTATACACAACAATTCAAATGGAGGTTTTAATTGATGTGTTTGAACTGTGTTAAAATTCCTTTTAGGAATCTATGGATAGCTGGTAGCATGAACTGCTACCTGTTATCCTGCCCTCTTGGTGCCTGCCACTATTGCTGATGTGTGTGCCATTTTGCAATCTATACCCAGCATTAGGTATTGGATGATATTGATGCTGGTCATTCTGTTCCTAGATCTACACTGTTTGTTTCAGCTGAGGACCCTTAGCCACTTGGCAGCATAGCATTTGTGTACAGGGGAGCTTCTAATATCTTTTGTCACTGCAAGGTGAGGTTAAGGTGTTCAGATTCTAATCTTCACGAGCGAGGCACCTAGGGAGAGTTGTCTTGGTTCTTGGGTATATGATGCCCACTTTGGCCTAGTGAGTAGGTTTGTGTGGAGAGTCAACATTTTTAAGAGCCCCCTGAACATTATCATTAGGTACGAGTTCCATGGTTGCCAACAGAATCATATGCATTTTCAATGATTTCCATTAGGTGAATAAAGTTGGAATTATTGGTTTAGGGATGGGAGCTGAAGGCAAATGGGAGGTTTATATTGTCATTCGAATCTAAAGCAATAACTGTGTTCAATATGCAAAGTGTACTTTCACATCCCTGTTTTTGAAGTTTATTTTGAGTGTGTATATATATTGATATTGATAATGTTTGAAGGCATTGCCTAAGACATTATTATTTATGAGTTGTAGATCTGTTGAACCAAATGTACAAAATTTCCAAATTTAAATGGTTGATAGACCAAAAGACTAGGCATGAATATTGTGGCTATTTGGTAATTCTAATATATAGTGATGAATAGACATTGCTTTGATACTCTCCCAGGTGTTCTGCAAACCTTCAGATCAACAGACGTTATCATGTTCCTTTAATTAAAGAGAGTATTGCTTTTTTAATCAGGACCTGGGAAGAATCCATTTTGAGTGTTCTGGTCAATGATAACATATTGCACATGGTTCAATTTTTCAAACTAGAATTCTTAGTTGTGCGCGTTTTAAAATTACAAAGGTGATGAGCTAAGGGTCAAGTCTCCTTCCAAATTAGACCTGGAGGAATTTCCGTTAAACTCATACTTTTATTTTATTATAAATGAGGACAGGTGGGATCAGTACGGATTCAAGGCAGCTTCCAAGTGCCCACTGAAAAACTTTAATAGTGAATTGTGGGCACTGGTTTTTACAAAAACCAACTCTTATTTAGTTGAATTGCTCTCAGCTTGAACAGATTCCGACTCAAAGCCTGCAAGTCTGTGCCAAAAGTCTGTCGTGTTTGATAGCTCACACTGCCATGAACTCAGTTAATGGAGGTCAGTCTCATAGAGGAAAACAAATCCTCAGCTATCCCTCTGAATCCAAATTAGCTTAAAAATGCAGAGGCATTGCCAACTGACCAGCAAGCCACCCTCCTTCTAACTTTGTTGTAAGAGGCCCGTGGTTTATTGGAACAGGACAGTAATGTGCTTCATGCATGTGGAAGATATTCCAAAAGTGCAACCACAGGCAGGCATGACTTTGCAAAGATATTTTCGGCATCTGTTTTTATTAAAACATTTCTTGCGTACTTGACCTGACAGTAAGATTCCTCAAGTGCCTGGGGATATGTTGACAAAAGGTAGATAGGCACAATTATGTCAAGGCTGAGAATCATTTTGCATCATCACTCCCTTGGGTAAAATGTATTTTTGTTTTTTAGGTCTGGCGTTAGCCCAGACTTTTTGATCTTACAAAAATGATAAGTATAACATGCTTACAAGGGCTTTAGACAGCCCTCTTCAGCTGTTATTATGGCATTCATATTTACATCTGCCCATTAAGGCGTACAGAATCGACACTCGGTGAGCAGCCCACAGGCCAAGTGTAGCCCCGCCGACCTTTTTATACCGCCCTCCTCCTAAACAGTACACATTGTTGGTTCAGGTTTTATTGTTCAATTATAACAAAGCAGCCCATATTTGATTTAATAATGTGCACTGTTGATCTTGTCCATGTTCAGAATGTAAAAATGCAAACTGATTATTTAATTTGTGATTTGTGATTATTTAATTTGTGATTTGTGATCATTTAATTTGTGATTGGTGCATGCTTAAACGTCAGATGATAGCTGAAGCCACAGTGCATCGGAGTGAGGGAGCAGAAAGGTCTCAAACCTTAATATCGGGCAGGGGAATAGTTACACGCTAGCTTTTGCCCTCACCTTTCTCACATTTATTTTGCAAATAACATTTCATAATTACATTGCATTTCCACTGCACTAGTCTAGTGTACTGCTAGATGATCCACAATATACATTTTTCTTGCCATTGCCTTTTGGTCTTGTTGCATTATTGTCGCATACATGCATAGAGCTAACAAGCTTTGTCATGTGTGACAAAGTCAACACATCAATACAGCATTCTGTGAGCTGTAGTTTTCTTTGTAACTATGTAAGCATAGGGTCACACACAACACTTGACATAGGGCCACACCTGCATTACAATGTCCCAGACACGAGAGCTATATTTGCTACTCCAGAGAAGAAATGTTGTGCTGCATATGCTCACTACTTGCAGAGACACAGGTTTTACATTGCACCTGCTCAGACACTACTGTGAAGATCACTATGAAAAGTTCCTTTCAAACTCTTTATTTTGATTTGAATAGGTTTCAGAAGTGTGCACAGAGTTGCTATGTTTTCTTTATTGCTGTGCTTCAGTGGGTGCTTGAACTTGGTAATGTCATCTTGTTCTTTTCCATCTTTAATGCAGCACTCAGTCAAGCCCTAAAATGTACTTTTCGACCTCTTGGAAAATGTTTTTGAATATCCCTAGCATACAGCATGAGGTCCACAGGTTCAGCAGGTACAGTCCTTCTTCTGTTCTTTCTGAGTCCATCAGTGTTCTGAGACTGGAAGTCAAGAGTGCCACTTTTATGTCAGTTTTTAGTTTGTAGGTGGGAAGGTCTCACTAGTCAATGTATCTTCCATTCCCATGGGTCAACTCTACCCACTGCTACATAATTTCCTGTGTGGTTGGTACTAAACAATCCCACAGTGCATCTCTCTGCCCAAATAAAAGATGGTGGAACCCTTCTTCCCTGGGACAGAGCCACAGGCACACTCCTGGAGAGTGTCCAATATAATTATCCACCCTTCCTAAAAAAGCAGTTCTTCAGCAGATTCCCCCCCCCCCTCCCTTGGAAGAGATGCCAGTCTGTCTACCTTTACAAAGAGACAGATAGGCTGCAGTGTCTTTCATATTTGCCTATGAGAGGCGGCAGCCCTTTGAAGCTGGGCCATCTGTGGCCACAGCCCTATGGCCAGACTGTTTGAGGCGGTCACACATCCTCCCACCAATAGATATTTGGTTCCCCATTCCTGAGAGGACTGCACACCTCTTGGCAGGAGGGCAGCAGGCTGTCTCAGGTGAGAACTGCTGTAGTTATTCAGACATAACTAGAACTGTGGGGCAAGAAAATAGTGACTTTCTAAAGTCACTTTAGCATTAAAAGCTACTTTAAATCCAAGATGCTGCTGTGCAACATGGCTACAAATTTGAAAATAAAGCTTTTTCTATGGTGGAAGGGGTTTAAGCAACAACGACAGGAACGGGGAATAAAAGGGGCAAGCAACAATGACAGGGGTGCAGCCAACAACAACGAGAGGGTGGAGGGACAGGGGCAAGCAACAACATAGGAAGGAGAGGGAGAAGGAAAAGAAACAGTATGAATCTTTAAACTAACTAATACATCAAGCTTCATAAAAACAAAAAACATCTCCTGGAGTTCCCCAATGAATTTGTTTGGGAAGCGTTTGTCCACCGAATATGCGAAGGAATGCTCCCAGACCTTCCTGCTTGAATGGCAATTAGTTGGTACTGCTCAAGCTACTGTTAGAGGAAAAGGGAATGGGAGACAAATGGGCAGGGAGGGCGCAAGAGGCAGAATGTCTGAAAGCTGTAGGGAAAGAGCTCTGTGAGCAAACCAACACCCGCCACTGCATTACGTTCAGGGGGTGCAAATTCACACGATTCCCAGCCAAACAAGGTTTCAGTCACACTTCCAGGCACCAAATGATATCTTTTTATCTTTTCACAGGCTGCATACTTATTTCTTTGATGTGTGCCTGCAAGCATTCTCAGACAGCTTTACAGTGCTCCATCAGGGAAAAATAATAATAATTGCGGGCGAGTTGGATCTACACACAGAACCTATCTTTGTAAATCTAAATTGAATACCAATGTGTGGTCAGCATTATACCTGAAGCTTTCAATTTTAGCAGTCCAATGGAAAATGGGCAATGACATGGGAGTTGGTGGCAGCAACGATGTAGGTGGGGGAAGGCGAGGCAGTCAACAACGGGCAAATAATAAGAAACCAGGTGGCAGCAGTGAAAGAAATGAAAGAGTTCCTGAATCACAGTGCGAGCTGCAGACGGGCACTAATTAAGTTTAATTAATCGGTTCTTCGTCCATACTCCACTGAAGGAATGGAACTGACGCATGGCCTATGCTGCCCAATTACAAGGTAGCAAAGAAGAATGAAGTTGGAGCGAACCAATGGTAAGTAACGGGCAGGCTCCAAACCCTTTACTGTATACAATACACCTTGCAGCAACTGCGCATGTGTGCTTTTAGGCGAGACCTAAAAAGGAAGGTTTCCGGAATGGCAAAAGGGTTATTTTGCTACATTGTGTTGGCAGTTTAAAATGTGACTGACTAGGCTGAAATGGCAGACCTGGAGCTATGCTTTCTTTTTGTCACAGCAGTGGTGGCACAATATGTGTTGCAGTCTGCTGGTAACATTTAACTTACTAGTCCTGAGTACACTTTGTACCATATGCTAGGGCCTTATAGGTAAGTTAAATATGACATCCGGGATCAACCAATTGCACATACACTTTGAGGGGTCAGAGAACATGCACTGGGGCCAGGTCAGCAGGGCCCAGTACACATCACAGTTAAAAAACAGTAGCATCAGTACAAAAATTGGCAGTGGTGGGGATCACAATGCGAAAAGATCCCTTTCCTTACACTAATATAAAATGATAAGCACACTAGGAAAAGAAACCACTTAAACGTTATTTAAAATAATAAACAGCTATTAGTTCAAGACTATCAGTAGTAACACATCATTTGCTATCTTCAGAGTGATAAACTATCACATGCCAAACTGTCACTCCGCCTCCATATTTCAAAGCCATTGAGAAAGGGATCTTCCTAACAATCTCAGTGCAGTAGGTTTTCAGTCAAGTTACCCTTTGCAGATCAACTTTCTATGTTTCTCCTCTTTTTTCTTTATTTCTGTCTCAGTGGCTCCTACGGTATCCTACTTGGTCACAGCTAGTGGATGAAGTAGCTGTTGTGGTACGTCCCTGATGTGGCTGTCTCCCGGTACCCCTGTGCCGCGTCTTTAATACAACATCGTTCTCAAGCATTAGACTATCATGGGACACTTACTTGATGATGCACGCATCCACAACACAGCAGCTGCATGTGATGCAAAGCAATCTTTCAGAATCAGGATATCATATGATGCAACACTATCCTCTAGTTTCAGGCTGTGATGAGACATTTACTAGATGTATGTGTCCACAAGGCTGCCAGTGAAATTGAAGCAGTTGTATGTGCCCACAACAGAGCCTCTAGAACTGAAGTTGCATGATAGAGGATCCACAAGCCAGGTAAGATGACTGTATAGTTATGAGCATACAAAAATAAACGCTTGAACAATGCTCGTTAGGATTATCACCATAAGATTTGGGGCCAGATGTACGGCCGTTTTTTGTGGTCGCAAATGGGAAATCGGCCCATTTGCGACTGCAAAATTGTTCTGTCCCTTGTACAAACCCTATTTTGTGAGTCGGTAACCTATTACCGACTCACAAAATAGGGTTTGCGACTCGCTAGTAGGAAGGGGCGTGCCAAGGGCGTCCCTTCCTAATAGCGACTCGCACTTCAATGTACAATTGTTTTGTGACCTCAATTGCGGTCGCAAAACACTCACAGTTTACCACCTACTTCAAGTAGGTGGTAAGCCACTCACAAACGAGAAAGGGGCTCCAGGGGACCGCTTACCCTTTGTGAATGGATGCAAAAATATTTTTAAGAGCAGGCAGTGGTCCCACGGACCGCTGCCTACTCTTAAAAAATGAAACAGAAACGTTTCATTTTTCTTTTTTAAATGCATCCTGTTTCCTTTAAGGTAAACGGGCTGCATTTTTTTTTTTTAAACTGCTTTATTTAAAAGGCAGTCACAGACATGGCAGTCTGCTGACCCCAGCAGGCCACCAACCCTGGGAGTGCTAGCCATTCCCAATGGGGTTGCAAATTGCACATGCCTCATGAATATTAATGAAGCATGCAATTTGCGACCCCATTAGGAATCGCAAACAGTGTCTGAGACACTGTTGTAAATTACATTTTGCGACTCGCAAATTGTAAGGGTTGTACATCTGGCCCTTGAAGTACATGCACTCCTCTCACATCTTTCTTTGACAGAGGAATGTATGCCAGACAAATGAAGCTGAAGATGATATTGCCGCATTAAACTTTCATGCTTCTTATAGTGAAGTGGCACGTCATTTGCCCTACAAAATTTAAAGGAAGTGTGTATAAAATACCTTAGGCAGATCCAGATCACTGCTGAATCTAGTTCAATGTTGTACTCGTCAACGTGCTCAGGTGTTTAGCCATATTCAGTGTTGTAGTTTCTCATTCTGTGTTAAGGTGTTTTGAATTGTTGCTTTGTTTTATGTCTTCGTCGCCAGTGTAAAAGCTGGGTAGGTCTCATAGAAACATTTCTATAGATGATAGGTTGAAAGAAGTAGTTTAATCTTAGTGTGATGCCCTAGTGACAAGTCACCACTCTCAGGTGTACAGCTCTACCTTCATCAAATGCTCACTCTAGAACTTTCATAAGCATTCCACAGCTGGCAGTCCAGTGACAGTTGCATACCCTAGATTCTATTAAGAATTCCAAAGATGGATATCACATTGGTCCCAGTTCTTTTTTTGGGTGGAGACTACTGTGTAATTGCACCTATAATATTCTTTTGCTAAGTGTTATAATTTGCATAATTTCGGGCTTTAAACAATTTATTTGGTCAAATTTAAATTTGAGGATTTTATTTTCAGGTTATTTTCACGAGTATGTATGCCTTTTGTATCTTGGACCTAGGACGTCTAATGCATATTTTTGAGTATGACTCGAACCTATCTATTGCAAAGCTTGTTCGCCTCTGGCAAAGAATGTTTCGCCAATTTTCTCACCCACCCCTTGCAGCAATGCTGTATTTGCGGCTTCCACCTGAAAGACAGCTGAAAAATAAAACATACATATTAAAAACCATTTTAAATGTTAGAACTAATATGACATTACACGTAATTTCTCTATAACACCAATTTTGAAAATCCAAATACATTTTTAAATTAACTTTGTCACATATCATACACAAAGAATTTGTAAAAGGATAGATACTTCAATACTATGTGAGCGTTAGACAAGCATTGTATAATGAGTATAACTGCATGAATGTTTGCTGACATGTCATATAATAACTTAGTAATATCTACCACAGTTCATACAGTTTTGGGGAAAATGTAGAGAAATTGTTGTTGAGCTTAACGCAACGTCAACAAAGCTGACTTTGTGGAGTTATGCGGAATGCATTCTAATGCTTATTTCTGCCGCAAGAAATTTGTAACGCTTGCAAAGACAACCAATAATTTAGAACGTGACACCTAAGAAACCCTTACGTACGTTTTGCTTGGCCATACATTTCAGTATGGTTTGTTCGGCACGTTCTCTGTCAAATGCTCAAGTCATGTCCAACCACGTGTTAACACGTGGTTTGGCTGAATTTCTTTGCAGCCATAGCATAGCAGTATTTAATTTCCTGTGGGACATAAAAAACTCAGCAGTCAAAACTGAGTACTTTTTTCTGAGTGTAAGAAATGTTCATGTTATTGAATAGCATGGATACATGAATAGCTCAAATTTCTTTCATTGTTGGAAAACTGAGGGGCATATGTACAAGGAGTTAACGCCGCTAATGCAGCACTTTTCTGCCGCTAATACGGGGATATTTGGCTAACAGCCATTAGCAACAGATTTCTGGCGATACCGGCCGTTTCCAGCATCGCCACCTATGTTAGTGATAATTATCGCAAGGTAGGCGTTCCCGTGCAAAAGCGCACGCTAACCCCACTTCGCGATATTTACAATGATCGCCCGGACCCGCGATATGTTAAAAAAACAGCCGCTAAAGCCCATTAGCGGCTGGGACTTAAGACCAGAAAATAGCTGGTCTTAAAAATGGAGATAACACTTGGGGCCTCATGTCAGCAAGTTTTGGTGCTGGACAGCGCTGCAAGCAATGTTGCTGTGCTGCCCTGCGACAAAACTACAGGGCAGGAATGTGCACCATCAATAAGATAGTGCTTATTCCTGGGCCTCACTCATGAAAAGTGTTGCAGCGCTGTGACAAGACAGTGTCGCAACACTTTTCACTACGCCCTTCTTGCGACTCCATGGATGCGCTGTTTTCAATGGACAGCGCTCCATGACGCAAGTAATGACAGATACGTCTGGAATCCTGACGTATCTGTCTGCGCTAATGTCACTCATTGCTGCTATTGTGTCACAAGCATGACGCAACTCCAGCAACGCATGGGGCCAGCCTATCCCAGTGGCACTGCGTCACCCTTACACCTACCATCAGGCAGGCGTAAGGTACTGACGCAGTGCCGTCCTACAATAGTCGCAGTGAAATCTTAGTGATTTCACTGTGCCACTCCTATGAGGCCTTGTCGCGTGTGAACGCACCCCTGTGTACATCATACCTGATGCAGGTGTGATGTGGCACAGGGCTTCACAAGGTCACGCATATGCCTACATGCGTCACTTTGCAAATACGGCGCTACGTGGTGCTAGTTTTGCCTGGTCCATTCTTGAGGGGTGCCAGGGTGTCGGCGCAGTTGGAGATCCATCGGTGGCGGTTGCGCACTGCGGTGTCATCGTTTGTAAGCGTTAGCGGAGTGGTGGTGCTGAGGGAGTTGACGAAACGTTCTTCGGTGTCCTTGATCCAGCTGCGAGGGAGAGCGATGATGGCGGTGGTGTACGGTGGGCATGGTGAAGACGTGATGTATACAATGATGGTCGGTCCAGGAGAGTCCGGTGGTGTGGCTGTAGTTGAAGTTCCCGCTGGTGGAGGAGACGTGCTTGACCTTGTGTCCTGCTATGTGGCTTGCTGCGGTGACTAGCTGCTTGAGTCTGATGTTGGTGAGCTTCCCCAGGAGGGGGTGGTGTTCTGGTCACTGGGGTTGTTCAGGTGGAACTTGAGTTCACCGAGTAGGATGTCGTCGGTGGATGGGAGAGCCTGGGGTTCAAAGAGGTCTACAATGGTATCAGAGAATTGGGGGCCATGGACCGGGGGGCCTGCAGATGAGGGTGCCGCAGAGGATGGGCTTGGTCCGGATCTGGGAGAAGAGGTGCTCCATGGACACCGTTGGGTCATTAGAGTGCGTGGTCAGTCTGTCCCGATACTTTCGGCGCCAAGAGAGGACTCGCAAGTTTAGAATCCATTTCCCCCGATTTCCCCGAGGCAATAATAAGAAACTGGGTGATCTACACCAAGTACTTTTTCCCCCCCGGTCGGCGATAGATAGAGTACCTTTTGATCACTGCACATCTGCAAATTTACTTTTTACAGAGTAATCCTGCATTCCCGGTGCCAGTTACTGTGTCCTGATAGATGTAGCACTATCAGCGAGTCACGTATCCTTTATGCCCCTAGTCCTGATGAGGCCCAGACGAAACGGGCTGAAACGCGTTGACTTGATAGATGAAAGAAGTCCTTACAATTTTGACTCTTATAAAAAGGAAATTCACAACACCATCTAATATAGAAAGGGGTTGAGATTCATTATTACCCTGATCGGTGTTGGCATAAGGGCTATCTTGACGACACGGGTTGCGAACCATAGTTGTTTGAAAAAATTGTTTACCACAACCCCTTATAAAATTTGGGCAACAAGGACTCTGTTTGTGAGACAGAAGACACTATATGATTGTTTATGTATGTCAAACTTATATGTACATAATTCTTTGTATTAATATGTTTGTATTATTATTATTTTCACTTTTCCGTAAGTAAATGTAGATATTTGATATGCTTTCTCACAAATATATGCATAGAGATAAACATCGGGATCTCAGACAAATGTGAGTGCTTTTCTAACAGGATAAATGGTTTTGAAGAGAATATTTCATCACTGAGGGATTAATTAAGGTTTCCTTCAGGTTTACAAACTATCTTTGTGGTTTGATCTATTCCGCTGCATCAATTTTTGTTCTATTGCTGTCCAGACGCAGGTCCAGCGAGGCATCAAGGCTCCAGACGCAGGTCCAGGGAGGCATCCAGGCTCCAGACGCAGGACCAGCGAGGCATCCAGGCTCCAGACGCAGGTCCTGCGAGGCATCCAGGCTCTCATCCTGGTCATCCTGGATGTTGGGTGGCTTGCAGGGGTTGTTGATGTGTGCTGCACTTGTCCCTGGCTGCTACATTCAGCATTTTTTTGGTTTTTATGCCTATTTCCTATTGGAGGTTGCAGATAGGCTATTTTTTGCATTAGAGGCAAAAAAAGTCACGTTGGGCTGACTAACGTGAGTTTTTTTTGCCACTAATGGGCCTATCGGTACTTTTTGCCCGCTAACGCCGGAATTCCTATCGCCATCGCGCTAATGTTAGCGGCAGTTTTCACCACAGATCCCTGATACTATCGCCATGTAGCGACGGCTTGTAAATACGCCGCTAACATGGTGATAGTTGTCAGCGGTAAGCGGCGATACAAAAACTGCTGCTAACTAGCGTTAGCAATAGTTATCACCAGTCCTTGTACATATGCCCCTGAGTTTCCCCACCTTTATATCTACAGGTTAACTAGAGATCTCTGGGGCTAGATTATTTACCCTTAGAGGCAGAGCTCTGCAATTGAAGTGTGCAAACTAAAAAGTGTATATATACGCATTCACACACAATTATTCTCTCTTTCGCAGACGAACAAGCACACATACACACACACACACTTGGGACTCTGCAGCACCTATGCATTATAGATAGATGCTGAGTTGACTGTAATGCATCCACACATTGCTGTTTCAGCATTACAGTTCACATGCACAACGAAGCACCGAATATGTCTCTGTAATGGCGGATTTACTTGTGCACAATTTCCAGTGCTGCATGCACTAGACATGAATAATACCTCGTGAAATGTAGACTTCACTAGGCTGATGCCTGCCAGGTTGCTAGGTGATGAATATAAATAGGTGCACACTGGTTTAGTTGTTTGCCAGTTAAAAAATGTACAAAAAGAGTCATTTTTTCAGGATAGTCACTTGCAGTAATAATTTTACTTTGTCAGCTGTGTTGCAAATACTCAATGACCTATGTTTTAAAGTCACCTTAAACACTTCTTTAAAAAGAATAATTATGAATGTCTTTTGCATGAGCAAGGAGGACGAAATCTAATATAAATGTAATATTCAATTTATAATGAAAATGATTCACTGATTTGAAACAGGTGGATTTGAAACATGAAAGTATGCATTGAAAGCTGGGTGAATGAAGCAGAAGTATTTCGTATGTGTCAGAGCAAGTGGATTAAGGAATGTCAAATGTGGCATATAACGTGGATGGTACAAAGTTGATGTCTGCAGGGTTGCTAGGTGCAGTAACAAATTAGGCATAAATACCTTCGTACTAGTTTACAATGTCTGCACGTGATGTGAAAGGGATATCTACTTATAAGCATACCCCTTGGCTAGATTAAAGTCACTTCCATCCTATGGAGCAATTACGGACTCATTTTGAAGTTTCTTTCAACACTTTCCATCAAAAAACTGTTAGATAAGTAAATATTTTAACACATGTTTTGCCAATGAAGGTTGACAAGCTGAATGCTCATAGAAATATATTTAATCTAAAAAGCAATATTCATTTACGACTGCACAGTGCAAGTCTCTGAAATCAAAAGATTCATTTTGTGCATGGTGGTGAATATTAAAAGATAATTACATTAATAAAACAGTATTTGATCTATGAGGGTTGAACTGATTGAAAGTAATTCAGATCCACTCTGTAAATGCATAAAATATTGAAAAATTGATTTGTGATTAAATCTAATATGCTTTCATGTACAATGTATTGATTCGAAACATACAATGTGGTTTATTGAATTTGTGCAAAGTTCTCCCCATGTACATTTACCGTTAATATCTACTAAGAAAGAGATACGAAGACCCTCAATACGAGTTTGTCAGATTTTTGTGCAACGATACTGGAGATTCTCGTAATGCCTAGGAGCCAGAATTTGGTTCATACTGTTCTTTTGTAAAACACATAAAAATCGTCAAAATAATTATTCATTTTCCCAGGCCAATTTAGAACTACAAATTGTCAATTAATTTATGACTCAAGTTGGTTCATTTTTCACTTCTTTTGTAAAGATTTTTTTTTAAAAATTGATTTGGAATGTCATGGATCAATCTCTACTTTAATACATTTTAACTGCTGTAGATGCTTTCAGACATTCAATATTTTTAGGGAATGAGTTGAGTTTTTCCACCGAGTCAACATGGAGCCTCCGACTACCTTTCCTGTATCTTGCAATTGTGCTCTGAACAACATTCAAAGAGATCCAAGGTATTGTTTTTTGTGAGGGGCAGTAAGGAACAGAACCTTTGTAGATGGAGGAAAGTTACAAAGTGTAGGAGAGTAGGATCTGCCTCTTATGTTGCCCCCACTTTTTTTCTGATGTTTACACTGGTTTCTGGCTATAGTCTGGCTGGGACCCTGCCAATCAGGGCCCCAGCCTCTCTGTTCTCTCTAAACGATTTGGAGTGCACTCTAGGTGCACTAGTGATTGGATACTGTGGTACCTTATGAGTCCCTAGTATATGGTACCTTAGGTACCAAGGGCATGGGTACTTCACAGGCCTACCAGGGGCTGAAGCATGTATTATGCCACCCCTGGGAAGCAGACTAAATCTGACACCACAGGCCTGCTACTGCAGCCTGGGTGAGGAAGTGCTAGCACCCCTCACTGAGATATAGGTCCCCTATATCTCTCCTGCACACACATTGAGACTTATCAGTCACCCCTAAAGCAGGCCCTATCAATCCTGAGGGCAGGGTGCTTAGTTTCCATGTGAGGGGTGCCTCTGCCTGAGCAGGGCCCCTCTGCAGCTCTCAGAGTCCATTCTCTGGGGCTGTTTGTGGATGCGGCTAAACCATATACTTTTAAGTGCATTATATCCTCGCGGTAGAATGCTAACTTTGGAATGGCGCATCGAAACATGTCGTGTTTGGTGTCAAACATCTTGGAATACTACCCCCACCAGTCCTGGCGGCGGGGGTAGCATTCCACCCTTCTAGAGGGATAGACATGTAGCTACTGTGGAAACGCGGTAGAATCCTGCAGAGCCCTGGCATCACAAAATGGATGCCACCAGTCACAGACACTGGGCTGCCCTCCTGCTGATGACCAACACTCGCAGAGGAGGAAGCCCAACAATAGATATCCTGTCCCAAGGGGGTGTGACCACCTTCCAGACAGGGTTTAGTGTATTGGGGCTGGGTGGGTGCACTCTTAGAGTGCTTTGAAGTCCTGCACTGGGGGAGCAGAAGGCTCCTCTGTGCATACCCCTGTTCAAACCGGCTCAGGGGCTACCTGCCCCTGCTCTGGCGCAAAACTGGACAAAGGGAAGTGGGTGTAGCCACCCACCCCCCTTACCCTCCCATAGGTAGGGTCATAGAGCTAGTCCCTCCCTTTCTTTTAGTATAAGAGGGGGAACCTGTGCATTGCAAACTAGATTTCCCTGGACGATGCTCTGAAGAAGAATCCCGGACCTTCGACGTTCCACTACCTTTGGAAGACTGAAGAATCTCCCTTGGAGTCAAGGAGTGACTCCCCTGCTTGGCAGGCACCAAAAACTACAAACGACGGTCGCAAACTACGCCACTCCCGCCGGAGTCCGAAGTCCCTGCAGCACAAGAAGTGGATTTCCTGACTTCTCAAAGGCCATCGTGAGTCCCCAGCAAAGCTGAGGCCAGTGGGACCCCAAGAGTGATGAGGAACTGCGACCCCTGTGTACCGTGCACTATTGTCAAGTGCAACACCTTCACAACGTTCCACGAACTTGTGCTTTGGATCACGTGTGGTCCTAGCCTCCAGCAGGAATCCCTCTGAAGATCAGAGGCCTGCCACATCCCGAGTGACCGTGGGCCCCTGTTAAGCGAATCCTCCCGAGGCGTCTTTGCAATCCCTTGCCAGCCGGCTTGTGGGTCTCCAAAAGACTTTCTAAAGAAACCAAAGGGCTCCCCTGGTTGCTCCAGGCCTGCCCTGACTTACCTTCGCTGGGTGAGTCCCACAGACCTTGCTGGTCTGCGCCATTGCCTCTTTACACTTTCCCAGAGACTTGCTGTTACCAAGGCTTGTTGGCTCCAATCGAGTCGCTGGCACCGCAGTAAGCTGCAGACATCGTGGGACACGCCGAATCCAGCTCCTGGTCGTCATCGACGCCTCCTGGACCTCGTAGCTGAAGAGTCAAGGCAACTGCGAACGACCTGAATCTTGCGATGACGGTGGGCATCCATCTTCCTTGCCCTGAGTCACTGCCAAGTGACTTTGAACACTGTCCCCTCTGCTTTCAGGTCTTCCATCTTCGGAATCCAGGCTTGGATTCCTCCGGACACTTCTCCTGTCGCCGCAAGCAGCAAGTCTTCACTGGCTCCCATTGAAAATGACGCTGCGACCCGACACCAAAGGACACCTATGCACCCGGCTCCCCTGGGTGAGGTAACTTCAGCACTACGGTGCTCCTGTGGGTGTGGGCCCTAGAACTACTTACCCTGTAAGTGACTTGCTTGTAGCTTCCCTAGAAGTGCCCTAAAACTCTTATTTTCTAAGTGCGACAATTGCGCTGACTCGTACAGGGTTCGCGTCTGTGTTAAACACACCGCGTCCATCTCCTTTGTAACACTATCTAGAACTGTGTCCTTCGACTCGTACTGAGTCCGATCGGTGTTCGCCTCGAACACACAAGGGGCCTGTAACATCGAGACCTCCATTGCACTGACTCGCACAAGGTTCGCGTCTGTGTTAGACACAGCACGTCCATCTCCCTTGAAACTCTATCTGTAACCGTGTCCTTCGACTCGTACAAGGACCGATCGGTGTGTTCGCCTCGAACACGCAAGGGACCTTTAACATTGAAATCTCAATCGCGTCTGAGCGCATAGACTCGCACAGGACTCGCACCGGTGCCAGGACACCGCGTCCGTCCCCTGTGGGTCTCCTACAACTACCTGGGGTGGTTCTTGGGGTCCCTCGATTCTAGATGCCCTAGACCTAGGTTTAGCCAAACTAAGATTGTGATATTCGATTGTGCTAAACTTATTTTGATAACATTTGACTTGTACATATGTTCCTGACTTCTAATCTCATAAAGAGATTAGTAGAGAGTGTTTATTAATAAATACATATATATTTGATATATATACCTGTGTGGTGTCTTTTCATTTGGTGATTCAAGAGATTGTGTGGTAAAACAAGCTGCTTTACATTCCTTCAAGACTTAGCCTGAAGGCTGCTCTCCACAGCTACCACTAGGATAGCTTTCTATAAAGGTTGTCTTAAACCTATCTACCATAAGAGTCGAATTGTTCTGGTGCAAGGTGTCCACTTTAATGAGTGAACAGCATATACCAGGCCAACTTCTCACACAAAGAAACAATCAAGTGAAGTATTTTTGAAATTGGTGGTTCATTTGAAAATGCTGAGTTCACTGGCAAAATCAAAGCACCTTCTTTTAAAATGTAGCTCCTATTGGCCTAACCCATAGTAGTGCTATGTTTGTGGTCTTGACTCTACAAAAGTAATCTGGGTGAGACGTCAAGGCTTACTTCTCGAGGTGGAAGTAAATGTAAATTTACATAGCCTATGAAATAGTAATCTCAAAAAGTAAAATCAGGCTCCAGTTTGAACTATTACTTTAAAAAGTACTTTATTTACAGAAAAATATAATGGATAAGTCAAAATTAGGTACACAAAGAAAGATCCCTTCCACTCAGAAAACCTATGTGGAAGCATTAAAAACACTTCTAGAAGTAAGATTGCAAATTGGTTTGGGCTTTCCATTTTTACTAATCCATACGCATATATGCAACAGTGAAAAACAAGTTTCCTCTCTGTATTCAAAACAGAAAGTTGAAACCTGATTTTGAGTTTGGTGGACGGAGTATCCCAACTGCCACACTCTCGGTCAGCCCACCCTAATTTGAGTCAGGCAGACTATTGGCATTCCGTCAGCCATGCCACCACTCAATCGATACAAAGCTTACTCCAACCGCCATTGGAGCATGAAAAATACAAAACAAATGATGTATGGAATGCTTGAATTAATCTCAGTCACTGGTAATTACTCTGAACCGCATCCTAATCTGTCACTTTTTTGCCTACCATGCCACCCCAGACTAGGTTCAACTATATGCAAATCAGCCTTGGTCCTGTACCAACAGGAACAATCCAATTATAACTGCCAAGCCAGGTCCTCTCTGAACTGAAACCAAGCTATCAAAGACCCATTTTGGCAGAGTTGGCCCTTTACAGTTGGGTGCAGCTTGGTTCCAGTGCCATAGTGAGCATGGGATTCACATCTGGGAATACCCGTCAAACCTAGGGTGTTACAATGAAAAATACACAAATGTGATAGATTAAATACTTGAATTATACCTAGCCACTGGTAATTACTCAGGGCTGCACCCTAATCCATCATTTGTTTGCCCACCAAGCCACCTCATGTTAGGCCCAATCATATCCAAAACAGCCTTAGCTCTACTCCAATAGAAACAGTCCAGCTCAAACTGGTTGTTTTTTTAATTTTTGTTTGCGGCCTTCAAACTAAGGACATCATACCACCCTCCCTATTTACGGCTGAAGGTCTGATATCCTTTTTTTCTGTCCGTCACCACCAAGGAAAACCTAGCAGTGATGAACAGAAAAAGAAAATACTGTCTTCCACATCAAAGGGAAAAAAAACTCCCTAGGTGTGGGCATCATTCATTATTTGTTTATCTAAAACAACCTCACACTTTGGGAGGTTGTTTCTGAAACACAAAAAGTTTGATGGATGGCCTTCAAAACAGACAGCATCAGTACACCAAACCTTTGGTACCTTTAGAGAAACTGCTGTTACTTGAGTTTCTCTGAAGGTACAGAGATCACCGCTGTGCTGATGGTGATCTCTAATTAGACAGTTCCCTTTCTATCAGGGTGTCACACAATGTTCTTCTCTATGTTGCCAAACATGACTGTCAGGCCAGTATCTGTGCAGATAGTTTGAGGAGTGAACAGATTTCCTTAAAAAGAGCCAGACGCTCTTTTGTATTTGTATTGCAGACCAAGAATTTTCAGGTAAGTGCTTTTAGTGCTAAAACCCAGCAGGCCTGCAAGTATAAGTGTACATTTGTCAGTTAAATACATGTGGGAATATAATAGTTGCAACCTGTTTTTTCACTAAACAAATAGGAATAAATATTGATAAAAAATATGTATGTATAAATATAACTCGACCTGCTAAGAAGGTAAATACCATAACAGAGAAAATACTGTTTAAAATGCTTAATGATTGTAAATAGTGAAAGCCTTTAATTGCTCAGTATTCTGACTTCTTTTAAAACTGGAGATTGTGCTAGTCATTGCAGTAACAGGTCAATTGATGGAATTGAGGAATGTATTTACTGTGCCATGATATGGGGCTGTACATCGGTTTAATAAGAAGCTCATGGTTAAAGTATAGTAGCTCAGTGGACCTCACTTGCTGCTACAGCTTTTGTGACGATAACCTGATAGTCCACCATCCAAAATGGACCTATGTCCCAAACCAGAAGTATAGGGGTATTATTGGTTGACTCAAATGTAAAGTGGATAGTGTCTCAAGTTAGTGGGTGTCCAGTTGAAGTGATCACTCGCGATCTGGTGATAGGAGACAGAGAAAGCTGGATACATTTCAGAGTGACCACACTTAGGTCAAATTTGTTGAAAGTTAACACACAGATAACCACTGGTGCTGTTAAAATTGGGTTCCCCAGAGGCATCTAAATGTAAAATATTTCCCTTTTGTGTGGTCACCCCTATTGTTTTTGCTGAATT
Organism: Calotriton arnoldi; assembly: GCA_963921515.1. Taxonomy (NCBI): domain Eukaryota; kingdom Metazoa; phylum Chordata; class Amphibia; order Caudata; family Salamandridae; genus Calotriton; species Calotriton arnoldi. The sequence goes on along the minus strand of CAWUFW010004008.1, from coordinate 761,483 downwards.
TGTTCGCAGATTTTAAGACTGTGCACACTCGGGCACTGCTGCCCACTTTCCCATTATGTGTTCTGACCCCTAACATATGTAGAAATTGGATAATCCTTGATTGGCATATTTACCTCCCCTATAACGCCATAGCATATGATGCAGAAACAGCAACAATAGAACTGAAAGTTAAGCATCACCTTGGAAAGTAGCACATATTGTGCCATCCACCGGTGTGGCAAAGAAAAATATGGCTTCAGGCCTACTATTGTAGCGTGACTGCTGCAGTGTAAAACCTGCAGTGGGACCTGTTAAATAAATCTTTTTGACGAGTAAAACCTCCCTCTTAAACATTAGTAATTCACCCCATGTAAGCCTTGTAGACCACAAGGTAGGGTGCATGGTATTTAAAAGTGGCAAATGTAGAAAATTAATGTTACCATGTCTCTAGAGTGACAAGGCCCTCAAAGCTATTTTCACTGTGGCAGGCCTAGCTATCGAATGTGGAAAACGGGAGTACAGATTAAAATACTAATACTGTATATCGGGAAATGGACCTGCTAGAAAAATAATTAAACCACTATTTTTAATAGTTATTACAAATACAATTTCATGGTAAAGTCAGATTTTTAATAGTTATTAAAAAAAGTAACGTTTAGAAAGTTACCCTTTACCTGCCTGAACTGTCAGAAGGATAATTAGCATTAGTCTCTGCTAACTCTCAGCCTGAACTTAGCCCAGGAAGCGGTGTGAAATTCCTCTGAGGAGCATACAATAGGCATACCTGAATGGGCAGAGATGGCTCTTCTGAACACAATAGATTATGCAGGGTGGGAGCTATGGCCCTCCGGTTGACAACACAGTGTCAAATACTGCATAACAGGTCTCTCTGAAGCACATGTAAATGTTTTGCGCTCTTCCAAGGGAGCATACAGGATGTCAGGACAATTCTTGTGTATCCTTTGTCTTGATTCTGAAGGACCCTGGTTTTGTCCTGTCAGACTTTTCTCTCTGGGTTTGTTGTGGGTACAGACCTGCGCTAAACTGGATTTTAGTGTTAGATGTGGGAGGATACTAGTATCACCATAGTACTCTCCCCATTCACAAATCCCAGCCTCACAGCTTAAGTTTAGAGTTGCCGAAGACCTTCACCACCTTGATTTTGCCCAAACACATTGCATTTTGGGCCTGTTTGCAGCTAAGCAAATAGGAACTACTGCAAACATAGGTAGGTCAGGGCTTTGGAACATTTACTCCATTGGTCTCACCCAGTCTTCTTCTTTATACTGCTGTACTTGCACTTCCAAAAGGATACTAGGTGGACTGAACCTGCTGAGCTTGGCATCTGTGACGTGTGAGAAGGACCTGAGGTGGCTGGATACACTTCCACTTGAAATCCAAGAACAGAAAGATCTCCAAGAATCATTAAAAAGCTGAAGATTAAAAAAATCCCAGCTGGCCAGTGACACTGGATCTCAACTGGACTTTGCTGTTGCCCTCTGCCTGACATCCTGAGAGTCTCTCAGTGCTCACCCTGAAGTCTGGGGGCTTTGGTGTCATACAGTCCCTACTAATTCAGTAAGACTGTGCGTTTGGGCAACATATGCATCAAAACTATGGGGACTATGTCCACTCATGCCATCAGAATATGTTGACTTGATTCCTGGCTAGCTCACGGTATGCCATCTGGACCCCCAAACCTCACAGGGTATTTTATTTATGTTTTTTCAATTGTTTTTGTACTTCTAAATGCTTTACACATTTTCTCTATGCCTGTCTAATTTGTACCCCTGCTATCAGTGGATGAGATCATGTTTAAATTACTGAAACCTTTGACTGGACCTACCAAGAGGGTGACTTTATTACTTAGGGTAGATACCCAGTAACCTCTACTTTTAAATCACTTTCTCACACTCAACTTTAGAGTGCTGTATGTCCTAATTGCAAATTCATCAAACTCATTTGGAGCTACTTCACCACATTTAGTGGGTGTGGGAACGTGGGATATTATTTGGGATGAATATTGCTACACTACAAAAATTAATGTCCCTATTCTTGTTAGGTCCAGCAAATGTTTCAGTAATTTAAACCTGAGTGCAACCCTAGAACCAATAGCATAGATGAGACAGGATTAACTTAAAAAAAATGTGTAAAGGAATTAGAAGTACCAAAAACAGTTAAAAACTTGAAAACACAATAAAAGTCCTACTTGAATTTATAAAAATAGAGAACAGTTTTCTAAGTAAAATCATACCAAAACAACAAAAATCCAATAAGGGGAACAGGAGATATGAATTTTAAAATGAGTGCAAAAAGTGCAAAGCGTCAACCGCAGGGAATTAGTCATGCAAGACTGAATCAAGGGTAAGGTTTAATGCTGACTGCGATGGAGCGTGAGTTGGATACAGAGACCAGGCTCGTCCTCATCAGATGTTTTACCTTCTGTCTTAGTCTCTGGCATGGAAGTCAAAAATCATCAGCAGGGCAATGCAGAAGGTTGTGGTTGAAATGGGTTCCAAAAGGCAGGATAGCTTTTGGATGAAGTCCCATTGAAGCTGTTTACTATTGGCGGGAAAGCTTTGAGCAAGAGAAATTCAATAGTCACACTCACGGAAGGTCCCTTGCCGGACAGATACTTTTGGTACCTTCACCCTCTAAAGATTTCTATCTTGAGACTTAGTCATTTATTTGGAACTCGCATTCCTCCAGTGAGGCAAGGCTTAAAGGTGTTGCTGAACAGGAATCCACAAGGCTGGATACCTTATGCTTCGCTGAAATGGATTTGCTGCTGTGGAAAAGCTTAGAGCATGTGCAACCTGAACCTTTGGCACAGTGGCAATGCACCTTTGTCGAATTGAGTCGGCAGGTTTGTCCTGGTCTTCTGTCAGTTCTCTAGGCAAAAAGTCTTGAAAAAATTTCTAAGTCCCAGGATTTAGGGTTAAGCATGGGTAGTATATCCTGGCATCAGCCAAGGGTTCCACGACCTCAGGAACAACAGTTGGGAGTCAGGATTCACATCAAACAGAAGCCACTAGCAGGTCCAACGCGGATACTATTGAAGCCAGTTATCTGGGCTCCTTCAGCAAAGCAGGCTTCCTGCAGCTTTTGCATCCCTGTAGCTTAAAAGGAGGTAAGTCAACTGACACTTAAAGTCCACTTCCTAATCCTTGGTAGAAGAGGGATCAAGTCCATTCCTTGGGGTCTCCTCACTGGTTACAACAGCAGGTGCATTTCTTCTCCTATCTTCCACAGATTCAGTAGTGTTCTGAAGAGGGTGCCCAAGGGTGACATATTTATTCCTGGCACAAGCCTGAGGCTGGGGGTGACTCCTGACCCTTCCCTGACAAGTAGGGGAAAAGTTCCTAGGGATAACCCTACTCAATTTTGTAGCAGCTCCTGTGTGCCCTACTGCAAACAATCCCACAGTGCCCCTCTCTACGTAAAGCCAAGATGGTACTTTCTTTCTTCCCCTGCGCAGAGCTCCCTTGTCTTTCCTAGAGGTGTGATCAGGAAAATGAGAAAGCTTTCTCCTGTGGTCACTCAAACCCAGTTCTGGGTTCAGCCATGCTCCCACTGTGATTGGCAGCTGGTTTGCAAGAAGGACAATACATTAATCAGGTTCAGGTTTGAGCTACATCTGCCTTTGACTGAGCATGACTCCTTTAAGATAATTACGTTTCTGGGCACTGCCCAGATGATCATCCTGTCAGAGGAACAGGACACATCCCCACACCTAAGCCCTTTGTCTCCCCCCTGGGAGCCAATTCATACCTAACCAAGGAGCTATTCAGCTCCTGCTTGACAGATGGAGGCTCATGCAAATGGGCTTTTAGAGGCTTTAGACAGGCAAAAAAAAACGTTTTAATAGTACAGACGTTACAAACAAATTGGATTTATAATAAATAGTGTTCAAAAAATCCAATAAGTAATTTTTCTGTGGTTCCTAGACGGAGATAACATTATTTAAATTTAACATTTACTTCCATGTTTTCATATGGAACAGCTACAATGAAAATAGCCTTTTATGCCTTTTCGATGTAAGGACATGCTTAACATTTACATGTCCTACTCTTAAATACCATGCACCCTGCCTTATGGGCACTTAAGGGCAAATATTAATATTTAAAAGGAGGGCTTGGTCCTGTCAAAAGAGGTTACCTTGCCAGGTTGAATTTGCAGTTTATCCTGGCACAGTCAGACTACTGGTGGCAGGCCTACAGTTTTCTTTTACATTGTCACTTTAGTGGTGGCACAAAATGTGCTGCAGTCCACTAGTGACATTTAACCTACAGTCTCTGGGTACACTTAGCACCATATACTAAGATGTAAGTTAAGTAGGCCGATTAGGAGTATAGCCAAATTCAACATGTTTTAGGAGTCATGGCACATGCACTGAGGCTTGGTTAACAGAGTCCCAGTGCACAGAGTCATAAAAACTAGCAGCATCATAGCAATGTAAATGGGAGTGATTATGCCAAAAAGAGGCATTTTCTGACAGTGGGAAACAATGGTCAAATTACCCCTCTTTTAGTCCATCACCTCATCCCAATTACTAAAGAGTGCCTCTAAAGGCACCGGCTCTCCCTTTCCAGACAGCTTCCACATTCTCAGAATTTAGAGTTGATTGACATATCAGTAAGCATTGCTTAGATGCAGCAACTCATGAAATGCCTGAACTCCGTGTCATCTCATTGAACTTTGCTGATTTGATGGGCAATTTGGCGGATATGACTTGTCAACTTGCAATTCTTATGCACATCTGCTGTTTTCAGAAAACCTGGTCCCTATAGCCCATTAATCATTATTGGCTAGTGCACCCACATGTTTCGGTCAAAAACATCCTTCTGGTCATCAAATGGGCAGGTGCCTTATATGAAGTCTAACGAAGCTATCAAAGCTGCCCACACACCTTATTTCTGTCTCATTAGCAGGGCATGTCTTGGGTATATCAGTTTGAAATATAATGGTCTAAAAGCACATCAAAGATGGTAGTATCCAGGATGGACTGGGAGATATGAAGGAGTTATTCTGTTTGGAATGGTGTTCATGGAAGCTGTGTAGAAGAGAGGGCCATTCCCTGTATGTGTTTTATATCCTTGGCGGTTTTATGCAAAACACATAAAATGCTACCTGAATGGACCCGAAAACTGTTTGTGTAGCCCCTGGGGAAGAGTTGGTGGCATAGGAGTTTTATTTTGATACATACACAAAACATATAGGCAGCCCTTGCTATGTCTCTCTCCCTGGAAGTAATGTAGATGGTCCTCTGGCTACAGATATCTTAGGCAGAGACCCCTTTGTATGCCATTGAGGCTCATGATACATGTTTGGTCCATTAGGCATATCCCAGCATCTATGACATCAACTCTATTTAGATAGGGCTAGAAAAGAGAAGCACTTTAGGGGGAGATTGGTTTGTTGGTTGTTAGTTTCATTTTTGGACAATGAAGCATTGTTCTACTTTATTCAGCTTCATTATGAGTTTTGCATGTTTGCCTAACAGAATTGGCCTGTAAACACCTGGATTCTTCAACAGGTGAACTGATGGTTCTCACTACGAAGATATTAATGTATGAGAGGTCAAGGTTGCATGACCTGTCAAACGGTCTGGTGCTAAGGACCCGAATGGTCTGAATTACTTAATTATGCACTCCACTATAATTACAGGACCTGGGAAATGTATGCCTGATTGACTAGCTCCCACATTACAGGGTTTACAATAATTCTGGTTTGTCTATAAACATTGGTTTATGATTTAATCAGGATTCTGAGCTACCACACCACATTTCCAATTCCTTTCCTTGTGCAGTTTTCATTAGCTAATACCTGACAAAATACGCATAGAACAAATGGGCCGTAAAGGAGGAGTTCCTGTGGGAATTAGAGTGGAAACCCCAATTATTGCAGTTATTCTCCATTCCTTGGGTTATAACTTGAATCCTATGATAATCCTGCACCTCAGCATTACAGCACCCCAAGGTATCAATCAATCCAAGTGCAGGACTAACATTTCCTTGTTCCTGCACATCCTCTAACAAGGGCCTAAATTTGCATTCTGTAGCACAAGGATGTTATCAGAGAAGATGGGAAAATGGATTACGAGTCAAGGAGATCATGCACAGAGCATTATTTAAAGTTTGCCTTTGGATTTTTGAGAAGAGTCACAGTAATGCAACGCCTTATGTACTGCTGAAATCCAAGAATGGAAGCATTTATGAAACAGTGTGTCTCCATGACTGAAGTTCAAGGGAAGCAACACACTCATGAAATCTTGGTGAGCTAATTGCATGGTGCAGGTCTGAATAGAGGACCTTTTGTAACCAGTAAAGCAATATCACTGCATGATGCAAGTTCTTATACAGATGTATCGTGAGAGCACTATGACTGTCTAAGTGCTAGAATATCAGAGCATGGTGCCAGACAAATAAGAGGTGTATTGTGAGAGCTCTACAGATGTCTCAGTACTGGGATACCAGTGCATACAAAAGTGCATTATGAGAGCTTGGTGTAGGTTCTACTCAAAAGGTCAGTGCACATTGAAGTCCAGGCTAGAGTTGATTTTTAAAAGCTTAGTGAATATGCCAGTACTAATATAGCAGTGTGACTATGCCAGTACTAATATAGCAGTGTGTGATATGTCATGATGGTGGTTCATTTTCAGAGTTCTTAAGACAGTTCAGTCTTGAGAGCAGTGAATGATTCAAGTCAAGACTGGTGAATGTCTCAGCTGCAGAGAAAAATCATGAGAATGTTGTGATAGCTATGCACTGTGAAGATTACAATAGAGGTACATGACCAACATATTCCCTTTGTCTGAGGTGTCAGTACTAAATTTACAAGAAAGCCTTTTAAGTGTGTCTGAGGCCTTGACTCTCTCTGTCCCTCCCACTCCAATTCCTTTTCACTCTTCTGCTCCTTCTTCTATCATTTCATCCTCTTTCTCCCTATCATTGCCTCTCTGACTCGCTCTTTCACATTTTATCTCTTTTGCTGTATCACCATCTATGTCTCTCTCTCCAACTCTCTTTTTCTCTAGCATTACCTTTCTTTTTTCCCTTGTTCTCCTTTACTAATATTATTATTATTAATAATAATAACAATAATAATAATAACAATAATAATAATGATAAGCTGATTTATAGAGCGCATGGCTACTTTTATTGAAGTGTCCCAGCGCTAGAATTCTGCAATACACCAAGAGGTTCATAATAGAAGGAATAGGCAAATTAAAATTAATTAAAGAGCCAGATTTTTAACTGTGTCCTAAAACAGGTTTCAGACGATGTTTGACGAAGTTGTACCGGCAGACCATTCCAAATCTTTGGAGCAAGAAATCTGAAGGAGCTGCCCCCTATTCTGGTTTTGTGGAACTTAGGGATCTGCGCTAACATGGCACCACATGATCTCAAACTCCTCACAGGGATGTAAGGTTTGATCATGGATTGGAGATAGGGTGGACCCAAATTCAACAATGCTTTACGACAATAGCATAAGGCTTTGAGCTGGATGTGCTTCTTGATTGCCAACCATTGCAGGTCTCTCAGGCCAGCCCTGATGAAAGCGCATCAGGGCATATTTAACAGCGACTGTGCTGCTGAGTTTTGGATTCTCTGTAGTCGGTTAACTCCTGTTTGCGAGAGACCTAAATAGAGAACATTACTATAGTCTAAACGTGAGATTACCAGCTCTTGGATTAAGTTTTTCTGGGCTGAAGATGGTAAAACCCTAATATCGTCTTGAGAACCCTTAGTATCCCAAAGTAGGTGGCTGCTAGAGAATTTACTTTGTTATCAAATGTAAGCTTTTGATCTAGCTAAAAGTCTACATTTTTAAGATTATGTTTTGGGTGGGGAATATGGCCCAAACAGGCAGGCCACCAGGCAGGGGTCCAAATATTAGTTTTGTGACCAAGAATCAAGATCTCCATCTTGTCCCCATTAAGTTTCATGCAATTGTCATCCATGCATTTCACAACTTCTTGAGACACAAACTCAGCTGAGGGACAGTCAGAGTGGCATTTTAGGAGAGAGTGATAATTACCTGTGTATCATTTGTGTAAGAAATTATTGAAAAAACAAAATCTTCTATGACATCAGCTGGTGTTTGAATGTAAACATTAAAGAGAGTAGGACTCAGGGAAGGCTCCAAACCAAGGCAGAGCCTCATTGCCAATACCACATTCTCACCGTCATTTTAACAAAATACTGTGGGAAACTGTGCCAAAGGCAGCACAAAAGTCTAGAATAATCACTGCTGCAGATCCTTCCAGATCCAAAATAGAGCGTATAGTTTCCGTACCCAATAGTAAATCAGATCCTGTGCTATAGGTAGGGCAAAAGTCCGATTGAGACCAGTGGAGAAGGTTATAGGTTTCTAAAAACAATTAGAAAGCTGTTTATGTACATGCTTCTCCACAATTTTAGCATTGAGAGGCAGCAAAGAAATTGGATGATAGTTCTGAGGCTTAAGGGACTCAAACAAAGATTTTTTAGTAGCAGAACTACCATCCCATTTTTCCAATCCTGGAGTACAGAACCAGCAGTCAAAGATAAGTTCAACAATTCACAAATCTACCTGTGTAGGTAGATACAGAGCCATGCTCCAAAATATGTGGAGGTGAAGAATCCAGAGGAGAGCCTGATTTGACAGAGGAACAGAGAGATTTCATTTCTGACAATTGAATGGGACCAAATTTCAAGAGGCGAGAAGTGACCTATGATGTGATAAACCATGTACTTGATAGCACTATAATTTCAAAATTTCTTTACATGACACTTTTACCAATTTAGACACAAAAACCTGAATGTGCACATTGCACAAGATGAATGAAGGGACACAGCAATAGAGACAGGTGAAGTAATAGCACCGTAAAAGCATGCTTGAAAGAGTTAGAAAAGGAGAAAAGACATTGCTAAATAGTTATAATGCTTATTAATAGATTTCAATAACAAGATTTCTCATGAAATTATGTTATTCTGTTCACATACTGATAAAAACGAATGAATCTGATGATGAGGCCTAACAGTTCTATTGCCTTTCCTTGCACATGCATTATAAATAGATTGTGGTACAATTATGCAATCAAATTAGTTAGGAAATTGAAACTTACAGATGTGATAGTAGAGACCCTGCTGTTATAAAAATTAGGAAACGGTTTTAGTATAATGGATTTTAAGAATAATTTACATGTATCGATGTTGAAAATTGTGGCAGTAGGCCATAGCTAACGCTGAATAATTTCATGTAATAATACATTAGTGAAACAATTATTATTTTCCCCCTTATTATAAAATGATAATTTGAAGCCTTATATTTGATTCTAAATAAGTTTAATTCATTTAAGGGTGATATATGCATTTTAGGCTTTAAGAACGAATTCTGGAGCTGCAAATTTCCCTTAGCAAGCATAATAATTCAATGGCATTTATGCAAATGTTGTATTATTTGTTCTGTGTATGTTTCCGCTTACATACAAAGAACATTCTTTCGAAGTTTACTGTGAGATAGCTCAGTGGGAAAATCAACTCTAACCCGATGCCATAGTATGTTACATTGTATATTTCTTACAGTTGACAAACCTGTGAGGCCCGGAAAGCCAAGTCATTCACATGAAGTGCTTGGGAAAGAATGTAGGAGTAACTAAATTGTATTTGGTGACTACGTGAGTAAACTAATCATACGATGTACTGACTAGTGGAGTGACACCACATCATTAAGGTGTCATAAGGACTAAGTAAGAAAAAACCCCAAAGGAGCGGCAGCACCATTATTTTTCTTTTCCTTCTAATGCGAGAACGCCCACATCGCAATGCAATGCCAATTTTTCTTTTTATAGGACATAACTCATCACGCTTTTGATTTTATTCTTTTTATCGCAACGCCATAATTTGGCCATATCTTGGACTGCCTTTTTGCTGATGCTGCTGCGTTTATGCAGTTGACCTGGAAACCTTCTTTGCTGAACTTATTGACTTTGTTTTATTTCCCCTATTTGCCCATACTCATGGTTTCGCCCTTAGAGACTGAGATGCTTAAGAAATTGCTTATCTGTATTGATTTTGGAACATTAATACAATAACTAAAATATCTAAATTGCCTGAGTCTATTATTGTGTCCTGACGTTCTTTATTTGAAACTCAGGTAAAATTACTCTTTTGAGCTAAATGATTTGTAAGGAGAATCTGCGGATATTTTCGGAATATCAGGTTATGCTTCTTTTATTTGCAGTTGATTAGCAGCGTTTCTAGTTTGTATCATTCTGATGAGACTAAATTTCTTTAGGAGATTGGGCCTTCCCTTTGAGATACTTAATTTTTACTGTATGGTTCTGAGAGTAGTGTATTTGAACCTTATTTCAAACTTGTGACTTAGTCACCAATTATTGGTCCTCATGGGTGGCTAACATTGTGCTTTTGAATATCCTAATTCCCACCCCTCCTATTGGTGGAGAAAGATCAATCAGGGGACCATTTGCCTCTATGGTAAGGGTAATGCTGTGATACATCTAACTGTAGGGGGCCTAGTACAGTTAGAGGGGCAAATGAGTAAGTAGTGAACTGAAAGTTAAGCATAAAATATTTATACATCTTATGATGGATCATACTTAAGCAAGGATGGTTTCTTTCTTCCACCGGAAGAGTAGCATAAATGTTGCTTACTTTTTGAAAAAAGAAAGAGGCCAGATTATGACATTGTTCAACTGAAGGCGGAACTGATGATAATGTAATGATTTGACTATAGAAAAAAATCTCTCTATAAATGTTAGAAGCATTCTGAATATTCTCTGCAAAAAACTCTTTACAAGTTTACCAATGGTAGCTTTTAAATGCTGCCAAATAATTTACTTTAAATATTGGATCATAGGCATTCCACCATAGGCATTCTAAATGTTTACACTTTTTCTTCGTGGTGAATACGTCACTATTAAACCAGCTCTTAAAAGCTTTAGTCTAGGTGACAACAGCTTGGTTAAGGAGATTGTTTGATATAATGCCCTAAATATCCAGCTGTTGACTTCTTCATTGACCTTGCTTATATTATAATCCAGGGTAGGTTTGGTGTTATCAATTTGACAGAAATGATCGGGAATGAGCGTAGCACTGATCCAGCACCAATCAGGGATCAATAATCGATAATACACAAACATTGGCCCATACACATACACCCAACATAAATCCCTGATAGCACTGTTTCGAGTTTAATCGTTAAATCAGTTGTTTACTAGCTATAGGCTTATCCTAACACACTTGATACATAATTGAACCTGTGATCAAACTCTTTTTCCTCTGGTCGATGGACCATTAGTTGAAGAGTTGATGATAACTTATTATTGATCTATACTACTGAATAAAGCACAAACTCAAAATAAGGTTAATAATATTTATCGCAAATAATGTGAAGGTAAATGCTCATCATGTACAGTTTTACAAAGCAAACAAAGAATAAATCACACAGGGAGAAACATTTATCAAAGCAAAAAGATATCAAACTCATATCAAAATGATTAGGATGCAATAAGGGAGTGGATAGATGAAGAGACATAAGTTGCAGGGACAAATATATTTTGCAAAAAGTATGCAAGTTACAGTTTTAGCTATACGAACCTAAGTATTTTAGTAGAAAATCTACCCCCTGGCCACGAGAATAGATGGAGGTTCCCCAGGAAAGATTCAGGGAACAAAGAATAGAACAGGAACAGGAAATAGGTAGGCCTCTATCTGCATACAGCAACGACGGACAGCGACGATCTCCCCTCACTAGCTTCTTCCAAGAGGCGACCCTAAAACACACCCACAGACACCCCAGTTATACTCTAAAAACCTACATGTCCATCCCACCATAGTAGCAACATTCTCAGAATCTCAGTCTCTCATTGGTCAGTTTAGGGGGAGTTCTAATCACACCACCATAGTCACGTCCATGGTTTCACAGCATACATTGTTCAAACTTTTCATCAATACGTAATCAACTTTCACGAATACAGCTTCCTTCCATTTGCAACATGTTACGAAAAACTTTATATTTTATTGTCGGCCTTCAGCAGCTTCCGCAGAAGAAATTTGTTCACTTGTTAATGATTTCACGGCCATCCTTCCGTTACCTGGCAGACAAACAATGGATCACAAAGGTCATTGACATTGCCTTCTTCATCTCTCTCTCTAGCTCAAATTTTCAGCTTCCATTTAATTCTTCAGCTATTTATCCCTTGTCTCATCATGTAACCGATGTAAGCTCATGCAAGCTTCACTATGATGAATAAAACACAGACAATTATTAATTTAATGAAATATAATTTTTACTGTTCACCACCCACCATTTGCACTATCCCGCGTTATTCATCTATTAAAACATTAACACACAGAAAGCAGCATTATTATTATTTTAATTTTTCAAGCCGAACACAAATGAGGCCTAGTTTTCATGCATTAGTCCACGCATTAGTGTACGCATGCGCACAAGCATTTCCCCATGTTTTTATGTTTTTGCATGTTAGATTCACCGCACACCATTAGTAAATGTTACTGAGGAATTAATCCGAGCAGGTTTACTTTCTTAAACCCCTGCTCCATCAATTCCCCCCTTTGATGGCATTTTTGAGCCATCACAAAAATCTCCATCAAACTAATTTCCACCTTTATTTTTATCTAAAGGATTGTACTCTTTTCTTGTTTTGCCACTTTCTCATCTAATATTTTCATCATTTCATAATAATTTCCTCTCATATCTTCTAATTGTATTTCCTCTCTCCTTCTTTTCCTAGCTCTACGTTTATTATCTACTTCTGTCATTTCCTTCTTTCCACATCTACCCTTTCGACATTTATATGCCATTATTATAAACAGAATCACTACAGCTATTGAAATAATTGGTATTAGTATTTTACCTAACAAGCTACTCCCAAATGTAGAAAACCATTTACTTATGGAGGAAAAACTCTTACCAAGTTTCTCCCAAACACCATCAACCTCCAGTTGGGTCAAATCTTCATGTAATTTTGTAATATTCTTTAGATACCCCTCTAGACTTTTACTTTTATCAGGTATGTAAGTACAGCAGTGTTGTATTTTCAACATGCCACAGACTCCGCCCTCTTTTGCCAATAAAATATCCAGGGCAAGTCGATTTTGCAAAACCATTGATCTAATTGCAACCATTTCAGTATCAATCATTAAGAACCCACCAGCAGTGTCTGTTGATAAACGATCAACCATTGTGGACAATTTTCGAATTTTATGCGAATTTAGAACGACTCCAACTGAGGGTATCAGTGCACCAAATATATCACCAATTATTTCTGTAAAACTTGCTCTCTTTATACGTGTTAGTCCATGTTTTATTTCATTGATTTTATTGTTTCTATCTACATGATAAACCTTAGGAAATACAATGCCAAAATAGCAACTACCATACCAGTGTGCTGGCAACCTATAATAAGCATTCTTACAACACACATAATATATTCCAGGAAATACAGGATCGGTTCCACCTTTTAATCCCCATCCACCAGTTATTAGTAAAGTATGTTCACACTCACTAGTACCAATTAAATAATTATTATAGTCAGTTTTTAGTCTAAGTAAACAAAGTTTCCCTTTATGATACCAATCCAGAGACATTGCAGCGTAAGTTTCACCTTTCTTATAATTTCCGTCTCTAAAAACGCATGGTGGTACACGTGACTTCTGTTTAGCAGCTTTCCTTTGAAAATCCTGTCTTCTATCTTCAACCATGTTAATGAATTCTTTCTCTTCCGCCCGCAAACTACAAGTCAAATTATTTCTATGAGCATATACTGTATCTATTGTCTGTGTAATATGGAAAAATTCTCCCATGTATCCCGCATTTTTATTACTATACACCTTATTCATATCTTTTCTAATAGGAATTTCTGAAAACACTAAATCCATATTTGAATAATAATACTCCAACTTCACCGACACGTAAAAAAGACTCGTTAGAACACTACATGAAACACCATATGTTAAAGGAAGGTGATGATATGTCACGCCATCTGTGACAGACGAAGGTTATTGCATGCACACATAACAGTCTCTCATGTCCATTATATCCACATATTCATACAACAATTTGGGAAAGACATTTAACGAGAAATCACTAATTGATTTATCATGATGATAAATGCTATCATCAACTTGATCATTGTTAGTTTTTGGGGTTTCTTTAGTAACAGGATCCATTCTTTCACTAATTACATTATTAGTATTATTCTTGATATTAGTCACCATTAGAACAGGTACAAAGACAGTTAATATTAACCATATTAACATTAATAACAAAACACTACATAAGCAAGCTTTAATACATTTACGTTTAAAACTAGGTTCTTGATTTCCAATCACTATATCTTCTGCCATTTTCTATACTATAAAAAATAAAAATCTAAGAAAAAACCTAAAAACTTTCTAAAAATCTTTTGACCAACTTGTCCAAAAAACTACCGGAAAGATAGCATATCCAACACTTCAAGAAGAAAGCTTCTTCTTTACCCCCCTCTTTTTTTTTTTTTTTATAGAGTCTTCTTCAGATCATCTGGAACTTTCCAAATATTTTCACTGAATTTTGTTGCACCTTAATTTCTCACTGTTCTCTTTTAGGGCAGTTTTAATTTGCTTTCATCAATTTGCTCAGTACTAGTACCAGTTTCTCTTTCTATTTGATCTGTGCTTTTAATTTCTTCCAAAATTACATATGTCCATTCAGGAGCTCTGTATTTTCTGCTTGGGGCTCTTATTCGCCTTGTTCTTCGTACTGATTCTTCCTCTGATTCTTCTTGTTCAGTTTGACTTGATACTTCATTTATTTGTTCTGGCCTTCTCTTTTCAAGAGTGTATTTCAGTCTTTTTATTCCACTTGGCCAATTATCGCCCTTTTTCGCTCTCTTTGCTTGAACCACTTCTTCACCCTTTCTTTCTGGTTCACAGACTCTTTTATTTAGTCCCTTTCTTTGTTGAACTTGCTCTTGATCTTCTGTATCTTCCCTTTCTACTTGCTCAACAGCAGTCTTACGAGACCCAGTAGCTGGTGCCCACTCTACTTGACTTGTGCTAGGCTGTTCATCATCATTTTGCTTGTCAGAATCTGTCACTCTAGATTCTTTAGCTTCACAACCTTCAGCTTCTGGTTTCTTGTTTTTATTCGCCAGTTGCTGCTCACCTTCTCGTTCAAGTGGACTTGGGACTCTTCTGGTACGGCTCGCATGGATCCAGTTTGGCAAGCCACCACACTTCACTGCTGTTGTTGTCACCAAAATAATCTGGTACGGTCCATGCCACCTGGGTTCTAAACACAACTTCCTCACGTGTTTCTTGACAAGAACCCACTCTCCTGGACTCAGATCATGTGCTTGATCCGGCTGTGTTGTGGTTGCAATTTCTCCAACCTGATGAGACACAGAACGCACCAGATCAGCCAATCCTTTGCAATAATCAAGCACGAGATCATCAGAAATATTCATCAGTTTGCTTGCTGGTACAATCGCTTGTCTCATTGCTCTTCCCATCAGCACTTCATGAGGACTCAATCCAGTCTTTTTATCTGGGATGCTTCTAAGACTCATTAATACCAATGGTAAAGCATCAGGCCACTTTAGAGTTGTTGATGCACATACCTTTCCCAATCTAGATTTTATAGTGCCATTAATCTGCTCGACCACTCCAGATGCTTCTGGTCGGTAGGCACAATGCAGCTTCTGTTCAATCTGTAGTACTGCACAGATCATCCAAATTATCTCATTATTAAAATGACTTCCCTATCTGTCTCTAAAGTGACTGGAAAACCAAACCTAGGAATTAGTTCTCTTAATAGCAGTTTTGCAACGGTCAAACTATCGTTTCTTCTTGTTGGATAAGCCTCTACCCAACGAGAAAACAAGCAAACAACAACCAAAACATATTTAAGTCCGTTACATGGGGGAATCTCGATGAAATCAAGCTGGAGCCTCGTAAATGGTCCTTCTGCTTTTCCAATTCGTCCCCAACTCACTACTGTCTTTCTGCCTGGATTTTGCTGCTGAGAGGTAACACACCTCTGGCATAAACTCTCTGCAATGACCCTGAATTTAGGGTTATTCCATGACTGCTTGAAGAGCCTTATAATTGCATCTCTTCCAACATGTGTAATTCCATGGTATACCCTTGCCATTTGGGAAAGTAAAGAATCTGGCATAACTGGTCTTTCATCTATATACACCCAAACTTCATCTTCTGCTCTCTTTTTGCAGCCTGATTTTTTCCAAATGTTCTTTTCCTCATAACTTGCCTCTTCTTGTAACTGTCTAATTTCATCCCAGGTTTCCCAGGAGGAAAACATTAGGTGGCAATTAGTTTGTTTCTTCTCCACCCCTCTGTTTATCGCAATTGAATTTTGTGCACAGAAACGCACTACTTGATCAGCGTATCTGTTGCCGCTTGTCACATAATCATTTGCTGACTTATGTGCAGAACATTTGACCACTGCAATTTTCTTTGGCAATTGCAAAGCATCCAATAAATCTTTTACATTTTTGCTGTTTCTAATAGAACCTGAAGAAGTCAGAAATCCCCTTTGCATCCATAATTGTCCGAAATCATGAACCACCCCAAAACCATATTGACTATCCGTAAATATGGTTACTTTTAAATTTTTGCCAATTTTGCATGCTCTAATCAGAGCTATGAGCTCAGCAATTTGTGCTGAATTTACCCCTTTTAGAGAGGATGCTTCCAGAACCGCAGCCACTGTACATACTGCATAAGCAGAACTCAATTCACCTTTTTCATTTCTCAGACAAGATCCATCAACAAACATCACACTATCTGATTCCTCTAACGGGGTATCCTTAATATCTGGCCTTGGTTTTGTGCACAAATCTGTCAGATCCAAACAATCATGATCCGCTTCATCTCTTACCTCTTCACAAAACGGACTTGGCAATAATGTTGCCGGGTTTATTGTCGTACATCTCACTATTGTCACATTTTCAGCACCAAGTATTACTCTTTCATACCTAGTCAGCCGACTATAGGTCATGTGCTGCGTTCGTGTCCTTGTCAAAAGAATCTCAACTGAATGTGACACGTATACTTTAACTGGATGTCCCATCACAATCGCTTCACTCTGTTCCAAACTCACACAAGTAGCAGCCACTGCTTTCAAACAACCTGGTAACGCTGCAGCCACTGTGTTAGAAATGGGATCTCTGGTCGGCTAAGGCTTGCGCCAAAGCCAGGCAGAGACCACCACTCTAGTCAGGGCGAGGGAGTTACACGCCAAAGATAACCCCTGCTCACCCCCTTGGTAGCTTGGCACGAGCAGACAGGCTTATCCCGGAGGCCATATGTAAAGCGTTTGCGCACGCACACAGCCACAACATACCAGGCACACCACAAAAGGAACTCCACACAAGGTTATATCAGAAATAGCCTTTGTATTCTCATAACACATTAGAATAGTAATCACATAATATACATGGTGCCACCTGGCACTAGGTCATATCTACAAGGGATTATATACACCTGACAGGGCCCACTGGACCACTGTGAGAACCAGCACAAAGTGAACTTAGTAAAAGTAAGACATATCATAAACGTACAACCAGTAATCACTGGTAACCACTGTACTCAGCCTCATCCTGTAACATAAACCACATTATGCACAGTATCACATTTAGGCGTGAATTACATTCTGCGCCAACCTCACCAGCATAAACACATTATGCAATCATCTCATAAGTCTAAACGTATTAGACCCTAACCTCCTAAGCATAACTCACATTAGGGGTAAAACTCACAGTAGGAAATAACCTCACCAACATAATCACATTACGCACATAATCTCATCCCCAAACGCATTTAGAGGCATGAATCATTGTAGAGCATCACATTTCCTAATATCACATAAATCACTGACCCCCTGGCCTTCTCAAAGGGGCTCAAATGCCCTAAGTCCAGAATGTCAGGGCGCTAAGCTGCCACTGCAGCGAAAGCAGAAAGTGCACAATGCACGGGCACCACTGTGCCTCCTGAGTCCCCTCCTGGGACTCCTCAATGTGCCCTGGCCTAAACGTAGCAGCTGCCCACTAATTGCTGGGCAGCTGGGAACATCACTGGCACCACTGTGCCTCTGGACCCCTCACGGGGGCCCTCCGAATCAATGCGCCCATGTTGCAGCTGCCCGCTACGGCGGCGCAGCTGAGACATCATAAGTGGAGGGGGGCCCCGGCACCTCTGTGCCCTCAGGACCCCCATGGGCTCTAAAATCAAAGATGCCCCCTTGTTGGAGTGGCCCGCTCTCTTGCGGGACCACTCAGGCACCGGCAATGTGCCTCGCCATGATGGGGGGGGACGCGGGCCCCTCTGGGCTCTCTAGACCCCTGTACCTCGCGTGGGAGCGGCCCACTGTCAGGCGGGACCGCTCTGAATCCCCCCCAAGCACCGGTAATGTGCCTCGATCGGCACCGACACCAAGAACCACCATGGAGCCCCACTCACCGGCTGGGTGCAGGACTCCTCCGGTCGTCGTTCCTGGCTGCAGCTTCTTCTGTATGCGGGCTTCCCTTCGCTCACGGGAGACCCGCGCTGCCATTGGCGGCCTCTGCCACCTTTCCCCACTTCACCCGGGCCCCCTCCTGGGACCCGGGACTCCTCTTTGGTGCTCCTGGAGGTGGGGTAGGCTCCCGTTCTCCCTTCGCCCGCACTCCCTCTCCGCACACCGGGGCTCCCATCTGCTCACGGGAGCCCCGCACCGTCACAGGCACTTCTTTCTGTCCTGCCGCCGGCCCCGCCCAGAGGCAGGCAAACTTTGCCTGGCTTCCGGGTTGGCGGCCATTTTTCACTCGGGCCGCGGCGGTGAAACGCGGGGTGGGCTCCCGCTTTGGGTAAAGGTCCAGGCGGGGTGGGCACCCGCAGTAACAGAAAATGAGCGGGGTGGGCACCCGCCATGGGCTCAAAATGCGGGTTGGGCACCCGCTTCGCTCTCCTCCATCAGGGGGGATCCCCACGTCGGGATTCCCTTGGGAGAGCCTGCAGCTTCGCGCTGCGGAGCCCTCGTGCTCCTTTCCTCCAAAGTCAAGCGCTCACAAGGCGCTAGAAGCAGGCAAGGGTCCTGCAGTAACAAGAATAAGTCCAGCAAAAAGTTCCTGTAGAGATCAAGGGCAATGCAGGGCCCAGGGAGGCAAGCCCTCATGGCAGCCCCTCCTGGGCCCCAGAAGCACGCCCCAGCAGTATCTGCACACCAGAACTGAACATCTTCATGGGGTCACAGCCCCTACATTTATACCCGGATTTCCTTTGTCTGTAGAGCAGGGCATGGGGGAACCAGATGCAACTGGTTCAGGGGGGAATTGGAGCACTTTGTTTTGCAAGCTCCTCTTCCCCTTTGTCAGGTGGGGGCTAGGTGATCAGACACACCACAGGGGGCGGAGCCAGCATTGTACAGGGCAGGCACACTCCTATTCAGAGTCAGGGGATTACTCCTCCCACTACTCCCAGCCCAGGTGTCCTATTCAGCCCAGCGCTGACTCACCCTGCCCCTCCTGGAGCCACACACACCTCTCAGCCCCTGTCACTCACAAGCCAGACATGCAATTCACATCAGGCAGGCAGACACACAGCACACAGAAATGCCAACTTCTAAAAGTGGCATTTCTCCACCAGTCATCATAAATCTGCGCACACCATTGCGCAGCATTTATTCTCACGAGTTCATACATACTAAACTCCGCCCCGGACGCTCCTCTCAGACCAGGAATTACCACGGACACACTTATCCCCAATGCATTCCTATGGGAGGGCAGGCCAACTTCACCAAATGTACACAGAGAGTGCACGCACTTTACACTGGACCACAGTGCTAAAGTGCCCAGAGGCCTAAAACCACCAACACCATGTCAGAACGTAAGGCAAAACGTTTAGGGGTGAACCTGCCAAAAAGGGCCAAGTCCAACACACTGAATCCAAAGTAGCAGAAAAATATGCCACTGGACGTCGTGCCATCCCATGTTTCTGAGTCAAAACTGAAAGTGCACACCCATCTCTTTCACAACAGTACAACGCAAAATCCTTTGTATAGTCTGGCATTCACAATGCAGGTGATTGACAAAGACTGTCTCGTAACTCAATAAAAGCATTCATGCATTCATCATCCAATTCAATCAGATCAGTCACAACTTTGTGTGTCAACCTCTGTAAAGGTTTTGCAATCAGTGAAAAACCACTGATCCACTGTCTGCAGTATCCAACCATTCCCAGGAACATTCTTACTTCCTTCTGAGTTTTAGGAAGATTCATTTGTTGAATCACACTGATCCTTTCTGGTGTCACTTTTCTCACCCCCTTCACTATTTTGTGTCCCAAATATTGGACCTCTTGTTTACAAAACTGTAACTTTGCTGGTGACACTTTATGTCCCCCTTCTGCCAGATGATTCAGTAAGGCAATTGTATCTGTCACACATGCCTCTCGTGTTTTTGATGCCACCAGTAGGTCATCAATGTACTGAACCAAAACCGATTTTTCTGGCATAATCAAAGTCTCCAAACATTTCTTCAAAATCTGATTAAAAATCGATGGACTCTCTGTGTACCCTTGAGGTACTCGGCACCATGCCAAAACACGGTCTCCGAACCGGAACGCAAATAAATATTGACTATCCAGATGTAAGGGAATTGAGAAAAATGCTTGACACAGATAAATTACTGTGTACCCTTCTGCATCACAGGGAATCTGATATAGAATTACTGCTGGATTTGGCACTATTGGACAACAGGGTACTACAATCTTATTTATCTTTCGTAAATCCTGTACTATTCTATATTTTCCACTTGGCTTTTTAATTCCCATTATAGGTGAATTACAAGGACTGCTTAGTATTTCCTTTAAAATACCTTGCTCAATCATTTGGTCAATCACAGGAATTACTCCCGCTGTTATCTCAGGACTCATTTTGTATTGGGGTGTGTTTGGAAACGTTGCACCCGGTTTCACCATAACCTGAATAGGATACACACCTTTCATCAGGCCAATCTCTTTTCCTGAAAAATCCCATACATCAGGTCTTACAGTATCTCTCAACTCTGCAGGCAAATCTTCTTCAGTAAGAAGTGAAAATAGTTCATCCACTTCTGTCCCTTGCTTTGCTAACATCATTTTAAACGCAACATCCTCATCTGGTGTTTGGAAAGCAATACCATCTGGTGTACAATAGATTGTGCAATTCATTTTGCACAGTAAATCTCTCCCTAACAGATTCACCGGACTCGTATCACATACCACGAACCGATGCATGTCTCTGAACCTTCCAATATGAACTTCTATTGGCTTTGTTATTGGAGTTCTAATATGCTTATTGGAAACTCCTACAACTTGGATAGTTTCTCCCGAGAGGGGTAGGTTTGGAATTTCTGCTGCTCTCACAGTAGAACGGGTAGCACCAGTATCCACTAGGAATGTAATATCATTACCTTCCACTTTTCCATCAACAAATGAATGAATGAATGAAGTGATTTTATAAAGCGCGCATTACCCGGAGGTGTCTTAGCGCTAGGTGGATCAAGGACTGAGGACATGGCAGCCAGCCGAGTTAGGTCTGCGTCACTTTGTTCTTACCAGTGGAAAAGAACCAGGTCTTTAGCTGCTTTCTAAATAGCTGCAGGCTAGATTGAGACCGGAGGGAAAGAGGGAGAGAGTTCCATAACTTTCCCCCCAGGAAGGTCAGCATTCTGCCGCCCCAGTTTGCTCGTTTGATTCTGGGGATCAGGACCATGTGCGCCGAGCTAGATCTTAGTGTCCTGCTGGGCGCATACCAGGTGAAAAGTTCCTGAAAATAGAGCGGACCGGTGAAATGAAGAGCCTTATGTATTAAATGTTACACATCGTCAATCCAGTGATTAATCACATCGTAAATTCTTCATTACTCACTGGTATAGTTCCTGACGAATGGAAACTTGCTATAGTGAAACCTCTAAAGAAAAAGCAGAATGTAGATATCTCCAACTTATCAAATCTTCGTCCAATATCTTTGTTACCAATCCTGGGAAAGATCACGGAAAGAATAGTAAATAAAGAGCTTTCGAAATATCTCGAAATCTCTATGTTACTACATCCACGCCAATCAGGATTTCGCCCAAAACATTCCACAGAGTCCGCCCTATTAGAAATATCAGATACACTGAAATTCATCAAAGACAAAGGCAGGAAAGCAGTATTAATCCTGCTTGATTTGTCTGCTGCGTTTGATACTATCTCCCACGAGATACTTTTGGCTCGAATAAAATCCAGCGGCATTTCAAATATCATCCTGACCTGGATCAAGTCCTTCCTGACCAACCGTAGGCAAGCGGTCTCCCTGGGCACCTTTCTTTCCCCTGAACGGCCCATCACAGCAGGAGTACCCTAGGGCTCTTCTCTCAGCCCGCTCCTATTCAATATATATATGTTCCCTCTTATCTCTCTCATCTCATCATTTGGGCTTGAAGTAACATTGTATGCCGATGATACACAGCTGATTCTATCACTGGACAAAGATTCTACGTCGGCAGAAGCAAACTTCAAGCTCTGCTTTTCAGCAGTCATCCAGTGGATGAAAGATAATCATCTCCGGTGCAATACAGATAAGACAGAGATCCTCCTGATAGGGAAAGATAATCCCTTTCAACCCAAGGCCTGGTGGCCGGATCATGTCATAGCTCCCCCTGCTACTGTTGACGTATCAAAAAATCTGGGAGTACTATTTGATGCTCCCCTCTCTTTTAAACCTCATGTACTAAAAGTGGCAGGGACCTGTTTTGGTTTAATTAAAACTCTAAAAAAATTATTTGATTTGATCCGCCTAACGGCCAGGAAAACAGTGGCTGTGGCGTTGATTCTCTCACGCTTAGACTATTGTAACATCCTTCTTGCAGGGATAAATAAATCAACACTGAAGAGATTACAGGTGGTCCAGCACGCGGCAGCCGATTTGGTCCTGAAACTTCCGCGCAGGGCCTCCGCATTGGCGGCTCTGAAATCTCTCCACTGGCTCCCCTTACATAAGAGAATTTTATTCAAAATCCTCTTAATCACTTTCAGAGCAGCACACAAACAGGGTCCAACCTACCTATCAGCAAGATTTACCCCTTATACCACAATTAGGACCCCTAGATCTTCTTCAGCGCATCTCCTGAAAACCCCCTGCTATAGATATAAAACCCGGGGAGGGAAATCAGTAACAGTTTTCGGAACCAAAGCCTGGAACCTTATGCCAGACAAACTGAGATGTCTCTTAACAGAAAAACAGTTCAGGAAGGCTTTAAAGACCTGGATCTTTGGCATACCAGACAAAGTCTGTCACTCTCTTATATAGGTTCCACTTTTCTCTAGCCTGCATGACCTTAACTAGATAGCGCCAGGATGCTCCTTTCGGAGTGACAGTTCGCGCTTTATAAGCTCCCCATTCAACTCAATTCAATTCAATTAGACACAGAGCCTTAAATGAGATTCTCTTCTCCACCGGTAGCCAATGAAGGCCATGTAGCAGGCGTGATACTGGTTTAAACTTAGGGATGTTCAAGAGGGTTCTGGCCACCGCGTTCTGTAGGGACTGCAAATGGACCTGGCTGATCTACCTCTAGAGTTGCGCCAAGCACGCACTCTTCCTGCCCCCTCAGGTACCGTCATTGAGATGAGTCTGAATCACTCTCATTGCACTGCAACAAATATTGTGGAATCATTTGCACATTTTGATTCTTACCAATTTGTTCACTCGCGTGAAATCCAGTGTTCGCACTGTAACTCTGCACCTGAGCATTCACATTATTTGGCATTGGAGCTTGTGGTACCTGTAACTGTGGAGTAACTATCTGCTTCTGTTGTTGTTGTTGTTGACTCACAACCACCTCATTCTGCATCTGTGAATTTAAATTTTGATTCAACCCATTATTTTTCTGAGCAGATCTACACTTGTTCTTCCAATGTCCAAGTTTACCGCACGCATGACAAGGATATTTCTTTTTCATTTCATCTCTATTCATCTTACCTCTACCTCTACCACCACTCATTACTTGACCACTCTGATTCTGACCTCTCATCTGAAAATCTGGTTGAAAACCACTGTTTCCTTTTTGCTGTTCTGCTACCTTCACTTGTGCCCACATCATTTTCTCTTTTAGCTTCTTATGTCTCGATTCAATATCATCACTACAATATTTTGCATATCTCAATATCTCATCAACCGTTTTACTCTGCCAACAAATCAAATGTTGCTGAATCATGTTGCTAATTTCTGGTTTTAATCCAAATACAAAATGATATACAAAATGTCCCATATCTTTATCTCCAATATTCTCAAACCCACTGAATTGTTTAAACACCTGTAACAACCTTTCATAATAAGCATGTTGTTAGACTTGGCATCTTTTGGCGTGTTTCCCCTGACTTTTTGCTTTCTGACCTCCCGGTTTTGACTCTGTTTTTGCTGGTGTGATGATTCTGCGCACTTTCCTCACTGCGGTCCAGTGGGAAAGTGCAAGTGCTCCTGTATAAAATGTGTTATGGATTGGTGTTTCCATGATTGGCCTATTTGGTTTATGTGTCAGTCCCTTGTAAAGTGCACTGCGAGTGCCAGGGCCTATAGACCGAATGCTGTTGGTGGGCTGCAGCACTCGATTGTGCCACCCACGCAAACAGCCCGTAAAGTGTAACTCGGGCCTGCCATCGCAGAGCCTGTGCGCAGCCTGAGGCTGCCATGTCGACTTGGCAAGTGCACACACGTGCAAGTCCCTAAACCTTCCCTTTGCTACATGTTAGTCACCCCTAAGGTAGGCCCAAGGTACCCCTGTGGGCAGGGTGCGTTGTACGCGAAAGGTAGGACATGCCCGGGTGTGTGCGGCATGTCCTGATAGTGAATTACAGCCTAGTTCGTTTTTCACTATTGCAAGGCTACCTGTTCCCCCTAGGCCAGAACGGGCGGTTTTGATTATTACAGCTTATAATCCTAACTGACCCCGGGAACATGGTAGAAATTCGAGTTTAGTATGCCTGGACTCAGAATGATAAAATGCAGCTTTTAGTAAGGTTGGTTTTACCATTCTGGGTTTGAAAATACCACTTTTAGAAAGTGGGTATTTTCTTGCCTAACCATCCAAGCCTGCCTCTGCGAGATTGTGTATTCCGTGTCTGGAATGTGAGTGACAGGGGCTGGGGGATGCCAGGAGACAGGGTGAGTCAGCGCAGGGCTGAATAGCCAGATCGACCTGTAGATGGGTGGGAGGGGTCGCACCTGGGCCCTGAATAGGACAGTGCCTTCCCTCCACAATGCCGGCTCCACCTCCTGTGGTGCGTCTGATGTCCCTGGCCTACTCACTGAAAGAAGGGACGGAGACTTGTCAACAAAGTGCTCCAGAACTGGTTTGGACTAGGCAAAGGCCTCTCTGCCTTCAGAGAACAAAGGAATTTGGGATATAAATATTGGGGCCCTGACCCCATGAATTTAGATCTCGCTGGAATCAAGGAACCTGCCAAGACGAAGAGCTGGAAGAGCTGCCAGGAGGAGTACTGCCCCTTTGCTGTGTTGTTGCTTTGTTGGGTTGGCCTGCAGCTGCTGCTTCTGCCTTGGGCAGTGAAAGGACTGGACTGAACTTTCTCCAAACTTGTGCTGAGTATCTCCAAGGGCCAGAAACCGAGCTGGCCTCCTGTTAAGAAGTCTCAGGGACTGCAAAGACTTCACAAGCCTCTGGGTACCGCTTCTGGAATGCTGTTTCAGTTGCCACAGAGGAAGGGAACTGCAACCGACTCCGTCAACCGAAT
Source organism: Calotriton arnoldi (assembly GCA_963921515.1). Taxonomy (NCBI): domain Eukaryota; kingdom Metazoa; phylum Chordata; class Amphibia; order Caudata; family Salamandridae; genus Calotriton; species Calotriton arnoldi. Next base: position 735,726 of record CAWUFW010004008.1, on the reverse strand, counting down.
CCATCCCTGGCCGGTGACCTGTTTGCACCGCAGACCGCATCGCCCCGCTTCGCATCGCAACCCTGGTCTCACCGTAGGCGACGTCCGACGCCGCCAACATCGAGCCGCTGCTTGCACCGTGACCTGTGGGCACCGCAGTTCGCATCGCATCGCTTCACTGGGCCAGCCGGACCAGACCGACACTGTCGCTGCAACTGGCTCAAGAGTCGAGACCGCACCGCATTTGGGGCACCGCTCGCACGTCTGCGACGCACCGCTCCGACTCGCACCGCTGTCCGACGCCAGCTCCCGCACTCCGGCTAGGTCGCCTGCATCGCAACCTGTCAGCACCGCATCGAGCATCGTCTCGCCCTGCATCACACGCCTTGGACTCACCGACTCCGTCTGCCCGACGCTCATCGAGCCGCTGCCTGCACCGCATCGAGGGACACCGCACCTTGCATCGCTCCGTCTTGCACCGCAACCGCGACGAACGCCGACCGGCTCGTACACTCCGTACCAGCCACAACGAGAAAAGGTACTGTGACCGAGTCTGTTCACGACTCTGCTGGCCCGTATCGACGCGGTCGGCTGGAACTGTTAGACTCTGTGGTTTTCAGCATCACGGTAGGCTCGGACGGAGCTACCGACTCGTACGAACTTTGCTTTTGTGCTATTCTTGCAAAGAAGAAGTTATCGTATCAAGCATTCATTTTCAAAGTACAGTATTGTGGATTTTTGTCGTAATTGGTCTTGTCTTGAGTATATAAAATATTGGTTATTTTTCTAAACTGGTGTGGTGTCCGTTTGTAGTGCTTACACTGTATTACTGTTGGTTATGTGCAAATGCTTTACACACTGCCTCTGAATTAAGCCTGACTGCTCGTGCCAAGCTACCACGAGGGTGAGCAGGGGTTACTTCACGAGTGTAACAACCCTTACCCTGACTAGGAAGAAGGGTCCCTACTTGGACAAAGGTGCAAGCCCTTGCCAACTAGAGATCCCATTTCTAACATTGGTTGTCAGCGGTGAGGATAGGACTTGCGTTTGCACTTGACTTACAGTGATTGGTGTGCACTACTACCATATCGCAGACCATTACATACCACATACTGGTTCTTTTTCTTTTGGCCTATTTTTGATCTTGCCAGTTTTCAACTCACGACTTTTGTCATGCCTGAATCAATTGCATCATCCGTTGCATCTCTGGAAGTTATCTTTGAGGAGGACAGGTTGGAATCCTACGCCGTAAAGGAGTTACGAGCGATTTGTAAAAACCTGAAAGTCCAAATTAAAGGCCTCACAAGGAAGGAGGAGCTACAGAAGGCGCTGAGGGCCTGGGTAGCAGCCAGACATGCCAATGGGCAGCCTGGTGATCTCAGTGAGGAGGCGGAGGAGCCTATTTCCAGGGTGGATGTGCTTTTGGGTAGGGGGAACCCGCCAGGTCGGGCAGCAGCAGTCTGTCCCCAGAGGAGCTGGAGGACAGGCGGGAGGCAAGGCAGTTCGAGCTGCAGAAGCTCAGGCTGGAGAGTGAGCGGGAGGAGAAGAGATTGGCCATAGAGGAGAGGAAGATGCTCTTAGAGCATGAGAGAGAACTGAAGGAGCTAGAACTTAGGAGTAAGTCAGGCTCAGATGGTGGCAGCAATTCGTCCAGAAAAGCAGACAGGATTGTGCACATTCCCAAGAACGTAGGCAAGGAGTTCAAGAAGGGGGATGACATACAAAGGTGGTTCCAGGGTTATGAGGCAGCCATACACATGAATGGGGTCCCTGAGGAGAATTGGGGAGCAGGATTGTGGCCACTTTTCCCGGAAGAAGCAAGGGATGCTCTGATAGCTTTGGGTAAGGGGTATCACCTCACCTATGCTGACATGAAGGATGCCCTTCTCACGAAGTATGGTCTTACTCCTGAAAAGTACAGGGATCAGTTCAGGTCCAGTAAGAAGTCTGATGTCAACACTTGGTTGGAATGTGTGGATGTGTTCTGCAGGTCTCTGGATGGTTGGGTGAAGGGCAGTAGTGTAACAGATTTTCAGGGGCTCTACAACTTGATTGCATGGGAGCACTTGTCTAGTCTATGTTTTGCAGATCTGCGCCAGCACCTAGTTGATAGTAAGCTAACTGACCCCAGGAAGCTTGCTATGGAAGCGGACCGCTGGGTGAGTACCAGGGTCCACAAGAAAGCGTTTGGGGAGACTCAGCCAAAGGTGGGCAGGGTCCCCAGCAGAAAGGTGGGGGGACAAGGGTAAAGCACAGGAGTTCTCTAAAGGGCCCCAAACTAGTACCCAGGGTAAAGGTTCCCAGCCCCCGGTGATAAGAAGAAAGGGGTCTCTACAGGGAAGCCTGTTGAGACCGGCCCCCGCAAGTGTTATGCATGTGACCAGGTAGGTCACTTTAAGGGGGACCCCAAGTGCCCGAAGGGGACACAGCCACCCACCGGTGGACAGTCCAAAGTGTTGGCTAGTGTAGCGCTTGGGGAGGAGGGGTGCCCACAGGAGGGTGGGGATCCCGCAGAAATGACCCTTGTCTCACTCGGGGACAGTGAGATGGTCCCAGGAAACCAGGTGCCCCCTAACACAAAGAAATATAGCACCTGGGTGACCATTAATGGGAACAGGGTAGAGGCTCTCAGAGATACTGGAGCCAGTGTGACCTCAGTCCGGTGTCACCTGGTGTCTGAGAAGCAAGTAGTCCCAGGAGCATTCCACCAAGTAGTTGCTGTCGACAACTCAGAGCGCCAATGTATGGTGGCGCAGGTTCCCTTTGAATGGGGGGGTCTCAGGTCCCTTAAGGGTGGTTGTGAGCCCTACCATGCCTGTAGATTGTCTGCTAGGAAACGACCTGGAGCAGTCCTCATGGAAGGAGGTTGAGCTCAGGTCCCACTTGGAGATGCTTGGGTTGCCAGAGTGGGCATGCGTGTCTACTCGGTCAATGGCGGCCAGAAAGGGTGATCAAGAGGACTTGGAGCCTGAAACAGTGGCCCAAGTCCCTGCCAAGAGAAAGGGCAGGGGCGCGGGAAACCGGCCCCCGAAGTTCCCACGGACCGGGAGGAGACGGACCTCGAGGGGGACGCCCCGGTGCCTACAGGGGAGCAAGTAGCCGAACTGGGAGACATCTCTGAGCTGACCCATTGGCAGCAAGAAGGGGGTCCCACCAGGGAGGAGTTCTGCAGGGAGCAGAACGAGTGCCCTACTCTGGAGGGTCTGCGGCGGCAGGCTGCAGACCAGGCAGCTGGTAATCAGTCCGGGTCACATCTGATCTACTGGGAGAGTGGTCTCCTATACAGTGAGCCTAAGGTTGCTGAGCCTGGGTCAGCCCGTGTGCTGGTGGTACCCCAGCGCTTCAGGACCTTCCTACTGGGTCTGGCTCATGACGTGCCTTTGGCAGGACATTTGGGGCAGGACAAGACCTTTGACAGGCTTGTCACCCACTTCTTTTGGCCCCAAATGCGAAGGCAGTCAGATGCACACTGCAGGTCTTGCCAAACTTGCCAGGCAAGTGGTAAGAGTGGGAGGAAGGTCAAAGCTCCTCTCCAACCTTTTCCGGTTGTTGGAACACCCTTTGAAAGGGTAGGGATGGATATTGTGGGGCCACTGGATCCCAAGACAGCCATGGGCAACAGGTACATCCTGGTCTTGGTGGACCATGCCACCCGGTACCCGGAGGCAATCCCTCTCAGGACAACGACGGCGCCAGTGGTGGGCCGGGCGTTAATGGGGATCTTTTCCCGTGTGGGATTCCCCAGAGAGGTGGTTTCTGATAGGGGGACCAATTTCATATCGAAGTATATGACATCCCTGTGGAAGGAGTGTGGGGTAACCTACAAGTTCACCACTCCTTACCACCCACAAGGAAACGGTCTGGTGGAGAGATTCAACCAGACCTTGAAAGGCATGATCAAGGGTCTAACAGAACCCATGAGGCGTAAGTGGGACGTCCTCTTGCCATGCCTACTCTTTGCGTACAGGGAGGTGCCTCAGAAGTCTCTTGGGTACAGCCCCTTTGAGCTCCTGTATGGCCACCCTGTCAGAGGACCTCTGAGTTTGGTTAAGGAAGGCTGGGAGGCGGCTCCCAGGAAAACTCCCCAGGATGTATTTAGCTACATGCTGGCCTTTAGAAACCAAACTGCCCGCTTCAGGAAACTCGCTCAGGCGAACCTAGAAGCAAGCCAGGAAGAAATGAAGAGATGGTATGACCAGAACGCCACTCTGGTCGAATTTCAACCTGGACTTAAAGTGTGGGTCATGGCCCCAGTAGCACCTTGTGCCTTGCAGGACAAGTGGACTGGGCCATATGAGGTAAAGGAGCGCAAAAGTGACGTCACCTACCTGGTGGATTTGCAGGCTCCAAGGAACCCTTTGAGGGTCCTTCACGTGAACCGCCTCAAGCCCCACTTCGAGAGGTCCGAAGTGAGTATGCTCTTGGCGACAGATGATGGGGTGGAAGAGGAGAGCGAGCCTCTCCCTGACCTCCTGTCTACCAAGGAGCATGATGGGTCAGTAGAGGGTGTGATCCTCTCCCCTACTCTGACTCAGGAGCAGCAGGGGACTGTCGCCAGTTGTTGGGACAGTTCGCCCCACTGTTCTCTCTGACCCCCGGTGTTACTCACTGGTGTACCCATGACGTGGACACTGGTGACAGCCATCCGGTGAAGCACAAGATTTACAGGTTGACTGACCGGGTCAGAGCCAGCATCAAGGAGGAGGTCTCTAAGATGTTGGCGTTAGGGGTGATTGAGCCCTCCCACAGTCCTTGGGCCAGCCCAGTGGTCTTGGTCCCAAAGGCTGCGGCGCCCGGTGCCACTCCAGAACTCCGGTTTTGTGTGGACTACCGTGGGCTCAATGCCGTCACCAGGACTGACGCGCACCCCATCCCCAGAGCTGATGAGCTCATTGATCGGTTGGGAGCTGCCCGGTTCCTCAGCACGTTTGATTTGACGTCTGGGTACTGGCAGATTGCCTTAACCGATGGGGCCAAGGAGAGATCCGCATTCTCAACCCCAGAAGGTCATTACCAATTCCGGGTGATGCCCTTTGGGTTGAAGAATGCCCCTGCCACCTTTCAGAGGTTGGTCAATCAGGTGTTGGCTGGGCTGGAGGATTTCAGTGCCGCCTACCTGGATGACATTGCTGTGTTCAGTTCCAGCTGGGAAGAACATTTACAGCACCTTGAGAAAGTGTTGAGGGCTCTGCAAGGTGCAGGCCTCACGATCAAGGCCAGTAAGTGCCAGATCGGGCAGGGTTCTGTGGTGTACTTGGGACACCAGGTAGGAAGCGGCCAGGTGGCGCCCCTACAACCCAAGATTGACACCATTCTGGCTTGGGAGCCCCCAAGACCCAGACAGAGGTGAGAGCCTTCTTAGGTCTCACCGGCTATTATAGGAGATTTGTTAAGGGCTATGGCACCATCGTTGCCCCCTTAACAGAGCTGACCTCTAAGAGGCAGCCCAGGAAAGTGATCTGGACTGAGTCCTGCCAGAAAGCTTTTGATGCCCTGAAGGCAGCCATGTGCACGGCGCCCGTGCTCAAGGCACCTGACTTCTCCAAGGAATTCGTCGTGCAGACTGACGCTTCAGAGCATGGTGTGGGAGCGGTGCTCTCACAACTGAACGAAGAGGGCCTGGATCAGCCTGTAGTCTTCCTTAGCAGGAGACTACTTCCCAGGGAACAGAGGTGGAGTGCCATAGAAAGGGAAGCTTTTGCTGTGGTCTGGGCGCTGAAGAAGTTGAGACCATACCTGTTTGGGACTCACTTCCGGGTTCAGACAGACCACAGGCCCCTCAGATGGTTGATGCAAATGAGGGCGAGAATCCAAAACTGCTGAGGTGGTCCATCTCCCTACAGGGAATGGACTTTACGGTGGAACACCGTCCTGGTACAGAACACGCCAACGCAGATGGTCTGTCCAGGTTCTTCCGCCTTAGTGAAGAGAACTCCCATGGGGTTGGGTAGTTCTCCCTACTTTCAGCTGGAGGGGACATGTGTTAGACTTGGCATCTTTTGGCGTGTTTCCCCTGACTTTTTGCTTTCTGACCTCCCGGTTTTGACTCTGTTTTTGCTGGTGTGATGATTCTGCACACTTTCCTCACTGCGGTCCAGTGGGAAAGTGCAAGTGCTCCTGTATAAAATGTGTTATGGATTGGTGTTTCCATGATTGGCCTATTTGGTTTATGTGTCAGTCCCTTGTAAAGTGCACTGCGAGTGCCAGGGCCTATAGACCGAATGCTGTTGGTGGGCTGCAGCACTGGATTGTGCCACCCACGCAAACAGCCCGTAAAGTGTAACTCGGGCCTGCCATCGCAGAGCCTGTGCGCAGCCTGAGGCTGCCATGTCGACTTGGCAAGTGCACACACGTGCAAGTCCCTAAACCTTCCCTTTGCTACATGTTAGTCACCCCTAAGGTAGGCCCAAGGTACCCCTGTGGGCAGGGTGCGTTGTACGCGAAAGGTAGGACATGCCCGGGTGTGTGCGGCATGTCCTGATAGTGAATTACAGCCTAGTTCGTTTTCACTATTGCAAGGCTACCTGTTCCCCTAGGCCAGAACGGGCGGTTTTGATTATTACAGCTTATAATCCTAACTGACCCCGGGAACATGGTAGAAATTCGAGTTTAGTATGCCTGGACTCAGAATGATAAAATGCAGCTTTTAGTAAGGTTGGTTTTACCATTCTGGGTTTGAAAATACCACTTTTAGAAAGTGGGTATTTTCTTGCCTAACCATCCAAGCCTGCCTCTGCGAGATTGTGTATTCCGTGTCTGGAATGTGAGTGACAGGGGCTGGGGGATGCCAGGAGACAGGGTGAGTCAGCGCAGGGCTGAATAGCCAGATCGACCTGTAGATGGGTGGGAGGGGTCGCACCTGGGCCCTGAATAGGACAGTGCCTTCCCTCCACAATGCCGGCTCCACCTCCTGTGGTGCGTCTGATGTCCCTGGCCTACTCACTGAAAGAAGGGACGGAGACTTGTCAACAAAGTGCTCCAGAACTGGTTTGGACTAGGCAAAGGCCTCTCTGCCTTCAGAGAACAAAGGAATTTGGGATATAAATATTGGGGCCCTGACCCCATGAATTTAGATCTCGCTGGAATCAAGGAACCTGCCAAGACGAAGAGCTGGAAGAGCTGCCAGGAGGAGTACTGCCCCTTTGCTGTGTTGTTGCTTTGTTGGGTTGGCCTGCAGCTGCTGCTTCTGCCTTGGGCAGTGAAAGGACTGGACTGAACTTTCTCCAAACTTGTGCTGAGTATCTCCAAGGGCCAGAAACCGAGCTGGCCTCCTGTTAAGAAGTCTCAGGGACTGCAAAGACTTCACAAGCCTCTGGGTACCGCTTCTGGAACGCTGTTTCAGTTGCCACAGAGGAAGGGAACTGCAACCGACTCCGTCAACCGAATCCATCCCTGGCCGGTGACCTGTTTGCACCGCAGACCGCATCGCCCCGCTTCGCATCGCAACCCTGGTCTCACCGTAGGCGACGTCCGACGCCGCCAACATCGAGCCGCTGCTTGCACCGTGACCTGTGGGCACCGCAGTTCGCATCGCATCGCTTCACTGGGCCAGCCGGACCAGACCGACACTGTCGCTGCAACTGGCTCAAGAGTCGAGACCGCACCGCATTTGGGGCACCGCTCGCACGTCTGCGACGCACCGCTCCGACTCGCACCGCTGTCCGACGCCAGCTCCCGCACTCCGGCTAGGTCGCCTGCATCGCAACCTGTCAGCACCGCATCGAGCATCGTCTCGCCCTGCATCGCACGCCTTGGACTCACCGACTCCGTCTGCCCGACGCTCATCGAGCCGCTGCCTGCACCGCATCGAGGGACACCGCACCTTGCATCGCTCCGTCTTGCACCGCAACCGCGACGAACGCCGACCGGCTCGTACACTCCGTACCAGCCACAACGAGAAAAGGTACTGTGACCGAGTCTGTTCACGACTCTGCTGGCCCGTATCGACGCGGTCGGCTGGAACTGTTAGACTCTGTGGTTTTCAGCATCACGGTAGGCTCGGACGGAGCTACCGACTCGTACGAACTTTGCTTTTGTGCTATTCTTGCAAAGAAGAAGTTATCGTATCAAGCATTCATTTTCAAAGTACAGTATTGTGGATTTTTGTCGTAATTGGTCTTGTCTTGAGTATATAAAATATTGGTTATTTTTCTAAACTGGTGTGGTGTCCGTTTGTAGTGCTTACACTGTATTACTGTTGGTTATGTGCAAATGCTTTACACACTGCCTCTGAATTAAGCCTGACTGCTCGTGCCAAGCTACCACGAGGGTGAGCAGGGGTTACTTCACGAGTGTAACAACCCTTACCCTGACTAGGAAGAAGGGTCCCTACTTGGACAAAGGTGCAAGCCCTTGCCAACTAGAGATCCCATTTCTAACACATGTACTGACTCTTTTGGTTCTTGGGTTGTTCTGTCAATTTTAACCCAATCTGTTTCCTTCGGAGAAATTTTTCCTTTCAAGTATGCAATCACCTGATGATATTTTCTCATCACCTCATTTGAATGTGCACCTGTTTTTGGATCTCTAGGATATTCTTCCTTAGGCCAATCAACAGTAATCTTACACTCTGTCCATAAATCTGCTGGAACAACAATCTCAAATAAACCATCTAGATCTTTCAACAAGACTTTTGAAACCTTCACAAACCTCTCTACTTGTTTGTACCATTCAACTGGTTTTTCCCTCAACCTAGGAAAGTCATGAGTAAAAGACAATATATCCTGTCCTGTCCAAGGTACGTAAACATATCCACCACCCTGAACTTCTCTCATTGGACACACCCTTTCAGTCTGTTCTGTTTCTCTCAGTGGAAATAAAGACGCATTTTTATTGGCATTCATTTCTTCTTTCTTTTTCATCCATCTACCTTTCCACCGTTCTACATCTCCCCATTTTTTCAGAATATTCATGAATTCTTTTATTTGCAATCTTTTACCAGATGCATTCAAACTCTCTAAATCTTTTTCAGTAAAATCCAATCTATATGTTTTCTGTAACACCTTTGACTTCTCTATATCCATTCCATATTCACTAGCAGCCTCTGTTAACTTTTCATGGAGATTTCTCGCTTTCCAAGTAATATTTTTGCATAGAAATAACAACTCTTCATCTCGATAATTTCCCAATCTGTCTGGACTTATTGTACCAATAATCATTTCTTCCAAATCCACTCTCAATTTACCCACATCTATACTATGAGGTTGAGGTTGAGGTTTTCGTTTTTCCATTCCCCTTATCCAGTCATCTAATTCATCTGGTGAGGGTCCCATTGAACTCCCTGATATCGGAGTGACATTCTGTACTAATCTTCTCGGATCCATTTGCGCACTTCTCTTAGGGGTTTCAGTTAACAATTCACAAACTGGTAAATCAATTAATGAAGTACTTGTCTCTGTCTGTTCCACCTGATCATCTATCAATACCACTTTATTCCTGTCTCTATTCATTGGGACTGTCAACGTATGCACTTTTGATATATTCTGTTTTTCTCCATACAACGGAACTACAGGTCCAATCATTACTGGCACTGTTAATGCTTCCGCATTTAAATTCAATTGATTTATTTTCTGAGTCAACTCCTCTCTTGCCCTATTCAACATATCCATTTCACTCTCTTGTACTGCTCTACTCACTACTGGGACTTGTGAAATCTGCGGAATTAGTGGGGTTCCCATTAAAGGTGCATTTGGGACTGTCTCACTTGTGTTCTCTTGATAAGGTGGAGGTTTTTTTGTTAAAATGTCATGTAATAACTCATCATCAGAATCACTTAGGACATAATCTATCCTTGATGACTCCACATTTTTCTTTTTCTCTTCACATTTGCCTCCGTTTGCTTCTTCAGCGACTAAAACTGGATACAGACCCTCTGTCACAACCGCTCTCCTCCATCTTTTCATTCTTTCTCCCCGACTTTCAAAAGGATATCTAGTCATAATATTCCTGTATCTTCTTCCGCCCCTATACTTCTCTCGCTCATATGCCTCATATTACCATTCCTCAAGCGCGTCATACTGTGTAGGTCTAGGTTCAAGAGAATTCATTCGTTCTCTCAGATTCTGTAGAATCCTTACGTTAAATGTACCATGCTCTGGAAAGGCTAAAACACCATCATCTTCCGTGTATTTCACCCAATTCTCTAACCAAGTACACGTATGATAACCACATTCCAACATCATAAAAGAAGCAGCTGTTCCCGGAGGTGGAATAAGAATTCCCTCTCCTGTAACTATTGGTTTGTCCTTTTTAAAGAAACTCTTTATCTTATTAACTAACTTAATTTTTCCAAAACTTCTCACTAAAAACACAATTCAGTAAATAAACAACAAACTCTTCATACTCTCGCTTATTGTATTTGTTAACAACCGTCCAATACCAGCGCGACTCACACTAACAAACCATTCAGAACACTCCTATGTAATCAGTACCTTACCAATACTAGCACGGCTCACAGTGATCGTCCAATCACAGTACTCTGAACGCCAGCGGCCTGTCCAATACCAGCGTGGCTTTTCGTGACGTCAGTATTACTCCTTTCTACTGACCCTCCCTTTACAAAATAATACGGCAATGTTTTTACTATACTTTTTCTCAATAAAACTTGTTAGAAAACAAACTTAAAACAATGCTACTTTGTCTGTTCCACTAAATAAAGAGATTGTCTTAACTTCAAAAAGAAATATTCTTTCACTTCGAGTAAAATAACGACCAGCGCTATTCCACACCCAAACAAGCTACAGGAGGACTTGGTACTCCTCTGGGGATACAAGCCAAAGTTTTGGAAGAGGACTTTCACGTAGAAAGAGGTCTTGGTACTCCTTCGGGATGTAAGGCCAGAGTTTCGGAAGTGGACCCCTCGCTATTTCACACAAATCTACTCTCAAACGAAATAGTCCCTAATATAACACCAACAGCCTTTCGCCGTTGAGTATTACGACAACAGACAAAGTACTTCTGCAGTGTGATACCTTACCCACACCATTCTTCTGCCTCTTCAGGCTAATACATTATCATCCCGGGATCTTAGGTAACTCTGTACCGGTACTTCTAGACAACATAGAACAAAAACATTAACTCTTAATGTTAAAGAAACAAATAATCAATAATCAATAATTATTACCAAACTAATCAATAAAAAGGCATCCTCTGCTACCAAAAACTGATCCAGCACCAATCAGGGATCAATAATCGATAATACACAAACATTGGCCCATACACATACACCCAACATAAATCCCTGATAGCACTGTTTCGAGTTTAATCGTTAAATCAGTTGTTTACTATCTACAGGCTTATCCTAACACACTTGATACATAATTGAACCTGTGATCAAATTATTTTTCCTCTGGTCGATGGACCACTAGTTGAAGAGTTGATGATAACTAATTATTGATCTATACTACTGAATAAAGCACAAACTCAAAATAAGGTTAATAATATTTATCGCAAATAATGTGAAGGTAAATGCTCATCATGTACAGTTTTACAAAGCAAACAAAGAATAAATCACAGAGAGAGAAACATTTATCAAAGCAAAAAGATATCAAACTCATTGCAAAATGATTAGGATGCAATAAGGGAGTGGACAGATGAAGAGACATAAGTTTCAGAGACAAATATACTTTGCAAAAATTATGCAAGTTACAGTTTTAGCTATACGAACCTAAGTATTTTAGTAGAAAATCTACCCCCCGGCCACGAGAATAGATGGGGGTTCCCCAGGAAAGATTCAGGGAACAAAGAATAGAACAGAAACAGGAAACAGGTAGGCCTCTATCTGCGTACAGCAAACCGACGGACAGAGACGATCTCCCCTCACTAGCTTCTTCCAAGAGGCAACCCTAAAACACACCCCCAGACACCCCAGTTATACTCTAAAAACCTACATGTCCATCCCACCATAGTAGCAACATTCTCAGAATCTCAGTCTCTCATTGGTCAGTTTAGGGGGTGTTCTAATCACACCACCATAGTCACGTCCATGGTTTCACAGCATTCATTGTTCAAACTTTTCTTCAATACGTAATCCACTTTCATGAATACAGCTTCCTTCCATTTGCAACATGTTACGAAAAACTTAATATTTTACTGTCCGCCTTTAGCAGCTTCCGCGGAAGAAGTTTGTTCACTTGTTAATGATTTCACGGCCATCCTTCCGTTACTTGGCAGACAAACAACGGATCACGAAGGTCATTGACATTGCCTTCTTCATCTCTCTCTCATAGCTCAAATTTTCAGCTTCCATTTAATTCTTCAGCTATTTAACCCTTGTCTCATCATGTAACCGATGTAAGCTCATGCAAGGTTCACTACGATGAATAAAACACAGACAATTATTAATTTCATGAAATATAATTTTCACTGTTCACTATCCCGCGTTATTCATCTATTAAAACATTAAAACACAGAAATCAGCATTATTATTATTTTAATTTTTCAAGCCGAACACAAATGCGGCCTAGTTTTCATGCATTAGTCCACGCATTAGTTTACGCATGCGCACAAGCATTTCCCCATGTTTTTATGTTTTTGCATGTTAGATTCACCGCACACCATTAGTAAATGTTACCGAGGAATTAATCAGAGCAGGTTTATTTTCTTAAACCCCTGCTCCATCAGCACACAGTCTCAGCCATAAAGGTAGGGGGTCGCGGCCAGCATTAATCCCCAGAACCTTCATTAACCTTGGAATGACAATCTCTCTTTTGGTCGATGTCTCCCTCCCTTTCTTATTCATTTTTTCGATAATACATTTCTGGCTGTCATCCAGAGGCCACTTCTGATTTTAACTTATATTAGAACTGTGAGAAGTCGGCCTGGTATATGCTGTCCACTAATTAAAGTGGGCACCTTGCACCAGTCCAAACGACCCTTATTGATGATTAGGTTAAAGACAACCTTTATAGAAAGCTATCCTAGTGGTAGCTGTGGAGAGCAGCCTTCAGGTTAAGTCTTGAAGGAAAGTAAAGCAGCTTGTTTTACCAGTATATAACCCCTTGAATGACCAAATGAAAGGAGAACCACACCAGGTATATATAAAATATATGTATTTATTACTAAACACTCTCTACTAACCTCTTGATGAGATTAGAGAACAAGTTACACAATATTACAGTACTAGAACGACAGTAAATAGCACAATACACAGTGGGCTCCAGGGGAGACCAAACCATATATTAAGAAAGTGGTATAACAACCCCGACTTGACTAGACACAGTGCCTAGAGCACGTAGAATCGCTGGGACCCCAAGGAACCACCCAAAGTAGTGACACAGGGGACCCACGGAGGACGGGTGCAGTGTGGGAACACAGACGCGAGCTACGTACAACTCTATGGGAAAGTCGCGGTTGGAATTTTAAAGATTAAGGACACTTAGGAGAGGACTTCAAGCAAACCCAGCTAAACATAGAAGGTTCTAAGGCCAGCACCCTTGAGAGTACTGAGGTACCCGTATTACCTATCCCAGAGGAGCCGGGTGCATAGGGGTCAAGTGGTGTCGGAAACCCTCATCGTTTTCAATGGCGTGATGCGAGAAAGTACTGCTGCCGTGGAGAATAAAAGTGTCCGGTGTGATCCAAGCCTGGATCGGAGATGAGAAGAACCTGAAAGCAGAGGGGACAAAGTCTGGGTCACTTCACGTGACCAGGAGCGGAGCAATCGAATGCCCACCGATGTTGGGTGCTTCAGGTGCGAAGAGGTGAAGCTTGACTCTGCAGGCACGGGGACCAGGAGACATCGACAACATCCAGGATCCGCAGACGAGCTGTCCCACAAAGGATGTCGAGAGCTGAGGGGTCAGTTTCCGGATTGGAGACCAACAAGCCTTGGCAACTGCAACCCACGGGGTCAGAGTAATGATGCTTCTGTGAGGACCAGCAAGATCCTGGGGACTCCCCAAGCAATGGAGAGTCAGGGCACATCTGGAGCAACCAGGGAAGCCCACTGAAAGTTAAAGTCGCCTTCTCAGGGACCCACAGGTCAACGGACCAGGGATCGCGAAAGGACCTCAAGAGGAATCACACAATACCAGCCCACGGAACACTCGTGGAGTGTAGGCCAGTAATCTTCAGTGGAAACACTGCTCGGGGCTCGTACTATAAGTAGCCCAAAGCACAGCCTCAGGGATTGCCTAAAAGTATATGCTGCTGCAAATGTGCACGGTGTCCAGGGGTTTGGGTTGCATGGTCCGCACGAGAGCTGCGGGTCTCAGGTTTGCTGAGAGCACTAGTCGGCCTCGGGGAAGCTTGGGCATCTACCTCCTGTGTTGCAAAATCTTCGGAGTCCGTCGGGAGCTGCGTAGATGCAAACCGGTCATGTGCATTGAGGTGCCTGCATTGCAGGGTAGTAACTCCTTTACTCCAAGGGAGATTCTTCAGTCGTCCAGCAAAGCGTAGATCGTCGAAGGTTACTTGGTTTCTGTAGCAGAGTTTAGTCCAGGTAATATCTAAAGTCCTGTAGTCAGGGTTCCTACTTTATACCCAAGGAAGGGGTGGGACAAACTCTGGGGACCCACCTATGGGAGGGTCAGGACAGAGGGGTGGCTACACCCATGTCCTTTGTCCAGTTTCACGCCAGAGCAGGGGCTGGTAGCCCCAGCAACTGGTTTGAGCTGGACTATGCACAGGGACACCAAATGTGCCCCCAGTACAGACATCAAAGCACTCTGAGAGTGCACCCACCCAGCCCCAATTCACTAAAGCCTGTCTGGGAGGTGGTCACACCTCCCTGTGACAGGAAACCTTTGTCAAGCCTTCACCTGCCGGAGTTTCGTCCAGCAGCAGGAGGGCAGACTTGTGTCTGTGGCTGGCAGGATCCATTTTGTGATGCCAGGGTTCTGTGAAGCTGGTACCGGGTGTACTGGTGCTGTCATATTTCTTCCTCTAGGAGGGAGGAATCATACCTCCCACACCAGTTACTGGTGTGGAGATATGATTCCAGAAGTTTGACACCAAACACAACATAATTCCTTGCAGCTGTTTTAAAGTTAGCATTTACCGCGAGGTTATAATGCACTTAAGAGTATATGGTTGGCTGCATCACAGACAACCCCGGAATAGTGGTTCCGAAGGCTGCAGAGGGGCTCTGCTCATGCATGGGCACCCTCTCACATAAAACCCAGCACCCTGCCTTCAGGATTGATAAGGCCTGCCATAGGGGTGACTGATAGGCTTATATGTGCAGTGATTAGGATAGATATAGTGAACCTATATCTAAGGAAGAGGTGCATGCACCACCTTACACAGGCTGCAGTAGCAGACCTGTTGTGTCATTTTGAATGGCCTCTCAGTGGTGGCATAATACATGCTGCAGCCCCTGGGAGGCCTCTGGGGTACCTATGCCCTGGGTACATAGTATACCATATACTAGGGACTTATAAGGGTACCCCAGAATCCAATCTTGAGTGTACCTAAAGTACATGAACAACCAATTTAGGGAGTAAGCAGATAGGCTGGGGTCCTGAATAGCAGGATCCCAGCCAAACTAAGTCAAAAACCAGCAAAACACCAGGAAAAAAGTGGGGGCAACCATGCAGTCAGATGCCACCTTCCTACATAACCCCCCCCAAACGAAAGGAGATAAGGCTAACCTTGCCCAGTTGAGCCTTTATTGACTAAGTGGCCATATAAGGAAGAACCTGCACTAGCATGGTTACCCCCTGTCTTATGGTCCACTAAGCAATCCCTAACCCCAAGGGTATTGGATGATCTCCACCATTTGGAATTACTACCTGTAGTGTGTTTTGGCAAAGTAAAAGGCTGGTGGGGTGTCTGAGTCGAGAAGTGAGGCCCTAATAAAGTTGGTCTCAGCTTCCACAGATCACTGGTCACCATGGAGGCCTTTCTTTCCATGACTGAGTTGTATCTGGCCCTAAGGGTCACAGGCTGCCTACAGCTGGGGGTTGGGTCCCTTTGGTTGGAACACGGAAGGGACATGGTAGGTTTGGAACCACTTGGTCCCAGGTTTGCCTTTGCCCAACAGAATCCATCTGGGGGAGGTCCCTATCCAATGGTAAGAGGAATCCCTCAGTGGGTTGAGGAATTTTCACCTGGCTAGGGCTACTAGACTGGGTGCCCCTAATCTGTGGATGAGGGGGTTCCTCTGGACAATGGGCCCTAAGGGGTCCACTGACCTCCCTGACCTCTGCAGCCCTAGGCTGATTAAGGTAGGATAGAGAGGGGCAGAATACCTGCTCCAGACTGGGTACCACCTTGGAAGGGTCCCCTGCCATCAGGGGTGTTGCCAGGCCAGGCCTGACCACCTCTGGGGCAGTTCCTTCACTAGGGGTAGGATCAGTTCCCTGAGGAAGCTGACCCTTACCTATAGTCTGGGGGAAGAAGACTTGTCTTCAACCCTTCTGCTCTCTTGTGGGGTAGAGTGGGCCATTCTTTCAGGCTCCACTTCTCCAAAATTTCCCTGGGATGGGGCTGAGGCCCTAACAGCCCCACCAACCTTCTCAGAGAGGCCCAACATTTTTAAATGGGCCTGGTATTCAACTTCAGCCCAGGCTGAAACCTCCAGATCATTGCCCAACAGGCAACCTACAGGCAAGTTTGGGGACACTGCCACTCTCTTTGGGCCAGTGACCCCTCCCCAGCTGAGATTGACTATGGCCCTGGGATGATCTGTGCTGATACCATCAATGCTGGTCACCTGGTACTTGAACTCAGGTAAAAGCTGTTGAGGGGGGACTAGTTTCCCTGTCCCCATGGTGACACTAGCCCCTGTGTCCCTGAGTGCCAAAGCTTTCTGACCATTGATCAGTGGCTCCTGTCTGTACTTGCCCAAGGAATTAGGACTTACAGTAAAAGTGGCAATTCCCATGCCACCATCACAGACTAAGGAGGCCTGTGAGGAGGACCTTGATAAGCTGGGGTCCACCTCAGTTCCCCATACCAACTCACCTAACTTTTTGGGAGCATTACTACCACCTGGGGGATTACTACTTGTAGTACCAGGAGGAGTGGTAGTATTGCTGGGAGGAACATTTTCCTTATTGCTGGCCTTAGGGCAAATGGGGTCATTTTTCCAGTGGCCAGGCTTCCTGCAGACATGGCAATAGGGTTTTCAGGGGAGGAAGGAGTTTGGGACCCACCCCCAGAAGAGGACCTTTGGGGCCCTGTAGGGGACTTGTCTTTTGATTTATCCCCACCTTTCTCTTGGGTCTTGGAAGAATCTTTCTTCTGGTCACCACCCTGATTCTTTGGCTTTACCCTGGTTCTGACCCATTGTCTGCCTTCTTTCCCAATTCTTGGGGAGAGGTCAGATCAGAGTCCACCAGGTACTGATGTAAAAGTTGGTTTTGACAATTATTAAGGATCTGCTCCCTCATAATCAAATTGTACAATCCTAAAAAGTCATGCACCTTGCTGCCATGTAACCAGCCTTCCAGAGCCTTAGTAGCACAATCTACAAAGTCAACCCAGTCTTGAGTCTGTGCCTTTTGGGTATCTCTGAACTTTAACCTGTATTGCTCAGTGGTTAAGCCAAACCCATGAATCAGAGCACTCTTCAAGACTTTATAATTATCTGCATCCTCCTCTCTAACAGTGAGGAGCTTGTCTCTACCTTTGTCTGCAAAGGAGAGCCACAAGATTGCTGCCCACTGCTCCTGAGGGACCCTCTGTACCTTACAGGCCCTCTCCAGTGCAGTTATCCATTTGTGGATGTCATCCCCACTCTGGTAGGGAGGGACAATCTTGTTCAGGTTCCTATGGTCATGAGTATGTTCTCTACCTGTAGGGACACTGTGGCTGCCACCATGGGACTCTAGTCCCAACTTCTGAGAAGCTCTCTGAAGCTCCAGGGATTCCCTATTTAAGGCCAATTGCTCTCTCTTGATCCTGAGCTTAGCTCTCTCAAACTCAAGCAGTTGGCACTTCTTCTCATAAGAGGACTCCCTTTTATGAGAAGCAGAGCTCCCTACAGATGTACCAGAATGATTAGATTCCTGAGAAGGAGATCTTGATCTTCTTGGTAGACTGTGTGTTAACCCTTCCTGGGGGTGTAAAGAGAGGGCCACTGAGGCCTTCCTCACCTGAAGGAAGAATTGGATTGTCCAGGTTAGAATCATCTTGATCCCCCTGGTCAGCATTGGAGTCCAGGTCATAGAAGTTTTCACTTCCTGGCCTTTCTTCCTCTGCTGCCCCACCCAACTTGCCTGCCTCATCAGACCCTGGGGTCTTTCTGAGGTCATCTAACAGCAAAGCCTCTATGAGGCGTTGAGTGCTTGCATGTCTCCCTGTCTTCAGTTTCCTAGATGTACACATATTTCTCAATTCTTGGAATGTGAGATGGTCATACCTAGTTGGCAAGGAGTCACTGACTTCAGGCCTTGAAGACATTCTAGTGTGGTGTGGTGTATGCACCTACCTCCTCTAGTGGGAACTGAGACTCTCTTGAGTTGGAGAAAGGGTGTGCTAGATCCTTGGCTTACCCAACTCTAAGTTCAGAAGAACTTACTTTATTATAGACTTGATTTATATGTACCTAAGTACCTTTAGTGGTTTTCAGTTAGTTACTTACTGAGATTATCTGGTAAAACAATAGCAAGCTTGAATCCCAACCGCTGCACACCAATGTGAGAAGTTGGCCTGGTATATAATGTCCACTATTTAAAGTGGGCACCTTGCACCAGTCCAAACGACCATAATTGATGATTAGGTTAAAGACAACCTTTATAGAAAGCTATCCTAGTGGTAGCTGTGGAGAGCAGCCTTCAGGTTAAGTCTTGAAGGAAAGTAAAGCAGCTTGTTTTACCAGTATATAACCCCTTGAATGACCAAATGAAAGGAGAACCACACCAGGTATATATAAAATATATGTATTTATTACTAAACACTCTCTACTAACCTCTTTATGAGATTAGAGAACAAGGCAAACAGTATTACAGTACTAGAACGACAGTAAATAGCACAATACACAGTGGGCTCCAGGGGGAGACCAAACCATATATTAAGAAAGTGGTATAACAACCCCGACTTGACTAGACACAGTGCCTAGAGCACATAGAATCACTGGGACCCCAAGGAACCACCCAAGGTAGTGACACAGGGGACCCACGGAGGACGGGTACAGTGTGGGAACACAGACGCGAGCTCCGTACAAATCTATGGGAAAGTCGCGGTTGGAATTTTAAAGTTTAAGGACACTTAGGAGAGGACTTCAAGCAAACCCAGCTAAACATAGAAGGTTTTAAGGCCAGCACCCTTGAGAGTACCAAGGTACCCGTGTTACCTATCCCAGAGGAGCCGGGTGCATAGGGGTCAAGTGGTGTCAGAAACCCTCGTCGTTTTCAATGGCGTGATGCGAGAAAGTACTGCTGCCGTGGAGAAGAAAAGTGTCCGGTGTGATCAAGCCTGGATGGAGATGAGAAGAACCTGAGGGGACAAAGTCTGGGTCACTTCACGTGACAAGGAGCGGAGCAATCGAATGCCCACCGATGTCGGGTGCTTCAGGTGCAAAGAGGTGAAGCTTGACTCTGCAGCCACGGGGACCAGGAGACATCGACGATGTCCAGAATCCGCAGGCGAGCTGTCCCATGAAGGATGTCGAGAGCTGAGGGGTCAGTTTCCGGATTAGAGACCAACAAGCCTTGGCAACTGCAACCCACGCGGTCAGAGTAATGATGCTTCTGTGAGGACCAGCAAGGTCCTGGCAACTCCCCAAGAAATGGAGAGTCAGGGCACATCTGGAGCAACCAGGGAAGCTCACTGAAAATTAAAGTTGCCTTCTCAGGGACCCACAGGTCAATGGACCAGGGATCGCGAAGGGACCTCAAGAGGAATCACACAATACCAGCCCACGGAACACTCGTGGAGTGTAGGCCAGTAATCTTCAGTGGAAACACGGCTCGGGGCTTGGACTACAAGTAGCCCAAAGCACAGCCTCAGGGATTGCATAAAAGCATATGCTGCTGCAAATGTGCATGGTGTCCAGGGGTTCAGGTTGCACGGTCCCCACGAGGGCTGCGGGTCTCAGGTTTGCTGAGAGCACTAGTCAGCCTCAGGGAAGGTTGGGCACCCACCTCCTATCTTGCAAAATCTTCGGAGTCCGTCAGGAGCTGCATAGATGCAAACTGGTCAGATGCGTTGAGGTGCCTGCGTTGCAGGGGAGTAACTCCTTTACTCCAAGGGAGATTCTTCAGTCGTCCAGCAAAGCGTAGATCGTCGAAGGTTACTTGGTTTCTGTAGCAGAGTTTAGTCCAGGTAATATCTAAAGTCCTATAGTCAGGGTTCTAATTTATACCCAAGGAAGGGGTGGGACAAACTCTGGGGACCCACCTATGGGAGGGTCAGGACAGAGGGGTGGCTACACCCATGTCCTTTGTCCAGTTTCACTCCAGAGCAGGGGCTGGTAGCCCCTGCAACCGGTTTGAGCTGGACTATGCACAGGGACACCAAATGTGCCCCCAGTGCAGACATCAAAGCACTCTCAGAGTGCACCCACTCAGCCACAATACACTAAAGCCTGTCTGGGAGGTGGTCACACCTCCCTGTGACAGGAAACCTATTGTCAAGCCTTCCCCTGCCGGAGTTTCGTCCAGCAGCAGGAGGGCAGACTCGTGTCTGTCAGCATCCATTTTGTGATGCCAGGGTTCTGTGAAGCTGGTACCGGGTGTACCGGTGCAGTCATATTTCTCCCTCTAGGAGGGAGGAATCAGTATGATTCCAAGGTGTTTGACACCAAACACGACATAATTCCTTGCAGCTGTTTTAAAGTTAGCATTTACCGCGAGGTTATAATGCACTTAAGAGTATATGGTTGGCTGCATCACAGACAACCCCGGAATAGTGGTTACGAAGGCTGCAGAGGGGCTCTGCTCATGCATGGGCACCCTCTCACATAAAGCCAGCACCCTGCCTTCAGGATTGATAAGGCCTGCCACAGGGGTGACTGATAGGCTTATATGTGCAGTGATTAGGATAGATATAGTGAACCTATATCTAAGGAAGGTGTGGATGCACCACCTTACACAAGCTGCAGTAGCAGACCTGTTGTGTCATTTTGAATGGCCTCTCAGGGGTGGCATAATACATGCTGCAGCCCCTGGGAGGCCTCTGGGGTACCTATGCCCTGGGTACATAGTATACCATATACTAGGGACTTATAAGGGTACCCCAGAATCCAATCTGGAGTGTACCTAAAGTACATGAACAACCAATTTAGGGAGTAAGCAGATAGGCTGGGGTCCTGAATAGCAGGATCCCAGCCAAACTAAGTCGAAAACCAGCAAAACACCAGGAAAAAAGTGGGGGCAACCATGCAGTCAGATGCCACCTTCCTACAAGAACATTGGAATGTTGAGAGCTCTATTGAAGACGATGGAGCAGCAGCAGCCTATATGCACTGGCATAGGCCCGCTGCTCTCAATATTTCAATGTCCTAATACACATCCTCTGCCTTTCTCTTTCCTCAGGTCTCTCGAAAATATATTAATTAGGCAGACGAAAAGAAAGGCAGAGGCCAGACAGGAGGACACACGCAGACTTCACCCTTCCCTCCTCCTGCAGCTCAGTTGTATTAGGGCTTCAAATGGATGGAGGGGTGAATGCTGCTCGGCTCCTGTGTCTCCCTGGCTTGGCTGAACTACAAAAAGCAGTTCAGCCATGCCTGGGAGAACCAGGGGCTGACTTCAGCCCCTTTTATAGCCCTTCTGCCTCTGGCTATTCCGGTTGTTAAAGGCCCTCTCCCTCATTATCGGACCTCACCTGTGGCTCGGGCCTATAACTCGGGTTCAGGGCCTTTAACAACCAGTACAAGGCTATATTATGTTTAGCTATACAAACTGTTGTATTTATTCTTCAGTAGTTAGGGTATTCTAGTGAGAAGGTATTTTGGAAAATCGCCATCTCTGAAGGGTCACCCCAAACTATTTGCCTCCCTCCTCATCTTTTTTGATCTTCTTTTTGTTGGCTTTAGGACTCTGGGCACTTTGCCACTGCTGACCAGTGCCAAAGTGCATGTGCTCTCTTCTCTAAACATGGTATAATTGGTTTACGCCTGCTTGGCCTATTTAATTTCCTTGTAGGTCCCTTGTAAAGTGATATACCATACACCCAAGGCCTGTAAATTAAATTATACTAGTGGGTCTGCAGCACGTATTGTGCCACCCACACAGGTAGCCTCTTAACCATGTCTATGGTCTGCCATTGCAGGGCCTGTGTGTGCACTTTACTGCCACTTTGACTTGGCATTTAAAACTACTTGCCAAGCTTGAAACTCCTCGTGTATTACACATATGTCACCTCTAATGAAGGCCCTAAGTAGCACAAAAAGCAGAGTGCTGTGTAAATGAAAGGTAGGACATGTACTAGTATGTTTTGCATGTCCTATTAGTGACAAACAGCCTATTTCATTTTTCACTACTGGGAGGCCTCTCCTTTCATAGGTTAGCATTGGGAATCCTTAATACACTTTTAAGCTGTTATTCCTGATCAGAGAGGAGTAGATGTTTCTTGTTTCATATATTTGGAATGGTAATGACAACTCCTCCTTACTAGTAAAGTTGGATTTGGCACTACTATTTTAGAAATGCCACTTTTAGAAAGTGGACATTTCTCTGTGCTTATCACTTTGTGTGCTTGGCAGCCTGTCTCCAATACATGCCTGGGGTGTGTGACAGCTACACTTTGTGCATTCCCTCTAGACAGCCACAACACAGGAAGGATAGGTGCGTCTGAGTACCCATCTACCTACATCTGCCTTCTGATGACCTTGCCTGGTCTGGATGGAAGGGAGGGGCTAACACTTCACTTGAAATGGCAGTGTCCTCTCCCCACAAAAAGGACTGTTTACCCTCCCCAGATAGCCTGGCAGGCAGAACCGGGTTGAAAGGGATACTTGTGCACTACACAGAGCTGCTTTGAAGTCACCTCCACATCAAAGGCACTTTTGGGTATAAGTACTGGGTCTCTGACCCTTAAAATCAGACACTGCTGGATTTTTAACTGAAGCTCTGCCAGAAGAATTGTTGTGCTGATTAAAAGACTCAGCTGGACTGCTGATCTGGAAGCCCTGCTTTTTTGTTTGTTGCCCTGCTGCCTGCTGCTTGCTGACTCTACTGAAAGAGAGCTGGACTCTGCTTTCCCTCCAAGTGGTCTCCAAGGATTTGTTGGCTTGCCTGCTGTTGCTTGAGACTCAGGATATCAAAGTCTCTACCCCTGATCCTGTGCATGGCTCACTGGAAGGGGCTCAGATACTTGCAACATGGATTTCGATGCATCTCCTGTCTGCGTGTAGCAGAATTGGTGCATCAACCTGGTTGCTGGAGTAAAACCGGTGCATTGTATCTGAACCAGCGCTTTGTCTTCAGATATCAATGCATCGGGCAGCGTGTCGCTGCAAATTGGTGAGATCCACGCATCCCCTCGACTGTGTGGCAGAATCCGGTTTATCGCTCGATGCCCCTCGACTCCAGCACCCGTTTTCAGAACTGATGCATCGCCTTCGCTGCGTGGAGAAGATCAGCGCATCCTGTACCTGCAGGCCTCGACATTGATGCATCTCACTGTTTGAGACCAGGAAAGGTACCTTGTTCACCGGGGCCTGCGTGGGTCCTGTAGCTGGCCGGGGCTCCATTGCAGTCAGCCCAAACTTTGACTTTTCCCCGTCCAGAGCGACCTAAAGTAACCTTTCTAGCGCTACTTGCTTCTATGCACTTTACTATATTTATTCCTTTCAAATTCAATATCTCACCTTCTATACATTACATTTTTGTTGTTTTGGTTTTGTTTTGTTCAGAATGCAATAATCAATGTTTCTAAACCTGTGTGGAGGCTTTTTGTGGTGTATTAATTGTGTTACTGTGAGAGTGTGTTGCACAAATACTTTACATATTACCTCTGTATATAAGTCTGACTGCTCTGTGCCAATCTACCAGAGGGTGAGCACAGGTTATCTTTTAGTGTGTATCTTGCTTGCCCTGACTAGAGTAGTGGTTCCTCCCTGGCCTGGGTGTATACCTCTGTCAACCTGGAATCCAATTTCTAACAAGGTCACAACACCCAATTGCCACATGTGCCATTCTAGGCAACACTATATTTAGGGTTGACCAAGTTATTTCACAGTTAACCAGTGCTGAATTTGTAAAAAGAAAGAGTGACAGATGCCCGCAGCCTGGGCTAATAAATGTTGCCTCGCATCAGTGATGTGAAGTAAAATGATGGGGCCCCCCTACAGAATGTGAAGAGAGACCCCTGGGTCTCTCATATCTCACATACATTCATTGGCCTTGTGCTGAAGGGGGCCACTCTGAAGGGTTTGCTGGCTTTAAATGGTTGTGGCTCCTCCTCTGCCACAGAGGCTGCAGGGTCTTGTTTTACGTTCCTGATGCATGTAGTCTAGAAAGAATGCACCTCACACCTCTTTAATCCACCAACAGACACTCCCTGCCCTTTTACCTCGCTCTTACAGGTTCCTGTTTCTCCCTTTGTGACCCATTTCCCATCTTTCTCTTCCTCCCTCTTTCTAGTTTGTGTATTTTTCCTTGGGAAATATCTGATGCATAAGTGCTGGTCCCAGAAATGAGCACAGGTGGGCCCCACCTGCAACCACCCCTCAAATTAAGCACTGCACTGGTTTCGGTGGGGCGGGCGTGTTTGCCGAGTAGTTAGCTGCATTTTGGGACGTGGTTTAGACAAACTGTAAATCCGAAGGTTAAACGATCATATTCATCAGTTATGGGGATTACATCATTTTATTTTGGCAGCCAATTCATCATTTTCAGTCTTGTCGAGTTCGCTTTGGATTGTTCTCACTGCACCTCTCTGGCCAGATCGAGAACACAGGCACTGGTTTAGCGCGGGTGGATCTCCGCGCGGTAAATGATGAATCACACCTATTTTGTGTTTTTCCTAACTGCAGGCACCAAGTGTGTAAGCGAACTGAATTCCTGTGCAACTACATGTTGCAAATGTGCGGAAAAATACATAACTTGGAGATGCCGTTGTGCAGGTTCATGTGATAATCATAGCCACTTTGGTCATAAATCTCTCAATAATTATAAGGTCCGAAAACCACAAGTGTCATTAGCAATGCACAGAAATTACTCTCGACAGGAGGAAAACATTTAAACAAACTTGACAGGTCAAGAATGGCTTTACATGCCACATCCTGTCACATTAAATACTAGCACAGCTGCCTCGTGGAAAAATCGAGGGATAGCAGAGTCTATGATGATGGTAAAAAGACAGATTGCTGCAAAAGTAGAGCGTTTTCACAAAAAAGAGTTTTGCTTTCTGGAAACGTAACGGATGATGAATTGGCTGACCAATCTTTGAATAAGCATAAAATGTTTGCGCTATTACTTTTTATTGACTCCCACCATCATGAACATCTGATAGATGTTACTGAATATTTATTTACGACACCAAAAGTAATCACAATAGATTAATTATTTTTTGATTTGTTTTTTAATTAATTAGCAGTTTTCTACAGTGCTAACAGATCGAGAGCACAAAATTGCTTTGCTAAGATTAAGGGACACCACCTTCCTGGGGCCGGCCCGTGCAAACTGAAAGTAGAGGTGCCATGCAGCCCCCCTCCTGGAGCCATTTATGGCTTTAGGGACAGCGACCCCTCAGGGCTGACTCCCTAACTCCTGAGGTTCCCACCCTCCGGAGATAGCAGTTTGCCTGCTCTTGGTGGGAGCTTTGACAGCTCCAGCCAAGCGAGAGAAAATGGTAACTCCGCCCCCAGCATCAGGAGCAGAAAAACTGTTCCCATACTCTGGGAGAGGAGTTTTTATCTGTTTTCTTGCCTGCTGTCAAGTGGGCAGGAAAACAGATGCAATACCGGCTCCAGCTGGAGGCGGGGAGCCGTTAGAGACCTTGGGAGCATTGAGCCTCCCCCAGCGGTTACCTGCGCTGCACACTGGGTGCACTGGCCGGGCTCCAGGGCACCTAGGATCAAGTGGCTGGGCCCCGGGGGGTATAGGGTCCCCGTGGCCAAACTAGGCTGGGGGAGGGGAGCCGCACAGCCCCCCATTTCTTTAAAACACAAAGGATCCTAACTTTTTGGGCTTGGGGAAGGCAAAGCAAGTGTGCTTCCTCTCGTATTCCACATTGAAAAACAAACTGAAATCCTTAATGTAGGTGAAAGCATTGTTGATCTATTGGAGTGCAATCTGTAATGTAACGACTGTGATAAGTGGTTTCCTTCTTGCTGTCTCCTGGTGAGAGCAGAGTCAATGGCTCGCCCTTTTAATTACCTTGAGCATACAAATGCCTAAAATCATCTGCAAGTTCTGCCTGTTTGGCCCCACCTCATTTTCCTTAGTAGTATACAAAGGTCTTGCCGCCTTTTCCCATGCTGATGGATGGCTTACCAAAAGGCCCCCGATCGCATTTCCCACTGATTTTGGTGATGCGTGTCATCTTTTTTAATACATTTTTTTTATATAAAGTTTATTTTATTAACATTCTCCAGTACAGCATACATCATCAATGCAGTATAGTCACATTACAAAGAACTCCAAGAGCAATGGCAGACATTACCAGCCCTCCTCCCGCTCCTTCCAAGTTGGTACGTCTCTCTGTTTGGGGCAAGGTGTACTCTGCACGTGTGACGTAACGGGGGCAGAGTCAGCCCGCGCTTTAATAGGGGCTTAATCCAGAGGATCTGCGCTCCGCAGCTTCTAGCTGCAAGCCTCAGGGATAGCACACTTCAGTGTCATTAACTTGTGTATGTGAGGGGAAGGGGGGGAAGATGGGCAAGGATTGCAAGCAAATTGATTCCTAAGGGGGCATCCCCAATGCCATCTGACCAATTCGTCGGCGGTAAGGGGTCTCTCGTTGGCGTCAGCCGCTTCTGGGTATGTGAGTAGATATGTGCGCAAGGGGTCCCAAATGTCTCTGGGTCTCGAAGCTGTGGGTATCAGTTCTGCATATATCAATGTCTGTTCTTGCCATAAAAGCAGGTCTCTGATCCAGTCCTTAAATTTAGGCGCCCTCCCCCTACCCCATCTACAAGCCACTCTCCGTTTAGTTAGCAGAAGGCTAAGGGCTACAAATTTCCGATGTGTCGGGGGTATATCTGCCGTATAGCCCAGAAGAGCGACTACTGGAGTCTGTGTTATTGTGATCATGGTCATGCGCGCTAGCGCCTCTAACACCTTCTCCCAATATAATCTAATCGATGCGCACTCCCACGCTAGATGCAGGAAGCCTGCGTGCCCCTGTCCGCATCTATCACAGGCATCACTGTCTCATAATTTAAACTTAAACAGCTTTGCAGGGGTGTAGTATAGTCTCTGAAGGTATTTATAATGAATAATTCTCAGTCGGCTATTGGCCGAGATTTTGCCCGTCTGCTCGCAGCAATATTGCCACTTCTTGTCATCGAGGGGTTCACCTAGTTCTCGCTCCCAATGCTCTCTGGCGTTCCCCGCATGTGGGCTAGTCTCTGCCTGCATAGCGTGGTAGATCTGGGACACCACATGGGCTGAGTTCGTGTTTTGGAGGAGCCTATGCAGCTGGCCCATCGTAGGGGGCTCAGCAGGATAGGCAGGAGTTTCAGCCCTCACACTCTGTCGCAACCGTATATACATGAACAAGTCCATCAGTGCAGGGTCCCTATTGGCAAAGAACTGGTCTTTGGTTAGAAACGTGCCATTTTTGTAGAGATCGCCCCATGTGACTCTGTTCGTACTAGTGACAAGTTGGCGACACTGCGCCTCTCGTGTTACCTCTAGGGCAGGATGACCAATCGCTGGGAGCAAAGGAGAGTACATCATGTCTATAGTCAATCGCTTCGCTATTTTCTGCCATGCAGTCACTGTGCCCTTCGCTGTGGAGGAATATACCTCCCTCAACAGTGCCTGTGTTGCTAAAAATACAGATAGTGGTGTAGGCTGCATATAATATTGTTCTATCGCCAGATGGGGCGTGTAGGGGGGGTTGAACCAGTAGGTCGCATAGTGCACCTGCGCACTAAGGTAATATAGTTCGAAGTCTGGGGCCTCAAAACCCCCTTGGGTAAATGGCAGTGTTAGCGTCTCCCACTTTAATCTGGGTTGTCGGCCTCCCCATGCCAGGCGTATCATCAGAGTTTTAAGGGTTCTGAAAAAGGTTGGCCCCGGAGAGAGAGGGATATTGTTGAATAAGTACAATAACTTGGGGAAGATCACCATCTTCATTAGGGAGATCCTGCCCGCCATGGATAAGGGTAGCGCTATCCATCTCTCTACGGCTTCCGTGATGTGGTCTATCATCCTTCCGTAATTGGCACGCAGGAGTTCCGGACCGTCTCTGGTTATTGTAATGCCGAGATATCGAACTTGTGAGGGCACCATTCTATGGGATAATCTAAGGGATAGGGGCGCATGGCATCAGTAAGGGGAAGCATTTGAGATTTCGCCCAGTTTATTTTAACCCCAGACAGCTCGCCGAATGCTATGAACTCTCGCAAAATTGGATTAAGGCTGGTCTGAGGGTTTCGTACATATAGCGTGATGTGGTCCGCGTAGAGCGAGACTAATACATGTTGAGTGGGGTATTCCAGGGCCCACTCGTGGTGCAACTGCCAAAGCCGCGCCGCCAAGGCGAACAACAGCAGCGACAGCGGGCAGCCCTGACGTGTGCCCCTCGTAATCTCTGTCCAAGGCGAGCTGGCATTATTTATTACAACTCTGGCACGTGGTCTCGTATACAATAGCCTTATCCAGGCCAGGAAGCTTTCCGGCATTCCCATTTGCCCCAGGATGCTAAACAGGTAGTCCCACTCCACTGAGTCGAACACCTTGGTGGCGTCGAGGAAGATCGCAGCCGCCTCCAGGGCAGGGTCCATATCGCGCATTGCCGCGGAGAGAGTGCGCTATTATGAGAGGTAGCGCGCCCTGGTACAAAACCAGCTTGGTCAGGTAGCACCAACGCTTTCACGAGGAGACTCAGCCGATTTGCAATTATTTTAGCCAATATTTTGACGTGATAATTAATCATAGAAAGAGGTCTGTATGAATTGCATTTATCAGCTGGCTTACCAGGTTTAAGTATGGAAATTATGGTGGCCTCCCTCATAGATGCCGGCAGTTCCTCCAATTCTAGGGCCTCCTCGTATACTTGTTTAAGTATGGGTGCTAAGTGGTCTATGTATGCCTTATAAAAGTCAGCGGGCAGGCCGTCAGGCCCAGGAGCCTTACCCGATCGGAGCTGCGTTATGGCTGCTCTGATTTCGTCTAACTCAAATGCAGCAAATAGGAACTCTCGCTGCAAATCTCCTAGCCATCCCAGAGCAATAGGCTCCAGGTATGGCTGCAGGGAGATCGGCTGCTGTCTGGTCGACGTATACAACGTGGTGTAGAAGATGGAGAAAGCCTGGAGGATATCAGACGTGTTTTTAACACTCCCTCTTTCAGGGGTTTGTTCCTCTAAAACGTAGCCCGAAAATCTAGGCTGCCGTATAGTTTTGGCTAATTCTCTTCCCGGCTTCTCTCCCTCCCCGTAGCGGCGAGCTTTGAAAAATGTCCCCCTAAATCGGCATTCCCTATCGGCTTCCTCCTGATATTCAGTTATCTTATCCCGTAACTCTGCGTGTTTCTGCGGGGATGGTGATCGTGTTATGTCCCCTTCAAGCCGCTGAAGTTCGCCCTCTAATCTAGCGAGTGACTGTCTCAAGTCTCGAAGCACCCCTCCTCCCTTTGCAATGCTCAATCCCCGGACCCTGACTTTAAACGCCTCCCACACAGTCATTACTTGCGCAACCAATCCGAGATTCCGCTGGAAAAAATTGAGTATCTCCTGTTCCAGTTCGGCTCTAAACCCCGTGTCCAACAGCATGGTGGGGTTCATGCACCAGCTAATATACGGGGTGTGTGTGATTGGTGGCGAGATGCACATGAGTACAGGGGAGTGATCAGAGTGGGTGTGCGCTAAGTGTTCCACCCCAGTCAGCCATGTGCCAAATCCCCTGGTGATCACCCAATAATTCAATCGCGACCAGGTTTTGTGTGCGGCAGTGTAGCAAGTGCCCTCCCTCCTGTCTGGGTACAGGTATCTCCAGGCATCCAGCAGTCCCCAGTCGGATAGGATGTCCCCTATTTGGCGTTGTGATCGAGTGTAGTGGTGTGGTTGCGGGTTGTGTCTGTCTAGTGTTGGGTTCAGGGTAACATTGAAATCTCCGCCCCACAGCACGTGTGTAGAGCCAATGTCTACAATCTTCCCCCATAGTGTAGCAAAAAACATAGGATCGTCAGTATTGGGGCCATACCAACTGACCAATGTCACTGAGTGTGACGCGAGCGCCCCCCACATCAATCTAAGCCGCCCCTGCGGGTCCGATAGCACCCCTGCGGGCGCATATGGGGTAGTTTTGTGTACTAATATAGCAGTACCGCGCGAGTAGGTAGAGTATGATGCAAAACAGCTGTATCCCGCCCATCTAGCCGCAAACCTCTGCGGCTTCTTGGGATCCAAATGGGTCTCCTGGATCATTGCAATTTGAATGGAGTGTCTATCCAAGTACGCTATTATTTGCCTGCGCTTCCTGGGATCCCCCAATCCCCGAACATTCCAGGTCAACAAGCGTATCTGGAGATTCGCGCCCGGGCTATGTAGCTAATAGAGTAGGTGTGTCTCGTATCTCCTCGCTAGAAGAAGTGCAGTGTTCCCAGTTAGGTGCATAGCGGGCGGGGCTGAAAAATGTCCGTGTGTTATCAGTGAGTGTACCTCGTATACCATTCTGGGACTTTGTAACATCGAAGTGTCGTACTGGTAAGTATTCAAACAAAACGTTCCTCAGTTCCCTCCCACCTCTCACCTCTCACATCGACATCCCCAACCTGTCATGAAAGAACATTCCCTCCCGCCCCGCCCAAGAAACTATCCGGTAGACCCATTGTCTTCAACGTCTATACCTGAAATTTGGGGCTCGCCCAGCGGGGGTAGCATCATAGGGCACATCCACCCGCTCCCCCTCTTCCAGAACACGGAAGGCAGAGGGGGCGGGGTACCCGGGAACCAGTGTAGTATGCTTACACATCATGAATTGCAAAACTGTTCAGCCGTATAAATTGGAAAGGATAGTTCGGTATTTATGTAAAGCTAGGTAACCTTCAAACAGTCGGTAAATGCCATGGCATGGTCTCCCATTCCGGATATGGTCGTGCGCGGCGCCATCTTCTTCAGGCACATTCAGTCATTGTCTGAGAGTTAGGCAGGTGTTCTAGCTGCGGTGTCATCAGCTTCAAGATTGGATCTCGGTTTCTTCACTTTCCGTAGGTAGTCTTCCACCTGCTGGGGGTTGGTGTAGAAGTATTGCTTGCCCTGGTGGGTTATCCGCAGGCGCGCAGGGTATAACATGGCATAGTCTATCTGCGCCTGTATAAGCTTCTGCTTCACCACCGCAAATTTCTTTCTGGCTTCTTGGACAGCGATGGTAAAATCCGGATACAGAGCTACAGCATGGCCATCGTAGGTTAGAGGGGATTTCGATCTCGCCACTCTCAAAGCCGCATCAAGATCTCTATAGTTAAGAAGTTTGGCAATGATAGGTCTAGCTGGGGCTCCGGGGGGGGAGTCTGGGACCCAGTGATCGATGTGCCCTCTCCACCACCAGTAGGCTCGAGAAGGCCTCCGGGCCAAAGAGTCCATGCAGCATTCTTCCACATAGTCTTCCATTTTGCCTGTATTGGCACTCTCAGGTATTCCCAAAATACGGATGTTATTGCACCGAGAGCGCGCTTCAAGGTCTTCATTTTTAGATGCTATAACCATCAGCAGCTTATCCGTCTGTGTCATCTGCTTCCCGGATGAGGTTGCCGTGTCTTCTAGGTCCGAGATCCTATGCTCCGTCTCCTCGATACGAGCATCATGCTTTTTAAGTTTCTGAGCCATGAAGTCTAGTCGGTTGCACATACCATCCATTTTGGCTTCAATAGAGGCCAGACTGTGCTTCACTGTCACAAGCAGGGCTTTCATGTCGTCTTCTGTGGATGTCATGGTTTCAGCGTGTAGTCCCGCAGGTAGTTGTTCAGTGTCACTCTGGTGTCGCGGCGTTCTGCGGGCTTCAAAGGGCAGTTTCTGCTGCTTCGGGTCTGTTTTGCCCATTGCGCGCCGGTGCGTCGTAACCGCTTCGTTCGGTAGAGATCTCTATGGGCGTAGAGGTCAGCGGATGCGGCGCGAGGGTGCTATGTCCAGGCAGTACTCTCAAGGGTCAAGATCAGTGAGGTGTCCTTGTAGCGCTAGGTTGCCTGGTAGATATAGATGGGCGCCTCTAGAGCTGCACTGTAGAAAATCACTGTGGTATTGGGGTAGGCACGCCCGGCCGCTGCAGGTGGGGCACAATGGAGTTCAGGATGCCCTGTCAGAGCCAGGGACTTAACCCCTTCGATGCTCGTGACGAGCTCAGCTCGTCATGCTGCGCGGTCGCGCTGTGCGCATGACGAGCTGAGCTCGTCACGACCACACCCGCGATCGGAATGTCCAGCACACGAGCGGAATTCCGATCGCGGTCAAGGGGTTAAAGCCAGGCTCAGGATCCGCCGAGGCGCACGGGTCACAGCCGCAGTCTGTCCCCTCTCTCTGGGGTGCAGGGGTAGCTCTGGTGCTCAGTTACCTGTCCACACGCCCTCCGTCTGTCACAGCAAGAAGAATAGACTCAATGGGGCCTGTGCCGGTGTTGCCAGGAGGGGCCGGCCCCACAACGTCAGAGAGAGTGCCAGCTGGGTTCAGAAGAGGGGGCCTGATATCTTCTATGTGGATGTGTTACTGCCGTAGGCTCTGTACAGTTCATAGAGCCATCAGTATCTGTTGTTGGAAGTGCGTGCAGTTTATATTTAATATTATGGGCGGAGCCCCTCACAATCCCTCTGTACAGCGCTCTGTACGCGCCTCTGCCAGGCCGCTCAGGCCGTCGCAATTCAACAGGCCTCCCATGCCTGGTATGGTATTGACTAGGCCTGCGCCTTCCACCTCGGCCGTATCCTGGTCTGTCTCCACAGAGAGGTCCCTGTCTCTGCGCCCTCCACACTTCAGGAGGCTCTCCCTGTGCCCCGCTGCTTTTCCTTCTGGCTCAATGCCCCTGCAGCATGTACCTGGGGGTCAGCCCCTGTAGGCCTGTCTCATGCCACGGAGTCCACAGCCATAATTCGTGCGGCCCACAATGTCCGGAGGCGGGGAGCGGGTCTCCTTCGCTCTTCCGATCTCTGCCGCAGCCGATCCCCACAGCAATCGATGCCGCCGTCAGCCACCAGGAGGCTAGTAATATTGCGGGGCGCCCCTCACGATCCCTCTGTGTGTCTCTATCTACACGCTTCCACCTGGCTGTTCAGGCCGTCACAATTCAGCAGGCCTCCCTGTGCCTGGTTTGGGGTTGACTAGGCCGGCGCCTACCACCTCGGCCGCATCTCGGTCCGTCTCCACATAGAGGTCCCTGTCTCTGCGCACACCGCACTGCAGGAGGGTCTCTCTGTGCTCCGCTGCTTTTCTTTCCGGCACAGTGCCCCTGCAGCACGTACCTGGGGTTCAGCTCTTGTCGGCCTTTCTCATGCCGCAGAGTCCACAACCGTAATTCACACGGCCCTCAATGTCCGGAGGCGGGAGGCGGGTCTCTCACGCTCTTCCGTGCCCTGCCGCCGCCGATCTCAGCAGCGATCAATGCCGCCTCCGGCACCCAAGAGGCAAGTCCCCTCTAATTGCTGACAGTGAGGAGAGATGGTGACGCCGCCACAGCCGAGGGCGTACGTTCCCGGCCGCTCAGCCACGCTGTCTCCACATCAGGACGGAGCTCATCTTTCCTTCGCTCCCGGCAAGGTGCCACAGCCACCAAACACAGTTTCAGGTGCCGGAAGCACTCCTAAGCGCAATTCTGAGTGCGTACTCGTAGTATCTCGATGCGAAAGCAGGATAATTGCGGATATTAGTCCCGGGCCACCAGAGCCTCACACGGGTGCGGCCATCTTGGTTTAGCACCCTCTAGCGCCCCCCTAGTCGTGTCATCTTTGCTAGATGAGGATTCATGTTATCACGGATTTGTGGAAGAAGACACTGCAGGAACAATTACATTGCCAAAATTACATGCACACAGGTTACTGGAGACATTACCTTGTGGTCCTTTCTGCAGTTGTAGTGTAGAATATGCACTAAAGATTTACCCAATGAGGTAGCACTTACTAATTAACCAGTAGAAAGTGCTCCAGTTGGGTAGACATTTTCGGCAAAACTGTGGACTCTTCTTGGAAAAAACGAAGTTCCATTATGGCCCTGATGCTCATTTCGCAGAAATTAAACCTCAACGGGAAGCACTTACAAATATAAATATAGCAGGTGCCCCAGTTATAGCTCCACTTCTGTAAAGCACAAATGATTCTAACTTCTTGGGCTTAGCGAAGGCAAAGATTGTGTGTATCCTCTCGTATTCCATGTTGAAAATCATCTGAAATCCTTACCTTACCTTACCCTGAGTATGCAAATGCCCAAAATCATCTGCAAGGTCCTCCCATCTAGCCACGCCCTGTTTTCCTTAGTAGCATGCATAGGTCTTCCCACTTTTTCCCACATTGATGAACAGCTTACCAAAAGGCCCCTCTGCACATTTCTCACTGATTTTGGTGACATGTTCTTGATGGTGAAGAATATGAGGACATCTCCACCAAACTAAGAAGCACTTACTTCATATAGTTAAGAGGAAGTCCTCTTGTTGGCAGAGAATTACCTCACCTCTTTGTAGTCTCCTTGTCTTCTCCACAGGATTATTCATGTTATCACAGATATTGGGATAAAGACGCACAAGGAACAATTACATTGCCGAAACACACACAAGGTCATCGGAGACATTTCCTCATTGTCCATTATGCAGATGTAGTGTAGATTATGCACTGGACATTTACACAATGAGGTAGCACTTAGTAATTAACCAGCAGAAAGTACTCCTGTTGGGTAGATATATTGCATACAACTGTTGACTCTTGTTGGATAAAGGGGCAGATGAGTTTCTTTCTGATCCAGTCACTCACACAGCTACTGACATACCCACACACCCGCACAACCACTCACACACCAACTCACAGACCCATACAGTCACTCACACACCCATTCACAAACCTACATATCCACTCACACACCCTTTAACAGATCCATGCAGCCACTCACACACCCACAAAATCAATCACATACCCAGTCACACACCCATACAGACACTCACACACCCACTCCGACACACACAGACCCATACAGCCACTCACAAACCCACTCACACACCTAGTCACCAACCCATGCAGTCACTCACACACCCACTCTCAAATGTTACAGTTATGAACTAAAATTTTAAAAAACATAGAAATTCACTGAAAAAAACAAAGGTTACAGGGATGTTATATTTAGGCTCAGATTTTACATGTACAAAACCATAGAAACTCAGCAGTTATAGCTACCTGAGCTAACTATGGGCGAGTGAGTGGGTGTGTAAGTGGTTGTATGGGTGTGTGACTGGGTGTGTGAGTTGTTCAGTGGGTTTTGTCATCAGTGATGTCATTTGAGATGTCATCAGTGATGGCACTGACCATGCCATAAGTAATGTGATATGTGAAGTCATAAGCAGTGCATTGCAGGTGCATCAGTTATAGTTAAATCAGGCAACTATAACTACTGAATTTCAATGGTTTTGTACGAGTGAAATCTGAGCCTAACTATAACGTCTTTGTGACCTTTATTTTTAGGTTTTTTCAGTATATCTATATATATATGTATGCACACTGAAAAATCCAAAGGTTAAAGTAACATTATAGTTAGGTGTCATAAAAAGATCTGGTGAATTTCTGTGTTTTTTTAAAATTCAAAATGGTAATATATATCTATAGGCATTGCGTGGTAAATGCCACATTGTAAAGGCTGTTTCCCGTGATTACTTGCACGCTTCCATTTTCTATGCCAAATAATTTCTGAAGCAGTTTTTGGAACGTTTTCTACTGCTTAACCACTGATTAATAGCTTCAAAATAACACAAAAGATTGTGAGTTATCTAGCCAATGTTTAGAAACAGTAATTCAGCATTCGGTTTCATATAATGCCTTGAATCCTAATTTAGAGCCAACAAAGAAGAATGATGGGGCTATTTCAGTCACATAATAAAGAGCATGCCATTTATTGTTTCTCATGACATTACATGAATAATTACTTTTCTCATTAGCAAGTGAGGTGAATTTAACTTCATGAGACAATAGCAGGAGCTCCAACAAAAAATAAATAAAAAGGCTTGTATCAAATCAGAAAATAAATAGCTGATAGCGTAAATGCTATATTATGTTTGTGTGAATTTATCAACGTAGTCAGGGGATGATGACCAATCTACTGCAAATGAGTTATAATTAAGGCTCCCGGTTTTCCGTTTAAACGGATTGTTACAGATAAATACAGACGGAAAAGTATTTTTCTTTTGTCTGTATTTATAACTTATAAACGGGAAAATACTGACAAACTGTGCGCCGCAGCTGCCACGCTCCTCTTACTAATCCACACCACTTAGGCCCCTTTAAGAGAACTGCTAAGGTAGAAGCACAAAGCAGCAGGTGGTGGTAGGTGTTGCATGTTAAAGAGGTGGGGGACGCTGTAAGAAATGCAAGTACTTGACCTTTAAAGCAGCACTGTGTCCATTCTAGCAATGCCTTATAGGCGAGCACGAGGTGTTAATGGGTGCATTAGGAGGCCGGCTCACTGATAGAAATTTAGGCATCATCTGGCGGGGCTTGCTGGGGTCAGCGCTAATAAGGTAGCCTGTGAGTACAATCAGTGGCGGCAAGCAGAGAGGCCTGTTAGCAGGTAGTGGTGTGCTCGACAGCAGGTGGCAGGCTTTGAGGAATTAAGAAATTAACATACTGCCAGTGTACAAACATTATGGAGACCCCGTTTAAAGAAAACACGAAATTCTTTTTTTTAACTGTTTACATGTGGAAATGAAGCCGCTTCTGTGCAATTAGCTATCTTCATCGAGAGGTGTGGATCGCAGTCTCGTTCCTTTTTTGTTGTTGCCTTTGCAAAAGTAATTTCCTATGCTCTCATGCCTTCTTCATTCCTTTTCTAATCTTCCTCATTAACGCTGCGCTTGCTCTCTGCATCACAAAGGGTTAGAACAGGTTGCAGGTAAGTTTCAGGAGAGATTTTGTATGCCATCACAAAAACAACTATTTCAAACATTGCTAAAACAGAAGCTGTATCCAACATCCCTTCCTCCTAGAATGCGCTGTTTAAGAATACCTGCTTAATCTGCCTCAAATGTCAGTACAATAAATGCACACTTTAAAAAAAAAAAATAGAATGTTCTGTTTTCCAGTGTTTTCAATTTTGTTTGGTAACTTTCTAAGTGCGTGCAGTCGTTACAATCTCTCCATGGCCCCTCTCGCATAAATGTGAAAAAATACTAGCTGCAGCAACTTCATTTGCTTGTGACAAAAATAAATGTGGATAAATACAGATAAAATGACCAAAAAATAAATATGGATAAATACAGACGGAAATGGTAAAAAAATAAATACCATAAAACCGGGAGCCCTAGTTATAATCTGTGTTAATTTAAGTTTTAAATCACGCTCTGATTAAATGTGGCTAGCTTAGGCCACCATATCTAATGGTAAAACAAGGGAAATGAAGCACTGATAAGGATGACATCTCCCATCCCATTCCAAACTTTGTGAAACATGTTGACAGGTTTCAAGCACACGTTATACATCTTCCTATCCTGGGGATAGACTGATTCTTAGAAATTACTACATTTCTTAGAAACAAAAAACTTAACTTTCCACATGTGATGGGGATAGTGTGGTTTGTTCTGCTAAGCCTTTTCGAAATTACATAATGTCTCATTTGACTTTAAAATGTCTGTCTGTAGATATGAACGTATAGCATATGTTTAAAAAAAAGTTTAGGTGGTCTGAACCATAAAACATTTCTACATCGCTGCATTTTCGTTCACATCTGCCAAAAAAGGGAATACGGGGAGATAAGGGCACATCTGATCTCTGGATGTAATATACGGTTGTAGAAAGAAATGCAAAGTCATAATTCGCCACTTACGATAAAAAGGCTTTAAGCACATATTTAAAAGCTGACCTAACAACAACTACATACCTCAAAAATGATAATATTTAGTACTTGCCAAATACAAATAAATCTAATTCCTTATAACAAAAATTAATAAAGATAAATGACCTTGTCTATCAAAAGATTTTGAAGTCACAAAGTCTGTGATTTGAAAAAAAAAATGACAAGCCTTGGCAAAACCCTAAGGTCCTGATTACAAGTAAAAATGATATTTATTGCACCTGAAAAATAAGAATACTATGTGGTACGTTATTTATCGGGTGAAATAAATAGCACCTATTACGAGTTTGTGGGGAATAACATGTGGATTTTGGAGATTAATTCGCCAAAATCTGCATGTTATGTTTACTCGTTAAATTTCAGCAGGTTTGACCTGCCAAAATGTGACAAAGGTTGAGTTATTTAACACATCTGATAATTATCAGATCAGTTAAATACCTTCAAACCAGTAATTCCGACAGGTGCGTACACAGAAGTTAATGCACGAGTCAGGATACCCCTCACAACTTGTAATCAGGCCCTAAGTCGCAATGCACTAAAGATACATTGTGAACGAGAAATGTCTTTGCTAGTTTTATTGCAATCATTGTAACTGCTTGTGATATGGAAAGACGACAGGGTGTGCAAAGCTGTTTCCCCACCTTGCTAATCTTAATTCTTTGTGAGTGCAGTTACAGGTGCAAACCATTGATAATATACGAAGGACTACATGTTCTACAACTGGTAGTAAAATACTGATCACAATTTGAGGCCAGTATGTTTGTGACCAGTGTAGTAATTTGTGAAGCAACCTATGTACTAATGGTTCATTTTGAAAATGACTGATTCATAGTGGGTCGCAATTCGACCTACCTCATGAATATTAAGGTGGTAGGCCACAATTTGTGACCCACTAGGATTCGCTGCCATTACAGGGATGGTGGCTTGCTGAAGTCAGCAGACCTCCATGTCTGTGATTGCTTTTAAATAAATGAATAATATTTTTTAAAGGAAAACTGGATGCATTTGAAAATGAAAAAATATATATTATAGTTTTTTTAAGGACAGGCAGTGGTCCTTTGTACCACTGTCTGCTCTTAAAATTGTTTCTTTAAACATTCTCGAAGGGGAAAGGGGTGCCAAGGGGACCTATTCCTATTTACAAATGGGTTGCCACCAACTTTGGGTTGTTATTAAAGAACAAATGTTTTGCAACAGCATTTTGGTCGCAAAA
Organism: Calotriton arnoldi; assembly: GCA_963921515.1. Lineage (NCBI taxonomy): Eukaryota > Metazoa > Chordata > Amphibia > Caudata > Salamandridae > Calotriton > Calotriton arnoldi. The sequence continues at coordinate 696,506 of CAWUFW010004008.1, read as the reverse complement.
CATTAGCACATGCCACTAAGATTTGGTATTTGGAAGGGACATCCTCAACACACCCCTTCCAAACACTGAATCATTATAAGGTCACAAAAGCAAATTGCGTTTCTGTAATGTGTTACGAAATCGCAAGTTGTGTTTGATACATTAGAAAAAGCCTTTTTGCATTTTCAAATGGCCCTATTCTTCGAATTTTGCGGATCAGGCCATTTGCAACTACAAATATTCTTTGTACATCTAATCCTAAATCTCCAAAAGGTGTAATATTAGAATCACAAGGTGGAAGCTGTCTATCATGGACAGCTTCCACCTTGAGATTGTGAACATTGTCTTGAGCAATGAAGAGAGCACACAGCATTTCTGGAATAATTCTCTAGTTCCCTGACTGCCCTTTGTATTTGTCATGTCTTGTTTTTTTTTTCAAATGAAGTCCCTGTCCCTGTAATCATAAAACACAAACAGGCATTTTGGGAATGTGAATAGAGGAACAGAGCATTGTGCTCCTCACAGGGCTCCATCCCTGCATCCTCAGTCCTTGCGTAGAATTTCCAAACTGAATCCTGCTGCATTAATGTTAACAGGACAGGATTCTGCAAATCCTGACAAATGGTTATTTTTGTTGTTTGTCAGATTTGCATATTTGTTGCAGCACAAAAAAATTCTCAGCAAACCTGTCTCTTTATGCACAGTGACTGCTTTACAACTTGTGAGTAATACATTAGGCTCTTGAGTACTGGCTAACAGCTAAAAAAACAAAACTCCTGGGCACGTGCTCCAAACTGGTGAAAAGAAATGCCGTCAATGAGTTATAGCATCATTAGTATGAGCTTCTAGGACTGGGCAGTAAGTACTAATCCTGGGGATCGTATTAAATATCAGGAATGACCTTCAATCACATAAATACTAAAGGCAGTATTAGATCCAGTGATAAAAGCAAACTTACTCGAACAGATGCAAAACAGTGCACATGAAGTTGTGATCTAAAGAAAAGATTGGAAACATTTTCTCATGTATAGTTCAACAAAAATATCAGCACAGACCAAAGTCAAACCCCAAAAAATTCTCATTTTACTCTACTCAAAAATTGTGTGAACATTTTATAGTTCACATAGAAAAGATGCAGAAGAAACCAGTCAATGTAAGTAACAACAAACATTTTCATTAGGACTTAGTTGCATTCAATTGCAGCCATCTCAAGCTACAATAGAAATGTTAAATCCAATTCTGAAGCTTGCGAAAAAACATCTAAAACCAAGATAAGACGCTACCACCATGCTATCAAAAAGGAAAAGAAAATGAGTGAAACCAAAAGGATCATCCAATAGGCTTAAATATATTAGATGTCCACATCTTAAAAACTATTTGACAACTTCTTAGATCGTTCAATCCCGAAAAAAATGAAAATTAGTGAAGCAATCAGAAACACAACAGAAATCCAACCATTTTTCATCAGATAACCCCTGGGCTCCAAGACAATATGTAATTCTTTGAACAAACAAGCTCAAAGAAGGTGCAGTAGATAGGTAACTGGATTAAAGTGTTTAGCTAGCAATCATAGCATGTATAACTACATGGATTGATAGTGCTTCACAACTTCTGTGCCAGGATTCACCTACTTCATTAATTCCTCTCTCCTCCAAAGAAAACCTCTGAATCAACTGAAGAATTTCAGAGCTTTAGTAACCTGACATACTTATCCAATTTACAGATGACACATAGCGCATGATTACGATGTGGGTAGGAGTTGCCTCCGACCGACACCCTTTTGGTGGAGGAACCGCCTGACCAAAGGTCAGCGGTACTGCACACTGAATTACAATATGACCGCGAAACTCCCATAGGTGCCCCTCAGATGCAGAGGGCCAGGGGGGAAGATGGCCCTGCTTGGGGCCCAAAATGTCGCTTTCTGACAGCCTTTCCATATCGGAAAGGCAGACATGGAAAGGCTGTTGGAAACCGACATCATAATCCCGACAGCGGAAACTCCGTCCTTAAGTGATTATGAGGAGTTTCCGACCGACCGACGGGCTCCATGAGCCCATCAGAAAGCGTTGGTCAGCCCTTCCGACTGCTGCCTCTGACCGCACACATCGTAACGCGTCAGTCGGACCGCAGCAGTAGATGCGGTTCGGTCTGCAACCCACAAGCTGTCGGTTGTGGTCCGAACAGCATTTTAATAAGGCCCTAGGTGCGCTTTCTCCCATGTATGTTCTTTGAAACTGGTAACCTCACAACTTTAGGACTTTATTGAAGCCAATGAGTACTCTATGGCTGAACATCATGTTTCCTAGCTTGCTCTGGAAGTAAATTGATTTTAACAGACATCAGAAAGATTTTCTCTTTCTCTAACCAGTTGTTCTAACCCTGCTGGGATGTTCAGCAAGGTCCAGCAAAGTCAATCAACAATAATTGTTATCACAGCAACTAAAAGTCTTTAAAGGGAAACATGTGGGGTACCAGAAGGAACAGCCATCTCCCTGTTGTTGTTCAATGAATTCTAACTTACACCATTCATGGATCAACACCAACTGCAGCTCCACATCTATGCTTGTGACACCTGCAACACCTGTTGCTGTAAAAAGAAGTGGAGGATCAAGCAAACTTCACAGTCTTCCAGGATGATGTATTTGCTGGATGAAGAAATGCCTCACATTCCTTTAGGGTTCCACAATGAAAAAACCCTTGATTGTGAACAGACAAGTCTGCTTTCACTTACTTCTTCAAAATTCCAAGGCAGCCCCCATTTGAAGTTAAAGTGTGAGAAACCTGATTTTCCTATGAGAATCCTAACTCTCCTCTGACTCACTAATTATGGCAGTAGGCAGAGGAATGAATCAGCAGCTAAGCCTGGGCAGGAATATCCTTTCCTTTATGCTCATGGACCATCATTTGATTTTGTGAGTTATTTCAAAATTTTCATGATTGGAATACTGTGATACTATCATTGTCAGCATTCTCAAGTAACTGATGACAAAACGTAGGGGATTGAAATCAAAGAAGTTATGCCACAGTTTTGGAATATGAGACCCATGTCCAAAATCCTCCATTTAGTACCATTGGAACAAATAATTACATTCAACTTCTGTGAACAGTACACAAAGTCTTCTAGGAAATTGCATGAGTGGTTTCGAAAATAACCACCACAAAACATATTAAAAGTCTAATCATTTACTTAGAATACAATCAAACTAAGAAAACGCAGGAAAGTTCTCAGAACTACTTAATGGAAATATATCTGGGTTGCAAATAGTAAATTAATTTCTCCCTCCCTTTGGGTGTCCACAAGGGGCAACCAGGTGATGCAGAAGAAAGAATCTTTTTGTCCTCTTGCACTATGAAGTTGTATTGACTACTGGGCTATATTTCATAGCCCATGATTTTCTTGATCCATCGATTTGCTTAAGTGAATGTCTGGCCTGAGACCCACTAAATAGCCTATGACTTCCAAGTAAAAATTAGCAACACAACTAAAAGGTTGTAACAAATGGACAGGGTAGGCAGGAAAGACAATGCGTTATGAGTAGTCTGCAATTTATTGACAGGGTACCACTGTTGCTAGTATCCTCAAAGAGAACCAATGCACAGTCAACCACTGAAGAAGAAATATAAAAGAAGGGTGCCTGTTCTACCTGTCCTTGCCCTTCATCTTTATGCTGATACAAACAAAGGCTCAACATGTAGAGAAGCAAGGAAGAACAATGCCATGTAATGGACACAATCACATTAGATGCAAAACAGTCAACCAGAGATGGACCACGGAGTGTGCTTGTCCTCAGATGTACACAAATAAGCATACCAAGGTAAGCCTCTGGACTGTGAAATCAAAATCCATCAAAGGCACACACACCTCTCGCATATAGAACATTCCTAGGAGTCTACATAACCAAAGCAAGAGGATACCATAGTGCAGTATTAATTTGTATATAGTTGGAGTATAATGTATATGTTTTATGCATACTACATAATATCAGATGTTTAATTTTCCATACCATAAGCACTTCCTATTGTAGCTATGTCCTTGCACGTTATAGGTGAGATTTGCACATTGCCCTTGTATGTTTCATAGCCCTTGCACTGAATCACTTATTTTGATGATTTTCAATCTTGGCAGACCATATTTTCTTATAACTTTCTTTTTCTGTTCTGTGGCATGCAGTGTACTGTGGTCTGTGAATGCTTTCACATTGTTATTTGCCTGCAGTTATGCTGGACCTGCTGTGGTTCTCTTCAGGGTAGATGATGCCAAAAGTGTATACCAATGTCCCTATTTGGTAACATCTAGAGGGCTTCTCCATTTCTTGATGTATTTATCATTGCGGTTTCTGTGATTGTGTGTGTAGAGAGCAATTGAATAATCATTCTTTTTAAGAAATCTGTGTCCTCTGTTACAGGATGTCAATATTCAGAGAGCAACATCATTGCTATATTTAAGGATATGTACTTTATTGATTTGCATTTCTCACTTTGTTGCGGGTTTGGCAATATTTGGGAAGCATTTCTTTGTCTAGCAAATTATAAAACGCAAGTGTTTGTGAACATTTGGACAAGCATCAGCAGTCACTTTGTGGCATCTGTGTTTGCCAAAAAAGCTGTTTATTCAAACATTTAAATTGACACCACGGACTGCTTTTAGCCCCAAAGCCTCCAGCTTAAACAAAAATGGTTCAGTACGCAAATACCAAGTTTAAAATATTGTTTGATCATGATATAATTGTCATAAAATTGTCACTACAAAAACATTGTGTGACATGATAGTATTGTTTATAATAATACAATGGTGTTTAATGTAGATGGTTCAATGTTTTATTTGTAATGTTTAGTAATTTTGTTGTTTGAAAATGTTTGTTATGTGTTTTTTTGTTTTTTATCTTGTAATTTTATTTTCTCAGTTATGGGTTATTTCGTGATTAAGATGGGTATTGTTTTATTTAAAAGTGATTAGTTGTTTGTTTAAATCAAAATTAGCCTATCTTTTAGTGATTGTGGAGTTTATTCGGGTACCAGTTGGGAAGTGTTTTAATATGATGTTAATATTATTTTAACAAGAAGAATGTTTCAGGGCATACAAACGTATCAATGTTGTACATTTGTTTTCTGTTTAAAAAATGGAGTACATTTGTTAGGGTTGTTACGATAGGTGGGTAGTGTTTTTTCAAATTTTCTTTAAATAAGTTAGGTTAAAACATTGTTTTCATGAAATTGAAATTATGTACTTTAAAACAATTTGGGGGTTTTGTATTTTGGGCTGTAAACTATAGATTTATGGTTACCCTGTAACATGGATTTATTGGGGGTTTGGATGGGCAGTGTTTTGATAATTGCTTAATTTTTAACTTAAATGCTTTGGGGTTCTTTTATGATTGTATTCTTCGCTTCATTTAATTTGAAATGAGGTATTCTTTGGGGTATGTTTACATTTTGATTTTGGAAACAGTAAATATATAAGAAGTATTTATGGGCTATATATGAGCTATATTTATGTTGTGCTTGTATTTGTGGTACATTTACATATTTTTTTAAAAATGTGTAGGGTTTCTAAATTGAAAGAACAATACTTAAGAACCACACATTTTATTTTTATAAAAATGTAAATTAATTTGATGTTTTATGATAAAAGAAATCCAAATTAACAAATGCATGTTAGGCAGAAGATCATATAGAACCTACTCTGCAAATTATGCACTTCTATCAATGTTTGTGAGACTGGAGCTAGAATAGTAAAATTAACCACCCTAATTTATGCATCCCTTTCCCCAGTGTATTGGGATTGAGGTTAATAAATGTAACCCACTAATGTATGCACTGTCCCCAATGTTGGTGGGATTGAAGTTAGAATAATAAATCATACCTTCCTTAATTTCTGTAGTCACTCAAATGTTAGAATAATACATTTTACCTCCTTAATGTTTGCATTTTCCTTCATTGTGAGAAAGCGGTTCATTATTTGTAGTGGATTGATGTTCACCACAAGTATTAAAGTCACTATCTTGTTAGGTTCAGGCAAAGGCGTCAGTAACTTCAAAAGTTTCAGTTACAGTCAAATTCAAAAAAGTTTCTAAACTCCAATCTGAAAAGAGGCTTTGTAATTTGTCTGGGGAAAACTCTCCTGCACTAGGGACAAACCTAACATTCAATCTGACACTGTGGAACGATCAGTTGGATACTTTTTATGGTCGGCCCCCTTGAAGCTCAGGAAATCTGGAACAAAAGCTTTGAAAAAGTTCCTAAACTTATTTTGGTGTCTAAACAACCACAGGAGTACACATCCAAGGCTCACGGTACCCCAGGAGTAGCATTTGGAGACTCCCAGAGTCTCAGGCATGTGACATTCTTCGCAGGACTGTTCTCTTCAGTTTTTTGCACCCAGGAAATCAGCAACATGTTTCACATTTCATTGAAAAAATACAATATAGTCAATATCGTTTGTGTGGTAAGCAATTCTCTTTATTTTTCTTCACAAATGAAATTGATTTTCAATATAGCCATTTGTACATTAAATTTGACAACACATTTACTTTCAAATATTCTGTAATTCAAACATTATCTCAGTCATCACATTATAGCAGGCTGCTTTATAGAGGTGTTTTCTGAATAGTGTGAACCAAGTGAGTCTTTTTGCACACCAAGTATATTTACTTGGTTGCAAAACTTCTTGATAAACAATTAACTAATATGTTGCTCCAAATATGTGAATCTCAGTGGCACTAGGTGGTAAGATTTGTTGAAGTCCTTTAGTGACCAATAAGGGAGATGGCAAAATGGCCACGGGAGGGTCGAACCTGTAAGAGGCTCCTGGCTAGGGATCAGCTTTTGTCATAATATCTCAGCTTAGCCGTCCTCCATTACTTCCATTGCCTCATTGTGAAGTCAACGCTTCTGGCTACCTCTGTTTTGGACCTAAGAACCATCTTGATGCCCAGGGCAGTGCCCGTTTCCTTGTTCCTGACTCCCCCCAAAGCTGGGCCTACAAAGCGGAGGTGCGCCCCCAGGGAAGATCCAAAGGCTGCAGACAGTCCACAAAATGCGACAGATACATTTGTGAAGCCGGCTTCATGGTCACTGCCGGCGCGTGCAACGCACTCATCCTGCTTGCTAGTGACCCAGGACCACGCGTGCAGCTACGAAAATGGGAGGCCACCAGCTTGTGAATCGTGATGGTGAAAGGGGTCCTATCATCCCTCTTATGTCCTGTGACCGACTCCAGCACTTCTCGCAGCAAGGTCCTCTCGACGCTGGAGTGCTGAGCCCAGCCCATCTGTGCCACCCATGAGCATCGGACCTGTAGGGCTAGCTGGGGTTTGCAGGCACTCTGAGCATTGCTCTCCCCTTGCTCACCCAGAAGACGTGGTCTGCACACATCTGGAAAGGGAGTCCCGTCTCTCCATTGTCCATGGTTTTCTTTTTTGGTCTCTTCTGGTTTGACCCCACCAACACCTCTCACTCCCCTAACTGAACAGATGCCTCTGGATTTTCACTGCCCCACAGCCTTTTTTCCTGTGGGTGGTAGGTGCCGATATTGCCCTGCTCCCTATCCGCTCGTGCTTTGAGTTGAGCAACCCTTTGCAAAGACGGAGCCATATCGCCGAGACTGCCGACTGGCCTCATTCTCCAGGACTATTTTTGCTTTAGTGGTTATTGTGAATTAAAGGAGCTGTTACATCTAGCACCCCACCCCCCTTTTCACATGGATCTGAGGCCCATCAGTGGAAAGGAGGGAGTCCTTCACTTTGGCTGAACTGGGTGAGGGTACATGTTCACCCCTCACTTTGATTCCATTTCCTGTTGCTGCCTTCTCAGCCCAACAACTCGGAGTAGACATTGCTACAGCTACTGATGTGAATAGTTTGCAGTTGCGACCGCCACTCCCCATTTTGGCTACCTTGAAATAGCCACCGGGCCCTGTCCCTGAGAGTCAGGGTTGTCATATTGTCTCTGGCTTGAATTGCCCGTTGCACCACTGTTTGGTTGAACCCTGCATTAAGGGACTGACATTTCCCTAAGATTAAAGCTTGCCCTTTAAAGATATGGCTTGTGCATTCTCCTGAGACAATGGTCTATTAGACTTTACGTAGCTCTTGCATAACAATAAATGCCCCTGACATGCTAATGTAAGTATGCTATCGCCCACACTTAACATCAAAGGAGTGGATTATGCAGTGGTCTAACAACTGCATGGCTAGAGGAAGAAAATAGCCATTTTGCTGGACAGAAGTACAATTATTCCAGTGAGGCCAACACCTTTATAATAAAGCAAAACACAATGGAGAGCATCAAACTAAAGCTGCAAGTAGGCAAATATATCACATTTTCCTTTCTGTTTGCAAATACCACCAGAATGGTGGACATGCAAATTTGTGCCAGCACACCTAAATAATTCCGGAGAGCAAGGTCAGTGTGCACGTTGCCTGGTGGGCCCCCAGTCTGCCTGGGACTAAACTGGGACTGAGCAGCATCAAGAAGAGGTTTTAAACAGGAGTCACCCAGGGCCATAAAGGATGCAGCGTGGAAGTCAGATGTGAGGAGAATCCAGAGCTGCAACTTGCGCCTGACCCTAAAATGGCCACCACTGGGGACATTTAAATGGGGAAGCTACCACCCTCTCACGACAGAGAAGCCCGAAGGCCCTCTACAAGGTCTCCAGCGCAAAAGCACCACAATGCATAGATGTCGGTCACTCCAAGGGGCTCCCTATTATCAATGAAGGCACTGCGAGTGTGGAGACGACGCATCTGCCCAGGCAGCATCGTTTCATATGGTGCGGTGAGTGGATCGCGCCCGTCCCCCACTCTAAGACGGATTGGCTCAATGGGCAGCTGGGGGTGTGTTTCCCTTGTGGCACAGGTTTTGTGAGTGGCAAGCGGCTCCAGACCTCGCGGTGTGCGAGCTCTTTATTTATTTACTTGGGCATATACTCTACAGCTGGTTGGGATCAGGAGCATTATGAGGAACGGTCAGCCCGCCTCAGGCTAGCAACGGCAGCTAATCAGATCCACGCCTGGCAGTGCCTGACCCCAAGATGGCGGCCCGACACGCTGCCGAGGATCTCCTAATTGAAGGGGATGCCGCATTAAAGTGCCTCTGCGGCATCTATAGCTCCGCAGTGCAGCATGAGGGATGTAAAGAAGGAGGGGATCGTGGCCTTCCCCATAGGCCATCAAACACTGATAGCGCTCAGCATTGGGCTACCGCTTCTGGGAGCAATCCCCCTGAGGACTGATAATCTGTCTCTTTCACCTCTCCACTCATGGGGCTAGCGGGAGGACGAAGCGGAGGGTGTTTCCCAATTACACCGGGACCGATGGGACCGATGCCTTCGATTGAACTATGATGATGCCCCATGGGCGAAAACTGAATCTGTTTGTACTTACTGCTGAACCCGAGTACCATTGGCCGTTACCCGGTGGAGCTGTCCTATGCAGCTATAGAGGAGTCTGGCTATGGTTCACCCCCTCGGCCGTCACCTACCCAGCCGGACATCGGACATTGTTTTTAACAGTGCTTCACGGTCTTGTCTATCTTTCAATTTGACTGCTTGTTTCCCCTGAAGTTCCTTCCCCCCTCTGGTCTGTCTGACGCTACCTGCATTCCTTTCCCCCTGTTTACCTTTCCCCCTCTACCTTCCACTCCACATAAGACATTTTATCTTTGCTATGTAACGCGAAAATAACTTATGTTATCGTGTAATCTCATGTTTTTCTACTGCCTGTTCTCACCGCAGAGTCCGAGCAACCATGGCCGATGCCCGGTGGAGCTGTCCTATGAAGCTATAGAGGAGTTTGGCCCAGGTTCACCCCCTCAGCCGTCACCTACCCAGCCGGACATCTGACATTGTTTTCCTCGCCTCCCCGCTATGTTTCCTTCCCTCTATCTTTCTCCTATGTCTATACTTGGAATTTGTAACTGAAGTAATCATGTAATCTGTAACTTGCTGATCATCATGTAAAGCGCTCTGATACCTCCGGGTTTAGCCAGCGCTATATAAAACTTTGCAAATAAAATTCAGTTTAAATGTTATGTTATGTAACGTTATGTTATGTTGTTATGTTATGTCATGGTTTGATTTGTTGTTATTTGTCTTTTAGTGCATATTCGTTCTCCTATTACAAAGGCTAATGGCTCTCAATAATGCAATTTGTTATTATGGAGATATGCACCTATCATTCTTTGCTTATACGATTTAGGTAATAGGGCTACAATTAATATTTCAGTGGCAATGCTACTTATGTCACTGATAAAATGTCCTCTTAACATGGTAAAGAAAAAATATTTTAATCTAGTAACTGATGTAGTAAGCTTATACATTGCATCTGCTGTAAATGCAACAACATGTGTCGTATGTGGGATGGTGTCAAGGTTTCTTGCAAGTAATTTCTAGCAATCATATGCATGCGTAAAGCGCCAATCAGTGGCATAACCTGAATAGAGGTAAGTAGCTATCAATGATTTAGAATGTCTACTGGCAAGGGGTTCAAACCCCCAGGGGCCCACTAGTCCATGAATATTGTTTTTTACTGCCTAACAAGGGTTTCTATTTGAATGAACGAGCGATATTTTCATATCGTTCTTGATGTCTCATCGATAGCCCATTTGTTGAGTGGCAAGTGCACATTTTAGTAACTTTGTTAAACCGCTGCAATGCATTTTGTGAAATATATGAAGTTTTGTATTTCCTTTACGTCCATAGCAAGTTCATTAAAATATTGTGTGCCTCCAGCGCTGTAGTTGCTCAGACAGATACAGAAGGAAAGGATGTTCCAATAAATAATTTATAAGCGTGCCCTAAACTTTGAAAAGCCCCTTTAGAATATAGTTTCTCCTTTTATTGTCTGAACAAGTACTCCTTGTTCCAGGTCACCAAACTGGCTGCACATTTATTGTTCTTTCGCCCTGAAACCTCAAATACAGAGCTGCAGGAAAGTAGGGGGGCATGTTACCTTCATCAAGTACCAGGGTGGAATGCTTCTTTCTCAAAGCATCCCTCTTCCCCATTACAGTGATTAAAATCATTTTCATCTGGTGCCAACCGAAGGCTCATTCCAGGGCCTCAAAGAAATACTGTAAACACTCGAGTTCCTTTGTTTATCTCCTTCCCGGTGCATAAGGGCCCTTTGTTATATCTCTGTCTCTGGGAGGGCATGCCATTGTTACAGGCAGAACCTTGAAAGCCACTTCAGTGCTTTCATCTTTATCTTGTGTTTACTTATAAAGGGAATTACAGTCTCCCTCTGCTAGGACAGCATTAACCACCGAAGGTGCACCCTTAGCAAGAATAACTTGTTCAAGCTTTATTACAGCAAGGGTATCTCACTGCAAACTATTGCAAACAAACCGGCTGCAGTTGAGTGATAACCGTATAGTTATATACATCATAGTGATCAGGTTTGCTAATTTTACTATATAAAACCAATTAACATGCAAAGGTGACACCTTTACTCACTATTAAAGAAAGAGAGGATGAATTTTGGCCTGGATGTAGTAAATAGATTTGTATGTGAGCAGGGTCGGACTGGCCTAAAGGGCGATCTGACAGTGCCCGAAGGGCTGGTCTGACAGGTCAGTGTGTGGGCTGTGTTTTTTTTTTACTATTTGTGGTTCTGTTTTTATTTTATGGTTCCCAGGTGTTTACTGTTATTTTCTCAACGAGTACCCAATACAATGCCTGCAGCAAGCTCAAATCCATGCAGTCTCCCACACCTTGCAAATCAGCTATACAGCTTCTCTTTACATGTTCAAAACTTCCCCGATTTGCAAACATGGGTAACTTTTTAGCTATTTTGAACACTAATCTTGGTCACTTTTATTTTGGTGTCCGTGTCACAAACCAAACCTTTGTGTGAAAGCTGTCTCTGCGCAAGGTGGCCGGCTATATGCTTGCAGAGGTTCCAACTCACAATGGGTAAAACATTTGCAATGCAAACTACTGTTCCCACATTGCCCTCTTTCCAAGTTGCAAAGGAAAGAGAATGACAATGGTTAGTGACCACCTAATGTTGACCTGCAAGGAATCATTTCGACAGCTGATATATTCACAATTCATTGAATGGTGAGCACTTGCCAGCAGCAGACTAACCATTGGCAAAGTGAAAGTAGTCCATAGTGTACAACAGCCCCTGGCCAGTGGCAAGCATGGCTGCCTTCTCCCCCAAAGCAGTAACGCAAGCATCCACAAGTAGCGGCACCCCCCGCCCCCCTTTTTTCCCCAGCGCCTTGAGACCCTCGCGGGTAAGTAGTGCGCTCTACAAATTCTGTGATTGATTGATTGATTGAATAAATATCATTGCCCCTATGATCCCTGTAAGTCACAAATGTTCTAATGCAGTTGAAGAGAAAATGTGTAAGCAGTCGGTTGTAACCGTCCATCTTTGTCTAAACTCCTGAGCACAATGATATGGGCATGCAAACGTCGCCTTGTTTATGTTCATATTTTGGAATTTTTGCATTTACTGTATTGCATGGAGCTCCTGCGCTTTGTGACTACTATATGGCAGGTAAGCGGACTGGTGGCAGCATTGTGCCAACACAGCATTGTGCTATGAATCGGCCCATTAGTGCACATGGGCCTTGATTCTGAGTATATGGTTTAATTCTGACACTGGTCCAAAGTTCTGTTTTCACAATGGTCTGATTATTTGTTTGTCAGTAAAATCCGGCAGTCCTATTTTTCAACCAAAACATTTCGGTAGATCTAACCTGCTCAAATTTACCAGGTGAAAAATGCCTCATAAATACTGGAACGTGCAACTTTTGGCACGATAAAGATATTTCATAGATTTTGCTCCGACTGAACCTCATCGACAGACACATATTGTTGGGTCATTACTCGGTTAGAAATTCCCATCTCTTCTTTTTTATATGACGAAAGGGTTCCCCGAATTTAAAAAAAATACTATTCAACTTTTCTTTTTAGGTTTCTCCTGCACAGCTCTTAAGCTGTGCTTGTGAAATCTATTGTATTAAATATATATTTAAAGGGATTTATATCCCTCCTTTACTTCTTATTGTTCCTTGTGCTTGTCACTTTACTTTTCCCCATTTCTATTGGTTGTAGGCATTCTATTTCCTGTTTTTCCGTGTGTGTTCACCGCTAGACCCATGCCCTCACCACATCTTCAACAAAGCCAGTACAGCCATCGCGCCCCATCTCCGGAAAATAATCAACATCTCCTTCGAGACAGCAACCTTCCCGGAAAGCTGGAAGCACGCCGAGATCACCGCCTTACTCAAGAAACCCAAGGCAGACCCCAAGGACCTCAAGAACTTCCGACCCATCTCTCTGCTCCCGTTCCCCGCGAAGGTCACCGAGAAAATCGTCAACAAACAACTGACCCGCTACCTCGAGGAGAACAACATCCTGGACCCTTCCCAGTCCGGCTTCCGCAGCAACCACAGCACCGAAACCGCCCTCATCGCCGCCACCGATGACATCAGGACCCTGCTAGACAACGGAGAAACAGCAGCCCTCATCCTCCTGGACCTATCAGCCGCCTTCGACACGGTCTGCCACCACACACTATGAACACGCCTTCACGACGCCGGGATCCAAGAGAAGGCCCTGGACTGGACCACATCCTTCCTTTCCGGCAGAACACAAAGCGTCCGCCTCGCCCCTTCCGATCCAAGGCCACCAAGATCATCTGCGGCGTACCCCAAGGCTCCTCCCTCAGCCCAACGCTGTTCAACATCTACATGGCACCCCTCGCCCACGTCGCCCGACAGCACAACCTCAACATCATCTCCTACGCCGACGACACCCAGCTGATCCTCTCCCTCACCAAAGACCCTCACACCGCCAAAGCCCACCTCCACGAAGGAATGAAGGCCGTCGCCGAATGGATGAGGACCAGCCGCCTGAAGCTGAACTCGGACAAGACGGAGGTCCTCATCCTTGGTTCCAACCCTTCAGCCTGGGACGACTCCTGGTGGCCAACATCACTGGGAACAGCCCCGCCACCCACCGACCACGTACGCAACCTAGGGGTCATCCTCGACCCCACCCTCTCCATGACTAAGCAGGTCAACGCCGTTTCCTCATCCTGCTTCAACATCCTCCGAATGCTCCGCAGGATCTTCAAGTGGATCCCCACCGAAACAAGAAAAACAGTCACCCAGGCCCTCGTCACCAGCAGGCTGGACTACGGAAACGCCCTCTACGCAGGAACGACGGCTAAGCTCCTGAGACGGCTGCAACGCATCCAGAACGCCTCTGCACGTCTTATCCTCGACATCCCCCGACGCAGCCACATCACACCCCACCTGAGAGACCTGCACTGGCTCCCTGTCAACAAGAGGATAACCTTCAAGCTCCTCACCCACGCACACAAAGCACTCTACAACTCCGGACCAGCCTACCTCAACAGACGACTCAGCTTCTACACCCCCACCCGCCAGCTCCGCTCGACCAGCCTCGCCCTCGCCACAGTCTCCCGCATCCGGAAACGACCGCCGGCGGCAGATCCTTCTCCCACCTCGCCGCCAAGACCTGGAACACCCTCCCCACCAACCTCCGACAGACCCAAGACCTACTGGCCTTCAGAAGACTCCTCAAGACCTGGCTCTTCGATCAGTAGCAGCACCACCCCCCTCTTCCCCCAGCGCCTTGAGACCCTCGCGGGTATGTAGTGCGCTTTATAAGTGACATGATTGATTGATTGATTGATTGATTGATTGATTATCAGTTTCCTATCTGCAAAGTACTGTGTTCATCCGCTGTGGTGGAACTTCTTTTAAGTGTCTCAAGCAACGATCGGGAAAACAAAATAAAAACAAGAGCTACACCCCTGCTTTAAAGTTACAGTGCTGCCTGAGTGCCGTGGGCTCAGCGCACTGTGCTGGTCTCAGTGGAGACCTTGTGCATCCAGTTCTGGCACAGCACTTAAAAGTCTCCCCGGGGCAACACGCACTCATCAGTCTCTGGCATTAATGGCACAGTACTAGAATGGTTCACTTCCTTCCTTCAGCACCGTTCGCAACAAATTAAAATCAACTCCTGCCTCTCGGTACCAACACGAGTCAAACTTGGAGTCCCGCAAGGATCGATCCTCTCATTATCCCTCTTCAATCTCTTCATGGAACCCCTTTTAATTATTCTAAAACAAGCAGGGGTTCAATACCACCTTTATGCAGATGACACAAATATACTACAAAATCAAATCACCCAGTGACGTCCGACACCTCAATGTCACGCTAACCAAGATCCAAACCTGGTTTAACGCAAACCACTTAGAGCTGAACCCGGACAAAATGGAATTAATACTGTTCTCTCCGAAAAGTAACCACCGACCTATTCAAGACTGGCTCAAGAACCTTGATGCTCTAAACTGCTCCCTCGTCCTATCCGACTCAGTAAAGTCACTAGGCATTACCCTGGATAAGAACCTGTCAATGAAAGACCACATCAAGAACTCTGCAAAAGGTGCGCTTTACTCTCTAAAACACCTCAAGAAAATTAAACCTTTCATTCCCCAAGATGATCTCAAGACAATAGTATAATCCCTAGTCCTTTCTAAACTGGACTATGGGAATGCCATCCTAACAGGTTCACCAAAAGCTCACCTAGCCCCACTAAGGTCAGTCCTTAACATGGCAACTCGACTCATAACTGGTGTAAAAAGATTTGAACACATCACACCTACCCTCAACACACTCAACTGGCTTCCCATGGAAGGTAGATGTATTTACAAACTGGCCTGCATCACAAACAAGGCCCTTCACGCCCAATCCCCCAACTACCTAAACAGCAAACTGGTAAAAGCAGAATATCCAGAACTCTGAGAAGCACCAACTCACTTCTTCTCATCCCCCCGAAACTGAAAAGGAAAACGACCCAATGCCGATCCTTCTCTGGTAACGTTCCCAGAATGTGGAACGCACTCCCTATTGACCTCAGATGCAACCCCTCCTTCTCTTGCTTCAAAAAGGACCTGAAACTCCTGCTCCTCAACCAATACTTTACCGACCAAGTCAACCAACCTAGGCATCAATAACCTAATGGACTCCCCTCTCACTTTGACCTTCAAGGATGGTGGTTATCTGACTGTTTCAACCACCTGCGTTTTTCTACTCTTCACTGAATACATAAGTATTATGTCTTTGCTTATATCTTTATGCATCCTCATGTCCTGCGATGTAATGCAATTTTTTTCTTTTCCTTTGTGTATGTAAAGCGCTCTGATACCCACGGGTCTAGCTAGCGCTATATAAACCTTTATAAATAAATAAAATAAATAAGTCTCCCCGAAGCCGAAGCAGACACTCACTCTAATGCTCCCTTTTGTAGCAGAGGTCAGCACTTGCAGAGACCACGCTGCAGCCATATCAAACGTATTGAGCATGTAGGAAGAGCGAGCTGCGGCCTTCGCAGCTGTGCGCCTGTCTTTGCTTGTTCTTGAAATGTCTCTACTAGGAAAGGAGAGGGGTTGAAACCCATCATTGTTTTCCGTTGTTACTCTAATGAGCCATTGCACATAAAAGATGTTGTCGTCGACAGCGTACCCACATGCATTTGATCTCAGGCAATTCCACTGCTACATGATTGAGCAGCTATGTCTGTAAATATGTGTCTTCTGGCGCCACATGCCAGCACATTGAGCACAACAGGGATTCTCTTGTTGCAAAAACAGCAGCTCTAAATGATTTTTGGGACCTCTCTTGTCAGAGTCTAGCACTTTCAGCCACTTAACAGCGTGGCATCAGGGCTTGTACTCAGCAGGCTGACACCTTATGATCTCTGAGGGGCAGTATTTGATGAAGTTACCAGTGACTCGCTGTTAAGTTATTCTGCGCCATCAGGGCCCCATTCATCTCAGATGGACTCATACAAAAAAATATGAAGTCCTGGACTTTTTTCATGTACTGCATCATCCCCCCCATTTACAGCAGCTCTCTTATAAAGGTAAATTGTTCTGGTGCAGTATTAAAGCAAAAGGTGGTCATCAAGCCCTCTTGTAAATTTATGTTTATTGGACTCTTTGCAGATTTCGGATTTCAGTCATCACTCGGTGACAAAGGATGGCCTGCTGTGCCGATTACCATTTAAAGTATCTCAGGGGATACCTGTGGGTCTCCTTCCACCTGGGGTCAACCCCCCCCACCCTCTTCTCACCCCCTTCCTGCTGTCCGGTGTTTCTAACCCCTCTCACCCTCTTAGTTTTAGCTTGGCGAGCAGTTGAGCAATATAAATTAAAGAAAGTGTGAATGAGGCAAGAGGAGTTCAATAGCATCAAATAAGTAGAAAAGTAGTGGCAGGACTAATGTCTTCCAAACTATGAACCTGTTTAATCAATGGATAACAAATAAAATGCATACAAAGGCCAATGGCTATTCCATTACTGAACTCTGTGCCACAACACAATGCTGTGCCACCAAACTTGCCCATACTGACACTGCCAGGGGATCTCCTTACAAATGGGCATCCATTGGGCATAGCAGGCACCTTGAAGATGTTACTTGGGGGGGTGGTTTAGGGAGGGGTGGGTTTGGTTTTGGAAGGAGTTTTCATAGACTTCTCTGGGGTATGGCTGGGTTTAGGGAAGTGGGGATGAGGTTTTCTAGGTGTGATTTGGAATGTGGAAGGGATGAGTTTGTTTTTGAGAGGGGTTTTCTTTGACTTCTCAGGGGTATGGCTGGGTTTAGGGGGGGTGAGGATGAGGTTTTCCAGGGGTGGCTTTGGATGTGGAAGGGAAGGGATGGGTTGGGGTTTGGGAGGGGTTTTCTTGGTCTGCTTTGGGGTATGGCTGGGTTTACTGGGGTGGGAACTAGGTTTCTCAGAGGTAGTTTAGGCTTTCGAAGGCATGGGGTGGGGTTTGGACGATTTCTTTTTTACTTTGGGAGGGGGAGGTTGGCACAGGGGAATGGGCAATGGCAAACAAGACATCTTCACGGGGAAAATGGGTAGGATGTTCAGAAGGGAGTTGGGTTTGGGAGGTAGAGGAAGTGGAAATGAGAGGTGTGTGTGCTGTATCTACTGTGTGTTCTGTAGGTGTCTGTTGTGTGGGTGACTTGAGCATTTGCATTTTTTACGTTTCTGTGATGTTTACATGCTGGGTGTTGTGGAGCAGTCTGTGGCTGTTAGTGTAGTGTCTGCATGAATGATGGGTGTTGTGGAGGGGTCTGTGGCTATTGGTGTAATGTTTGTGTGAAAGATGGGTGTTGTGAAGGCATCTGTGGCTGTTGGTGCAGTGTCTAAATGAATGATGGGTGTTGTGGAGGGGTCTCTGGCTGTTGGTATAGTGTCTGTATGAATGCTGGGTGTTGTGGAGGAGTCTGTGGCTGTTGCTGTAGTGTCTGCATGCATGCTGGGTGCTGTGGAAGGGTCTGTGGCTATTGCTATTGTATCTGCATGAATGTTGGGTTTTGTGGAGGGGTTTGTGTCTGTTGCTGTGGTGTCTGAGAGTATGTTGGTGGTGGTGAGGGGGGTGAGTGTCTGGTGAGTGGTTGCATGCATGCGTTTTTATGCAGTATTTTTGTATGTGTGTATGTATGGTGCTTGAGTCTGATGAAGTGTGTGTGTGCGTATGTGTGCGTGTGCTTGGTACAGGTATAGGAATAGGGAATTTGGATGGGGAAGGGGCAGGAGGTGGGGTGGCAGGTTGGGATGGGTGGAATGCTGCTGTGAGTGAGGAGGCCAGAGCCTGAAAAGACCTCTTTAGGCCAGACATGGCACAGTGGATGCCTTCCAGGTAGACCACCATCTTTTTCAGCTGGCTGCCTTGCGCCTGGATGGCATTCAGTACCGTCTGACCCAAAGAGACGTTTCTCAGGAGGTCAATAACCTCCTCACTCAGAGCAGTGGGGGCAACAGAGGCAGGGGCTGAGGTGCCTGCAGCAAAGGAGACAGCTCCCCTCTTAGGAGAGTTGGGCCGACCAGCTGATTGGTGGACAGCAGGGAGGGTGGCGATGGAACTGGGGGTGATGGACAAGGATAAAGGTGGAACTAATCCTGTGGGGTCTGCCACCGCTTGGGAGTGTCCACCAGAGGAAGACTTGGATGAAGATGAACTTAAGCTTGTGTCCTTCATGGTACCCCCCACACCCTCCTGGTCACTGGGTCCCTCCGTATCTGCTGTCACGTCTGGGACAACTGTGACCAGCTGTGTGCACACCGACATTTGCCCCTTCTCCTTCGCCTGCCCTGGATGAATCTGAAATTAAATGTAAAATAGGTATATTGCAACTGCTTTTCCACACCTGACAATCACATATCAGCAGAAAACATTTATTAAGTGCACATATCACACCAGTTTCATGGTTCACCATATAGGCTTCACCATTAGCACATGCATGCTTGTTACATAACCTGCAAACAGTTGGCTCCACTTATGTCATAACCCCAGACAGCTCCAAATGCATTGTTGGACTTGTCTATACTACATCCTTATGCCCATACTAAGATAGTTGATCACCTTGCATACTTTGGCACTTGTAGTATACCAAAGTTAAATGGTGTTACCAAATAGGATGGATACAATTTTTTCATTTGCACAATGTTTATACAAGGCCCATATTTTCAAAAGTATTCATTTTCCTTAACACACATCATGATGTCTTGAAGGTCAAGTTAAAGGCCAATGTACCATTAATATGTGCTGTAGCAGACATCATGTCACATGCAAATGCTCATCTGACACTGATGAGACTTTTCACTTGAAACTTCATCATATGTCCACTACCTGAAACGTCTAATGAAAGCTGTACTGAAGTAGTTTACCTACGTATCACATGTAGCATATAAAGTAGCCTGGAGACAATGACGGAAAAATGTTTTGGGAGCTAGATACTCCAAATGCACACAGCATTATATTTCTCATAGCCAAATGTTGTTGTGTGTCTCTGAATATCTATGACATGATGTGTGCAAACTATAGTCCTAAAGGGATGGTACATCACAGCACCATTTGGGATAGCAAACACAAATTGGCTTGTAAGATTGAGTGTAGACACTCTCATAAGATCTCTACATTTCTATGTCTCACTCCGTGATGCATGTTACCAATCAGTGAATGAATCTTCAAACACCATTGCAGATGAAGTAACAACAAGGAAATGTACACTGGGCAACATCTAGCCACTAATGTTGAAGACACCGGTGAAGTTTGCACACTCATGTTACTGTTGAATCCCAACTTACCAATGGGAAGTGTTGTACAGTTACTGCATAAAGACTGCACTGTATGCCATGTCACATGTAATAGGGCCACCATCACATGAGAGACAGTAGTGAGGGAACAGCACTCCTTACATAAGGAAGACAAGTGGTTAATTTGGTACAATTGTGACCCAGAACATCAAAGAACATGGGCAGATTTTTTACTTCACTCAGTCATGTGTCTGCTTAAGACAGGAAATTAGTAGTGGACTGGACTCAGCTGTATTCCTGGTCATACAGAAAATAGGCACAGCATATCAGCATGCACCTACTCAAACAGTAACTCCTCTTGTACGGCACACATGGGCCAGCCCCAATAATGATTAGGAAATGCCTGCCTGTAACATACAAAGTTGGCAATGTTACATGTATGACTCTGGCCATGACTCACCCCTGCTGTTGGTCCCTCAACTGCCCATCAAGCTCCAGGTATGCCACTGCCAGTATGCGGATCATTAGGGGTGTCAGGGTCTGGCGCTCACCCTGCCCATATTCGGTGGACAACCCCAGCTGGACCTCCATGATCTTCGTGGTCCAGCATCTCAGGTCCTCCCACCTCTTATGACACTGGACGCTGCACAGGTGAAAGACCCCCAGGGTGCGCACATTCCAGGCAATGGCTTTCCAATGGACTGCTTCTGATGGGCATTGACCTGTATGGATACAATAGATGAATGCATAGATTATAATTGCAAGTCCTAGGATATCTGTTCATTCGACACACATTTTGTATATGCCTAGCACAAGCATTAATCAATAGTTAACACACTACATGTAGCAGTCTCACATTTTAAGCACTACAAAGACATGAATACACACTTTTGTAGCCATCTGCTGACTATCATTAAAGCTGGACCTACACTGACTAAGCCAGCCCACTAACATCATGTAGGGTCATCCTACATGTACTGTGATACACTATAAAACACAACATACCATTGTGAGCTTCTGAAGGGTAAACTACTTTATCTTGATTGTACAGACACCTTTACAACCAGGCCCATTGACTTGATGCATAAAGTCCAAACAGGCCAGTACCATATTATAGACTACATCCTAAGACTTAGGTCACAAAGAAAGTACTGGCATGTGTGTCATTGATAGCACCTCACTGGGAATGTATGGACATGTGGAGCACTTAATGGGATATCATCCTACATCTGATGGAGTTTGTGTAGTATGTACTGCCATCACAGGACACACCTTTTGCTATATGTGGCACTGTTAGAGGGATGACATTCAACATACCATTGTATGTTTTGTTAGATTGGATGATTGTACCAAAGCTGATGATTCACATATCAAAAACTCTTCAGAAATAACCAACTCTCTGCACTGGTAATGTGCCCCCTGTGTAATAGGCATGTACAATGCAAGCATGACTTATGGATAATTGACATCAGACCTGTGGGAGTAAGGGGCCTGTTACAAGTAGAGAGGATGATAGCCCTACAGCTAGAGCGGATGACCAGGAAGCTGGGGAACCGGGTTTTGAGTCTCGGCAGGGACGCTCAGCATCCTGTGATTCTGGGCAAATCACTTAATCTCCCCTTGCCTAACAAAAATGAATGTGTCCATCTGAAACGAAACTGGTGCCCATGTAAAGCGCTCTGATACCTGATATCTTCTGGTCGAGTTTGCGCTATATAAAACTAAAAAAAAAAAAAGTAAATGACACATATAGACAATGTGGGTCAATTGAAAGAAGTATCAGGTCAGGGGGGTACCTCAGTCACCATTTCAAATGTAGTCCATGTATAACTAATCTGGGCTAGTAGTGGTTCAGAATACTCCTTTTGAGAACATTCAAGGATGTGCAGGTCTATAAAGAGATTATGTATAAAATGTATTGCCATAGTAACTGTGGCTCAGCCTGGGTCATGGCCCAGACTGGACACAACTCATTGTCAGGCCTTGCTCTCTGCAGGTTGTGCATACTGATCCCACATGAACCTCACATTTCAAACACTTTCAAACATACATTTACATCTTCTGGCCATCCAATAAGTGACCTCAAGGTAGTGTGGAACTCTGAAGGTGTTATATTCCCGAGTTAGGCCCATGTAACGAAGCAGCTTATTGCTTACATTGTCTTCACAAATAACATTTTCAGCTGTGACCTTTTGCACATATTTGTGTGCATGACAATGTTGGATTAATTTACCTGAAACTAAATTTGTTGACACATCTAGCTTCGCACAACATTATCCCAACACCCTGAACATCATGTACAAGGCCTTGTTTCGCACTATGTACAAATGTCATCACTATCTTCATCCATGGGGCTATCTACATATCCATAACATTGCTAATCTATACGCACATCACAAGGTTGCTTTCTATTATTAAAGATGAGCATCCCGATAGATTAGCAGAGGAGGCACTTACGCTGACACCGAGGTCCTTACATGCTGAGAAATCACCATGCAGCGGTCTGACATCTCATGAGGGGTGTCCAGTTCATGACCAAGATGGGGTCTTTCACTCTATCACAGCAGGTAATGGGGTTGGATCGTCCCTTGGGGGGATTATTGGCTTTACACCTACACACACTTTAGGTACGCTTAGAGTAGGGTTCACAGAGTAGCACTACACTTGATTACTGCCTTGGTTTATATGCCAGGATTTAACCCAGATCTTTTGACTGGGGGAGAATGTTTGCATTGTCAGCATTCCGTCCATTATTTGTTTGCTGTAACACTTTTCGCCCTAAGTGGGATGGGTATGCCCAGACGTGGGTCCCTTGCTCACTGTGCCACTGGATTCAAGCTAGCCTGGCTGATGAAGGGTGACATACCCTGAAACCGGTCCCAGGATGCTTGTTTCCGGTCCAGGGAGGACCTGGCCTGGCAGTTCGGTCTGGACTGTTCCCATGGGGCACAGGGTCAAGACTGATTTGCATATGGCTGGGTCCAAACTGGGGTGGCGTAGTGGGCAAAAGAATTATGGATTTAACCCAGATCTTTTGACTGGGGGAGAATGTTTGCATTGTCAGCATTCCGTCCATTATTTGTTTGCTGTAACACTTTTCACCCTAAGTGGGATGGGTATGCCCAGACGTGGGTCCCTTGCTCACTGTGCCACTGGATTCAAGCTAGCCTGGCTGATGAAGTGTGACATACCCTGAAACCGGTCCCAGGATGCTTGTTTCCGGTCCAGGGAGGACCTGGCCTGGCAGTTCGGTCTGGACTGTTCCCATGGGGCACAGGGTCAAGACTGATTTGCATATGGCTGGGTCCAAACTGGGGTGGCGTAGTGGGAAAAAGAATGATGGATTTAACCCACATCTTTTGACTGGGGGAGAATGTTTGCATTGTCAGCATTCCGTCCATTATTTGTTTGCTGTAACACTTTTCGCCCTAAGTGGGATGGGTATGCCCAGACGTGGGTCCCTTGCTCACTGTGCCACTGGATTCAAGCTAGCCTGGCTGATGAAGGGTGACATACCCTGAAACCGGTCCCATGATGCTTGTTTCCGGTCCAGGGAGGACCTGGCCTGGCAGTTCGGTCTGGACGGTTCCCATGGGGCACAGGGTCAAGACTGATTTGCATATGGCTGGGTCCAAACTGGGGTGGCGTAGTGGGCAAAAGAATGATGGATTTAACCCAGATCTTTTGACTGGGGGAGAATGTTTGCATTGTCAGCATTCCGTCCATTATTTGTTTGCTGTAACACTTTTCGCCCCTAAGTGGGATGGGTATGCCCAGACGTGGGTCCCTTGCTCACTGTGCCACTGGATTCAAGCTAGCCTGGCTGATGAAGGGTGACATACCCTGAAACCGGTCCCAGGATGCTTGTTTCCGGTCCAGGGAGGACCTGGCCTGGCAGTTCGGTCTGGACTGTTCCCATGGGGCACAGGGTCAAGACTGATTTGCATATGGCTGGGTCCAAACTGGGGTGGCGTAGTGGGCAAAAGAATGATGGATTTAACCCAGATCTTTTGACTGGGGGAGAATGTTTGCATTGTCAGCATTCCGTCCATTATTTGTTTGCTGTAACACTTTTCGCCCCTAAGTGGGATGGGTATGCCCAGACATGGGTCCCTTGCTCACTGTGCCACTGGATTCAAGCTAGCCTGGCTGATGAAGGGTGACATACCCTGAAACCGGTCCCAGGATGCTTGTTTCCGGTCCAGGGAGGACCTGGCCTGGCAGTTCGGTCTGGACTGTTCCCATGGGGCACAGGGTCAAGACTGATTTGCATATGGCTGGGTCCAAACTGGGGTGGCGTAGTGGGCAAAATAATGATGGATTTAACCCAGATCTTTTGACTGGGGGAGAATGTTTGCATTGTCAGCATTCCGTCCATTATTTGTTTGCTGTAACACTTTTCGCCCTAAATGGGATGGGTATGCCCAGACGTGGGTCCCTTGCTCACTGTGCCACTGGATTCAAGCTAGCCTGGCTGATGAAGGGTGACATACCCTGAAACCGGTCCCAGGATGCTTGTTTCCGGTCCAGGGAGGACCTGGCCTGGCAGTTCGGTCTGGACTGTTCCCATGGGGCACAGGGTCAAGACTGATTTGCATATGGCTGGGTCCAAACTGGGGTGGCGTAGTGGGCAAAAGAATGATGGATTTAACCCAGATCTTTTGACTGGGGGAGAATGTTTGCATTGTCAGCATTCCGTCCATTATTTGTTTGCTGTAACACTTTTCGCCCTAAGTGGGATGGGTATGCCCAGACGTGGGTCCCTTGCTCACTGTGCCACTGGATTCAAGCTAGCCTGGCTGATGAAGGGTGACATACCCTGAAACCGGTCCCAGGTTGCTTGTTTCCGGTCCAGGGAGGACCTGGCCTGGCAGTTCGGTCTGGACTGTTCCCATGGGGCACAGGGTCAAGACTGATTTGCATATGGCTGGGTCCAAACTGGGGTGGCGTAGTGGGAAAAAGAATGATGGATTTAACCCAGATCTTTTGAATGGGGGAGAATGTTTGCATTGTCAGCATTCCGTCCATTATTTGTTTGCTGTAACACTTTTCGCCCTAAGTGGGATGGGTATGCCCAGACGTGGGTCCCTTGCTCACTGTGCCACTGGATTCAAGCTAGCCTGGCTGATGAAGGGTGACATACCCTGAAACCGGTCCCAGGATGCTTGTTTCCGGTCCAGGGAGGACCTGGCCTGGCAGTTCGGTCTGGACTGTTCCCATGGGGCACAGGGTCAAGACTGATTTGCATATGGCTGGGTCCAAACTGGGGTGGCGTAGTGGGCAAAAGAATGATGGATTTAACCCAGATCTTTTGACTGGGGGAGAATGTTTGCATTGTCAGCATTCCGTCCATTATTTGTTTGCTGTAACACTTTTCGCCCTAAGTGGGATGGGTATGCCCAGACGTGGGTCCCTTGCTCACTGTGCCACTGGATTCAAGCTAGCCTGGCTGATGAAGGGTGACATACCCTGAAACCGGTCCCAGGATGCTTGTTTCCGGTCCAGGGAGGACCTGGCCTGGCAGTTCGGTCTGGACTGTTCCCATGGGGCACAGGGTCAAGACTGATTTGCATATGGCTGGGTCCAAACTGGGGTGGCTTAGTGGGCAAAAGAATGATGGATTTAACCCAGATCTTTTGACTGGGGGAGAATGTTTGCATTGTCAGCATTCCGTCCATTATTTGTTTGCTGTAACACTTTTCACCCTAAGTGGGATGGGTATGCCCAGACGTGGGTCCCTTGCTCACTGTGCCACTGGATTCAAGCTAGCCTGGCTGATGAAGGGTGACATACCCTGAAACTGGTCCCCGGATGCTTGTTTCCGGTCCAGGGAGGACCTGGCCTGGCAGTTCGTTCTGGACTGTTCCCATGGGGCACAGGGTCAAGACTGATTTGCATATGGCTTGGTCCAAACTGGGGTGGCGTAGTGGGCAAAAGAATGATGGATTTAACCCAGATCTTTTGACTGGGGGAGAATGTTTGCATTGTCAGCATTCCGTCCATTATTTGTTTGCTGTAACACTTTTCGCCCTAAGTGGGATGGGTATCCCCAGACGTGGGTCCCTTGCTCACTGTGCCACTGGATTCAAGCTAGCCTGGCTGATGAAGGGTGACAATCCCTGAAACCGGTCCCAGGATGCTTGTTTCCGGCCCAGGGAGGACCTGGCCTGGCAGTTCGGTCTGGACTGTTCCCATGGGGCACAGGGTCAAGACTGATTTGCATATGGCTGGGTCCAAACTGGGGTGGCGTAGTGGGCAAAAGAATGATGGATTTAACCCAGATCTTTTGACTGGGGGAGAATGTTTGCATTGTCAGCATTCCGTCCATTATTTGTTTGCTGTAACACTTTTCGCCCTAAGTGGGATGGGTATGCCCATACGTGGGTCCCTTGCTCACTGTGCCACTGGATTCAAGCTAGTCTGGCTGATGAAGGGTGACATACCCTGAAACCGGTCCCAGGATGCTTGTTTCCCGTCCAGGGAGGACCTGGCCTGGCAGTTCGGTCTGGACTGTTCCCATGGGGCACAGGGTCAAGACTGATTTGCATATGGCTGGGTCCAAACTGGGGTGGCGTTGTGGGCAAAAGAATGATGGATTTAACCCAGATCTTTTGACTGGGGGAGAATGTTTGCATTGTCAGCATTCCGTCCATTATTTGTTTGCTGTAACACTTTTCACCCTAAGTGGGATGGGTATGCCCAGACGTGGGTCCCTTGCTCACTGTGCCACTGGATTCAAGCTAGCCTGGCTGATGAAGGGTGACATACCCTGAAACCGGTCCCAGGATGCTTGTTTCCAGTCCAGGGAGGACCTGGCCTGGCAGTTCGGTCTGGACTGTTCCCATGGGGCACAGGGTCAAGACTGATTTGCATATGGCTGGGTCCAAACTGGGGTGGCGTAGTGGGCAAAAGAATGATGGATTTAACCCAGATCTTTTGACTGGGGGAGAATGTTTGCATTGTCAGCATTCCGTCCATTATTTGTTTGCTGTAACACTTTTCGCCCTAAGTGGGATGGGTATGCCCAGACGTGGGTCCCTTGCTCACTGTGCCACTGGATTCAAGCTAGCCTGGCTGATGAAGGG
The DNA here is from genome assembly GCA_963921515.1 of Calotriton arnoldi. NCBI lineage: Eukaryota > Metazoa > Chordata > Amphibia > Caudata > Salamandridae > Calotriton > Calotriton arnoldi. The sequence goes on along the minus strand of CAWUFW010004008.1, from coordinate 669,353 downwards.
TGACATACCCTGAAACCGGTCCCAGGATGCTTGTTTCCGGTCCAGGGAGGACCTGGCCTGGCAGTTCGGTCTGGACTGTTCCCATGGGGCACCACAGGGTCAAGACTGATTTGCATATGGCTGGGTCCAAACTGGGGTGGCGTAGTGGGCAAAAGAATGATGGATTTAACCCAGATCTTTTGACTGGGGGAGAATGTTTGCATTGTCAGCATTCCGTCCATTATTTGTTTGCTGTAACACTTTTCACCCTAAGTGGGATGGGTATGCCCAGACGTGCGTCCCTTGCTCACTGTGCACTGGATTCAAGCTAGCCTGGCTGATGAAGGGTGACATACCCTGAAACCGGTCCCAGGATGCTTGTTTCCGGTCCAGGGAGGACCTGGCCTGGCAGTTCGGTCTGGACTGTTCCCATGGGGCACAGGGTCAAGACTGATTTGCATATCGCTGGGTCCAAACTGGGGTGGCGTAGTGGGCAAAAAAATGATGGATTTAACCCAGATCTTTTGACTGGGGGAGAATGTTTGCATTGTCAGCATTACGTCCATTATTTGTTTGCTGTAACACTTGGTTTATATGCCTGCATATATACTGTTTCAGCACCATGGTAAAACTATATCTTCTCTTCACACTTTTGGTGCTTGTAATCACGTTTATCTGCTTCTGTCTATTGATCATTGCAGCACACGTATTTTATGCAAGAATAACGTTGGTTCAAAACATTTATTGAAAACGTCCCACTGTGTATTCTCTGTATATTTCTCTGAGAATAAGTGAGCCCCAGTGACTGAGCGAAAGGTCCTGTACTGTTTTCACGATCCCTGAGGGGACAGGGTTGTCTTGTTCGGTGATTGCCAGAAACCATTCGCTCCCTGGTAGGTTGGGGGGCTTACGGTGGCACTGTGAGCTAGCTGGTCTATAGCCATCATATCCTAATGGATTAGTAGAAACTACACGACAAAGGGGTCTGTGAGGTATAGGTAGCTCCCAGAAAACAGTCTGGCGAGCCCTGATCTAGTCTGAGTGAATTGTGGGACTGTACACATAACAAACATTAGCCTCATCTGCTTTTTACAGTATACATACACAGCTCGTGCAGTAAATCCAATACATTTCGATGCACATTTACCATGATCTGATTAGCAAATATATCATAGGTACAATGAAAAGCATACATGCATAGATATGTGAATCCACCAAAAGTAGAATCTAGGACTTAACACACAACACACATCACAATAGTGGGGCCGATTCACAGAACTAATCTGAGACAAAATCCTAAACTTACTACTTTTGGTATTCACAGAAGGCATTTAGTAGTAGTAAAGTTAGGACTCCTAACTTTACCACTATTACACTGAGACTGAGTCCTAACTTTACTACTACTAAATGCCTTCTGTGAATACCAAAAGTAGTAAGTTTAGGATTTTGTCTCAGATTAGTTCTGTCAATCGACCCCAGTGATTTTAAGTACACAAAGTACAGAGGATACACAATTCATTACATGATTGCCCTATGTAGGCATCCAAAATATTAACAACAGTAATTATAATTCACTCTGGGACTCAAAGGCACATTTTAGCCTGTGGGAATGGAAAGGATAGAGTTGAACAGAGTAAAAAATGTTTGTGAGTTAGTTACCTGCTCCTCTGGTGAGCCATTGAGCTGGCCATACAGGGGAAGGACCTCTTATACAAGTTTCTCCAGCTCCTCTGGAGCGAAGGCAGGAAGCCTCTCACCTGCTTGGCCTGGCATGATTGCTCCCAGAGGTGGCAAACAGCAGCTAAAATGGAGTAGGTGTTGTTAGCAGCAGTGTCAGGAGACCAGTGAGTTATTTTTCAAAACGTGGCGTACATGTACGCCACATACACGGCCATCAGCGTAGCCGCACACAGCCATTGGGCTGCAACCGTCGCATTCACCAACGTTAGCCTATGGCTGTGTCCACCGTGGATGAAACCGCCAACAGCGCGGTCATCTTCCGCCGGCAGCGGTAGTTCAAATTGTCCTATATGCGAGGTCAGGTGCCCACCATTTTAGCAGTTGGAACTACAGTATTGGTGACTGTTAAGGGCGTCACCACCACTGCAAAGGATGGTTCACCTGTTTAAATTTGAAATACTCCATTCCCATGTAATTTACTGTACACAAATCATCTGTGTAGTGCATTACTGTGCATAAAGGCAAAATTTGTAGGGTGCACTGTACACTGTAGTTTTTACCTGAAATTTCATAAAATCATTATTATTTAGCAAATTTTAAAAATCTGAATGGGTGATGTGCACATTTATGTTACAGACACATGTGAATGCCACTATGGGGATTATTGGTGTATGTTGAACAGTAGACAATGATCATGTGAAAAGTGTAATGCTTGCTGAAGCAGTAATGTTTTGTCACTTGACTTTTGGCTTACTTTTTATACATATATGATACTCTGGACCCTGTGACCATTGTTCAAAATTGTATTTATTCCTAACATAGGTACCCTGTGAGAGGGAGGAGCCAACAGCCTCCAGTGTACCACCCATTTCCAGACCTTCAGACCATGGAAGAATGGCATGCAATCTAGAAGTTTCATTTAAACAGGCAAACAAGACAAGATTTATGTCATCAGTTGGAGCCTGACCTACTTCCTCAAATCACTCATCCTACATGTATTCCACCTACAGTGAGACTTATGTCAGAATTACATTTTCTGGCCACAAGTTCCTTCCAGTGCACTGTGGCTATATCTGGTGGTATGTCACAACCAATGTTCAGTGGTGTACTCAAAGACGTGCTTTCTGCAATGATGAAACGCATTGACAGCTACATACAGTTCCCCAGACGTGAGGGTATAGCCCATGTGGAGGGGGATTTTTATGGATTTGGTCGCCTCCCATATGTGGTTGGAGATATTAATGTCACATATATTGCTTTAGTGCCACCGTAAGCCAGGGAACAAGCGTACCATAACCGAAAGCACTTCCATTCTGTCAACATGCAAGTTGTCTGTTTACCGGATTTGTACATCTCAGATGTCTGTGCCCTGTTCCCAGGATCAGCCCACAATTCCTTTATACTGGAGAACATCCCTATACCACAGCTAATACCACAACTGCTACCAGAGAGGGCCTGGCTTGTTGGTAAGTTTGATCTGTCCTAACTTTTTATTGGTAATGTCAGGAAGCATAATCAGAAAGTGTGTAACGTAATGTTGCACTTATGTTTGTCTTCCATTTAGGAGACTCAGCATATCCCAACCTTCCATGGTTGTTGTTGGCACTACTGAGGAATTCAACTATGCCAGGCGAAGTCTGCTTCTATGAGGCCCATGGAAGAACATGGTGGCCAGTGGAGTGGACTTTTGGGCTCCTGAAGGGCAGAATTAGATGTCTGGTCAAGACTGGGGGATCCCTCCTCTATTCAACCAGGAAAGTGTGTCAAATCACTGTGGCCTGCTGCATCTCCTCAGCATCACCCTGCAACAGAACATCCCATATATTGGAGAGGACGAAAACAAAGAGGAGTCACTGGGTGAGGAACCTGGAATGCCAAATGATGATGATAGTGATGAAGAGGAAGGAGCTGACTTGAGTCAAGATCTCAACGACAACTTCTTCTCATGGGTGTAAGTATGTTGTGAGATGTCATGACTCTGACTTTTAAAGCTACTCTTGTTGTGATGATGTGAGGAGTATGTTTATGGAAAATACTAGGAAGATAAAGCTATTGCAAAATCTGGTGAAAGGTGTTTGTTACTATTAACTAAATCTACAAACTAAAAACTTTTGTTGGTGTTTCTTTGTTTAGCTTAGATTTTTGTCTTGGACTGTGTTCTCTAGAAGTTGACTATGGGCCTGATTATGACGCTGGCGGTGTGGTGCTGGGTCTGCCTCGCCACTGCACCGCCAAAGCCAAGTCGGGCCACCTGTCAGATTACGAGTGCAACTCATGTCTGGCAGACTTTTGTTTTGATGTTCCGACAGCGGTGCTCTGAAAATGGGCACTGCAATGGGAACGCCAAAAACAGGTCCTCCATGGCATGGGCTGTGAAGTACATGCCATGCAGGAACTGGTGTGCATGCACACAGGGGGGCACATGTTGTGTCCCCCTGTGTGCATCCGCATGGCACAGAGGCACAAGGGGGCCCTGTAGCGCCCGCTTTGTTACCTCTCCAGTTTTCATGGCGGTGAAACCTCAATGAAAACCATAGCGGAGAGGAAACTTGTAATATGCTTGGCGGGACCGCGGCGGTCCCGAGAAGCATATTACTGCCTCCTGACTGCTGAACACCACCTGGGAACGGTGGTTCCCTGGCGGCTGCAGCAGGGCAATTGCGGTCCGACCACCCTTATTATAATAGGGCAGTAGGGAGACCGCCACCGCTGCGCCTCCACGAGTCTAGCGGTCTGTAATTAAGCCCTATGTGAATCTGTTTTAGATACCTTCATCATGGCATCTTCATTTAGACATTACAGGGTTGTGACATTAGTAGGTAAATGATGCTGTTCTGACACACAAATTGTACATGGCTTGTTCCTGGGAATGTCTGTCACAGACGATGGGTGTAGAAAACCTGTACCAAGACAGCTTGCACAGTAATAGGATGAAAGTTAAGAGGAATCCATTGGACTTGTTCCTTGTTCCCAATGCTGTGTTGGGCCCAAATCATGGTAGTCTGCCTTCACATTGGCTAAATTCTTATTGTGTATGAACTGTATGTAGCTGTTGATGTGTCTCCTCATTGTAGGCTACAATGCTTGCTGCACATCACTGACATATGTTTGTGACATTTCACCACATGCAGCAACACTGGATTGGAATGACCCTGTGATCAGAAACGGTTGAAATGCCATGTGTCTGTTTATTGGTTTAAATTAAATGGGATTCCTTTTGTGATATAGGCAATATGGCTCCAACTGATGATGTAGACGTAATTTTATGTTGCCTACTGTATAGGAAATTGTCTGATATGTCCCCTCCATCCATTTTGGTAAGGTCTGCACCTGAAAATGTAATCACTGACACAGTATATTGGAATGATGTCTGATGTGCTATGTTTCTGAAATCATGTCAGCCAATGGAATAAAGAGTTTATAAGACCAGACACTTGGTGTTGGTGTGACATGGTTGTGATCCTGAGTTAAACACTGTTGACATTCAACATATCCATGCTTACACAAGTAGCTTGCTTTGGCATTGTAAAGTTCTCATGAGAGTATATATACATTGCTATATGTGAGAGAACTTACATGAGGCAATAACTTTGTGACTAGTGTATTTATTGCCGTGAACAAGGTTAAAATAACCATTGTGCCAAACCAAACAGGGAAAACCAAAGAGAAGAAATCAGTCATGGTGGATGAAACCATAGATATAGATGCCAAATTGTGTGGAGTCCAAAGTCCAAAATACTACTCCATCAGAAATGGAAATTTGGCCAGGAATAGTCCACAAAGTGAATGTGTTGCACACACAGGAGGAAATTAGGTGTGAGGTTTCTTATTGGCAGTGGTGCGTGTGTTGCTATCCACACCTCCTGCATTTTTGGGTAGACACCCCCTCTTTTTTGTAAGAGGGGGATCGGCTGCTGCTGAGACGGGGGGCCGCAGGTGTGTCTTCCTCTGACAGGGCCTTCCTTCCTGTGGCTGCTGCAGATGTCACTGGGGTGGGTGTAGGTTGACCACAGGATGGGGGAGTCAGTGGTGGAAAAGCCTTGCAGAGGGTGGTGTTGATGTCCTGCAGCACCACAACGAGGGAGTCCATGTTAGTGTTGATGCCAGCCACCTCCTGGTATATGTCCCCCTGAAGCTGCTTCATCTCCCTGATTTCCATTAGTACCTGGCCCATCAGGCCTTGGGAGTCCTGATAGTCTTTCAAGACTTGTTGGATTGCGGCCTGGGTGTGAGTGGCCCCAGTGAGCTCACTCAGCGGGCCCACAGTTACCCTCCCATGACCCCTAACCCCACAGGTCTGTGCCCTTGGCCCAGGCTGCACCCTCCCACTGGTTCCTGGTTCCACAGTGACTGGGTTAGTAATTGCTACCTCAGAATCCAGGACTGGATGGCACAAGATGTTACTGACTGTGCTAGGTACACAGTTTGGGGGGGCAGAGGTTGGCTGAGTTGTTGCAGCAGGGGTGGGAGGTGTTGTTGTGGGCACAATGAGACCCACTGTCGCCATCCACCCAGGCTGACCAGATGTGCCAGGAAGGTCATCCACGTCCACATCTCCAGGAGTGTTGTCAGCACCTGGGCTGGAGTGTGAGTCTGCTCAGTGGGCAATCTCTGGCCAGGTGTTCTGCCAGATAGACCTGTTGAGAAATAGAGAACCTTTTTATTGGTGGGAATGTGGTATGTACATCCACATTGTTTGTGTCACAGTAAGTAGAGACCTAGGAAAAAACAAAAAAGGTAGAGATTACTATTGTGATCTATTACAGTGGTATTGAACTTGTTAAGACAACATTTTGAGACATTCAATATATGTAGTAGAATTAAGCAGCTCATTAGATGTGCTGATATGTTACATTTTGGAATATGAAATGAATATGACATCTCCAGAACATTTAAGCCAGCACAGTGTAGAGGTAACATGTGTATCTGAGGATTCCAAGGCCTAGTTGTGTAGAATATAGGCGAACACACAACTTGGTTGTATATCTAGCATTAGTCATCATGTGAGCAGTGCTGAGTCAATGAATAACTTGCCACTTCTTATCAGCTGAGTTATTTTCATGCCTTACACATATTTGAGGTATACACTTGATATCATGTCACTCATGCCATCAATAGTTTCAGTTGAGAAGACCAGGACAACATCAAGCAAAGTAGTCAGGCATGTCTCTGATTAAAGCATTGTATGTACAATCAACAGTCCATGAATGGTGAACATCAGTTTTAACAGCGCAGACTAGTGCGACTGGGCAAGATCACTATTGCATCTTGTTTAGAGTTACAGTAACAGGGCCTCATTGTAGCTGTAGTCATTTCAATCAGGACTCCCCAACACTTGACAAATGGTAACCTGCATGATAAGTAAACATCATTTGTAACAGGGCAGACTAGTGAGACCGAGCAAGCTCACTATTGCACCTTGTTTAGAGTTACAGTAACAGGGCCTCATGGTAGTTGTAGTCATTTCAATCTCTACTTCCCAACACTTGAAAATAGTTGGTGTGCTATACCTGTTGGTAACATGCATTTGGGATGGGCCATACATTTGCAGATTAACACATATCATGGATCCTGGGGTGATATTTTTATATTTATCCACTTACAGACAGCATTGCAACATGTGGCATGTAATGGAGATTGATACATGTAATCTTATATGCAACAATAGACATTTACATTGACAAACCAACACCTCTGATACTTGGAGGAATGAAGGTTAGGAAAGCAGGTAGACAACACAATAGCAAAAGCAGAGTTGTGAGCAAACAGGACATTGAGGTATTGTGACAGTTAGTAAAGTGTAACTTACCAGACTCCACACCCCCCCCAACTATTCCTGTCAAGCCCTCAGAATGCAGGACGAACAAGACCTTCTCCTCCCAGGGAAAACGTTGTAATGGGGGGCCAGGAGGACCTCTGCCAGTCCTCCAGGTGGTGTTTGGAAACCAAGGAACGCACCTTGAACCTGGATTTGTGCCACCTCTACTAATTTCCAGCTGTGTGCACAACAGCATTCACTCTGTTGACTATCCTGTCCCACATTTCTATTTTCCTACTGAAAGGAGTATGTTGGACTTGGGCTTCAAACAATTGTGGCTCTACTTTTATGATCTCATCCACCATGACTGTCAACTCTGCCTCTGTAAAACATGGATTTTTGGGGCGAGGCATTACTACAAAATAAAGTAAGTGACTATGCAAAAAAAACAAAAACAAGGGATATTAGAGAAACTACCTTCAAAGAAAATAAGGGGGCCCGATTCACAAAAGTAATCTGAGACAAAATCCTAACTTTACGACTTTTGGTATTCACAAAGGGCATTTAGGAGTATATTCATAAATGCCCTTTGTGAATATCGAAAGTCGTAAAGTTAGGATTTTGTCTCAGATTACTTTTGTGAATCGGGCCCAGGATGTGGAGAGTGCAAAATGGGATGAGAAAAAGACAAAAAGGGCTGCCTTATCTAAAAAAAAATCACAAAACGCTGGTGGCTGTCTTGTGGGCTGCAGTTGAGAATAAAAGGATCATGGTCAGGGATAGGGTGTGTTTTATAGCGTTATTTGCAGGTGTGCCCACTTGGCCAAAGGACATCAGGTGTGTAGTTTTTTAATCCATCCAATAGGCACTGTGGTGGTGCTTTGCTGCGAGTGTACCACGGCGGTCGACCGCTGTTGGGGAACCACCGCAAGGGGACTGCCAGTACAACTGTGTTATCATAATGGTCTCGGCAGGAAGCTGCAGCCCTGACAGGGACAGAGTATGCATCGCCAATATTGCAGACCACTGCCGCCCAGGCAAGAAACACGCCATCGACGCGGTCAGCGTTTCAGTCTGCATACCTCATAATATGGCGGGTGGAACAATGGTGTCTTAGCGGTCTTCTTCGGACCGCTGCCATGGTGGTACGGCAGCCGGACCACCAAACTCATAATCAGACCCTAAATCTCCATAGAAAACCATGTAAAATAGAAATATATTTTTTCTTAGTACTTTAATTTATAAAAAGTTTTATAAAATTTACAGTAACATAAAATATATGGTATAATTCAGATATTCAAAAAATGCAAATATATATTGAAAAGAACTATAAAAATCTTCTTTAATTACTTTTAGCAATTTTTTATATAATATAAATGTGTCTTTCTATAAAATGCATAAAATAAATTGTAAAGTCTTGAGCAAGATTATAATAAGATTTTCCAAAAATGATCGTTAAAAAAAAATATATATGTATAAAAACGTAAAAATGTGAAAAACTAGCTATAATACAAATGTTATCTAGACATGTAAAACACAATACAAAAAAGAGTATGTACAGAATTATGCTAAAATGGTATCACCATTTATATACAAATGGAAATACATATTACCTGTAAAAATACATGACAAATATACATAGGTTTGTGTTACAAATATGACTATATGTAAAAACAAAACGTGTCATTCTTGAGTTTTCAATGTAGTCTGTAAAATGCAAGTAGCCCGTATAAATTAAAACAGATACCGATATATTACACCTACACAACTACAAGTCAGAAAACTAAAGAAATTAACTATTAATAAAAATAAAATATGCATTACAAAACAAAATTAAAACACATTGACTAAAGTGTTGGACCATGAGGTGCATAGATTTACTATTCTCACTTCAATATAGGCCACATTGGGCAAGGTATGGGACTTTGAGGGTGTAAATTTGCTACTCCTGATCCAATATATGCCACATTGAGGAACGTGTTGGGCTTTGAGGGGTTCAGATTTACTATTTCCATGTAAAAACGTAAAAACAGTCATCTAAAAATAAAAAAATTCATTGTTTCAAAAACTGCCCACCCAGTTCCCCAAAAAACCTAACATCCTTCTCCTAAAAATATATGTATATCTTAAATTAAAAAATAAACCTATTTATATTAAAAAAACACAATTAACTTTATTAAACAAAAAAAATCACAAACACTTAAATACATTTAAAAAATCAGTAAAAACACAAAAAATGAATATGACATCCGACCCTATTCCCCTATAAACCACACATCTCGATCCTAAATAACTATTTAACTTTTAAAAACAATTATATCACAAAGGCATATGCCCAAAAAAATAAAAAACAATATAGTTAAGTATAATGATATTTTAAACAATAACATTTTTATAATATTAAAAAAGCACTAGAACACTATGTTCTTGCCTGCGATATTATCAACAATATTTTAATAATCACAATATAAATACGATATCAGTAAACCACAGTATTTTTTATTTTATATTATGGTAAAACAGCTTCAATATTCATTACAATAAGAGAATAAGATATAGTAAACAGATTCCTAACCTTATGCAAGCATAACACAGGTATTGCATACAGTATGAACAAATAATAAATGAGTAGAAAATGCACAGTTCTTCAAAGTTGTACGTTTAGTTTTCAATATTTTGTAAAACCCCTCTGAAGAGAAGTGAAAGGACGCAGTAGTAGATTTCAGTAGTGGGATTTATTAGGGGAGTACAGAGAGCCGTCCCTGGTACAGCGAAGGCACAGACAGCAACTGCCACTGACAGAACATTCAGGGCATGATGTCTGCCAACACTCTAGATGACATCACGGAATACTCACAGGCTTCTGACAGGATCACATCACCACACCTCCCCCCTTTTGATAAAATAACTCTTGTGATAACGGAAAAGGGGAAAGGATACATAAAGGAAAAAGGGACTATTGAAAGCAGGAAACAAGCTGAAAGACAAGCAAGAAAACTTAAGCATAGTCTTGTAGTTTTCGTGGTCTAACACAGAACTCTAGTGCTTTTTCCTAACACCATCCCCCTTGAAACATTTTGGTTGACCTTGACAGTTTCAGAAGGAATGGAAGGATCCTTGGCGACACGAGAAGAGCTCCACCAGTTTCCATTAGACAACTTAACAGCGTTCTTTCGAATTTCTACAATTTGTTGTGAGTCAAGAAATTTAGAAAAACCTTTTCTTACTGAGATGGGATTTTTGACCCTGACCCAGTATCCAACACGGAGTCTGTGAGTTTCTTTCGTGGTGGAGAATTGGTGAGGTTTGGAACAAGCTTCACTTGAAGTTTTCCTTGCAGATTCCCACATGCACCTCATGTCGCAACCAAGATGGAATGATTTGACCATCCAGAAGGGATACACTTGGGAGGATGCCCCTCATAAGTTCAAAGGGAGAAAAGTTGGTAGCGACATGTGAAGTGCGATATGACCAGACAAGATCTTTCACAGCTTGGAAAACGCAGGATTTAGACCTAAAGGCTGCTTGCACACACTCCACTACAACCCTGTTAAACCTCTCAGCTTTGCCATTACTTTGTGGATGGTAGAGTGGAGTCCTGGTGTGTTTGATGCCACAGGAGTGCAGGAATGAGGTCATTTCATGTGAGACGAATTGAACGCCGTTATCGGTGAGAATCTCCTCAGTATAACCCTCCCTGAGGAAAATGGCATTCAAACAGTTAATGACGCTCTTGGAATTAGGTGTAGAGATGGATTCAATCTCCACCCACCTAGATAGATGGTCAATGAGGACTAAAAAGTACTTGGAGCTGGAAGGGAGAACGTGGAATGGTCCGAGAAAATCCATGCCAAGTTTTTGCCAAGCTCTGCCAGGAGGGGGTACAGGAGATTCAACTGTACCTTCGAGTACTAAGACTTTGTCGCTGGCATTGCAGCGTGAACATTGCCTCACCAAGTCATCAATTTGAATATCCATTCTGGGCCACCAGAAATCATTCCTGACTTTCCTCTTTGTAATAGTTGCTCCAAGATGACCAGAATGTGCGGCTAGAATGATCTTCTCTGGATAGCAAGAAGGAGGAATGAGCTTATCACCTCTGACTACTTTTCCACCTTCCACTGAACGTTCGTCACTGACTTTCCAGAACATCTGAAGATCGGGTGAAAGGCACCTCTCTCTTGGCCAGCCTTTCTTAATCAAAGATGCAACTTCCTTGAGAATAGAATCCTTGTCAATCTGCGTAATCCAGTCTTCTTCTGCAAAAGATAAGTTGTCTTGACCAATAAGTGCAACAAGGCACTCCTCGACCTCAGTTTCCCAGTCTTGCTCATCTGTATCGGAGATGGGAAATCTTGATAGGCAGTCTGCTCTACAGTTCTTTCCTCCAGGAATATATTCTACAGTGAAAGTGTATTCTAAGAGTTTTGTGGATAAACGTGCTAAACGAGTGGTAGTACGCTTGACGTTTTTACCAGAGAGAATGTCGACCAGGGGACGATGGTCAGTCTTGCGGATGAAGGATCTGCCCCATACATATGGTTTGAACTTTTCGATGCTCCAGACGAAAGCTAAAAGTTCTTTTTCAATGACGGAATATTTCCGTTCAACAGGACGAAGAGTCCTGGATGCGAATCCAACTGTGTATTCTTTTCCATTGGCGTATTGCGAGAGAACAGCTCCCAGACCATACTCAGAGGCATCAACCGTGATAATGGTTTGCTTTCCTTCTACAAATGCTTTTAGAGCAGGAGCTTGAACAATGTGGTCCTTGATGGACTGGAACCCTTTTTGGCACTCCTCGGACCATACATAGGTTGCTCCTTTCTTTAGTAGCGCCCTGAAACACTCTGTGGTCTTGGCAAAGTCTTTCATGAATTTCGAATAAAATTCACAGAGGCCAAGAAAGGACATGAGTTGTTCCTTGTTTTGAGGAGGGGATGCGTCAACTATACTCTTTATAAGACCTGGTCTGGGTTTGATACCATGTTCGGAGATGACGTGGCCTAGGTACTCAATCTCCTTCACTTTGAAGGTACACTTGCTTTTTTGTAAAGTGACACCTCTGTTTGCTAGAACATTGAATACCTGATCAATGACAAAATCATGCTCGGCTTCAGTTTGGGTGAAAATGAGAATGTCGTCTTGGAAAACAACAACATGGGGAATGTGATGGAACATCTCAGTCATCAATCTTTGGAATACGGCAGCAGCCGAGGCAAGACCAAAGGGGAGGCGACAAAATTGAAATACACCATCCGGAGTGACGAAAGCTGTGAGATGTCGGGACTGAGGGTGTAGTTCGACTTGATGGTAAGTGGCCTTAAGATCAAGTTTGGTATACCATGAGGAGGAAACCACTTTGGCGATGAGATCTTCAATGCACGGAAGGGGAAATCCATCAACCCAGATGGCTTTGTTAAGACTCCTCAAGTCGACACACATCCTCAAGTCCCCAGACCTCTTCTTGGCCAAAACAATGGGTGAAAGCCAGAGAGTGGACTCGACTTTTTCGATTATGCCTTGGTCACATAATGATTGTAAATGCTTGGAAAGGTCACCTTTAATGCCTAAAGGGACATTGCGCAGTCTATGCTTGATGGGTACAGCATCTTCTTTGATTTTGATGAAATGTTGGAAGTTTGTGATCTTGCCTAAACGGTCTTCAAACATTTTACTGTACTTGTGTTCCCAAGCAGTGACCGATTGAGTACTGGACAGAGAGCTAATGTTTTTAGTGGGGGTAGAGTGATTAAGGTTGGATTGATGATCAATAAAAACTGGGTTGGGTAGGCCAGGTTTGATAGTGAGGCCAAACTCAGCTTGATGGATAAGACCGAGAACATTGATCCCATGTCTAGCTACATACACTTTGCCATTGATAACTAGCCCAAAGACACTTATTTTAGCCCAGAAGTAGCCTAGTAAATCAATCTTACTGCTTTCAAAAGCTACTGTAAGTATGTCGGGAGGTAGCAAACTTTTGGTAGACCAAAACTTCAGATACCTGTCTTGAGATACAATGGTGATGCGCGCTCCTGTGTCAACAAGGAGTTGAATATGATTAGTCTCAATGGTAACTTCGACTTCGGGATCAGGAATATGTTGCGTAATGCATTTATCTGAACAATTCTTGACTATAACAACATTCTCCTGATTGGTGACATCGTCACCAAATTGGTCATCAGAATCATTGAGTACACATCTTACACTTCTTCTTCTTCCCCCCATACAAACATTTGCAAAATGACCCATTTTACCACATTGGCCACATTGTTGATTAATAGTGGGACAGTTTTTGAAAGAAGAAACATGCGTAGATGACCCACACCTATAACAACTTATTCTGTAGTTAAACTGTCTGTTAGGTGTAAAAGTTTTTCCACCTCTATTTGGTGTGAAGTTTCTTCCACCCCTAGATATGGTAGATCCTCTGGAGATATTTGGGAGAGAGGGGGAAAAAAAAGGAGGTTTAGCAGTGACAGCACCGGAAATGGTAGAATTGGATAAAGCGGATTCAAGTTGCTTTGCATCATCCATCGAGATTTCAATGCTCTTGGCAATGTCCACAGCTTCATCCAGGGTGGAATCTTTGCAAGTAAGTAATCTTTCTTGTACCTTTTTACAATAACATCGTGCAACAAGTTGATCCCTTACGAGTTGGGATGTAAAGTTGTCAAATTCGCATTTTGCAGCTAGAACTTTTAAAGCATAAATAAAGGTGTTTATACTTTCATTGGGTTTTTGTGTTCTTGTGAAAAATTTGTATCTGTGTACCACAATATTTTTCGTTTTGGTGAAGTACTTGTCCAATTGCATTACCGCTACATCGAACTCATCGGGATCTTCACCTTCAGGTGGTTCATAAGGAGGTAGATGGTCGAAAACATTTTGACCCTCAACTCCTAAATGATAGTACCTAAGATTCTTCTTTCTCTCAGGTCTGAATCTTTGACCATCGATTGCACATAGGTATGCTTTAAAGGATCTAATCCATAACTTCCATTCAAGTTGTGGTTCTCCGGGTTCCTGTAAAAAAGGTGCAGGGGCTGTAACACTCTGCATATCAGTAAAGAAGAAAAATAAGAATGTAGAGAGAGAACTGGGAAGAAGAGAAAAAGAAAAGGAATCAGAAAAGAAAAGAAAACAACAGCGCTAGAAAGAAGAATGACAAAAATAATAAAAAAAACAATTGAAGAAAATATGAAATAACAAAATACAAATCCACAAGTGGAGTGATATAAAAATGAATGTGTGTGTGTGTCACACACTGAAGAAATTCCACATGAAGAGCTGGTTGTTTGCGCAAGATGTGAGCTTCAGTGCAAAGTTGAAAAATGATAGAGTTTGACAGCTTGGTTACAATTTGGCCACAAGGTGGTGTTGTCGTAACTGTGTGTGTCAGTGTAAGGGCATAAGTAATCTGACACACGTTGAGAAATGCTGTGTGTATCAGCGAAGTGAAGACAGCAATGAAGATGCAGACTTTAACCGTGCTTGGATGTTGTGTGTGTCAACGAGGTTGTAAACAAAGGGTAAATTGGCACGCAAAAGCTGAGCGTGTCAGCGCAGAATGACAAAACAAAACTTTCCTTAAGAATTGCGTGTTGTGCCAGGCATCGGAAATGGAACAAGCCTGAGGATACTTCAAAGAGATGTTTGCGTCAGCGCGCAAACAGAGGCAGCCAAGTGTGTTGTCAAGGGAACGGAAAAGCTGCCCGTAACCGCTGCGTTCCACGACGTGATTCCAGGAAGGTGCTGCGTGTCAGTGAGGGTGCTGAGCAGAACGTCACAGGAGCCGAGGATGAGCGTAATCTTTCTTGTACCTTTTTACAATAACATCGTGCAACAAGTTGATCCCATCCTCGTCGCCAGTGAAGAGAAGTGAAAGGACGCAGTAGTAGATTTTAGTAGTGGGATTTATTAGGGGAGTACAGAGAGCCGTCCCTGGTACAGCCAAGGCACAGACAGCAACTGCCATTGACAGAACATTCAGGGCATAATGTCTGCCAACACTCTAGATGACATCACGGAATACTCACAGGCTTCTGACAGGATCACATCACCACACCCTCACATCTGTTTATGGTTACTTTAGGACATTAAAGAACACCATGAACAGATCTGGAGTCTGAGAATCTTCCAGTACAGAGAATACAGTCAATATTAATTTTCAGTCAAATGCTTGTTTGAAAAGTTAGGTTTTGAAGTTTCCTGAATTGTAGAGCGGTTTGTTTAGCTATTTACTTATTGAAAAAGGATTTCAGAGAATACCAGAGTTTGTGGACTTGGTACTGTCATACTTAGGCACTTGAAGTAACTTTGTTGGGATAGATAGGAAATGTTCCTTTAAAGGTGTCTAGTTGGAATGTTTTGCTGAGCTAACATAAACACATGCACAGTATCTTTACTTCTGCCACACCTTGTGCATGAAGCTAAGGTTCTGATCATGAGCACACTAGAATATTCTGACTCCTGTGCAAAACCTTTTTTGTGCATAGGTTAGAATAGCAAAGTATGCAGATTTAATCATGCCAGGTAATTACCGGGTGTAATAAAGTCAGTAACCCCAGTTAAATTCTGACAGGTCAAAGTTCTAGAACTTAAAGTGGGAAAAGGGCCTGGTAAATAATGGAACATATATATTTTGGCTTTACAGCCAAAAATCCACTTTATCCCTGAGGCCAAAACTCAGATTAGGCAATAACTATCACAACCGATGAATCTGATTTTATCCGTTAGTTGTTATAGGGTGTGATCATTATTGTATTCCTTATCAACCCTCTCACAATCAGATTTTCAGAGTTTTGAACCAGATTATTGAAACATTTTGCATCTGGTGAAGGATGTTCATTGATGACCTCACATGCTTAAATGTCTGAATGATGAAGCACGTCCATGTAGCCATGTTTTGAAGTCGCTTTTGTCTGTGACTTTTGGAAAGGCCTGTTTTTACCACATTTCTGCAGCCTAACACAGGATCTGTAGTCAGCTCAATTTGATGTGAAGATTACAGAAACAGAAGGGTCCTTGAAGCTTGAAAAATTGATCACTGATACCTGAGAATGCAGTGTTGATTTGATGGAGGAATAAACGTTCTGAATCTAAGATAATTCTCATGGTCTTCCTTTCTGGGAAGTAACAGTGGCTGTTTTTAGACCACACTGCTAGCTGAATGTTAAAGTTGATAGGGTCTGTTGACCTCAGTACTTTAATGGTCACACCATGTCATGTTGCTTAGCTGCTTTCCTGGATCCAAATCAACACAGATTAGGGCCTGATTATAACTATGGCGGTCCAATGGACTGCTGTAGCCACGGTGGCGGTGCGGGTACCGCCGCACCGCCCTGTTATGAGTTGAGCGGCCGGACCGCCATGGGACCAATGCTACCACAAGGGATCCGCGATCCCTGGAGGTCTTGCAGCGCTCTGAGGCCCGCAATATGCTGGCAGTGCCCCTTAGATTTATGTGTCATTAGCATACATTTCAAAGTGCCCCTGACAATCCTGCAGAAGTTGGGATAATAATCGTATGACAGTGGAGTGAGTCATGGCACTTTGGGTTCCTTGCATGGCACTGTCTAAATTGAAGATTCAATTGACCTGATGCAAACGTGTTGTATCCAATGCAATCTAAGGGCTTAATTGCAACTTTGTCAGTGTGGCAGCGGGGCCGACATGCCACCGCCCCACTGCCACACCTCCAATGCCATGTGAACACCGCCTACCAGATTCTGATATTCCTCATGTCTGGCGGGCGGTGCTTTGGCGGTCCCACGGCGGTGTCTATTAAAAAGGCCCCACAATGGGAGCGCTAAAGGCCGCACCTGCATGGCATGGACCCTTCCGTCCATGGCGTGCAGGAAAGAGGGAGCATGCACACAGGCGGGCACAACATTTGCACCCCTGCATGCATCCCAAGTAGGGCCCCCTTTGTTTTCTCACCACCACAGTTTTCATGGCAGGTTCACTGCCATGAAAACTGTGGCATGAGGAAACTCCTAATATGCTTGGCGGTGCAGCAGCGGCACTGCCAGCATATTAGGACCTCTCATCTCTGCACCACCACAGTGGAACTCATGATCTCCTGCGGTTGCGGCAAGCCTGATCAGGTCCCGCCATCATAATCATAATACGGTGGGTGGACCGCAAGTCTGGCAGTCCAGGGACCGCCACCATGGGTTCGACAGTTCGATGGACCGCCAAACTCGTAATCAGCCCCTAAGTCATGTATGTGAATTTATGTACTGCCAATTAGGATGAATGTTTGTCTAGTCATGAAGAACTGTGCACTTTTCTTCTAGCAATGCTTAGAATTGAACTGCATTCAAACCGTATAAATATCCTTTTTACCTAGCTCATTTTAAAGGGGATTTTTAATATGAAGACTTTACTTGTTTTATTAGTGATTGTGCAATATTCAGTATTTCTGTAAGATATATCCTTGGAAATAAAGAAAGAATCAATTGCTATAAAAAAGCAATGTCTGTAAAATCGGAGCTATTCCTTTTGCCAAGCCAACAGCATCTTTTGTTCAAGGCTGCTAAGAGATTAGAAGAATCAAGGCAAAACATCAGTCCTCATTGAGGGTGGCAAGAGTTATTTTCTGATATTTGCAATGGGGTTTTCCATTTTTATGGATGATCTAACTTTAAGTGATAGTCATGAAACAAAATGTTTAGCTCTTGAAGTTAATTTGTGACCGCTTTTCAATTATTCTGCTGGGTAAGGGAATTTAGAAATGGTCTATGAGTATCAATGTATCTGCTGTTGATTTATTGCGAAATTGGGATATCACTGTACATGTCAGCCGAAGGGGACCACCTATCCAAAAAGGCCATGTTGATTAGATGTGTGATATGATGGAAGCAGGAGTAGGGATCATTCTTATTACAGATGGCACTACAAGGTACAAAAGGTAGGGGGCTTTACTTATTATGGCTAATTCTGTGATCTTGTTATTTGTATGAGAAATATGTGCATGTGCATATGCACAATACGATCAATAGTTGATACACAAATAGCAAGGGATGTGTGTGCATACCCAAACTCTGTAAAAGTGAACACATGCCAGGTCATGCATGCGGTATACCCAAATTTAAAAGTCTGATTAGTAATCTTTTCCAAGTAGGTATTATCTTTTTAACCGATGTATGAGGTACTGGCTTGATGTCTTCAAATATAGCGTGGGAGTGATCAGGATTGAAGCTGCTCATTTCTCATATACTGGCCTTGATACCATGGATTTCAGAAGAATGTTTTAATGATAATTATACATGTCTGGAAACTGCAGAAAAAGTTCAGAGGTATCAACATTAGAAACCACGATGAGCAATTAAATGTAAATTGTGTCAAAACGTAGACAAAAAGGAAACAATCGTGCCAGAGAAATTTCAATATTTCAATTAGCATAAAGTATCATAATGACTTCTAAATATGAGGTGTATGTAACTGAATCATCCCTCAATTTATGTAAGACATATAAACAAAATCAGCCTATGATTACCACTTATTCTAACTGTGGGAACATGATCGAATGTTATTCTCAAATTCATGCATTTATGTGCTTTTATACTTTGTTTAATGTGCTGATGCTCCCTTGGACAAACTACAATATTTTTTTCTGCCCTTCAAGCTTCTCAGCAACATTTGGAGCAGGGATGATGTCTCTGGGGCATATTAAATCTCTAATCTTTTTGAAGCTTTCTTTGCTCAAGATGCTCACTAATAAATACGTATGATATATTGGGAAAATCACAAATTCAAGTTGGAGATCAAATCAAGGCAACAAGGCATTGGGGAGAGGAGTTGGCCTAACTTCTAGGGCGGTCGACCTCCAATCTGGGGAACTGGGTTCGAGTCTCGGCAACGACGACGCTGAACATCCTGTGATTCTGGGCAAATAACTTAATCTCTCTGTGCCTAACAAAAATGACTGTGTCCTCATGTAATGCAACTGGTGTTATGTAAAGCGCTCTGATACCCGATTCGGGTCACGTTCGTGCTATATAAAACTCTCTAAAAAAAAAAATCAATTTAGTCGCAAAATCACATTTTGGAAATCTTTTTCACTGGGCCCTACTCACACATGTTTTGAATGACTAGTTGAGTCTCACTCTTGTTCTCTGTGTGCATTATAACTGAATATACAGGCCTAATTCAGCATTGTTTTCCATGAGTAGCTGTGTCTTTACTCAAGTAATTTCAGCAGTTACCCCCAACAAGTCTGCTATTGGCATTAATGATCCAAGCTCCACAGGTTCCCTGCATGCTTCAAGCTTTTTGATGCATGACATAGAGAAAGGACACAATTATCCACCACGAAAGGGCACAGCATAACCAGGAGTGGCCCCACATTTCACCGGCTTTGGGTTACCTGCACAACTTCAAATGCATCTTTGAAGATCTATTACAACCTGGAGAGCTTAAAACAGTAGCGGCCGATTTCTCGGAAGAGTGGCAGGGTGGGAGGGAGGCAGGCGGGGTGATGGATGACACAAATAAACAAAAAATCAAAAACTTACCTGCTGCATTGCCTGATCTCCGCATCACGCTCTTCTAAGCTCCTCTCCACTGCAGGCACAGGCTCCCAGACTCCACTGCGGCCAATCCTGATGCTGCTCTCATGCTGCTGGTGGCAGCATGAAAGCACCATCAGGATTGGCCTGAGTGCCATGAATCTGCTCTCCTAGTTAGACTTGGAACCTGTGCCTGCTGTCTCCAACCTGGCAATGCAGCTCGGGTTGGAGACAACTTCAATGCACACGTCTGTTTGGCCATCCTGAGATGGCCAGCCAAACCTACATGCGCACTGACACCAGTGCAAACACTTCCTCTCGTGCCTGCGTCCCACTCCCACCCTGCTGCGACAGCCCTGCCCCCAAAACTCGCCCACTAGAAAATAAAAAACCAATAATAAACCTACTTTATTATCGTTTTATTTTTCATGGTTTAAGGCTGCTGGCACATTCCTCACGGCTGTTGTTGAACTCCTCACTGCACTGCAGGAAATTAGCAGGTGATTGTGTACACCGCTACTCAGAAAATCATGTGGGGAGTATTTATTACTACAATTGTGTAGCACTACTCAATGTGTAGGACATCAAGTCATGTGTCTGGCAGACATTGTACAACTGCGGATTGCTTGCACACTTGCTAATCCGCTGTTTTAGTGTTAGCATCAATGTGACACCTTTCTCTTTTTATCTACATCGATTTTTTTTTTTTTTTAAATGTCGCAAATGCCTTTACTGGCCCCATAAATATCGCACTGTTCTATTCCTTTTCCAAATACAACTTCTTTGCTTATGGTTACAATTTTAGGCATAGGTTTCAATGGGCAGTTTGGACGGTGAATGCTTTCCATTCGTTTCTGAATACTAACAAACACTGACATTCTACGTAAAAATACATTCTTCTTATCGCAATTAAAAATTCAATGATCCAGCAGTTTTTATTAGTAGTAGCATCAATAAATATTTATATAAAAAATAGAATCTCTTATTTGCCTACAGCTTGTTTCGTGAATAAGGCCCTTATATATTTTTTTGACTTATGAACACTTTGCCCGTTATTACATAAATCCCAGCATTCTGTGGTCACACTGGTATTCACTGGATTGTGTCCATGCCCAGCATGGAGCAAATCATAGCATCATTTTACAGATACAGCACTCCAGGCAACTCTTCAACCACACACTATGTCAGAGTGCATTGACTGGCGATATGTGCAGTCCGACAAAGCAAATTAGTGGTCTCACCTTGTAGGAGTACAGGAGGTCACTAGCCTTTGAGAAGGGCTGACAAAAAAGAGGAGAGGAGAACAGGTGCAATTACAGACTTCACCCATCGTCCTATGGGTTTCCTTTTCCCTCCTTAACGAGCGGGAATGTTTATCAGGCATAGAACCACACTGAGCATTCCTGGCAATGCTGCAAGTGCCTGGATACCCTATTGGGTGATTAGCCGCGCTTTATAAATCCTTATTGTTATACCTGGCATCTTTTGGCGTGTTTCCCCTGTCTTTTTGCTTTCTGAACTCCTGTTTTTGACTCTGTTTTTGCTGGTTTAGTGTCTCTGCACACTTTCTCACTGCTGTTCAGTGTTAAAGTGCAAGTGCTCCTACTGTAAATTATGTTATGGATTGGTGTTTCCATGATTGGCATGTTTGATTTACTGGTAAGGCCCTAGTAAAGTGCACTGAGAGTGTCAGGGCCTGTAAATCAAATGCTACTGGTTGGCCTGCAGCACTGATTGTGCCACCCACAAGAGTAGCCCTGTAAAAGTATCTCAGACCTGCCACTGCAGTGTCTGCACGCAGTTTGAACTGCCATGTCATCCTGGCAAGTGCACCCACTTGCCAGGCCCTTACCTTCCCTTTTATTACATACAAGTCACTCCTAAGGTAGGCCCAAAATACCCCTATGGGCAGGGTGCAGTGTATGCAACATGTCCTAATAGTGAAATACAGTGTAATTCGTTGTTCACTATTGAAAGGCCATCTGTCCCATAGGATAGAATGGGGAATACTTTGTAACATCTTACAAGTATAGTATGCCTGAACTCAGAATATAAAAATGCCTCTTTTAGTGAGATGATTTTTTTATTGTGTGTTTGAAAATACCACTTTTAGAAAGAGGGTATTTTCTTGCTTAGCCATCCTGTGTTCCTCTGCTGGGTTGTGGATTGACTGTCTGACTTTGGAGTGGCAGTGGCTGGGGATGTGCATTCTCTTCAGACAGCCACTGGGGAGGGGGGGGTCGAGGGGTTTCCTGCCTTTCCTGGATGAGTCAGAGCTGGGATGAATAGGCCTGGCCTGCGTTTGGAGTAGTGGGAGGCGATTTCTTTGCACCTGAATGGGCCTGGTCTGTCTTGGACAATGCTGTCTCCACCTCCTGTCAGGAAGCTGGGCCAGAGAGGACAGAACTGGTTTGGACTGGGGAGACGCGCGAGCGTGCGATTCAAGATGGCCGCCGCGTGAGAGACTTCACGCTAATTCAGCCCGTTTTTTCGGGTTAAACGATGAATTCCTATCAGAAAGGGCATTCTGGTGGAGGACACTGCATCCCTAAACAACTTACCTTTGCTGTGGAGCTTTTAGACGATTCTGCGCAGCGGAAGTGGGTCTTTTCATCGCCTGGTTCCTGCTCCTTGCACTGCTTTCAGGTACAGCCAGGCTTTCTGTCAAGGGGCGGAGTGAACTTTCAGGAAAGTGCCTGGCTTGGGCCTAGCCACTCCCCCTACCCATTTTAGCTGCTGCACCAGTCATTTCCTGGTTATTTCCACAGCTTTCGCTTTTTCATACACTATTTTGCTTCTGCAAGCCTCATTTTGTCTCTTTTTACTCAAAATGGAAAATAAAAGTGCGATTAATAATAAAAGGAGGCAGCAAATTTCTCCTCCTCCTGCTAAATCTGAAGTAGTGGAGTCTTCTGAACGCTCACTATCTTTAATTTTGGAGGAAATTCAGGCACTTCGTGTCAATACAGACACTATTGCTTCTGAAGTTAAACATGTGCGCAAAGAAATGGCCAGCCTGTCAATGAAAATATCAGATAATTCCATCAAAATACAGGATATTAAGGCCAAAATTGACACATTTTCTCCTCTTGTGGCAAAAATTTCACCTATGTGCTCAGCATTATTGGACATGGAAAACCGTAACAGACAATATAATTTACGCATATTTAATTTGCCTGAAGATGTTGAGGGAAATAACTGTAGATTATATTTGGAGAATTTATTGCCTGGTCTTTTGCAAGTGAAATTCTCAGAAACGTTTAAATTGATAAGGCTCACAGGATTCCCTCACATAGGAACCCTCTACACACAAAACCGCGACAAATGATTTTTAAAGTTCTTCGTCACCACCATTTGGTTTTAATCAGAAAAGCAGCTAGAGAAATACCTTCATTGATGGTAAATGGAAATAAAATATTTATTCATCAGGATTTCGCCAAAGAAACTGTCTCAATTCGCAAAGAATTCACTGCTCTTCGTCCTCAACTACGAAGTCTAGGCTACAAATATGGTCTTTTTGATCCGTCGACGATGCGCATTTGGAAGGATAACTTCTCGAAATCTTTTCAACGTCCAGAAGATTTGAGACATTTTTTGGTTCATCAGTCACAGCTCTCAATGGATACCAATGACTCTGCTGCTTGACTTTTATCAGTTACGATTTTTATCAGTTATGTCCTTTCTGACACAGTACTGAAATCTCTTTGTGAAGGGCTCCAGCGGTTCCGGTCATGCTTGTAAAGCGTGTGTGCGTTTCACATTTATGTCTTTTGTTTGTCGTTTTTTCCATCCTTTTTCATTTTTCCTTTCCCTTTTCCTTATCTGGAGCTACCTTTTTCTCATTCTCTTGATCTTCTTTATCTTCCTCTTTTTGATCTCCTTTTCTCCTTTCTTCTATTATGGCTAAAACACATAATTTTAAAATAGTTTCATTAAATGTTAAAGGATTGCGCCATCCAGTTAAACGTACAAATATTTTAGATTATCTAAGTAGTTGCAAAGCGGATGTTTGTTTTATGCAAGAAACCCATATAGATGATAAAATTGTAGATTATATGAAGAAGAAATGGGTGGATGTGATTGCTTCTTCCCCTGCTAATGGTAAAAAAAATGGTGTAGCTATTTTGTTTGCAAAAAAACTTCACTGTCAAATTTTGAGTAAAATTTCTGATAAAGATGGTAGATACATTCTAGTTAAAATTAAAGTTCATGACTCAGTTCTATTTTTATTAAATGTTTATGGTCCTACTGCAGATGACCCAGTTTTTGGACTAATCTTACAACCGAGGTTCTAAAGGTCGGTAATGCCCCTTTAATTGTTGGAGGTGATTTTAATGTTATCTCGGACCCTTTATTGGATAGATTATCTCTTACTAAGTTTCACCCTTCTAAAGTTTATTTTGCTTTCAAATCATTTATTCAAGCCACTAAGTTAGTTGATATTTGGAGATTACATTTTCCTACAGAAAAATGTTTCACATTCTTCTCAAATCCTCACAATTCCCACTCTAGAATTGATTGTTTATTGGTTTCTAGGCATCTAATTGGTTCAATAACTGCTCCTACTATTGGTAACATTGACATCTCAGATCATGCTATGATTTCTTTGGTTTTGAATTTAGATTCATCTTTTACTAAACAATCTAGATGGCGTATGAACACTGGTATAATTTTAAATGAGTTTAACAAGCCTAAACTTTTATCCGCCATTAAAGAATATTTTATACTCAACCCTGAAGGTTCTACTTCTATGATTAATAGATGGGATGCTTTTAAAGCTTATATTAGGGGTGTAACTATTTCTATTATGGCCCACTGAAAATAAAACCTTTCATGCAAATGCTAAAATCTTCAAAAACAGATTGCAAAATTTGAGCGACTTTTTATTACATCCAACAATCCTCAATATAAATGTAAACTACAAAAATTGCGTTATGAATTTAATTCAATCCTAAGTAAAAGAGCAGGTATCCAAATCTCTAATGCTAAGGCCAGATTTAGTTTTAATACCAATAGATCTGGAAGACTATTAGCTAATTATTTACGTATAAAAAAGGATAAATCTCAAATCAACTCAATTCATGGTGCCCATGGTAAAATTGCTCTCTCTCACAATGAAATCGTTAATGAATTTTTGAATTTCTATTCTAAATTATATAATAAACCCGATTTTCAGGATGCTTCTTTAATCGACTCCTTTTTAAATTCCTGTGAGTTACCCAAGATTCCACAATCAGCTAAAATTGGACTTGATGCACCTATTACCAAAGATGAAATCTTATCAGCTATAAAATCCCTCAAAAAGAACAAATCTCCTGGTCCTGATGGGATTCCAGCGGAATTCTACAAAGAATTTCAGTCATATCTTTTACCTTTTTACACCAACTATTTATGTTTTTGGATCCACAGGATCTACCTCTGGTTCTTTTACAGAAGCGTTAATTATAGTACTTCCAAAACCAGATAAGGATCCCACTCTTGTGTCTAATTATCGCCCTATATCCTTAATTAATCAAGATTGTAAATTATATGCTAAAATACTTGCTACTAGATTGGGCCCCATATTAGATTCTATTATACACCCGGATCAATCTGGTTTTATGAAGAATAGATATTCTGCTCATAATACAAGAACCTTGCTACATATTATTGAACAAAGTCCTACTTTAACGTTGCCATCTGGAATTTTAGCCTTAGATGCTGAGAAAGCATTCGATAAAATCCATTGGCAATTTTTATTTCATACGTTGTCCTCATTTAATTTTGGAGATACTTTTATACGCATGATTTCAGCTCTATATTTCGCTCCTACTGCTCGTTTATTTATTAATGGACAAGTCTCAAATCAATTTTCGCTTTTTAGAGGTACAAGGCAAGGATGTCCTCTTTCCCCTCTTTTATTTTTAATTGGCATTGAACCTTTTCTTGCCTCTATAAGAAAATGTGACAATATTAAAGGAATTAATATTAAGGATGTTACTGTTAAAACTCTTGCTTATGCGGATGATGTGCTTTTATTTGTTAGTGACCCTATATCTTCGTTCCCCTCATTAATGGATATTATAACAAAATACTCTACAGTTTCAGGCTACACTTTGAAGCAAAATAACGATGGATTAAACCCAGATCTGTGACTGGGGGTGAATGTTTGCCAATGTGCAGCATTCCGTCCATCATCTTGTGTGTTTTGCATTTCGCCCAGACGTGGGTCCCGTGCTCACTACGTCACTGGAGT
Organism: Calotriton arnoldi; assembly: GCA_963921515.1. Taxonomy (NCBI): domain Eukaryota; kingdom Metazoa; phylum Chordata; class Amphibia; order Caudata; family Salamandridae; genus Calotriton; species Calotriton arnoldi. The sequence continues at coordinate 643,183 of CAWUFW010004008.1, read as the reverse complement.
CAAGCTATCCTGGCTGATGAAGGCTGATAGCCTGAAACCAGTCCTAGGATGCTTGATTCCGGTCCAGGGAAGACATGGCTTGGCAGTTCGGTCTGGACTGTTCCCATGAGGCACTGGGTCAAGGCTGATTTGCATATGGCTATGTCTGAACTGGGGTGGCGTGGTGAAGCAAAATAACGATGGATTAAACCCAGATCTGTGACTGGGGGTGAATGTTGGCCAATGTGCAGCATTCCGTCCATCATCTTGTGTGTTTTGCATTTCGCCCTAAGTGGGAAGGGTATGCCCAGACGTGGGTCCCATGCTCACTACGCCACTGGAGTCAAGCTATCCTGGCTGATGAAGGCTGATAGCCTGAAACCGGTCCTAGGATGCTTGATTCCGGTCAAGGGAAGACATGGCTTGGCAGTTCGGTCTGGACTGTTCCCATGAGGCACAGGGTCAAGACTGATTTGCATATGGCTATGTCTGAACTGGGGTGGCGGGTGAAGCAAAATAACGATGGATTAAACCCAGATCTGTGACTGGGGGTGAATGTTTGCCAATGTGCAGCATTCCGTCCATCATCTTGTGTGTTTTGCACTTCGCCCTAAGTGGGAAGGATATGCCCAGACGTGGGTCCCGTGCTCACTACGCCACTGGAGTCAAGCTATCCTGGCTGATGAAGGCTGATAGCCTGAAACCGGTCCTAGGATGCTTGATTCCGGTCCAGGGAAGACATGGCTTGGCAGTTCGGTTTGGACTGTTCCCATGAGGCACAGGGTCAAGACTGATTTGCATATGGCTATGTCTGAACTGGGGTGGCGTGGTGAAGCAAAATAACGATGGATTAAACCCAGTTCTGTGACTGGGGGTGAATGTTTGCCAATGTGCAGCATTCCGTCCATCATCTTGTGTGTTTTGCATTTCGCCCTAAGTGGGAAGGGTATGCCCAGACGTGGGTCCCGTGCTCACTACGCCACTGGAGTCAAGCTATCCTGGCTGATGAAGGCTGATAGCCTGAAACCGGTCCTAGGATGCTTGATTCCAGTCCAGGGAAGACATGGCTTGGCAGTTCGGTCTGGACTGTTCCCATGAGGCACAGGGTCAAGACTGATTTGCATATGGCTATGTCTGAACTGGGGTGGCGTGGTGAAGCAAAATAACGATGGATGAAACCCAGATCTGTGACTGGGGGTGAATGTTTGCCAATGTGCAGCATTCCGTCCATCATCTTGTGTGTTTTGCATTTCGCCCTAAGTGGGAAGGGTATGCCCAGACGTGGGTCCGGTGCTCACTACGCCACTGGAGTCAAGCTATCCTGGCTGATGAAGGCTGATAGCCTGAAACTGGTCCTAGGATGCTTGATTCCGGTCCAGGGAAGACATGGCTTGGCAGTTCGGTCTGGACTGTTCCCATGAGGCACAGGGTCAAGACTGATTTGCATATGGCTATGTCTGAACTGGGGTGGCGTGGTGAAGCAAAATAACGATGGATTAAACCCAGATCTGTGACTGGGGGTGAATGTTTGCCAATGTGCAGCATTCCGTCCATCATCTTGTGTGTTTTGCATTTCGCCCTAAGTGGGAAGGGTATGCCCAGACGTGGGTCCCGTGCTCACTACGCCACTGGAGTCAAGCTATCCTGGCTGATGAAGGCTGATAGCCTGGAAACCGGTCCTAGGATGCTTGATTCCGGTCCAGGGAAGACATGGCTTGGCAGTTTGGTCTGGACTGTTCCCATGAGGCACAGGGTCAAGACTGATTTGCATATGGCTATATCTGAACTGGGGTGGCGTGGTGAAGCAAAATAACGATGGATTAAACCCAGATCTGTGACTGGGGGTGAATGTTTGCCAATGTGCAGCATTCCGTCCATCATCTTGTGTGTTTTGCATTTCGCCCTAAGTGGGAAGGGTATGCCCAGACGTGGGTCCCGTGCTCACTACGCCACTGGAGTCAAGGTATCCTGGCTGATGAAGGCTGATAGCCTGAAACCGGTCCTAGGATGCTTGATTCCGGTCCAGGGAAGACATGGCTTGGCAGTTCGGTCTGGACTGTTCCCATGAGGCACAGGGTCAAGACTGATTTGCATATGGCTATGTCTGAACTGGGGAGGCGTGGTGAAGCAAAATAACGATGGATTAAACCCAGATCTGTGACTGGGGGTGAATGTTTGCCAATGTGCAGCATTCCGTCCATCATCTTGTGTGTTTTGCATTTCGCCCTAAGTGGGAAGGGTATGCCCAGACGTGGGTCCCGTGCTCACTACGCCACTGGAGTCAAGCTATCCTGGCTGATGAAGGCTGATAGCCTGAAACCGGTCCTAGGATGCTTGATTCCAGTCCAGGGAAGACATGGCTTGGCAGTTCGGTCTGGACTGTTCCCATGAGGCACAGGGTCAAGACTGATTTGCATATGGCTATGTCTGAACTGGGGTGGCGTGGTGAAGCAAAATAACGATGGATGAAACCCAGATCTGTGACTGGGGGTGAATGTTTGCCAATGTGCAGCATTCCGTCCATCATCTTGTGTGTTTTGCATTTCGCCCTAAGTGGGAAGGGTATGCCCAGACGTGGGTCCGGTGCTCACTACGCCACTGGAGTCAAGCTATCCTGGCTGATGAAGGCTGATAGCCTGAAACTGGTCCTAGGATGCTTGATTCCGGTCCAGGGAAGAGATGGCTTGGCAGTTCGGTCTGGACTGTTCCCATGAGGCACAGGGTCAAGACTGATTTGCATATGGCTATGTCTGAACTGGGGTGGCGTGGTGAAGCAAAATAACGATGGATTAAACCCAGATCTGTGACTGGGGTTGAATGTTTGCCAATGTGCAGCATTCCGTCCATCATCTTGTGTGTTTTGCATTTCGCCCTAAGTGGGAAGGGTATGCCCAGACGTGGGTCCCGTGCTCACTACGCCACTGGAGTCAAGCTATCCTGGCTGATGAAGGCTGATAGCCTGAAACCGGTCCTAGGATGCTTGATTCCGGTCCAGGGAAGACATGGCTTGGCAGTTTGGTCTGGACTGTTCCCATGAGGCACAGGGTCAAGACTGATTTGCATATGGCTATGTCTGAACTGGGGTGGCGTGGTGAAGCAAAATAACGATGGATTAAACCCAGATCTGTGACTGGGGGTGAATGTTTGCCAATGTGCAGCATTCCGTCCATCATCTTGTGTGTTTTACATTTCGCCCCAAGTGGGAAGGGTATGCCCAGACGTGGGTCCCGTGCTCACTATGCCACTGGAGTCAAGCTATCCTGGCTGATGAAGGCTGATAGCCTGAAACCGGTCCTAGGATGCTTGATTCCGGTCCAGGGAAGACATGGCTTGGCAGTTCCGGCTGGACTGTTCCCATGAGGCACAGGGTCAAGACTGATTTGCATATGGCTATGTCTGAACTGGGGTGGCGTGGTGAAGCAAAATAACGATGGATTAAACCCAGATCTGTGACTGGGGGTGAATGTTTGCCAATGTGCAGCATTCCGTCCATCATCTTGTGTGTTTTGCATTTCGCCCTAAGTGGGAAGGGTATGCCCAGACGTGGGTCCCGTGCTCACTACGCCACTGGAGTCAAGCTATCCTGGCTGATGAAGGCTGATAGCCTGAAACCGGTCCTAGGATGCTTGATTCCGGTCCAGGGAAGACATGGCTTGGCAGTTCGGTCTGGACTGTTCCCATGAGGCACAGGGTCAAGACTGATTTGCATATGGCTATGTCTGAACTGGGGTGGCGTGGTGAAGCAAAATAACGATGGATTAAATCCAGATCTGTGACTGGGGGTGAATGTTTGCCAATGTGCAGCATTCCGTCCATCATCTTGTGTGTTTTGCATTTTGCCCTAAGTGGGAAGGGTATGCCCAGACGTGGGTCCCGTGCTCACTACGCCACTGGAGTCAAGCTATCCTGGCTGATGAAGGCTGATAGCCTGAAACCGGTCCTAGGATGCTTGATTCCGGTCCAGGGAAGACATGGCTTGGCAGTTCGGTCTGGACTGTTCCCATGAGGCACAGGGTCAAGACTGATTTGCATATGGCTATGTCTGAACTGGGGTGGCGTGGTGAAGCAAAATAACGATGGATTAAACCCAGATCTGTGACTGGGGGTGAATGTTTGCCAATGTGCAGCATTCCGTCCAGCATCTTGTGTGTTTTGCATTTCGCCCCTAAGTGGGAAGGGTATGCCCAGACGTGGGTCCCGTGCTCACTACGCCACTGGAGTCAAGCTATCCTGGCTGATGAAGGCTGATAGCCTGAAACCGGTCCTAGGATGCTTGATTCCGGTCCAGGGAAGACATGGCTTGGCAGTTCGGTCTGGACTGTTCCCATGAGGCACAGGGTCAAGACTGATTTGCATATGGCTATGTCTGAACTGGGGTGGCGTGGTGAAGCAAAATAACGATGGATTAAACCCAGATCTGTGACTGGGGGTGAATGTTTGCCAATGTACAGCATTCCGTCCATCATCTTGTGTGTTTTGCATTTCGCCCAAAGTGGGAAGGGTATGCCCAGACGTGGGTCCCGTGCTCACTACGCCACTGGAGTCAAGCTATCCTGGCTGATGAAGGCTGATAGCCTGAAACCGGTCCTAGGATGCTTGAATCCGGTCCAGGGAAGACATGGCTTGGCAGTTCAGTCTGGACTGTTCCCATGAGGCACAGGGTCAAGACTGATTTGCATATGGCTATGTCTGAACTGGGGTGGCGTGGTGAAGCAAAATAACGATGGATTAAACCCAGATCTGTGACTGGGGGTGAATGTTTGCCAATGTGCAGCATTCCGTCCATCATCTTGTGTGTTTTACACTTTAAATACCAGCAAAACTGAATTTTTTCCCCTTAATGTTTATTGCACTCATGATATGCTTCCCATGCGTGAAATCATTTGGCAAAAGAATAAGTTAAAATATCTTGGAATTTTATTTTCCTCATCCATAAAATCAACAATAAATTTAAACTGTGATTTCATCCTAAATTACATTAAAAATAAAACGTCTAAATGGGCGTCATTACATCTTTCATGGTGGGGCAGAATGGACTCTATCAAAATGACTATTGCTCCCAAAATCTTTTATACCCTTGCCATGATCTCTACTCAATTTCCATTAAAGTTTTATAAAGAGGTTGATAAATTTTTGTCAAAGTTTTTATGGAACAACAAATCTCCTCGTATTAGTTATAAAAAGTTAAAAGTGTCTAAACGTAATGCTGGTTTTGGTATCCCAGATTTCTTTCTTTATCATAAAGCTTTTATTTTAAAACAAAGCTCATTATGGTTTAACCACTCCTTTTTAAATATTCCTCCTGCTTGGCTATCTATTGAGAAATCTATAGTAAGTCCATTTCCTTTACCTACTTTAATGTCTATGCATAATAATACCACATTTTTTCATAAATCAGTTATTATTAAATCTACTAAAATGTTATTTAATGATCTTGACTTAATTTTTCTTTTTCCCATGAATAATACTGATGAGTTATCACTGTGGTATAGTAATGTCATTAAATTAAACAGGAATATTAGTTGTTGGTTTTCATGGATTAGTGCTGGTATTTTTTATCTTAAAGATGTTTATTCCAATAATACCTTTATTGCTTTTGAAACGTTGCAAGCAAGATTTGGTCTACTTAAATCTGACCTTATTAAGTATCAATATTTGTGCAATTCAATCTTAGACTCCTTTCCCAATGCTATTCCGTCCAATGTTACAGCAGATTTATCAGTTTACATTCAAACAGTCTCTAGATCGTCTCATGGGGTTTCCATTCTATATAAAAAATTATCAGATACTCTAGGTAGCAATTTAGAGATGATTTCATCTTTTTGGAACAATGAACTTTCGCTTTCTTTATCTATTGACACATGGAAGGATATTTGGCTTGGTAGCATATCTGGTTGGCTACCTGTTTCAATCTACCAAACCAATTCATATATCCTATACAATTGTTTATGGACTCCATCACGTTTATTTAAAGCTAAACTTCTTCCCTCTGCAGATTGTTGGCATTGTAAAATACATCCTGGTACGTTACAACATATGCTTTTTGACTGTCCTCTGGTTTTTAAATTTTGGTCTGAAGTTTGGGTTATCATAAAAAGATTTTTAAACTCCATATTGATGTTTCCTATCAATTAATAATATGTAAATCTGCTATTATTTTACAAGGCTTACATGATTTAGAAAGTAATCTTTTTAATTTCCTAATCTCAGCAGCTATAAAATCCATCACTTTTGCTGGAAAGATGTTTCTATATTATCTGTTAATGCTTGGTGGTCGTGGGTTATCTTTACTAGAAGAGGTGCTCAATTATCCATGAATGGGATTTCACATAATTCACTCGCTTATCAATCTTTTTGGTTACCTGTTGATGTATATCTATCCTCTTAATGTTGTATTTATATCTCCAATTTTGATTTTAACTCAAATAGGCTATACGTATGATAAAATATAGTAGCTCTGTGTAAATCTTATGCATTTGTTGTTATATTTGTCCCCTCCCTCCTTTCCTTCCTTCCCCTTTTATGTATCTTTTCAATATGTAATATTTCAATACCTATTGCAATTTTTAAATAATTTTGGTCAATTTGCGAATTGTTATTAGGTATTTGGTTGCTAAATAATAACATTTTATGTAATGTCTTTATTAGTTGTTTATGAACAAAATTAAATAAAATATTTTGAACTTAAAAAAAGAACTGGTTTGGACTGAGCACAGATGCTCTCAGCCACAAGAGAACAAAGGAAAATGTGGTATAATTATTGGGGCTCAGACCCCAGGATTTTAGAAATCCTTTGGACCATGAAGACTGCCAAGAAGAAGAGCTGGAGAAGCTGTGAGGAGGAACTATCACTTTGCTGTGTGCTTTGCTGTGTTGGCCTGCAGTGGCTGCTTCTGTCTTGGGTAGTGAAAAGGACTGGACTGAACTTTCTGCAACTTCCTTGAGTGAATTTCTCCAAGGGCTTGAGGTAGAGCTTGACCATTGTTCAAGAAGTCTCAGGAACAGCAAAGACTTCAACTTCATCTGCTCTCAGCACTGGAAACTGTGTGTTTTGTGCTGAAACAGAAAAAAAAGCAACCTGATGCCATCAACGACGCCGCTTCCGGCTCTGTGTCCTGAAGGCACCGCAAAGGGCACTGTCACACTTTGCACCACAACCTTGATCTCACCGATGCCACCGTTGACGCTGCCGTTCGACGCCACAACCGAGCCGCTGCTTGCAGGGCGACCTGTGGGCACCGCACTTGGCACGCCTCACTGCACGATGCCACCCTGGAATCCAAATGACGCCACTCCAAGCAGATATTGATGCTGCTGCTTGCACTGTGGTTCGAGGGCACCGCTCGTAAGTTACACGTTGCACCATCCTCATCCTGCACCGCAGCCTTGGCCTACTGACGCTGGAGCCATCAACTCCAGTTCGTCAGCTGACGACAGAGCTTCAGCAACGACAACGAGGCTGCTTGCACCGTGACCTGCCAGCACCACGATGAGCACCGCATCACTTCGCACTGCAGCCCTGGTCTCACCAATGTTGCTGGGCGACCGCCACCAAGCCGCTGCTTGCACATCGACCGGAGGGCACTGCAATTCCGTTCCTCTGCACTTCGCACCGCAGCCCAGATGCCAGCAGGTGCTCCTGACTTCAACCGCGAGGAGTTCGATCTGCAACTTGTGTGACTTCAAGGGCACGACGACTCCTGCACCGACCTCCGGAAGCGACGCCTACTGATGCCCGCTCTTCGGAGCTCAATGAGAGGACGCCAATGCCTGCACTTCTAAAGGTACACTTTTGCGGGTCTTCCCGACACCGTACCTGGCCCGGGACACCGCGGGCAACCAGAACTGTTTGGATTTGTTGTTCACGATACTGTGATAGCCCCCGATGGAGCTATCGACTTCAAGGAACTATAATTTAAGTCTAATTTTGCTTATTGATATTTCTAAGAACTGTCTGGTGGAATTTTTTCATTTTTGATCTTGTTTGCACAGATAAAATATTGGTTATTTTTCTAAAACTGGTGTGGTGTCCTTTTGTAGTGTTTTCACTGTATTACTGTTGGTTATGTGCAAATGCTTTACACACTGCCTCTGAGATAAGCCTGACTGCTAGTTCCAAGCTACCAAGGGGGTGAGCAGGGGTTATTTCAGTAGTGTATTCCCCTTATCCTGACTAGGAAGAAGGGTCCCTACCTGGACAGGGTAACAAGCTGCCAACTAGAGACCCCCATTTCTAACATTGGTTGTCAGCGGTGAGGATAGGACATGCATTTGCGGTGAGGATATCGCATATCGCAGACCATTACGTACCAAATACTGTTTCTTTTTTTGGTCTACTTTTGATCTTGCCATTTGTTCAGAACTTGAACTTTCTATTGCATCATACCTGAGTCAAGAGCATCATCCGTTGCATCCTTGGAAGTGGCCTTTGAGGAGGAGAGGTTAGAAACCTACAACGTGAAGAAGTTGAAGGCTATTTGCAAGAACCTCAATGTCCAAATCAGGGGCCTCACCAGGAAAGAGGAGGTACAAAAGGCGCTGAGGGCCTGTGTAGCAGCCAGGCATGCCAGTGGGCAGTCTGGAAATCTCAGTGTGGAGGCGGAGGAGCCAATTCCTAGGATGGATGTGCTTTTGAGAGGGGGGTAGCCCTCCATGCCAGGCAGCATTGGCTTGTCCCCAGAGGAGCTGGAGGACAGGCGGGAGGCAAGAAAGTTTTAACTGGAAAAACTCTGGCTGGAAAATGAGAGGGAAGACAAAAGAATATCCATGGAAGAAAGGAAGAAGATCTTGGATCATGAGCATGGTACTAAGTAGCTGGAGCTAAGAAGTAGGTCCAGCACAGATGGTGGCAGCAATGCCTCAGTGCAGGCAGATAGAATTGTGCACATCCCCAAGAATGTAGGAAAGGAATTCAAGAAGGGGGATGACATACAAAGGTGATTTCAGTGTTATGAGGCATCTATCCACATGAATGGGGTCCCTGAAAAGAATTGGGGAGCAGGATTGTGGCCTTTTTTCCCAGAAGAGGGAAGGGACACTTTAGTGGCTTTGGGTAAGGTGCAGAGCCTCACCTACGATGACATGAATGAGGCCCTTCTCACCAGGTATGGTCCCACTCCTGACAAGTACAGGGATCAGTTTAGGTCCAGTAGGAAAACTGATGTAAACACTTGATTGGAATGTGTGGATTCTTTTTGCAGGTCACTGGATGGTTGGGTGAACGGCAGTAATGTGACAGATTTTCAGGGGCTCTACAATTTGATTGCATGGGATCACTTGTCTAGTCTATGTTTTGCAGAGCTGTGCCAGCACTTGACTGATAGTAAGATGACCAACCCCAGGAAGCTTGCTATGGAGGCGGACCGCTGGGTGAGTACCAGGGTCCACATGAAGGTGTATGGGGGAGACTCCACCAAAGGTGGGCAGGGTCTCCAGCAGAAGAGTGGGGGTCAGGGGTAAAGCACAGGAGTTCTCTAAAGGGCCCCAAACTAATACCCAGGGTAAAGGTCCCCATCCCCCAGCATATAATAAACAAGGTGCCTCTTCAAGGAGGCCTGCAGAGACCGACCCCCACAAGTGCTATGCCTGTGAGCAGGTGGGTCACTTAAAGGGGGACCCCAAGTGTCCCAAGAGGGCACAGCCACCCACTGGTCCAGGGTGTTGGGTAGTGTAGCGCTTGGGGAGGAGTGGTACCCACAGGAGGGTAGGGATCCCGCAGAGATGACCCTCGTCTTACTAGGGGACAGTGAGATGGTCCCAGGAAATCATGTGCCTGCTAACAATAAGAATTGCAGCACCTGGGTGACCATCAATGGGAGAAGGGTAGAGGCTCTCAGAGATACTCGAGCCAGTGTAACCTCAGTACAGTGTCACCTGGTCTCTCAGGAGCAAGTAGTCCCCGGGGCATTCCAAAAAGTAGTTGCTGTGGACAACTCAGAGTGCCAGTGTATGGTGGTGCAGGTTCCCTTTGAATGGGGGGGGGGTCTCAGGTCCCTTGAGGGTGATTGTGAGCCCTATCATGTCTGCTAGGTAACGAACTGGAGCAGTCCTTGTGGAAGGATGTTGAGCTCAGGTCTCACTTGGAGATGCATGGGTTGCCAGAGTGGGCATGTGTGACCACTCGGTCCATGGTGGCCAGTAAGGGAGATCAGAAGGACCTGGAGCCTGAAACAGTGGCCCAGGTGCCTGCCAAGAGAAAGGGAAGAGGGTGCGGGAAACCCACCCCTGAAGTTCCCACGGTCTGGGAGGAGGCTGACCTTGAGGGGGACACCCCAGTACCTAATAGGGGGCAAGTGGCTGAACTGGGGTTACTTATCTGACCTGACCCATTGGCAGCAAGAAGGTGGTCCCACCTGGGAAGAGTTTTGCAGGGAGCAGAAAGAATGCCCTTCTCTAGAGGGTTTCAGAAGCAGGCTGAAAACCAGGCAGCTGTGATCATTCTGGATCTACTGGGAGAATGGCCTCCTATACAGCGAGCCTAAGGTCGCTGAGCCTGGGTCAGCCCATGTGCTGGTGGTACCCCAGCGCTTCAGGACCTTCCTACTGGGTCTGGCTCATGACGTGCCTTTGGCAGAATATTTGAGGCAGGATAAGACCTTTGACAGGATTGTCAGCCACTTCTTTTGGCCCCAAATACGAAGGCAGTCAAATGCACATTGTAGGTCTTGCCAGACTTGCCACGCAAGTGGTAAATGTGGGAGGAAGTATAAGGCTCCTCTCCAACCTTTTCCAGTTGTTGGCACCCCTTTTGAAAGGGTTGGAATGGACATTGTGGGGCCACTGGACCACAAGACAGCCATGGGCAACAGGTATATCCTGGTCTTGGTGGACCATGCCACCTGGTACCCGGAGGCTATCCCTTTCAGGACAACAATGGTACCAGTGGTGGGCCGGGCATTACTAGGGATCATTTCCCGTGTGGGCTTCCCCAGAGAGGTGGTATCTAACTGTGGGAACAATTTCATATCTAAGTATATGGCATCCCTGTGGGAGGAGTGTGGTGTAACTTACAGGTTCACCACTCCTTACCATCCCCAAGTTAATGGGTTGGTAGAAAGGTTCAACTAAACCCTAAAAGGCACGATCATGGGTCTAACAGAGCCCATGAGGCGTAAGTGGGACATCCTCTTACCATACCTTCTCTTTGCATACAGGGAGGTACCACAGAAGTATTTAGGGTTCAGTCCATTTGAGCTTCTGTATGGGCACCCTGTGAGAGGACCTCTCAGTTTGGGCAAGGAAGGCTGGGAGACAGCTCTCAGGAAAACTCCCCAGGATGTATTTAGCTACATGCTGACCTTCAGGAACCAAGCTTCCTGCTTCAGGAAACTCGCTCAGGCGAACCAGGAAGCAGGCCAGGAGGAGATGAAACGCTGGTATGACCAGAATGCCACTCTGGTAGAGTTTCAGCCTGGCCAGAAAGTGTGGGTTATAGCCCCAGTAGAGCCTTGTGCTCTGCAGGACAAGTGAACAGGGCCTTTTGAGGTGCTGGAGTGCAAAAGTACTGTCACCTACCTGGTGAATTTGCAGACTTCCAGGAAACCTTTGAGTGTCCTCCATGTGAACCGCCTCAACCCGCACTTTGAGAGGAACAAAGTGAGCATGTTCTTGGTGACAGATGATGGGGTGGAAGAGGAGAGTGAACCTCTCCATGACCTCCTGTCTACCAAGGAGCACGATGGGTCACTCGAAGGTGTGATCCTCTCCCCTACACTGATCCCAGAGCAGCAGAGTGACTGTCACCAATTGTTGGGGCAGTTCGCCATGCTGTTCTCCCTGACCCCAGGTGTTACTCACTGGTGTACTCATGACATGAACACTGGTGACAGCCCTCCTGGGGAACACAAGATTTACAGGTTGACTGACCGGGTCAGAGCAAGCATCAAACAGGAGGCCTCTAAGATGTTGGCGTTAGGGGTGATAGAGCCCTCCAACAGTCCTTGGGCCGGCTCAGTGGTCTTGGTCCCAAAGGCTGCTGCACCCGGTGCCACTCCTGAACTGCAGTTCTGCATGGACTACCGTGGGCTCAACACCATCACCAGGACTGACGTGCACCCCATTCCCAGAGCTGATGAGCTCATTGATAGGTTGGGAGCTGCCAAGTTCCTCAGCACGTTTGATTTGACGTCTGGGTACTGGCAGATCCCCTTAACCGAGGAGGCCAAGGAGAGGTCAGCATTTTGAACTCCAGAGGGGCACTACCAGTTTCGGGTGATGCCCTTTGGGTTGAAGAATGCCCTTGCCACCTATCAGAGGTTGGTCAACTAGGTGTTGACTGTGCTGGAGGATTTCAGTGCTGCCTACCTGGGCAACATTGCAGTGTTCAGTTCCAGCTGGGAAGAACACTTGCAGCACCTCTGGGAAGTGTTGAAGGCTCTGAAGAGGGCAGGCCTCATGGTCAAGGCCAGTAAGTGCCAGATCGGACAGGGATCTGTGGTGTACTTAGGACACCAGGTAGGAAGAGACCAGGTGGTGCCCCTATAGCCTAAGATTTACATAATTCTGGCTTGGGACCCCCCCCCCCCTCCCAAGACCCAGACAGAGGTGAGGGCCTTTTTAGGTCTCACCAGCTACTATAGGAAGTTTGTCAAGGGCTATGGCACCATTGTTGCCCCTTGACAGAGCTGACTTCCAGGAAGCAGCCCAGGAAGGTGATCAGGACTGATGCTTGCCAGAAAGCTTTTGATGCCCTGAAGGCAGCCATGTGCACGGCGCTTGTGCTCAAGGCATCCGACTTCTCCAAGGAATTCGTAGTGCAGAATGACACTTCAGAGCATGGTGTGGGAGCAGTGCTCTCACAACTGAATGATGAGGGCCTAGACCAGCCTGTTGACTTCCTTAGCAGGAGACTACTCCCCAGGGAACAGAGGTGGAGTGCCATAGAAAGAGAAGCTTTTGCTGTGGTCTGGGCACTGAAGAAGCTAAGACCCTACCTGTTTGGGACTCACTTCCAAGTTCAGACAGACCACAGGCCCCTCAGATGGTAATGCAGATGAGGGGTGAGAACCCAATACTGTCGAGTTGATCCATCTCCCTACAGGGAATGGACTTTACGGTGGAACACTACCCTGGCACAGAACAGGCCAACGCTGATGGTCTGTCCAGGTTCTTCCGCCTTAGTGAAAAGAACTCCAAGGAGGTTGGGTAGTTCTTCCTACTTTCAGCTGGAGGGGACATGGGTTAGACCTGGAATCTTTTGGCGTGTTTCCCCTGTCTTTTTAGTTTTTACTCTGTTTGTGCTGGTTTAGAGTCTCTGCACACTTTCTCACTGCTGTTCAGTGTTAAAGTGCAAGTGCTCCTACTGTAAATTATGTTATGGATTGGTGTTTCCATGATTGGCATGTTTGATTTACTGTTAAGTCCCTAGTAAAGTGCACTGAGAGTGTCAGGGCCTGTAAATCTAATGCTACTAGTGGGCCTGCTGCAATGATTTGCCACCCACAAGAGTACAAGAGTAGTCCTGTAAAAATATCTCAGACCTGCCACTGCAGTGTCTGCACGCAGTTTGAACTGCCATGTCAACCTGGCAAGTGCACCCACTTGCCAGGCCCTCACCTTCCATTTTATTACATGTAAGTCACCCCTAAGGTAGGCCCAAAGTACTCCTATGGGCAGGGTGCAGTGTGTGTGAAAGGTAGGACATGTACTGGTGTGTGTAACATGTCTTGATAGTGAAATACAGTGTAATTCGTTTTTCACTATTGAAAGGCTATCTGTCCCATAGGATACATTGGGGAATACTTTGTAACATCTTACAAGTATAATTTCCCATGGGGACAAGATGGAAAGATGGAGTTTAGTATTCCTAAACTCAGAATATAAAAATGCATCTCTTAATAAAGATGATTTTTTATTGTGTGTTTGAAAATACCACTTTTAGAAACTGGGTATTTTCTTGCTTAGCCATCCTGTGTACCTCTGCTGGGTTGTGGATTGACTGTCTGGCTTTGGAGTGGCAGGGGCTGGGGATATGCATAGTCTTCGGACAGCACTGGGGGGGTTGAGGGGTGTCCTGACTTTCCTGGATGAGTCAGGGCTGGGATGAATAGACCTGGGCTGCATTTAGAGTAGTGGGAGGCGATTTCCTTGCCCCTGAATGGGCCTGGTCTGCCTTGGACAATGGTGTCTCCACCTCCTGCCAGGAAGCTGGGCCAAGGAGGACAGAACTGGTTTGGACTGAGCACAGACACTCTCTGCCACAAGAGAACAAAGGGAATTGTGGTATAAATATTGGGACCCAGAACCCAGGATTTTAGAACTCTTTTGGCCTGCAGTGGCTGCTTCTGTCTTGCGCAGTTAAAGGACTGGACTGAACTTTCTGCAACTTCTTTGTGTGAGTTTCTCCAAGGGCTTGAGGTAGTGCTTGTCCCCTGTTCAAGAAGTCTCAGGAACAGCAAAGACTTTAACTTCATCTTCTCTCAGCACTGGGAACTGTGTGTTTTGTGCTGCAACAGAAGAAAAAGCAACCCAACGCCATCAACGACGTCGCTGCCGGCTCTGAGTCCGGAAGGCCCCACAGAGGGCACGTCGCACCACAACCCTGGTCTCACCGACTACACCATTTGTTGCCACCACTGAGCCGCTGCTTGCACCGTGACCTGTGGGCACCGCACCGAACACCGCCTCACTTCACAACGCTGCTCTTGTATTCCTGACGATGCCGCTCCACGCCGACATCGATGCTGCTGCTTGCACCGTGGTTCAAGGGCACTGCTCGTAAGTTACACAACGCGCCGTCCTCATCACACACCGCAGCCTTGGCCTACCGATGCCGGCATCATTGACTCCAGTTCGTCAGCCAACGACAGCGCTTCAGCAACGACGACGACGCTGCTAGCACCGTGACCTGCCAACACCGTGACAAGCACCGCATCACTTCGCACCGCAGCCCTGGTCTCACCAACGCCGCTGGACGACCACCACCGAGTCGCTGCCTGCACCGCGACCTGAGTGCACCGTACACCGCACCGCTGCACTTCACACCACAGCCTCAAAGCCTGCCGATGCCAGCGCTCCCTACTTCAACCACGAGGAGTTCGATCTGCAACGCGTGTGACTTTAAGGGCCCGACGACTCCTGCACGACCCTCGGAAGTGACACCTGCTGGCACCGGCTCTTTGGAGCTCAACAAGAGGTTGCTGATGCCCTGCATTTCTAAAAGTACTGTTTTGTGTGTCTTCCAGACACCGTAGCTGGCCCGCGACACCGCAGTCAGCCAGAACTGTATGAATTTGTTGTTCACGAAGCCGTAATAGCCCTGGACGGAGCTATCGACTTCAAGGAACTGTAATTTAAGTCTATTTTTGCTTATTGATATTTCTAAGAACTGTATGGTGGAATTTGATCGTTTTTGCTCTTTTTTGCACAGATACAATATTGGTTATTTTTCTAAAACTGGTGTGGTGTCCTTTTGTAGTGTTTTCACTGTATTATTGTTGGTTATGTGCTAATGCTTTACACACTGCCTCTGAGATAAGCCTGACTGCTCGTGCCAAGCTACCAATGGGGTAAGCAGGGTTTATTTCAGTAGTGTATCTCACTTATTCTGACTAGGAAGAAGGATCCCTACTTGGACAGGGTAACAACCTGCCAACTAGAGACCCCCATTTCTAACACTTATTGATTGATTGATGCTGCATTGCTCTGCCACAGGCACCCTACCTTTATAGGAGGAGGGCGTTACCCTAGAAGTCGGCAATCCATAAGTTAATACACCCTGCCTTGAGAGGAGGCGGGCCTTACCCCAGAGGTTTGCAGTCTATGAGTAAATACACCTTGCCTTGAGAGGAGTAGGGCTTTATCTGAGAGGTCTTCAGTCTATGAGTGAATACACACTGCCTTGATAGCAGGAGGGCCTTACCCCAGAGGTGGCAGGCTATGAGTGAATACACCCTGCCTTGAGAGGAGGAGGGCCTTACCCCAGAGGTCTGCAGTCTATGTGTGAATAAAACCTTCCTTGAGAGGAGGAGGGTCTTACCCCAGAGGTCAGCAGTCTATGAGTGAATAGACCGTGGCTTGAGAGGACAGCCTTACCCCAGAGGTTTGCAGTCTATGAGTGAATACACCCTGCCTTGAGAGGAGGAGGGCCTTACTCCAGGGGTCGGCAGGCTATGAGTGAATAGACCGTGCCTTGAGAGGACAGCCTTACTCCAGTGGTTTGCAGTCTATGAGTGATAACACCCTGCCTTGAGAGGAGGAGAGACTTACCCCAGAGGTCTGCAGTCTATGAGTGAATACACCCTGCATTGAGAGGAGGAGGGCCTTATGTCAGAGGTATGCAGTCTATGAGTGAATATACCCTGCCTTGAGGGGAGGAGGGTCTTACCCCAGAGGTCTTCAGTCTATGAGTCAACACACCCTTCCTTGAGAGGAGGAGGGCCTTACCCCAGAGGTCTGCCGTCTATGAGTGAAGACACCCTGCCTTGAGAGGAGGAGGGTCTTAGCCCAGAAGTCGGCAGTCTATGAGTGAATACATCCTGCATTGAGAGGAGAGCCTTACCCGAGGTTTGCAGTCTATGAGTGAATACACCCTGCCTTGAGAGGAGGAGAGCCTTACCCCAGAGGTTTTTAGTCTATGAGTGAATATACCTTGCCTTGAGGGGAGGAGGGTCTTACCCCAGAGGTCTTCAGTCTATGAGTGAATACACCCTGCCTTGAGAGGAGGAGGGCCTTACCCCAGAAGTCTGCAGTCTATGAGTGAATAGATCCTGCCTTGAGAGGAGCAGGGCGTTACCCCAGAGGTTTGCGGTCTATGAGTGAATGCAGTCTGCCATGAGAGGAGGAGGGCCTTACCCCAGAAGTCTGCAGTCTATGAGTGAATGCAATCACAGTATCCAGTGGCAGCCAGTAGAGTGATTGCAGAGCTGGGTTGGTGTGATCCAACATATGAAGGTCCGGGAACGTCTTGGTGGGCCTGGTTTTGGAGACTTTTCAGCTTATCTAGGAAACTGTTTGGGATGCTGAGGCATCCTACGGCATGGCAACTAGTGAGCTCAATCTAATGTGATAGCTGAAGGAGAAAATTCACTTTCTGAAGCATGGAGTAATGGTGATACACTTGACTGCAGCACAGATTTAGAAGGTGAATGACAGATTAGAATAGATGATTGCAATTTATGTTGATGTTCTGATAGGTGGAGTGAGAGGGCCCAAGACTAAATGATATATTGAATGGAATTCAAGTAGATTAAAGACAGGGGCGTAGTTTGGTCAGCATGATTGGGGGGGGGGGTAAGCTTCAGATATCCCAACAGTCAAGCTGGGACATCTTGTTAAAACACATTATATGAGAAGCCGGACATAAGGGTGGGGGAGCTTCAGGGGCAGTGGATGAGAGAGCAGGTGCCAATTGTTAATGGGTACTTAAAACACAATATTTTTCAACCTAATCAGCATTTTTTAAGGCCTTCAATCAATCAAGGCATTTGTAAAGCGCACTACTCACTCGTGAGGGTCTCAAGGCGCTGGGGGGGGGGATGCTGCTACTGCTCGAATAGCCAGGTCTTGAGTAGTCTCCTGAAGGTTAGCAGGTCCTGGGTCTGCCGTAGGAGAATGGGGAGGGTGTTCCAGGTCTTAGCGGCGAGGTGGGAGAACGATCTGCCACCGGAGGTCGCTCTTCGGATGCGGGGGACGGTAGCGAGGGCGAGGTCGGCGGAGCGGAGCTGGCGGTTGGGGGTGTAGAGGGTGAGTCGTCTGTTGAGGTATGCTGGTCCGGTGTTGTGGAGTGCCTTGTGTGCGTGGGTGAGGAGACGAAAAGGGTGTGTGTGTTTTTGTCAGTGTGGGATTGTAAAAATCCCACATACACTTCACATTACCTGACTGAAAGCACTTGTACCTAACTACTTACTACAGAATACATTTTTTAGGTGTTGTAACTCCCCACCCCCCCCCCCCATCCCCGGAGCTGCGTTCCTGAAAGACTTCCCAGGAAAATGTTTCATTATTTGTTCTGTTTAGAAAAAGTCATATTTCTTTAATTTCACATAATAGGCTGGCGAAGCAGCAATGGCAGTGGAGGTATCTGGCAGTTAAACAGGAGTGAAGAGCTGCTGGAGCTTTGGAAGGCACCACACAATGATCCACCAGAGGAGGATTTTGAGGGGGCCCATGTAGAAATGAGTTAGTCCAGTTTAGAACGCTCCTGGATACCCTTAACAATGTTTTCAATCTAGATAGTAGTACGTCATGATTGAGTGTGTCATAAGCTGTCAAAAGTTCAACAAAAATTAAAAACTGTTCTAAAGTGGTGCAGCAGCTAATTTCGTTCTACATATCCTTGAAGCTGGGTCTTTTCAATTCTTTCTGGAATTTTGCTGTAAAAAAGGAGATTGGAAATCAGTAGTTATCTAGTACTAGATTTGTTGCTGTCAGGCCAGTTGCCAAAGAAGAAAAGATTTGTTTCATTGTCGTTGCATGGTAACAGATCCATGGAGAGGTTTGATGCTTTGATTTTACAAGCTAACTAGATTTTCTCATCTTCAAGAACTGTTGTGAAAATGATTACCAAAGACTACAATGGGTCCGTGTGGAGGCCAGTGGTCGCTGGTTAAGTTTAGAAGTAGTGTAATGTAAAAAACATAGTTCCCCATTTTCACCTAGCAAATAAGTGAAGTTTTGTATGTATTTTTGCCAGGTAGCTACAGACAGAAAAGACACACACACACATGTGCTCTGACACACATACCCTAATACAACCATACACACATGCTCTGAAGACACAAGCAGAGACACACACACATGCTACCACAAGCACACACTACGCTCCAACATAAGCACCCTAAGTAACACCAGAAACATTTCAAAGTTACCTTTATTGTGCTCCCATGATGGAATATTGAAAGGTCAAGTCAGGTAACTCCAGAAATTCCACACCAAGGCACAAGAAATGTGGACAGAACAGCTGGGGTAGGATTACAAGAGGAAGGTCCACCTGAAGTCCTCACCCATCTTCTGATAAGGCCAGATCCTGCAGCTCTGTTACAAGCTGGGGCAGGTTTGCATCACTTGCATTTAAAAGTATCCCAAAGTAATGCAAAGTTGCGCAATGTGCATTGCATCAAGGGGGTGGTCCAAGGATAGTGGATGGGCATTCCCATGCAACCACCCATAAGTTTTGATGCAAATCCTTATCTACAATCTTTAGCTACAAACATTGGTAGATGGTGATTTGCGCCAAAATCGTATGCCTCCTTGTGTCAGGTGTAACGAGGAATTTTTTTTTCATTTCTCCTCGTTGCATGTGTGCTGCATTGCACAGCACACATACAAAGTGGGAAAAGCCTGGAATAGTTTCTGTATTGGAAGGGACTCCTTCTACCACAAAACCCACGCTTTGGAGAAGGCACACACCCTTGTAATTTGGTGCAAGGGTGTGTGCATTGACACATGACTGTCAAAAGTGCTCCAGCTCTGGGGGAGCGGAAAAATGCACCATATCGTATTGGATATGGTGCATTCTTTCTCTCTCTTTTGATGCAAGGCAGCGCAGCAACTTTGGTGCAGCATTGCCTTGCATCAAAAAAGTAACTGGGCCTTTAGGGGCAGCAGCACTGAGCAGGTACAGCATAACCTGCCACCGTGCAATATTATTCTCATGCTCAGAGCAACATCACTCTGGCATACTGACCAGGTACACAGAAGATAGCAATATTGAAAAGAAAATATCCCCACAATGATTCGCATCATTCGTACCGCATGGTGAAGAGTAGGGAAGTTTTAATCTCACACACTTCCTTCAGAGTGAGCAGGAATAAAACATCAGCAATGCAACCTTGTCTCACACCCAGAGCTGATTTGCTACAGAAAATGTAAGCTCAAGTTTCATTCATCCTATGTTTGTAAGTATAGTATTAGCTAGTTTGAATGCAGACTACACACTCTTTCACGTAGAAACAGTAGCGCATGGACAACAACAGTGAATTCTTCACTAGCACACATAAGGGTCTGTGCACAAATATAAATTTGGTTGTAAATGAATGTTTAGAATGAATTCTGAATTCCATAAACCCATTTATGGGGGCGGAGATTTCTGCCACTGCTGCATTCCATTCCAACATTAGTCTTCAAAGGTTGGAAATGCTTACAAACATATACATTTGTGTATTTTCCCAAACTCATTTCTCTCCCATTCAACCCGGAAATTAGTTTTAATTTTACCCCAGCCAAGGGCTGGTGTAACTCCACTTCTAAGGGGCTGATTATGATGCGGTAAGAATGGCGAATGGTCGGAGCCTTTCGTACTGCATCGTAATCAGCTGGTCGCATTCCTTTCCGAACGACCCATTAGGATGGTGTAGGTCCGAAAGGAATCCTACTGGTCATTCCGACTGCCATCCGACGGTCTCAGAGAACCTGTCTGACAGTTGGAATGACTCCAGTAATCCCAAGGGCGGCTCTTTCCGCCCGAGGGATTACGATGTCGGATTCCGACAGCCTTTCTGTGCTGGCCTTTCCAACACAGAAAGGCTGTCGGCAAGTTGACTTTGGGGGCCCCCAGCACGGCCCCCATGGGTGCACCTCCTCCTCTTGGTGGCTGAGGTGCCTGCCACGGGTTGCAGGGATAAACTGCGCCAACCTTTTCTCAATGGGAGCTTGTGTTATGGCCGGTTTACGGCCGTAACACAAGGTCCCATTGAGAAAAGTGCAATGCGAACCAATAGTGTTCGGTCGCATTGTAATGGGCCGGTCCGGAACGCCGACCGTGTGTCGGTCGGTCCCAGGTCTGAGTTGGTGTAGGGTGGAAGGAATTCCGCCCGACATTGAAATGAGGCCCTAAATTGGGAAGGGGAATAGATTACCAGCATATTTTCTGGAGATACGGGTGAAGGGGTGCTCCATTGTAAAAATATTGTACCTTAGGGAGAAAAAGTGTGTATTTGCAAGGGAATCCTATTCCCACTTAGTGGGCTTGTCCACTATGGAGATCTCATATATACACAATGCACTGTGCAACTCATTTAGTCCCTCTCAGTTCTTGGAATCAATTATATTAATAAGAACTGCAGTTTACTTACAGCTTCCTAATATGTACATCTGAATATTATGTATAGAACCAGGGTCATTGCACAGTGTGTTTTGTTACATATAATATAAATGTTTGTTCATGTTTTTGAGCACTGCGTCGTCTGCACTTTGTTCACTCATCCACTGACCACTGCAAATGAATTGCTTCTTAATTGTCAAGTACTAAGATATTGCTGTAATAGAATAATTTGACACTGAATTGTGGATTTGCCAAAATGTTTCAGGGGTGACCCACACTCTGAATGAGTCCGATGGGACATTGTGTATATATGAGATATTGACCCTGGTCCCTGTGGGCATACAGGGACGTCCTTGTGCAATATTACACACTATGAATAACTCAACTCAATGGGTGTATTATCCCACTTTAAAATTCACGTGCCCTTATGCTTAAATATAAAGGACCCTCCTGTTAGAATTTATGGAACTCTGATTATTAATTGAATGAATGATTGATTGTTCTGTCTCCTGCCTATCCTTTTGCCTTCTCTTGGTATTCTCCGGTTCTGCCTCGGCACTCATCGCACTTTAATAATATGTATGTACAAGATCATATTATGTTACAGCACAGACAGCACCAATGCAGACTTCTCTCACATACGAGGTACTGGTATAGTACATGGAGCAGCAAAGTCATATTTCTTCTCATGAAGAACAGGGAGAGCATGTCCAGTAACAGTGGGGCAAGCTCCTCCCCCAAACACACATTAAAAAAGGGATATTGCAGATTGCAGCAATGGAGGTTTGCTCATCATTCAGAAAACAAGCTGTAGAAAAGAGAAGCAGTGCAGCACAACACTATGATGCACAGCAGTGGCAGAACTCCTCTGCGGGGTAGCAGGACATGGTGGGTATAAAACTGAATACATTGTATTGCCAACTTAAAGTGAATGACCACATTACCTCATATTTCTAAGCATGTGCAAAGTCACCAAGTGTGATGCAAACCAGCACAAAGTGTTCATTTGGGATTAGATTTCCAGTGCAAAACTTGGTTTGCACTAGAAAGTAGCTGTGCTCAACACTGCTTGGCATCAAGGGGGCGTCCCATGGGTGGTACAAGTGCGATCCCATGTTACCACCCATGGATTTTGGTGCAAAGCCCTATCTTTTAATATTTATAGAGAAGGCTTTGCACCAAAAATGTACACATCCTTGAGGCAGGCACAAATGAGGAGAAAGGTTTAAATTTCGCCACAGTTGTCCAACTTTGCCTGTGCTCTTCATTAAACTGCTTGCTTGCAAACTGGGCAAAGCTTTTCGGTTTGTCTAAGCATAGTATTTTGAGCTAGGAGGGTACCCTTCCAGTACATACGGTGCTGCTGTATGCATTTTTCAAAACATAGCCCTACTGGGCAGCCCCTGGTGTGCAGTAGTTTCAGCACAAGTATTTTGGCCTGCAATAATGTGAATTGTAAAATCTGCGTTAGGATGCACACTGGAGACTGCAGTAATGTCAGATTTTGTCTGTCATATCTATATTGAATTCCGTGTACTGTATCGTTTCCAGATGCGCACATCATCAGTTTCTGGGCATTGGAAAGGCTAATTTTCTCACACTCCGGAACATAACGTCATGATGCAGATACATGAGCTATTTGATATGAGAACTGTTGCGACCAAATAGAATATTATGAAAAAGTGCAGTGGTGGTAAGAGTTCCAAAATATAACGAGTGTCTCCAGTCCCAGTCTGCACTGATTATGATAAGAATTCGATTTTTGTGTAATTTATCAGGGAAGAAGTTTTTTTTTTATACCCATAGAATGGTTGGATTAGAGACGGTGGGAATTTACTCTAAAAAATTTTTTTTTTGCATCGTATTTTTTTTTTCTCACTCTGTCAGCAGTGACAGGTTACCCCAAATGAAATCTCATCTTGCTCACATTGTTGCGCAAAAACGCCTGGCCTTTGGAACACCTGTTGGATCTCGTTAGTTTTCTTCTCCGGCTCCAAACCCTCTCCCAGCTGCTGCTAATTAAGAAAACAGAACAAATCCATCTACTGGTCTCTGGGCCAAGGAGACAGGACTCGGTAAGGAAAGCCAAGGAAAACAGCGCGAGGGTTTCACGGATGCACGTCGGCCTCGTTCCACCGCCCATCATGTCAGCATCCTACAGTACAATGACGCTAAATGTCGCAAGCGTCTTCAGTTCTCAGAAACTGGAGAGGAAGTTGTTCCTGTCGACCAGTTCTTGGACTAGGAACTGCATTTGGGCCTTTTCTCCTGTACATTCACACGTAGTCAGAATGGGTAATGCATAATTCAGTTCAGTCGTGTGCTTTTCTGCCTGCATAATACAGCCGTCTGCTGCGAAGTAATGGGAATGTACTGTTCCAATGCACAAGATCAGAGGGTGGATCCGTGAAAATCATTAAAATATTTTGTGTTTTTTGGAGTCTGAAGAAATTCTCAATAAATGTATTGCAATATAAGTTTATTAGGGAGCTTGTTTCTTATTAAGGTAAGTTTCAGTAGTCATTGATATGCTTTCAGGGATAAAATCCTTAGGCCCTCCTTACGACTATCGCAGAATTTGGTGCAGTTTTAGTGGGGGGAGGGGGCTGGAAGAATCTCTGATTCCGGCTGGTATTCCACTCCATATTCCAGGAATTGTACAATTTTCCCCAGACCTTGTAACACTGGGTCCCTCTCGTCAGTTTCACCTGATTCTGGAGTTAAAATCAATTATGTTTTTTGCCTGTTGTGAGCCAGCAGTGAGTGGGAGGGGTTGCAGGATGAAGGGCAGGCTTCTTGTGCCTGTCTGGTGAGAGCATTGCCAGCTCCCCCATACTGCTCCAGGTGAGAGCCAGGCTGTGATGCTGCCGCAGCCCCTGCAGCAATAAAAACAAGCTTGTGACCGTATTATACAAAGTGGCACATTTCCCTCGTTATCACCAGGCACACCTTTCAAAAGGTCCCCTTGCAGGCAGGTGCAGTAAGTGACTACACCCGCCTGCAAGGGGACTATCCAGGGGCTCGATAGGACCCCCCTCAATCCCTCCAGATGGCTGCCATCAAGGGCGCACTGACAGTGCACCACCTCTTAGTCGGCACACTGTCAGCTCGCCTCCTGACAGCTTCTTTACCTTTGCATCTGCATCTATAATACGGCGCAGGCACAGAGTCAAAGAGATATCCTCATTTGCATTTGACCACGCCCCCATGCAAATGAGAGAACGCCCTCTGATGATAGTACTGGCACTATATGTGCGCCAGCACTATCTGTATTAAAGAAGGGAGTGCACAAGCGCCTGCAGCCCTTTCGGTGATACCAAAGTGCCCTGGGGGCGCGCAAAGCGGGTGCAAACGCCTGTTGCGCCCCTGTAGCACTTTGTATAATACGTTCCCTGGTGTCTCTGGGCCCAGAGTTATTAGTTCCAGAATTTGCAGGCCAGATCATTTCAGGCCTTGAGAGACTTGGTTGGAATTGAAAAATGAGGAATTTCACTCAGAGCTATTGTTCCAGGTGAAATATTGCAACTTGAATAAGAGCCAAAATGTGAGATCTCAAAAAGCTGTTAATACTTCCTATTTAGGGGCCGATTCCGATTCGGGCCGGAAATCTCTCCGACCGAGCCAGACCCGGAGAGATTTCCGACCGAATCGGACCCTAGCAGTCCGACCGAACGAGTACGATGCGCACGTATTTCATCGGACACGATTCGGTCGGACTCCCATTGAAGTCAATGGGAGCCAGTCGTACGACGCGTACACGGGCTCCCATTGACTCAATGGGCACAACGCGAACAAGGGCGCCCCCTACAGCGTGTTCGCGTCGATGCGGGTCGCACCGTACATGCACGTGTAGGGGGGACCCATGTGTCCCCCCTGTGTGCGACTCGCACGCCTACGCTTCCAGGGGGGTCCGACACGGACCCCCAAAGTGCGGCGCCGACAGCTCGTTGGAGCCGGGCTGCGCGAGTCGGTCGGAGCGGTCGAGG
Organism: Calotriton arnoldi; assembly: GCA_963921515.1. Classification (NCBI taxonomy): domain Eukaryota; kingdom Metazoa; phylum Chordata; class Amphibia; order Caudata; family Salamandridae; genus Calotriton; species Calotriton arnoldi. The sequence goes on along the minus strand of CAWUFW010004008.1, from coordinate 618,238 downwards.
TGCGCATCGTACTTACCCGGCCGGGGAACGTCTCCATTGCGCGGTGCGCGTCGTCCCCGTGCGAGTCGGTCAGAGCGGTCGGGTCCTGCGAACGAGTCGGTCAGAGATTTCGCGAGCGCACGCATCGTACTCGCTCGCCCGGACGCACGTACGACTCGGTCGGGAAATAGGGCTCCGAATCGGATCCGGTTAAGCCGAAACCGATTCGGTGCCCTACCGGCCGAGATCGGAATCGGCCCCTTAATGTTAACAAGCCTTTTCTTCAGGCACATTTCAGCAGATTTGATCTGCTGGAATCTATTAGAGGAAAACTATAAGCATGTGTCAATTACTACACAACTCATAATTCTGATCCCTTTTGTTTGTACAGCCATCAGAATTTAGTCCTTATGTATGTATGTATGTATGTATGTATGTATGTATGTATGTATGTAAGTATATATTTATTTATTTATTTGGTGGTTTTATATAGTGTTGTTTGCACTAAGTTGGCATTAGGTGCTTTAAAGAGCAGAACGAAAGATACAGCTATAAGTATAATAGTGCATCAGGTCATATGTCACTTTACCAGGTGCTATGTGAAGTGTCTTCCCCAGCCTGGGTACTCGTAAATGAGTACACCACACACTGAGCTTAGTATTACATGTCTTTATTCCTCAGCGTGTAAGTGCAAACTCAACATTCCAAATACAAGCTCTATTCACTACACCTAAAGACTTACATCATAGTTCTACGGAGTCCATCAGGAACCAAAAGGGTCCCGTCAACGCTAACTCACAAGACAGTACATCTCCCCCTTTGTTAAATAAACAATAACATTTTTTACGGACATATATACATATACATTACAATGCCTTGAGAAGTCATCCTGGTGCTTGGACCAAAAATCCAGATCATGTCCTCTGAGGCTGCGAAGAGAGAAAAGAAGCTTCCATGACTGGCCAGGTGATGCAGGGACAGATGGAGTCAAGGGGCTCTCTACAGTTTCAATCAAACCGGTCTAATATCTGACATCAGGTACTGGTGAATGATGAGGAAGATGGCAGAAGTAAGAAGAATCTCGTGTAAAGGATGTTAAGCAGTCACCATGTGTCCTTTACTAATCACAACTTTGAAAGGTTCAGCATCACAGGGAGCATCAGATTTGTGTCTTCTCTCTTGTTGCACCAATACCCGATCACCTTTAGTGAAAGTAATGTTTTTAGCACAACAAATGAGCAAAGCTGGCGAAAATCACGTCCTGCGCTCAACAAAGGCAATTCAATCATAAAAATATAACATAGAAGTGGTGAGAAGACAGAACAAGTATTGGTAAATTAATATGTTTATATGTTAGTGATGTGTCAGTACAGTTGTGTTTGTTTCATCCCTGATTGCTGATCCATTTGAAGTGGTTATTTTGATCTGACTTTGGACCCAGTGCTGGTGTTACACAGGACAATGGGAAATGTTGAATGGATGTCTATGTGGGATGAGATCTAATTGGGGTTGACATTCCATTAGGGTGTTTTATTATATGGGAAGTATGTCAGCTTGGCCTGGCCAATGTTAGCATCATTTAGGTTGCACTTCTCCCTGTGATAATAAATTGTCATTCCTTTGTGGACATTTGTATGGACATGTCCATTTTCCTGTGTGTACCTTGCACCTACTTGATCTAGATGTGTGACAAATGCTGTTAGTGCTGTGTTTGCTTTAATGCTTTGCACTTACACATTAGAAACACATGCATGGCACATGGTTATGCTACTGGTTGTCCCTGATAGACTTCAATCCACAGATACAGTGCACATAGAGATTTTAAGCCAGGCGCAAAATGGACTGCGGACCAGGGCCCCAGCCTTTTTGACCTCCCCCTGGTAGAGGCATACCCATTATGCAGAGAGTGTTTATATTGTGCCCTTTCAATGCTTCTTACACTGGTTATTTGTAATCCCATTTACTGATACTGAGTTGTAGCAGGGAAGGTGTGTTTGAGTTTCTTGACACAGATGTATCTTAGATCTCACAACAGGACCTACGATGTGTGCAATGTGAGGGTGTGACAGAGATTGACAGGTGTGATATTGATGAGGAGGTGCTGTTGTGTGACATTATTTGAAGTACACATCACTATCACTGATCATGAGTGGTATACACATGTCTATTTGTTTAGAATGTGCCATCCATATGTTGGCCTGAGTAAATGTTAGTAGGTTATTGTTAGTAGCATATATAAATATTCTCCTTTCAATGTTGCCATTGCCATGTAAAAGGAAAGTGTAATTTGTATGTGTTAAGGTTACATTTTTGGTGACATATATCCTTCAATCTTCTTGAAGCAGCAGGGGTTTCTCTGGGTGCTTTTTTGGTTCTGGCTATCTGTCTTTTTAAATTAGGAATTGCAGGGGGTTGCCATAGCATAATCTGAAAAACTGGGCTTTATATATTTTTTTGATTGTTCCAGTAGGCTCTTGTGAACTTGTAACTTCCCTGAGGTCTTGCAGTGCATTTCTGACTTCAATTTGTGTTATGCTTAGGGGATGAATATGCTCCATAACATTTTAACAGTTACATTTTTAGGTCTTGCCTTCTAGGCAGGGCTGCAAGACTATTGTTAGCTTACAGTGGGCTTAATGCTCTCCGATCACTTACCACTGGTAGGCTTTATAGTCACTCTCATTTGTGTGCTTCTTATTTGTGGGTCAGCATCAGTGGGTAGCAAATACTACAACTCCACCTAACAGCAGCTGTGCTCCTGACCTCCCAGAGACACTGGAAAGTGAGTGCCACAAAGGAGCAGAATGTTTCTAGTGGGATGAAATGTAATTAAGGGTCAATAAAAGCATTGTGGCCCAAGTAATTAAGTGAGTTGCTTAAACCATGAGAACTATAATCCTGTGCTTTGCATAGCATGCTGCTTAACCAGCATTTAGGTGTCTATTTCTGAGGTTTTTGCTAGTCCATCTACATATACCACTCTGCAATAAATCTTTTCCTAAAACAAGCCAAACCTATTGGATTTGTGATTGCTTGTTTGAAGTGTGACACAAATGAGTAACAGCAGTGATTTTGTTGTAAACCATTAGAATTGGTAACTACAAATTTAACATATGTGACCATCACAATATGCACACTGGAGAGAGGTCAAAGATGAGCATGTGGTCTGAACACTATTAGTTATGGCCCACTAACTCACACTGCCTTTAGTTTAAGTTCTAGAGCTCTCAATCGGGCCCCATTATGAACACCCTCTCACAACCAGGAAAACCCAATAGCTCAGCCTTTCAGAGCCGAGACCTCTAGGCTTTGCCAGTACTTAATAATTAATAATGTCAATTACAATTACAATAGAAAACTGCACAAAAGCAAAGATAGTTTACAAATGTTAAAAAAATGAATAGTCTTTGTGTGGTATCCTGCTCTCTTCTCTGTCTAGTCCTTTCTCTGTGTTCTGTACTCTGCTGCTCAGCCAGTCTAAGTGATGTCACAGAATGTTCCCTGTGTGTATGTTTGAGTGGAATTGTCAGTTGCTGTATGTGGGCTGAGCAGCGGGGATGCTCCTCCCTTTGGGGCTGATTTACCTGATACTACTTTCTATACTATTTCAACCATCTTATCCTCATATGCTCCTGTCCTGACTGAACTTTAGAATAAATCAACCATTTGGATAAAACTACATTTCAGTCTACCTCCTTTCTTGAATTTCACACTGGCGACGAGCGGAAAAGGACTCACTTGGGACAAAAGGACATTACTGAAATTAAAAGAGGAGTCATCATTACTACAAAGAGAAGAAGAGACAGTAAGTTTACTTTTAAAAGAGCCTAATTTAAGCCTGCTTAATGGAGATGCGCCTGGGAGCCTCACCGGAGTCTGTTCCATCTGACAATCTCAACCCAGGCCATTGAATCTGGTGCTGTTGAGCTACTATTACTTTGGATTCAACTATAACATTAGGGCAGAGTTCGCGGAGTTGCACTACGCGGAACACCGTGAAGTGCAAAAAAAACTCAGCCGCACTACGCGGAGCTCCGCAAGCGGTGGAGTACGATAGAAAAATGCAGCCCGCAGTGATTGCACAGTGCCGGATGCTTGTCCGCAATGTGCAATCATCGCGAACACACCATGCACAGCGCAAGCGGTCCCTGCTTTCCTTTTCTGGCGCTCGAGTAGATTTTTACTCGAGCGGCAGCTTTCTCAACGCGAACGGGCTGTTTCTCAATGCGAGCGGTCGAGAGCATACGCGACCACTCACAATGAGAAACCTGACCCCCGCGTTGAGAAATCTCACCAGGAGGTTGATTTTCCACGCTCGGCTCGCCAACTTGATGTTGGAGATCGCAAACGAGGAAGAATCTCGCCGGGAGGTTAATTTTCCTCACTCGCGGTCGACAACTTGACATTGACGAACGCGAGCAAGGCAAAAAACTCCGCTACGCGGGGCTTAGTTTTTCAGAACTCTGCGATCTCCGCACAACGCGGAGTGCGGAAAACTCCGCAGCTCCATGAGCGGAGGGGAGTTCACCGCCCAGGGTTACAGTACTGATACCCATTTGGCCTTTGGTTACCTCAAGCAAGCTACTACACGTCAAGTGATAAAAGGTGATCTCATCAAGAGCGATTGGCTGCACTTTATGGGACTGTGCAACATTCACGAGTGCCGAGGATTTGAAATTCTGACTGCCTGCAATTTTGCTGGTACGTACTAGGCACTTGTAATTGCGGCATTTTTCAGCGCGTTTCATGTGAATTGGAATCTACTCTCAACTTATGATATACATATGAGGAGAGTAGTAAATGCTTCTAGAGATTTGCGGTTGTGCAAGCTGAAGTGTTTACATTTTTGCAGTGTGCCGTTTGAGGGTTTCTTGAACCTCTTCACCTTGAACTCACCCTTTGGTGAACTTGTGTCTGGTAAGCCGCTGCTTTATTCTCGGGGCCGCGGGGTATATTATAATGTGGCATTAATATTACCCTGTGCAAACCTTTGTGTAAACTAACTCTCGCTGACTTTGCTGCTCGAGAAGTACGAGCGGTGTGGTTACAGTTGTAGATCATGCGTTCACTGCGTTTATTTTCAAAATTTATGACTCACCGCATTTCTGCACGCGCTTGAGCCTCTGTAGCTGGAACGTTCAGGAGGCGGTAGTTCTTTCGACTGCTGCAGTGTGGCATCCATGATGACGACTGACGGCGAGTTACGCAGAGACGTAGTATCCGTGATGACGACCCTACGTGCTGAACTGTTAGTTTCCTCGGCTACATTTCGTTCATGGAGGTTTCGTGCCTGATGGAAGCCACTGTTCTTCTTTACAACTGTGACTGACTCTAGCCTGCGTTTCCTCTAACGCGTATGGGTGTTGCCGTTGCGAAAGGCGCTCGGTGCAGGATAAGAAGAATTAAAAAAAAAAACTTGTGGTTTATGCGATGTATCGACTTGTGTAATTTTGTAATTTAGGAAAAGGACTTTATTAACTCTTACTTTCCAACAGGTGGACACTCGGGTACTAGGTTCGAGTACCAGTGTTACTTTCTCATGTTCACTCAACATTGTTGATTATTTGAAATAATTAATAGTCCTGCATTTGCATATAAGAATGTTTTGAATGTATTGCCTATCTGAATTTAAATCGTTCATTTAAGTATTTATTGTGGTAGTTTTGCTATTTGCCTGAATGTGAATTTACCATGCTTAATTTGTTCCTTTATTTGTTTGTAAGCATTTGATTAGATGCTGCATGTATTGACTTGGCCGTGTTTTTCCTAATGTTATTATTCTGCACTTACTTTTACCAGTGCTAGGATTGCTTATTGATTGCATCCTAAACTATCCTTCTTTTATTGTGACGCCAAGTCTTACTTGATTCTCTTTGTGCTTGAAGTGTGTTTTATGTAAGGTTGCTATCTTATCATTTTGAGGGGGTGCTTTGCGGTCCCTAATTGCGTGTGTTTTCCTGGTGGTGAGTGAGTTACTTAGCTCAAACCTTTTTGATAGTGGTTTTTTTAGGTTGAAGTTTTCTGGTGATATGCCATTATTGTGCTCAAATCTTTTACACTTACTAGTGCTAGGATTGCTGTTTGCTTGCATCCTAAACTATTGTTGTGCTGAAACTTTACTTGGGTTGACTGGTGGTGAGCATAATTTTTAAGCTCATACTACTTATAATGGGGCATATTACGTTCCCAATTTTGTTTGTGTTTTCAGGTGGTGGACTTAATTGCTATGTCCAAACCTTTTCTGTGTGGTGGTGGGTTTTTCTGTGGATGGATTCTCAAACCACTTTTACAGAGCATCTTCGCTCCACTTTTGCATTTACTGTTGTCTGGTGGTGGACTTTTGCTGTTTGCTGTGTGGTGATGGGTACTGCTGATACTTATACACTAACCATGTTAAGTGAGCCTTTTCGCTCCACTTTTGCTTTTACTGTTGTGCGTATCGCATTTTCTTGTTCCGGGTGTTGGGACTCTTCTTAGGGCTCAAATCCACTTGCTTTTATGTTTATTGTGATTGTTTTCTTTATTGCACACATATCTCTGCTGTTGAAAGGGGTGTGTGTGTGTGTTTTGTGTTTTTCGATTTTTTCCTTTCTCTTTACTTATAGGTTCTCACTTTCATACCTCTTGCCTCTTTATTTGTCATTGTCTCCGTTAGGGAGGGAGGTGTGTGGTATCCTGCTCTCTTCTCTGTCTAGTCCTTTCTCTGTGTTCTGTACTCTGCTGCTCAGCCAGTCTAAGTGATGTCACAGAATGTTCCCTGTGTGTATGTTTGAGTGGAATTGTCAGTTGCTGTATGTGGGCTGAGCAGCGGGGCAACCGCCGGCCCTGCGGTGGCGGTCCTTCTGCCATCGAACAGGATTTTCCCACCGCCGGATTATGATGGCGGTGGGAACATGACAGCGTCCGCTGCGGACGCAAAGATCGTCCGCCGCCAGCAATCGTACCGATTGCCTGGCGGACGGTGCAGGGGGCCCAAAATGGTGGCGGTGCCTAGCAGGCAACATCCACCAGATTAGGATGCATGCCAGAACCTGCCTTTTGCCGCCATGAAAGGCATACAGAGTTTTGCATCGGCGCCCGTTGCGGGCCCCCGGGGGGTGGGGGGATGGGGGGCTGCACTTGGGGGGTACCTATGGTACATTGCCATACACAAGGTGGCAGGCACCGCGCAGTCACATTGTGCATGGCAATGCAAACCATTCACTTTTGACATTGCGGATGGAGCTGCACCCAGCAGCACCGTCCGCAATGTTAAAGGCCAGAATGCGCCCGCCACTGTGGCGGGCACATCCTAATTGGCCTCGTGGGACCGCCGCACCTCTGGCGGTCGGTCCCATTTTCCGTTACTGTGGCGGGCGGACAAAGTCCGCCCGCCATCGTAATGGGGCCCATAGTGTTCTATTTTTAGGTACTGGAACCCAATATTAAAAAGAGTCTAATTTTTTTACCGATATGCTTGTATTTCAATATTGTTTTACAGTATATTGTGCCACTGAAGTATCCTAATTCTATATTGACATCTGGCACTCTTTCATCTATAAATAACAATAATATTAGATGGATTGGTGCACTTTTCCACATTTTTGCACAACTTATGAATGGTCCATCTGGATGCACAAATAATCCTGGTAAGTAGATTTGTTAATGTTTGTGACTAGCTAAAAAGTAGCCATTCATTGTTTGATAATCTGATTTGTATTGGAATTCCCTGGCTTCTCCCTTACACTCCCCCAGTATGTCCACTTGCCATATCATTACAATATATAAATAAGTATAATGCAAGAAAATATATATGTATGTACCAATGATTCATGTAGACTGCAAATATATTCAGTATGCTTCTTGCACTACAATTTTACGAAGACAGAAGGTCAGTGTTGGGAGTGAGCGAATAGCAGAGAAAAAATAGTTATGTTTTTGTGGACCGCACTAAAGTATTCTTGTATTTTCATAAAAATCTTTTGTTAAATCATACATACACCTCTGGAATTCATTATGATCAGTGCAACAGATATAGCCTTGCTTTTAGATCTAAAGTAGATACCTAGCACCCACATACTGGCTTCACTCAGACTACGGGATGTATGTGTCTGTGTGTGTGTCTCTGTGTGTGTGTGTGTGTGTGTGTGTGTGAGTGTGTGTGTGGGTGAGAGATAGAGAGAGAGAGAGAGAGAGAGAGAGAGAAAGAGAGACTGAAGGGTCTGGAACAGCCCTCATAGTGTTGATAAACACTGACTGAGCCACACACACATCATCTTGTTTAGGGCGGCTGCTATGAGGACAGGTCTCTATGGTCTGAAGTGTATGTTCATGAATTTTTAGGTGTCTTTAAAAATCTGGAAACTTTGGTCCTCCGAACAACATAACCTAATACCAATGCATGCAAAAATGTGCAAGCATTAGAAATATATACCAAGATTGTGTATCTGCTTGTAGCATTTTCTTTCAGAATTCAGTGGAAGAGCAGAATGAGAGTCAAAGTTCGGGTGGGCGGGTTTCTAAAATATACTGAGGTTTGGATACTTTAGTGTTTAGTTGTGACCAATTAAACGGAAGCTGTCCAACCTTTCTTTTAAATTGAGATATTAGTGAAAATGTACATTCTCACTTTAAAGAACCTTGTGAAGAGAACAGTGGCAGCAAAGTTGGACAGTTACCGTCTATCCCATCACAAGTTTGGTGTGAGTTAGGGAAAAGACCTTGAAACAAAAGTGTTCTTAAGTGAGAAGCCAGTGCCAGCCTTTTATTGGCATGGGCAGTGTGATTGAACTACCAGTGTCTGAGGCTCATGGGTTCACTGACAGAATATCAATGTAAAAAATATAGAAGTCAAAAATATCGATGAAAAACATATAGAATGCAAAAATATTGACTCCCTATATTTAAATAGGTAAGTAAAAAAATATCTAAAACAAAATATCGATGTAAAAATATAGTTTTACAAAACATCGCTTTATATATATATATATATATATATATATATATATATATATATATATATATATATATATATATATATAATAAAATAAGAAATATTAAATATGTTAAATAATATAATTAATATAAAATATAGAGTAGATTTAATATAAATGTTAACAAATATAACAAATAAACTTAATTAAAAAAAGTTAAACACACATACATACTAATTAATATATATATTTACTTTAAAACAATTAATAGACTATTAATTTTAATTTATTTTATAATTTTAAAATGATATATACATTTACAAATATACATATATATATATATATATATATATATATATATATATCTATCTGCAAATATCCAAAATAAACGCTGACTCACAAGGGCTCAGTTGATCAAACAGGAGCTCGTTTAATCACAAACGTTACGCGTTTCGGCAATTCAATGCCTTGATCAAGGCGCGTTTATTTTGGATATTTGCAGACATTATTGTCCGGCGTGGGTTCGCCGGCATTGCGCAACACCTGACGGAGGGCTGGATCCCGGAAGAACCCGTGTTTTGCTGTTTCATATATATATATATATATATATATATATGAACACCAAATCCGATTCCTCACATATAAACCGGACACCGACACGGGGAGATTTCAGGAATTAAAAGTCTTTATTCCTCCATTACGCTGCGACGCGTTTCGGCATTCACTGCCTTGATCACACAGTGATCACTTCCTGTTTTACGTGCATAAATTAAAATTCAGCAGAGTGCCCCGATCACATGACCGGCAAGTTTTCATGAAGCAGGAAAACAGACTGTCATATAGGTACATTTTGCCAAGTTTCTGTCACTTAGTTTAAAAATTTTTTTTTTACACATTCCCTTAATGTTCTCCATAATTTTTAGACAGTGGGGCCGATTCCGATCTCGGTCGGAGGCGTACCCAACACCATTCGGTCGGGAAAAAAGCCATGCGAAAGCCTGTTTCCCGACCGATCCGTACAGCACACCGAACGAGTAAGTACGATGCGCACAACAGCAAAGAATCCGGCCGAGCCGTACTCACCCAAACCAGGTCCTGTTCCCCGACCGAGGCGAATCCGGAAACGCCGAATCGAGTCGCACGGAAGGAAAAATGCAGCCCCGTCCGGCCGGACAAGTACGATGCGCTTTCCGTACGCGCCGAACCCGTCGCTACGCACGGCACGTCAAAGCATCCGGGAGAGGCGCACATAAGCTCCGATTCGCGCCACAACACGATCCACGGCTCCGAGACGAACACGGCAGCGACGAGGACGACGCGAGCGACGAGGACGAGGCGAAGCGACGAGGACGACGCGAAGCAACGAGAAGGACGAACGACACGAACCAACCATGAATCCCTTCGTCCCGATCATTCCAATATTCTACATTTACTACCGGAACAGGCATGGACGCGTACGGCGCAGAAGGTAAGCCAGACACCAACTACAAAACACATACAATACGTACACGACACATCACACACACACAGAGGGATGCAGAATACACTTACACCAGCAACAGCAGCACCATAGGGGCGGGATGCCCATCACCAATGCCACATATGCACACAGGGGCCTGAATGCGCACCACCACCCTCACCCAGGGGGGGCAGGATGCCTACCACTACTACCACCCTCACCCAGGGGGCTGGATGCCTACCACTACTACCACCCTTAGCCAGGGGGCTGGATGCCTACCACTACTACCACCCTCAACCAGGGGGGCTGGATGCCTACCACTACTACCACCCTTAGCCAGGGGGCAGGATGCCTACCACTACTACCACCCTCACCCAGGGGGCAGGATGCCTACCACTACTACCACCCTCACCCAGGGGGCTGGATGCCTACCACTACTACCACCCTTAGCCAGGGGGCTGGATGCCTACCACTACTACCACCCTCACCGAGGGGGCTGGATGCCTACCACCACCCTCACCCAGGGGGCTGGATGCCTACCACTACTACCACCCTCAACCAGGGGGCTGGATGCCTACCACTACTACCACCCTTAGCCAGGGGGCAGGATGCCTACCACCACTACCACCCTCACCCAGGGGGCAGGATGCCTACCACTACTACCACCCTCACCCAGGGGGCAGGATGCCTACCACTACTACCACCCTCACCCAGGGGGGCTGGATGCCTACCACTACTACCACCCTTAGCCAGGGGGCTGGATGCCTACCACTACTACCACCCTCAACCAGGGGGCTGGATGCCTACCACTACTACCACCCTTAGCCAGGGGGCTGGATGCCTACCACTACTACCACCCTCAACCAGGGGGCTGGATGCCTACCACTACTACCACCCTTAGCCAGGGGGGCTGGATGCCTACCACTACTACCACCCTCAACCAGGGGGGTCTGGATGCCTACCACTACTACCACCCTTAGCCAGGGGGGGCAGGATGCCTACCACCACTACCACACTCACCCAGGGTGGGCTGGATGCCTACCACCACCCTTAGCCAGGGGGGGCAGGATGCCTACCACTACTACCACCCTCACCCAGGGGGGGCTGGATGCCTACCACTACTACCACCCTTAGCCAGGGGGGGCAGGATGCCTACCACCACTACCACCCTCACCCAGGGGGGGCAGGATGCCTACCACCACTACCACCCCCACTCATAGGATGGACAATGCATGATACAACCAGCACACCACAACCTAGGGAATGCAAGAAGAAGACATCCCCCAACACCATGACAATCGTGTGTAGACTGTGTCAAATGCCTACAACACCGAACATGACTTTGAACATACAATGTGACCCCCTAGCACATGTGCCACACATATATGTGTGTGGCACCCACAATGCAAGCAGGCCATGACCATTGTGGCAATGGGGTCCAAACCCCCATCATCACAGTGACCAAAAGGTAAGTGTGGGGTCCATAGCTGAAGCACACTTTGAACAATGTGGCAATGGGGTCCAAACCCCCATCATCACAGTGACCAAAAGGTAAGTGTGGGGTCCATAGCTGCAGCACATTTTGAACATTGTGGCAATGGGGTCCAAACCCCCATCATCACAGTGACCAAAAGGTAAGTGTGGGGTCCATAGCTGCAGCACATTTTGAACATTGTGGCAGTGGGGTCCAAACCCCCATCATCACAGTGACCAAAAGGTAAGTGTGGGGTCCATAGCTGAAGCACATTTTGAACATTGTGGCAATGGGGTCCAAACCCCCATCATCACAGTGACCAAAATGTAAGTGTGGGGTCCATAGCTGAAGCACATTTTGAACATTGTGGCAATGGGGTCCAAACCCCATCATCACAGTGACCAAAAGATAAGTGTGGGGTCCATAGCTGCAGCACATTTTGAACATTGTGGCAATGGGGTCCAAACCCCCATCATCACAGTGACCAAAAGGTAAGTGTGGGGTCCATAGCTGAAGCACATTTTGAACATTGTGGCAATGGGGTCCAAACCCCCATCATCACAGTGACCAAAATGTAAGTGTGGGGTCCATAGCTGAAGCACATTTTGAACATTGTGGCAATGGGGTCCAAACCCCCATCATCACAGTGACCAAAAGGTAAGTGTTGACAAAGAAAGAGGTGCAACTGCCAAACTGCATGGATGATTCCTGGTCACAGAACAACAAACACATCAGTGGCAAAGTAGTGTATGTGTCCCATTGCAACATAAATTGGGGGAGCCAAATCCTGCAGTGCAAATAAGACATAACTTTGGCCATGTGCAGACAAACAACACCCATGGGGGCTGACACCGTCAACAATCATCAATGACACAATGACAGAAGTGACCATCCGAATGCAGACCCACATATTTGCACCAATGGGCACACACATGCAGATACCCTGTGGAGACTGCAGATGTGAGGTGAACAGATACCATACCATGGCAGCAATGGGACACACAAACCATGATCATTGTGCTGACCGATGACCTAGGAGTCCCAGGGACAGCAGGGGAAACCCACCAAACTACATACAGTCAATGGCACACCCAAGATATGCCAATGCAGTGGTGCAGATGCACAAACACAAACAGGCAGACCCACCCTGCACATCATACACAACAGGTGAGGGTGGGGGTGCCAGTGTCCCCAGGCAACCACACAACACATGAGGAGACATGAATACCAATCATACAGATGTGCATACAGTGCCACACAAAGGTAACTCATGGATCCAAATTCCCTATGTGGGCAAGCAGGCATTGTCAGATGATAGGGAGCACAAATCACACATGTCACACAGGCACGTAGGGACAGCAACTGACACAGCAAGACACAGACACACCACAGCACCACCCCCAGGGCCCCCACAATGTGGTGACCCTGGGCTGCATTACAATCCCACTGTGATGACAAAGCTAAATGTGGTTCACACTGTGAACCACAGTCATGTGTACTGAGCAACTAACTACCATCACACCTACACAAGCACATATCAAACAGCATGGCCAGTGAGCCAAGGCCAACATGGAGGCAGGGGCCTAGCCGGGCAACAACTCTCATCTGCACACACTCAACACCACACCCCTCGACCTCCAACAATGTGCAGCAGTGAAGCACACATGCACTGGTGACATTGCACATGCACCCATGACTATTCCAGGGTGGTGGGTGGGAACCAAGGTGCAGAAACACATCACACATGGACACTCAACAAGACTCCTGAATGTCTGACACACTGCACACTACGCCGTACATGGACATGACGGCAATACCACACCAACCAATGGGATCACAGCCACAGGTACACACCAATGAAGAAGCCAAGGTCACCCACAAAGAACACACATAGACAACAACCAACATTGCAGCCCGGACCCTGAGGAGTGCCAGCAGTCACACACACAACGTGTCACAATCACTGAAAGATTACACAAACTGGAAATCACATGACAGGGGCAAACAACAAGTGCCAAGGGGAAACCTGACTGTGACCCAGCTGCGTCTGCACACAAACTCAGCCCTGACAGCAAGCACACCTATGGGTGACACCCTGATGACCAGTAATGTGCCATGCACCCACATCACAGAGAACCCAGGGAGAAGACTTTGGGGGAACATAGCTCAACTCAGCTAGCATCACAAACAGGTACAACACTAGGGATCACAGCATGCACAGCTAAACGGAAGTGAACACACAGACATGCACATACAACACACACCTTGGGCGCAGGCAATGTCACAGGAGTACACACTGCCATGAGGGGACTCCACTCCTGTGTGAGGAAAGCTGTGCCATATGTTGCCTCAGTAGGGCCCCACCATGTCAGCTGAGCACTTGGTCACACAATCAACAATTAGCACCAAATGAGGGCTCCCGTCACATCAGCCTGGTCATGGAAGTGCCAACTGAATCATCAGCACAGATCCAACACACTTGTATAGCAATGTTGCACTGACAACACAGATGAGTCCTTCCCCATTGATGCCCAAACCTGCATGTCCAGTGGAGATGGCCACACGGTCAGGGAAGTAGACGAATTGAACAATGGCAGGCACAACAGATGTGCAGGGGTGGAAGCCACAGATGTGATATTGCCAATCTAAGTAGGAAATCCCATTGCCAAATACTGAACACATGACACCCTCAGATGCTGCTATGGATGACATGGATACACCACAGGATAGGACACATTCCCCCTGGACCACATGGGTTCCTGCACAGTAACACTTCATTATCATGAGACCAAATATCACCATCACTGCAGCAAGGGCATGGTTAGCATCATCAACATCATGTACATCAGAAGCAAAAGCACTAGAGAACAGAAAGTTGCTTTATTCAGCATATGTGGCATTAAAAGTAGAAGTCCGGTAGAACATAAACAAAGGCCAATGGCCAGTCCATTAACAAAGTCACAAGTGGGTGACAGTGGCAGATGCCACCCTACACATGCCTGCACAAAACCAGGGACAATCCACTAGGAGGGTCAACCGGGGGGGGGTAGGCCAGGCACCACAGGGACAGGATCAGGGCTCACCAGGAGGAAGCAGGGAAGGGGTGGTGGGTGCTGGAGAGCCACTGACAACTGCAGTGGAGGTGTCTGACATGGTGTGTGCCGGCACAACTGGGGGCATGGCTCAGATGTTGTGGGTGCCGGCACGACTGCAGTGGACCCTGCAGATGGAGTGGACAGGTCCGCCACTGCAGTGCCCAAGTCAGACAGGGTGGTAGTGGACTCCACTGCAGTGCCTACCACCAGGGGAGGAGAATGGGGAACAGGCAAGGTGGGCTGGACAGAGGGGAGGACACCCTCACCACATCAGTGGCACAGACAAGCGCAGCGGGGGTGTGGTTCCGGGAGAGCAAGTGGCAGGGGGAGAAGGCCGGAGCCTCTTGGGGATGGTATATCTGTGGGTGGGGGAACCTGGGGCAGGGTGTGGTGGGGGCACCTGTGGAGTGGGGGCCTGAGGGATGGAGGAAGGAGACCTGGTGCTTGAGCTGCAGGGCGGCGGTGGGGTCTTGCTCTTAGCACTCCGGGGGACTTGCGGGTGGGGGCCTCAGTCTGTCTGCGCCTGGGGGAGGGTGTCCGGGGGCGAGGGGCACTCTGCTCCGTGTGGGGGGCTTCCTCTTCCCCCTGGATGCTGGGGCAGCTGGATCGGAGGGGAAGAGGCCGAGGTCACTGAGGAAGAGGCGCTGGGTCTTTGGGGTTGCAGGTGAGGCAAGGGAGGGTGCTTTGGAGGGAGAGGCAACTGAGGACTGCGCAGTGCCCGTGGATGCGTGTGTGTGTACCAGGGCCCCATCCCCTGTGAGTCTGGTTTCAGTCCCCTGACTGTGCGTGCGTGTGCGTTTAGTTTGTGGCGTGTGTGTCTGTGTGCTGGACGTGTGTGTGCTGGTGTGTGCCTGTGCCGGTGTGTGTGTGCTTGGGACGGGTAAGGTGCTGGGGAGTGTGGATGGAGCAGAGGCAGGAGGGGTGAGGGACTGTCTGAGGAGGGACACTGCTGCCATCAGGGAGGAGTCCATGGACCTATTGCCCCTCTGTAGGTCAGACATGCCCGATGAGATGCCCTCCATGAACGACACCAGGTGAGTCAACAGTGCGGTGTGCGCATGGAGGACACTCAGCATGGCTGTCTGCCCTACATGGAGCTGGCGAAGGAGGTACACAGACTCCTCACTCAGGGCAGCAGGGGACACAGGGGCAGGGGGTGCGGTGCCTGGCCCAAAGGAGACACGCTCCCGAACATGGGAGCCTCCACGGACCTGGGGAATGGGAGCCGATGGGAGGGTGGTGGTGGTGCTGGTGGTGGCGGGGACAGCAACACTAGCTGGGGTGTGGTGGCTGCTGACACCTGCCTCCACAAGGGAGTCATCCTCCGAGTTGCTCTGGTCCTCAGCTGAGGTGGATGGTGCTGAGGACTCCTCGGTGTGGCTCCCCTCGCCCTCCGTGCCACTGGGTCCCTCCGACCACTCCTCGGCTGCTGACCCAGTCTGGCTCTCTGGCTCCTCCTGGTCCGTGGAGCTGTCCCCTTCCGTGGCCGTGGATGTATCTGCAAACAATGGGGAAACAGACAGACATCAGTCACCTGCACCAAACGCACACACCACTGTGAGCACAGCACATTACAGAGCAAGCCCTGGCATCATTAGTTGTACATTGCTAAAAGTGCCCTAACTGAACAGGAGAAGCCAATTGTCAGTCTGATGCCAAGCATGGCACTAACATCCCACATGGCCTTGCACCCATCTGTCTGGTGTCTGTTGGATTGCAACACCCCAGTGTGGACACATGCACCAAGTACACAGTAGTTGGACAGTGCAGAGGACACGGTGTGGCATGTGGACATGCACACATCACAGCTCTTGCCACTGAGTCAGTACAGGTTTCCGGATGAAAGGGATGCCCAGAGTCAAATAGGAAATGCATGTGATGCATACCAGCGACAGACACCATGATGCACCCATGTCCTGATAGCCATCGCCACAATGGTGTGCATGTAGCACATGTCACTCCCCTGCAGGACCACCAATAAGTTGACACATGCCATGGCAGAGGCATGACTGCTAAGTCATACATCACTGTCTCAGTGATGTATGACTTGGCAGCCAGACAACAACACTATGCACTGTGTCACAATAGTAGGTCATGGGGAATGCAAGTTCTGGAGCTGCACAAGTGCACATGTACATCCCCCACACAACACATCATCTTAACCCTCATCTGTCCAGGTCACACCTATTGGACATATGGGAGACCTGTGACACTACCCTCTGAACCTGAGCCCCTCACAATTTGCTGTGAATGGGGAACAGCTGCCTGAACTTCACATTCGCATACCCCAGTCTGCACGGGCAGCTGATCAAACACCTATGTGACACACAAGTATCGTCTCCTATGGTCACATCTCCAGGGGCATGCTGAGCCCCTACCAAGAAACACCCCAGCAGTCCTGGCAACTAATCCACAGCACACTGACACAGAGGCAGACACCTGAGGGGTCAAATCACTGTGCACAATGTGTCAGCTGATACACGGGAGTGGGAGTACAGAGTGCATTGCATGGCCTGGAGTAGGCATGACTGTCCTGCTCCACATGAATGAGGGATGTGCCCTGGACAGTGGATAGCTGGCTATGTATGTGTGACACACGTAATCTGCACACTCCTGGGGCCCAAACATTGTTCCCACCCGCTGCATGGGCGTGTGCCACATACCCCAGGCACATGTGGTGGCTCAGCTCAGCAAGTGGACCGCATATCAAAGCAACACGCAGATCACATGTCCAAACCCAGGCGTTGTGTGAACAATGGACCCACCCATGATGCCCACAACAGAGTTAGGGAAACAGATGCTGTCCCCCACCTTTAGTGAAGCAAACTGCAAGGACACAGTCCCAAGTGACACAATTCCCTGAATGTAAGGGCCACACCTGGGTATCAGATGAGCAGTGGGCGGTGCACAATAGAGGGACATGGCTCCTGGACAACATGACTGCTGCACTGTGGCAGTTGAACCAGGCCAGAGGAGGGCACAAAGCATGTAATACAGAGTTCACAGTGCAGTCTTTGACTCACCCCCTCCTTGCTGCTGTCTGGCCTTCAGCTGCCCATCCAGGTCTGGAAACACCACCGCCAGGATCTGGAGCATGTGGGGGTCAGGGTCCGTGTTCCGCCCCTCCTGCGAGGAGGCGACAGCTTCAGCTGGACCCGTGCAATCCTCCGGGTCCAGCCCCGAAGGTCCTGCCACCTCTTCTGGCAGTTGCGGATCCGGCGCTTGTAGACCCCCACGGACCGGACGGCCCGGACGATGTCCTTCCAGATTTCCTGCTTCCGATGGGCATTAACCTGTCAGGATGACAAAGTGAAAAGGCCAGTACCACACATGCAACATATCCGTGCATGACACAGTTGTATATACATGTCTCAATCACAGGGGCACATGATGTACACAGGCAGTGCAAAGCTGCCCATGGACAGTTTGCCAGACGTCACTACATGGTATCATTGCATGGGAAGTAAATCCATGTTCAAATGCACTGTCACTGCACCATACCTGTCCAGTGCAAGTCACTACACACTATGGGGGTGACAACTACTCAGTGAGCCTGCTAGCCAGTGGCGTGCAGACTTTCAGCCTTGCTAGTCACACAAAATGCACATTCAGAAAGGCAGTGCACAGAACACTCACCTGCTCCCCTGGTGTCCCATACAGCTTGCTGTACTGTGGAAGTAGGCTGTCCAGCAGGGCCTGGTTCTCTTCAAGGCTGAAGGCTGGGGCTCTCTCCACAGTACGTGCCATTGCAGGGTCCAGAGTGGCAGAGACAGCAGCAGTGCAGTGGCAGATGTCGTCCTGGAGCATGTAGTGCAGGCAAGTGAGCTCTCAGGGGAACAGCCAGCAATATATATGTGCTGGAGAGGCAGATACTGTCCCTTGTGTCCAAAGTGATAGGTCCAAGTCGTTTGCATCTTCTGAATCTGGCCAATCCATGGAATAGCAGCACCAAAACACGCCCACAGCATCCTTCAAATCTTCAACTTCATGACATACATGATTTTGCAACATTGTTGTGGGTGACCAACTGAATTTACAGCAACCGACTCGTTCGAAATTCGAAAACGCGTCCATTGCCAGGCAAGCCCATTGTCAATGGGTGCGCACCGATCGGTCCATTGCGGTACAACGCGCACAGGGGTACAACGCGTACCCGCACACATTGAATGCAATGGGCCGGCCGGAGGCACCGATCGGTCCATTGCAGTACAACGCGCACAGGGGTACAACGCGTACCCGCACACATTGAATGCAATGGGCCGGCCGGAGGCACCGATCGGTCCATTGCAGTACAACTCGCACAGGGGTACAACGCGTACCCGACACATTGAATGCAATGGGCCGGCCGGAGGCACCGATCGGTCCATTGCTGTTCAACGCGCACAGGGGTACAACGCGTACCCGCACACATTGAATGCAATGGGCCGGCCGGAGGCACCGATCGGTCCATTGCTGTTCAACGCGCACAGGGGTACAACGCGTACCCGCACACATTGAATGCAATGGGCCGGCCGGAGGCACCGATCGGTCCATTGCAGTACAACGCGCACAGGGGTACAACGCGTACCCGCACACATTGAATGCAATGGGCCGGCCGGAGGCACCGATCGGTCCATTGCAGTACAACGCGCACAGGGGTACAACGCGTACCTGCACACATTGAATGCAATGGGCCGGCCGGAGGCACCGATCGGTCCATTGCTGTTCAACGCGCACAGGGGTACAATGCGTACCCGCACACATTGAATGCAATGGGCCGGCCGGAGGCACCGATTGGTCCATTGCAGTACAACGCATCACTGTACATGTGACTGGCATATGTCAGCATGCCTGTCTCAGATGGACATATGCCAGCCACAGATAGCTCCCAGGGAGTGAGGGGCACACCTACATCACAACAGCCTGTCCAAACTTTATCATAAGGCATGTAAGGCTGCATTTCCTATTGTGTGTATGTTGGTGTACATGTTGTCCTGTGGGTGTCACCTGTGGGCAGCCACCCCCAGGCTGTGCACGTGTTCATGGGGACAGGATCCTGGGTGTTACGTGTACATGACCACTGTGATGTGCAACTGTTCATATCTGTGCATGTGCCATGGTCACATTTCACGGTGGTGTATGTGTATGTCATGTCACATACCCCGTGAGTCCCATGTGGGACGGTATGTTTGAGCCAGGGTGTCCCAGTGGCACAATAGTGATGGTCCTCCACAGTCTTTGTGCATGTAGTGTTTACAATGTCTCTGATTTCATGTGCACAATGGGAGACAGTCTCCACATCCACGTTGTGTGTGCATGGACTTTGATGTTGTGCGTGTGTGTGTCACAGACGTCCATGTCTGTCCTGCCGTGGCAAGTGGGGCCACTACCTGTGGGGGTCATGGTTGTTTTGCTGTGGTGTATACATGATACTCCATGTAATGCCAGTGTTCATGTGGCATTACAGGGTCCCTGGGAATGTACCTGTCGTTGAGCTGTGGTGCCTGGGGCACATCTGTCCTCACATGTCACTGTGGGGGTTATTGTGACACGGCAGCAGGAGATGGGAACTGTGACACGGCCTCATGATATCCAATGGGCCAACCTGGGACTAATTGATGCCACCTGTTGGACCGTGTTGACAGATGTTGGCCATGTATGTACCATACATGTCCTTCCGGTACTGCACACTTCATGTAGTTGTGCCTCATAATGATGTATGTTGGGATCTTGTGTGTTCAATGCCGCATATGTGGGGTGACTGACAATCTTGCTTACTTCTCCTCTGCACTGCAGGGCTCCTGCTGTCCATCGACCATTCCCAGACCTGGCAACGATGGTGGAACGGGACAGCATCCGACGGTACCGCTTCACCAGGCAGCTGATTGAGGATTTGGCAGTGCAGTTGTCCCCACATTTGCAGCCTGGCCGGCCGTATCCTACAGCGCTGACCCCCAAGGTGAAGGTGATGGCAGCCCTACACTTCTTTGCCACTGGTACCTTCCAACATACTGTGGCGACTGCTGGTGGGATGTCACAGACCATGTTGAGCCGTGTGCTCCGCGATGTTTTGGCGGCAATGTTGCTCTTCCTGAACCGGTACATCTATTTCCCTAGACTGCGACGACTCACTGACGTGAAGAGTGACTTTTATGCCCTGGGGAGGATGCCGCATGTCATTGGCTCCATTGATGGGACACATGTGGCTTTGGTACCACCACAGGCCCAGGAGCAGGCCTACAGGAACCGCAAGCACTACCACTCGGTCAATGCACTGGTGGTGTGTCTTGCAGACATGACCATCACACACGTGTGTGCCCGTTTCCCGGGTTCAGCACACGATGCCTTTGTGATGAAGAGGACTCGCATCCCCAGGATGATGGCACAGATGCCGAACCAGCATGCCTGGCTTGTCGGTGTGTACTGACTTTGTGCCATTGTGTGTGATCTGATCTGTAGTATTCCGCCCACTTTTCCAAGTCAGCTAATGTGCACTTGTCTGTCCGTAGGTGACTCGGGATACCCCAACATGCCGTGGTTGCTGACACCCCTCAGGAACCCTGTGACACCAGCCCAGATGCGCTACAATGAGGCACATGGTCGGACCAGGAGAGTGATTGAGCGGACATTTGGTCTCCTGAAGAGCCGCTTCCGCTGCCTGGACAAGACCGGAGGGTCCCTCCCATATGCCCCTGCGAAAGTGTGCAAGATTATCATCGTCTGCTGCATGCTCCACAACCTGGCAGTGCGGAAGGAGTTGCCTCTCATCCAGGATGACAATGACCAACATCCGCCACCTGTGGAGGATCCTGGCCTGGACCACGATGCCAGTGACGATGATGATGATGATGATGATGGTGATGTCCGCACACAGCTCATCACCAACTTCTTTAGCTGAATGTGAGTATCCTGAGGTGTCATGTCAATGATGTGAGTTGGCATGATGTGTGGGTGGTGCTCTGGTGCTGTTGGAGTGTGTCCATGGGCAACTTGACTGGATGTGTGTTGCGATGTGTGCTAACAGGTGGGCTGTACTCCCCAACAGTGTTGACATGCTAACTTGGTTCTGGGTGGGTATCTTGTAACATGTATTGTGCATGAGTTTTGCTGTTCTGTCCTGTACTCCATTGCTTTTGGCTGTGTGTCATTTCTGTCCTTCACAGGGTACTTTCAGATTCGTTTGGTCAACTGTGTCCACCGACGACGTGATTGCACATCCAGGGTGGTAGCTGTTGTGTCCCTACAGGTGATGTGCGCCACACCCATGGACTTCCTTCCGTCTACAGTTGTTGACTGTGTGCCCGCTGCCAGGTGGGATTACCTTGCATCTGTAGTGGTTACGACATGTTGCAACTGTGTAATAAACCTGTGCTTCACTTTGTGATGTGCGTTGTCTGTGGTCACACATTTGACTGCCATTTGCTTACTGCACCTGTGGGCTACTTGACTACAACTGGGAATGGGTGTGGTGTCTGTGCATTGCACCGTCTTCCCTGGCAACATCAGTGTAGGCAATGAGTCAGATGGCCTAGGTGTGTATGTGTTGTGTAGCCCTGGTGGTGTGTCTCCCTCATGTGTGTCACGTTGCCTGTACTCACATGCCTGTGTTGTCCTTGCTGTTGCAGTTCGCATACACAGTGTAATTTTGCAGTTCATCATCCCCATAACAGCACCCACGTTGGAATCACGACAGAGGCAAGTATGGTGTATTAGTGTGTTTATTGTGATACATTTGTGTTAATAGTGCATAGGATGGGTAGTGCTGTACATAAATCTTGCAATCCCAAGTTCCTAGGTGAATTGAAAGTCCTGGTAGACAGGATCCCCAGTATCGGGGCCACAGTTGTCTGACACATTGGTCCAACTTGTACTCCCCATGCAATGTGTGGGAGTAGTGTTGCCGTCAACAGGGTGAACAGTCTGTGCACAAAGGCGAACATCCAGAACAGGTTCAGGCTTCCTGGGAGTTGCGCTTGGCCATCGGCCTCTCACTTTTCCCTCCTCGGACGACCCCTCTTCTTGGGGGGCCCTCAAGTACAGGCTGCTGCGGTGCAGGGGACTCTCCGCCAGAGTCCTCCTCCCTCCCTGTGGCAGTTGCAGTTTGTTCGGCACCAGATGTTGTTGGCACACAGGGAGGTGTGGACTGGTTGCTGTTCATCTGGCAGAGGCATTGTAAAATGTCCCTGTGCACCGCCGTCATCTCATGCAGTGCATCCCACTTAGACTCCACGCGGGACATGTGTGACTCCACGTGGGACATGTGGGAGTCCAAGCGGGCATGATGGGCAGCCTGCTGCTGTTTCATGTCTCTGAGGAGCCCCACTACCTGGCTGAGCTCTCCGGTGCTGGACTGGTACGCATCAGCTATGCGTACCAGTTGTGGGTCATCATGCACACCAGCAACGTCTGCAAGCAGCGACCTCTGTCTCCCACCCCTCCCACCACCCCTGCTGACATGTGCAGTGTGTGCAGTGGCACGCACAGATAACCCTGGTCCACCTTGGGGGTTGGTGGTGGTGTCCATGGCCCCAGGTTGGTCCAGGGTCCCTGTGCTGGTGTTGCTCCTTGTTCTGTCCATGTCAGCAGGGATGGTATTCGTGGTGACAGTCGTTGGAGGGGTGGGTGCAGGGGGTGCAGCTGGTGGTCCTGCTGGTGCTGCAGCTGGTGGTCCTGCTGGTGCTGCATGTTGACTTGCACCGGATGTGCCAGGTTGTTCTTCATCGTCCGAGGAGGACAGAGGCTGTACGACGCCAGTGAGCTCGGCATCCTCTTGAGCCTGGGACTGGGACTCCTCAGCGTCTGCTGCTGTGTCCCCATCATCACCTGTTTTTGGGAGACACAAACAATGTATGTTATGTTTCTGCAGGCATCAATGGTTGACACACATGACAGTTGTGACTGTGCCTCTGGTTGCGGGCCTGTACATTGCATTGTCCTAAGTCGTCACAGTCAGGGGTTGATATTGGTGTGGCACATTGTCCTGCATTATTTGGGCATTTCTATGTATTCTCTGGGGTGTGAACATGGTCTGCATTGGTTGTGTTTGGTTGACAGCCGGCCCTCCTTCCCACCCACCCAGCCAGTCAGTTATCCCACCATGGAACGTGCTTGCGTTGCAGGGAGTGTAAGTTGTCTCTCAGGATGTCACTCAGTGGTGTCCTGCTGTTTGTTGGTGCACATTTGCCAGCAGGGCCTTGTGCTCCCCACAGCAGTAGCCAGTGTCAGCCATCTTGTGAGTCCTTCTCCACTTCCTGTGATGTGAGCATGGTTTAGGGTGGTGTTGATGGGACAGTTTTGGGGGTGAGCTATGTCTGTGACTACGACTCCCATCATGCTATTGCCTCCACCCCACTTCCCAGCATTCCCATACTTACTTGCTTTTGTGGGGAGTTCAGTGTGTGTGGGTGTGAGAGCAATGGCAAGATGGCTGACAGTGGTGTCCTGCTGTTGGTTGGTGTGCAGTACCCAGCATGCCCTTGTGCTCCCCACGACACAGCAACAGTGTCAGATATCTTTGATGGGCCTTTCCACTCTCTGTGGGATGTGCATGCGTGAGTGTGAGCTTGCTGGGCCATGTGGTGGGGGATGTAGAGCTGTGACTACGACTCCCATCATGCTATTGCCTCCTCCCCTCTTCCCAGCATGCCCATGCTTCCTTCCTTTTGACTCTGCTTCCCTGTGGGGTGGGCTGGCTGTGCTGACAGGATGGCTGGGAGTGTTGTCCTGGCAGTTGTTTGGCTAAAAGTCCCAAGAGTGTCCCTGTGCTTCACACAACATAACCCAGGGTGGTGGTTCTTTGTGGGATCTTGTGTTAGGATGGGGGGCATTGCATTCTACCAGGTGGGTTCTGTGGAGTTTGTGTTGGGGGGGTGTGAGGGAGGTGCTTGTGACTATGGACAGTGCTGCAAGTCCTCCTTCCCACCCAGCTAGCCAGATATCCCACCATGGAACGTGCTTGCATTGCAGGGAGTGTAAGTTGTTTCTCAGGATGTCAGTCAGTGGTGTCCTGCTGTTTGTTGGTGCACAGTTGCCAGCAGGGCCTTGTGCTCCCCACAGCAGTAGCCAGTGTCAGCCATCTTGTGAGTCCTTCTCCACTTCCTGTGATGTGAGCATGGTTCAGGGTGGTGTTGATGGGACAGTTGTGGGGGTGACCAATATCAGTGACTACGACTCCCATCATGCTATTGCCTCCACCCCCTTCCCAGCATGCCCATGCTTCCTTCCTTTTGACTCTGCTTCCCTGTGGGGTGGGCTGGCTGTGCTGACAGGATGGCTGGGAGTGTTGTCCTGGCAGTTGTTTGGCTAAAAGTCCCAAGAGTGTCCCTGTGCTTCACACAACATAACCCAGGGTGGTGGTTCTTTGTGGGATCTTGTGTTAGGATGGTGGGCATTGCATTCTACCAGGTGGGTTCTGTGGAGTTTGTGTTGGGGGTGTGTGAGGGGAGGTGCTTGTGACTATGGTCAGTGCTGCAAGTCCCCCTTCCCACCCAGCTAGCCAGATATCCCACCATGGAACGTGCTTGCATTGCAGGGAGTGTAAGTTGTCTCTCAGGATGTCATTCAGTGGTGTCCTGCTGTTTGTTGGTGCACAGTTGCCAGCAGGGCCTTGTGCTCCCCACAGCAGTAGCCAGTGTCAGCCATCTTGTGAGTCCTTCTCCACTCCCTGTGATGTGAGCATGGTTCAGGGTGGTGTTGATGGGACAGTTGTGGGGGGCAATATGTGTGACTGCGACTCCCATGATGCTATTGGCTACACTGACTTGGCCAGCATACACAGGATTCCTTCCTTTGAGTGGTCTTCACTGTGTGTTGGTGTTGTTGTGGTGGCTACATGTGTGGATGTGTTTCTTAGTTATATTTGTGCCACTGCCTAGCTGTAGTTGTAGTTGTGTTTGTACATGTGTTGGCACAGTTGGATGTGACTTTTTGATGGCATGTGTTGTGTTTATCTGACTGACATACACATTTTGGGATGATTCTGTTCTGGTTGCTGTGTAATTGCTATGAGTGCATGATTTGACTCTCCCCTTGACAGTGATGTGTGTGTTTTGTGGCAGTATATTGTGTACATTTGTTGTGTACTCACCAGGCTCTGGGATGTCCTCTAGTCCATATACGCTCACTGGCAGAAGGATGGCCCGCACCTTCTCCTCCCAGGGCCTGAGGTATATTGGCTTGGCAGGAGGGCCACTGCCGGTGTGTTGGCTGTTGATGTAGTCTTTCTTCAGCAGGTCCCGTATCCTCCTGCGCACGTCATACCACCTGTTCTGGATGTCGGTCTTTGTGCGCCGACATGGTGATTGTGCGTTCACCCTGTTGATGATCCTCTCCCACATCTTGGTTTTCTGGGAGATGGGGTCTGTTGGACCAGTGTGCCAAACAGCTGTGGCTCTACCCTGAGGATCTCGTCTACCATGACTTCCAATTCACTATCTAGGAACTAGGGATTCTTCTTGGGGGCATGGTGATGGGTGGTGATGGTGAGTGATGTGTGTGTTGGTGTGCAGGTGAGGGTGTGTGAGTGTGTGTTTTGCTGGGTGTATGTGAGGTAGGTATTTGTTGGTGTGCTGATAGTGTGTGGCTTGTGTGAGGGATGAGCTGTGGATGTGTGGTTGCTTTCTCTTGGGTGCTGGCAGTGGAATGGCATTTGCAAAGGCTCATGGTTGTGATTTGTGTCCTTTATATAGGTGGAGTTGTGGGTGTGTCTTTGTTCTCTGTCCCCACCCCCCCCAGTATTTATTGGCTTGGTAATTGCTTGTTTGGCCTTTTTTGGGTGTTTTTTCCTTTGTGCTGTTTGTGTATGTTGGAAACGTTCTTGTGACCGAGTCGGACCCTGCATTTGTCTCGTACGGTGTTCTCCGTTTCGTTCGCGCTGTGTTTGTGCAGTTTTCTATGCTGCGTACGCGTCGGTCGCGGTGTTTTGTGTTGCTTCGGCTCGATTTTGTATGCGTGTCGGTCGTACGGCTTGTCCTCCGTCCGACTCGCTCGTGGTTTTCGCGCCTTGCATCGTACTTTGGAGTTCGCGTGTACGTTGGATTTGTTCCGGGTGCGTGTCGGTCGGTTGGATTCGCGTGTTTTTCCGGCCGGATTGCTGTTTTCCGTGCGGCTCGGTCGGTCGACTTGCATCGTACTTGGCGTGTCGGGCGCCACGGGTACGTGTCGGTCGGTATTATTTCCGGATCCGAGTCGGTCGGTGCTTTTTCCGGCCCGAATCGGAATCGACCCAAGTATCTCCAATTCATTCCATTCAAGGCTACATATTTTAAGATACTTGAATACAATTATCCATCTGAGTATACATATTACCATTGTAAAACACCATTGGAATTCAATAAAGTGCAAGTGCAAAACAATAATTAATATTCACTTTCTAAAACTATCACTAAACTTACATTCTTTAGCATGAATTAAATTAATAAATACATATATAAATAAATAAATACATACATATATATTCATACATATATATATATATACACACACATAATGCCCCATATTAATCTTCACAAATGGGTCATATTCTATAATCTTTTGTGCACCATAAATGGTGTAACAATTCTTACACGCCCATTGCATTTCCATTTAAACATCATAAATCGTCATGCAACACAATATTCAATAAAATAATAAAGAACAAAAATTATCTAAAAACCCCAATGTGTGACTGCTCCATAATCTGATGATCCCAAAAAAATCATAGTTATGAATATGACATATCCACTTATCAAATGTTTGACCCCCAAAAAGGGGGAGGGGCGTTATTGGTCTTATCTCCATATATACTGAATACGCAAAAATTTAGGGAAGATATTTTGTGGGATTTTCTTTAGATTTCCTTTAGGGTTGAACTTTGCCTTAATCTGGGACGAGAAATTATTGTAGTTCTGTAAATTCTAATCCACTAGTGCAAACATATCCACATTAGCCAAATTGGTGCAAAATACCGCATTAAAGTGCTAGTGCAAAAAGATTTTTGTTTATGTTAATATTTTTATCAATATTAGCAGTTCAATTGCAAATGCAATTTCCTGTTATGTTGTCATATTAACAAAGTGCAAAATAGCTTTCTAATTTAAAGTGCAAATGCATTACAGTACTTATTTATTTTAAAAAACAATTGCTTATTTTTGGCTGATACGTGAAATAGACACAACACTCATCCAAACTGATCTACCTAATTTACCCAAAATCTAATCTAAAGAGATAGTAATTCCAACTATACCACATCAATTAATATATATATATATATATGATTGACAAAGGCTGTTGTTACAGCCGAAACGCGTCTCTCCTGGTAGCTGGGTCGTGGGAGGCCCATCACTATAAAGAAGCCGTATTCCTGCTATCCTCGTGTGCGTGCTCTTTTCCTTTGGGAGCAGGGGTTGTGTGCCATATATATATATATCTATATATATATATATCTATATATATATATATATATATATATATATATATAGATATTATCTACTGGCGGTCGCCAGTAGATAGTTATAGTTACAACCTATTATCCATAGGAAATCCGCGACATTCTATTTGAAATAACTCTCTTGCCGGTTGACGTATCTTCGCGAAATTTTCAAACTTTGTGGCCCGCTCCGGTCCGCTCCTACCCTGAAAGTCTCGGGGATTCGTCAAGCGGGGGCTGAGAAAAAGGGGGTCCCAAAACGCGTTCTCCCCATGCACTTTTCCATAGGAAACTTTAGACACGGCTACAGCCCGAACTGCTGAACGGAATTACACCAAATTTGGCAAAGAGGTAGTTCTTGGTTCAGAAAGAACCCTTTTGTTAAATGGTGTAAATCCGTTCAGTAGTTGCTGAGAAAATGAAAAGTAAAAAGTTAGTGATATCTATGGCCGAGTAGGGTCCGCGTACCCTCAGCGCACCCTGCGCGCACCGTCCCGATCACGAGCTGCATGTTAATTGGCTGTCAGCTGGCTGTCAACATTCCGATTCAGGAAATGTTGGCAGCTCTTTGTCCCTCGGTAGAACCGAGGGACAGAAACAAGTGCGCAAAGCGCACAAAGGGGGCAGGGTAGAAACACCCTGACCCCTAGGTTTGCTCAGGGGGTCCCACAAGGACCCCCTGGGCAAAAAAACAAAACATTTTTTAAAAATCGGCAGGATGCGCTCAGGGTGCGCGAATCCTGCCGAAAATCGAGCGCGGTCTCCGCGCTCGATAGCACTGGCCCCGGGTGGCCCAAGTCCCGGGGGCATGGTGGGGGGATAATTTAATGTGTGGGGGCCTCAAAGGGCCTCCTAAGCCCCGGGGACCGCCACCCCCGGGGCTTTTTGAAAAATGGTGCGGGAGGTCTCTGAGCCTCCCGCAGCCCCGGGGACCACCACCTCCCCGGGCTTTTTTATAATTAAAAATAAAAACAGTGTGGGGGCTCCAGCCCCCACACGCCCTGGGGACCGCCACCTCCCGGGGCACTAAACATTTTAATATGGGGGTCCGTTACGGACCCCAGAGCCCCGGGACCACCACCTCCCGGGGCTGTTTACTGAATGGGAGGGGGGCCGCGCGGCCCCTCCTGGAGCCCTTGATGGCCCTGGGGACCACCACCCCCAGGGCCGGCTCCTGCAGTGTCCCGGGGTGCCTACCCCGGGACACTGTAGTTTGCTATGGCAGGACGGGAGCCTCGCGGCTCCCGTCCTGCCATAGCAAACTGCTTTGGATATTGGAAGAGAGAGCAGGAAACCTGCTCTCTCTTCCAATATCCAAAGCGACTGCTTTCCACATGGGGAGCAGCATGTCAGCTGCTCCCCATGTGGAACAGCAATGCCGGCTCCCAAGGGACGTGGGGAGCCGGCGGGACTGTGGGGGATTGGGGACCCCCCACAGTCCCCAACGGAGAGGGCCAGCCCCAGGGGATGGGGTCCCGGGGCAAGTAGTAGCTCGGGATGGGGCCACACGGCCCCCTCTCCAAAAAGAGAAAAAAACTGTAAAAAAAAATGGAAAGGCCGGCCCCGGGGATGGGGTCCCCGGGGCCTTAAAATGGCCAGAGGAGGGGGCCACGCTGCCCCCTCAAAATAATAAATATAGAGGCCATGCCCCGGGGATGGGGTCCCCGGGCCAATTCAGGCCCAGGAAGGGGGCCACGCGGCCCCATCCCGTTTTTTTTTTTTGTAATTTAAAAAGGGGTAAGGCCCTGGGGGATGGGGTCCCCAGGGCCCAAAAAGAGGAAAAAGGAAGGGGGCCACACAGCCCCCTTCAGGGACAAAAAAAAAAAAAAAACGATCGGGCCTGCAGGCCCCGCCCCCTTCCTTCACCACTCTGCAAACGCGCTCCCTAGGGGCCAACTAGCCCACCAGGAACCTCCAATATGCGCCAGGGGGCTGCGTTGCAGAGACGTGTAGAGAGGCCACACCCCTTTTACACCTCTCTGCAACGCAGCTCTGTGGCGCTTTTGGAGGTATATGGTGGGCTAGTTGGACTCCGGGGACCCTCAGGATTCAAGGGACTTAATCCCCCAACTTAAAACGCGCCACAGGGCGCGTTTGCACAGTGGTGAAGGGAGGGGGCGGGCTTCAGGTGACATGTGTGCAAACAGGCCCCGTGGCACGTTTTAAGATGGGAATTAAATCCCCTTCAATCCTGAGGGTCCCTGGGGCCAACTAGCCCAACAGGTACATCCAGAAAGCGCCACAGAGCTGCGTTGCAGAGAGGTGTAAAAGGGGTGTGGCCTCTCTACACGTCTCTGCAACGCAGCCCCTGGCGCATATTGGAGGTTCCTGGTGGGCTAGTTGGCCCCTAGGGACCCTCAGGATTCAAGGGGACTTAATCCCCAACTTAAAACGCGCCACGGGGCGCGTTTGCACAGATGTCACCTCAGGCCCCGCCCCTCCCTTCACCATTGTGCAAATATTCCTCTAAAATCAGCCGAAATACGAATTCCGATTTACTCACCTGTTATAAGGAGAGACCTCAGTGCTGTATCTTTCAGCCCAGTACTGGTCCTGAAAAGTAATTTTAACCGTACTTACCAGTAACTTGAATTTCCTTCCATAGGCTAACATTGACTGGTTTCAATTGGAAATTCTTCTAAGTGTGGAGTTTTGGAACTTTAAAATATTCCTGTAAAATCAGCCGAAATACGAATTCCGATTTACTCACCTGTTATCAGGAGAGACCTCAGTGATGCATCTTTCAGCCCAGTACTGGTCCTGAAAAGTAATTTTAACCGTACTTACCGGTAACTTGAATTTCCTTCATAGGCTAACATTGACTGGTTTCACTTGGAAATTCTTCTAAGTGTTGATTTTTGAAACATACAAATATTCCTCTAAAATCAGCCGAAATCCGAATTCTGATTTACTCACCTGTTATCAGGAGAGACCTCAGTGCTGCATCTTTCAGCCCAGTACTGGTCCTGAAAAGTAATTTTAACCGTACTTACCAGTAACTTGAATTTCCTTCCATAGGCTAACATTGACTGGTTTCACTTGGAAATTCTTCTAAGTGTGGAGTTTTGGAACTTTAAAATATTCCTCTAAAATCAGCCGAAATACGAATTCCGATTTACTCACCTGTTATCAGGAGAGACCTCAGTGCTGCATGTTTCAGCCCAGTACTGATCCTCAAAAGTAATTTTAACCGTACTTACCGGTAACTTGAATTTCCTTCCATAGGATATCATTGCCTGCTTTTTGCTGAAAAAGTTTCTAAGTGTTGATTTTTGGAACTTTAAAATATTCCTCTAAAATCAGCCGAAATTCGAATTCTGATTTACTCACCTGTTATCAGGAGAGACCTCAGTGCTGCATCTTTCAGCCCAGTACTGATCCTCAAAATTAATTTTAACCGTACTTACCGGTAACTTGAATTTCCTTCATAGGCTAACATTGACTGGTTTCACTTGGAAATTCTTCTAAGTGTGGAGTTTTGGAACTTTATAATATTCCTCTAAAATCAACCAAAGTACGAATTCCAATTTACTCACCTGTTATCAGGAGAGAACCCAGTGCTGCATCTTTTAGCCCAGCACTGACCCTGAAAAGTAATTTTAACCGTACTTACCAGTAACTTATATTTTCTTCCATAGGAATCCTTTGTCTGGTTTTCAGCAGAAAAGTTTCAAAGTGTCGATTTTCACAAACTACAAATATTCCTTAAAAATCGCCTGTATGACTTAAACGCATTCTTTCAACTGTTTACAGGAGATGCACCAGTGCTGGATCCAGGATCCAACACTGAGTAACAAAAAGTAACGATAACAGTTTTTACCTCCTAAGTGAATTTCCTTCCATAGGATAACATTGGTCATTCTATGAGAAAAAGTTTCTAAGTGTCAACTTTTAAAGTACAATAATATTCCTTAAAAATCACGACTGTAACCAAAACGCTTTTACTCAACTGTTTACAGGAGATGTCCCAGGACTGAATCTAGGATCCAGTCCTGTGGTTAGAAAAGTAATCCATAAAGTAACTAATTGCATTTAACTAGAAATTCACATTGAGCTGAATGTTGCATTGTGTTTGAAAATGTGTTGCCCATTGCAACAACTGTAACTACTGTACTTAAAAGTCTATTGCCTATGTGCAAAGTATTTAAACTAAAGTAATTCATTCTGAGAAAGTATTTTTTGTAATGTATAATATAATTACAATGTAATTTAAAAAATAAAATATGTAAAAAAATGTTTTCAAAAAATTTCGAAATCAGTATGAAAAAAATTTATATAACAATTAATACATTTAAAAATTGTCATTTACAAAACCTTTGAAATTCACTGAAAAACCGTAGGTTTTAGACATGTTATAGTTACAAATTAGCATTTAAAAAACCTTTGAAATTCACTGAAAAAACCATAGGTTTTAGGGACGTTATAGTTACAAATTAGCATTTAAAAACCTTTGAAATTCACTGAAAAACCATAGGTTTTAGGGACAGTTATAGTTAGTTGGACATTGCACTCGTACAAAACCCGTGAAATTCCCCCGTTATAGTTAGTTCAGCTAACTATAACTCGCGCCCCGCAATGCACTGCTGATGACGTCACATATTACATCACTCATGACATGGTCAGTGACATCACTGATGACATCACTGATGACATCTCAAATGACATCACTGATGACATCATCCACGTGATAATCTGATGCAGCTCTTCACACCCTAATATAACCTTTGATACACCCAATCTAAATTACAGACTGCCATTCGCAAAACCATAGACACTCCAACACCAATAACTACATACCCACTCACTGATTCTTAGGTCTACACACACACATCCACTCACTCACCCGTACAGTCACTCATACTTATGGTCACTCAATACAGGACTATCATATGCACTCTTACTCCTATATAGACACTCAAACACCGCCACTCATCCATAGAGGTACTCACACACCTAGTCAGTCATGCAAATAATTAAACACACTGCCATTTACTCACCTATACAGTTATACACACACCAGCTCACTTAATCATACAAATACTAGCACATTGTTACGCTCTTATACAATCACTGATACAAGCACACACTCATCCATACAGCCACTATCACAATCACTCACTCGCTTATAGCTATTTATATACTCCAACACACATATATACTGCCTTTCACATATGTAGTTACTCACACATGTACCACTGGGACATACATTCACTCACTAACACACTCTTACACACACTTACCCACCCATACAGTCTATCACAGATGCACTCTTGAAACCATCCACCCAGTGAATCACCCACTCACACATCTATGCACAGTCGCACACACCCCATCCACACAAACACTCAGGCACCCATACAGATACTCAGACAACAAATCAATAACTCTTATAGACACTCATGTAGCTATTCACAAACCCATGCAGCCACTTACACAGCAACAGACAGATACAGACATTCACCCAGTTTAGTCACTAACCCATGCATTCAGTAAGATACGTTTAATCACTCACTTATAGAATTAGTCACGCACCTACTAAATCATCCATACAGACATTTATACACCCACTCATTCTTCAATACGCCTTTCCCTATATATATAAAAAATATTTAAACTTTACAGAAACACACAGTCACTGGATGATGTCATCAGTGATGTCATTTGAGATGTCATCAGTGATGTCATCAGTGATGTCACTGACCATGTCATGAGTGATGTAATATGTGACGTCATCAGCAGTGCATTGCGGGGGCGCGAGTTATAGTTAGCTGAACTAACTATAACGGGGGAATTTCACGGGTTTTGTACGAGTGCAATGTCCAACTAACTATAACTGTCCCTAAAACCTATGGTTTTTTCAGTGAATTTCAAAGGTTTTTTAAATGCTAATTTGTAACTATAACGTCCCTAAAACCTATGGTTTTTTCAGTGAATATATATATAAATATATATATATATATATATACCAATAACATAAAATCTAATAACAAAAATTATTCTATTATAAATTAAAACATTAAACTATTTAATAACCTTCAAACTTACATTTCCCACTCCAGTCAGTGCAACAGTAGGGAAAGTGTTGGATAGCGGAGGGGTAAAAATTAGTATTCCTACTCCAGTGAGTGTAACAGTAGGGAAAGTGTTGGATAGCGGAGGGGTAAAAATTACTATTCCCACTTCAGTGAGTGCAACAGTAGGTAAAGTGTTGGATAGCGGAGGGGTACAAATTACTATTCCCACTCCAGTGAGTGCAACAGTATGGACAGTGTTGGATAGCAGAGGGGTAAAAATTACTATTCCCACTCCAGTGAGTGTAACAGTAGGGAAAGTGTTGGATAACGGAGGGGTAAAAATTACTATTCCCACTCCAGTGAGTGCAACAGTCGGGAAAGTGTTGGATAGCGGAGGAGTAAAAATTACTATTCCCACTCCAGTGAGTGTAACAGTAGGGAAAGTGTTGGATAGTGGAGGGATAAAAATTACTATTCCCACTCCAGTCAGTGCAACAGTAGGGAAAGTGTTGGCTAGCGAAGGGGTAAAAATTATTATTCCCACTTCAGTGAGTGCAACAGTAGGGAAAGTGTTGGATAGTGACGGGATAAAATTTACTATTCCCACTCCAATCAGTGCAACAGTAGGGAAAGTGTTAGATAGCAGAGGGGTAAAAATTACTATTCCCACAGCAATCAGTGCAACAGTAGAGAAATTGTTGGATAGCGGAGAGGTAAAAATTACTATTCCCACTCCAATAATTGTAACAGTAGGGAAAGTGTTGGATAGCAGAGGGGTCAAAATTACTATTCCCACTCCAATGAGTGCAACAATAGGGAAAGTGTTGGATAGCGTAGGAGTAAAAATTACTAATCCCACTCCAGTGAGTGTAATAGTAGGGAAAGTATTGGATTGCGGAGGGCTAACATTTAATATTCTCACTCCAGGCAGTTCAAAATTAAAAACAAACAAAATATTAACAACAACAAAAATATTTAAAAAACAAAATAAATTAAAAATATATAAAAGCATGTTAAAAATTAAAATACAAATATATTTAATATTAAGTTTTAAAAAACATATTATAATGTTAAATAAATATGACAAATACCTACAAATATTATGTTAAATAAAAATAAAAAAATTCAAACAAATACATATTTTTAATTAGAAATTATTTTGAAACAAAAACATTAATTATTACATAAATTTACTTTTTTTATTTCCTACCCTATAACACCACACAATTCACAACCCACATCTACATTTTCTTTAAATGTACTTCCTTAATTAACATAATTAATTACCAATTTAAGAAATATTATTAATTAAAAAAACAAATTTAAACTCATAAAAATTAACTTCCCACACTTTACCCCTATAATCCCCACAACCCACAGCTAAAATTAAACTGTAAAAAAAATGTATTACACAATTAAAACTTATTTTCAATTTAAAACCTACTAGTATTTAACAACTAATTATAAAGTAAGTAAAATTAATTTACTCCCCATACTGTACCCCTATAAAAGTAAAACCCACACAAAGAAATTTAAACAAATACCCTAATTAAATACCAATTAATTAATTAATATTATTTATCAAGTAATTATTAATTAATTAAACATAGATTACCCCTATAAACCCTACAACCCACACCTAAAATTAATTATACAATTTCCATATTTAATTTTCAATTAATTAATTATTATTAATGATCAACTAATTATTAATTAAACAAAAATTACTTCCCACCCTTTACCCCCTATAAACCCCACAACCAGCACCTAAAATTAATTACACAATTTCCATAGTTAGTTTTCAGTCAATTATTAATATAAATTACCAACTAATTAATAATTAATTACAAATAAATTACTTCCCACCATTTACCCCTATAAACCCCACAAACCACACCTAAAAAATTACGCAATTACCATAATTAATTACAATTAATTTATTAATATTAATTAACAACCAATTACTAATTATTTACAAATAAATTACTTCCCACAATTAACACTATAAAATCTCAATTAAATAAGTAAAGAATAATCATTAATTTATTATAATTAAATTACTTCCCATCCTATTCCCCTCTAGACCCACAACCCGCTACGGAACTAAAAAACACAAAATGTACTTAAAATAAAATTGATAACTACTAAAAATGTAACACATATATTAAAAACATAAACACTACTTATACAAAAAAACATACATCACATACATTTAAAATATAAACTAAAATACATAACACTAAATAAAAAATCCATATTTTAAACAACATTTTTGCAAACAATATTAATGACTTCTATATTTTTGAAAACGATATTTCTTACCTTAAATTCGATATTCATGACCACGATATTCTTGCTGTCGATATTTCTGTATCACTATATTTCCAACTTGATACTTGTGTAAGTCGACATTTCCAACTCGATATTCTGTCTGAACACCGGCTCATGCAGGTGACTTGGAGCTCTCTTAACTTTACTGGTTACTTTAGCTGTGTTTTCCGCAAAGATGGTAGTACAGAACCATGTGTTAATCTGTTACAGGGAGAACCAAGACAAACTTGTTGGGGCAGAGACAGGAGTTTGAGGTCACCCTAAGTAGGCAGTAGTGGTGGGAGAAAGTTTGTGTAACAACGACTTGGGGAATGATTCTCAAGTTGGAGTCAAACAATAGTGTAAGCATTTGCCCTTTCACTGTGGGCAGAGGTAGGGGAACCCATGGCTGACAACCATCTAAATGGAATGACCCTGATGTATACAACCTTAAAACAGAATCTCTCCCAGACTTATGATAGGCAGGCTGCATATATGCAGTGGTGCAGCAGTATGTACACACTTTTTGGAAATTGTGTACCGTGAGGTGCACATTTTTCACAAAGTAGAAGTTTGAGGCAATAGTGTAGTTATATATCTAATAATATTATAATATATCAATGGGGTTAGTTTGCACAAATGGAAGAACGGAGACAGATCGACCAGCGAATCGCACATTTAAGATAGGCCACCAATTATGCCGTATAGATTATATGTTTCTGCATGCATGGAATTTTGACTTAGTCAGAGGTTTTGAGGTGGTAAGACTGGAGAGAAGCGATCGCCATCCATTAAAGATGGAAATAATAGGAGCAAACAAAAACCAAAGAGATATAGTCATCCCCGTACATATGGATTATTCAAGGCGACTCACAACTCGTATATCAGAGGAGCATACAGAAAAACTAGTCGACCATTCAGCAGAGCCAAACATTAGGAAGTATCCACAACATTACTGATATTGGTTAGTTTGAAAATATAATTAGCCAACTAGTGGAATGCCTAAGGGTCAAAATGAAAATAAATAAATGGGGTGACTGTAGAAATAAAGAAAC
This sequence comes from Calotriton arnoldi, assembly GCA_963921515.1. Taxonomy (NCBI): domain Eukaryota; kingdom Metazoa; phylum Chordata; class Amphibia; order Caudata; family Salamandridae; genus Calotriton; species Calotriton arnoldi. Next base: position 580,556 of record CAWUFW010004008.1, on the reverse strand, counting down.
CAGAGCAAAGAGAAGATCTGGTTTGATGAAGAATGTCAAAAATGAAAAGCAGGTATAAGAAAAGGGGAAAGAAGACTCAGGGGAAAGTACGACGTAGAGACGCTCCACAACCTCCAGAAACTAAGGAAAAGATATAAAATGGTCTCAGAAATAAAAAAAGAACATATACAGAGAGTTGCTGGGTAAAATTATTGGCAGCAATAGAATCGAAATATATAAAAGGATTCTGGAAGTTGGTTCAAGAAAACTCTGGTAAAATACAGGGTCCTAAAATTGGGTAGTAACAGAAGACGATTAGGTAGGGTACCCGAGGGAAATATATGGAAAATGGGTTGAAACAGAGAGGTTGAGAACTACAATCTGTCCAGGTATTAAGGAGGACATTAAAGATCTCTTCACAACCAGTAACGTTAAAAAAATTATAGCTAATTTAACCCTGACTCGAGCTGCTGGCCCAGACAATCTTCCGGCAGTGATTATAAAGACCCGGCCCGATTAGTGGGCAGAATTCTTTTAAAAAATGTTCCTCGGTATACTTAACTCAGGTCATATACCAGAAAACTGGAGAGGGGCAATCATAAGACCAATTCATAAACGGGGAGATATAAAAGGCCCGAAGAACTATTGATAATTAACCTACTAGATGTAGGAGGAAAGGTATTTGCTAAAATAATTTTGGAAAGACTCAAGGATTGGGTAGAAGTAAACCAGATTGTGCCCCCGGAACAGGGGGGTTTTAAGGAGGGTCATTCTACAGCCGATCATTGTTTCACTCTCTGGTCCATTGCACGGATGTCTATGGAGCAGAGGGGGAGTCTGTTCTGCTGCTTTGTAGACTTTCGGGCAGCATTTGACTTAGTGGACTGCAAGAAACTGTGGGAGACGTTGATCAGATACAATATCCCCAAAGGTCTCCTGATGTTAATTCAAGAGCTACATAGCCCCAATTGGGCACAGGTAATCCTGGATATAGAGGGGACCCTATCGCAGAAAATCCCAATCGGAAATGGGCTAAGACAGGGGTGCATTTTGGCTCCCCTACTTTTCTCCCTATTTACAGCAGATTTACCGACAGTGTTGGCCGCTGCAAGGAGGGCCAGCCCAAAGCTGGATGGAAAAGATATCGCATGTTTACTCTATGCAGACGATTTCGTAATAATAGACCAAACAGAGATAGGTCTGCAAAAAAAGCTGAATATGTTTAATAAATACTGTAGCCTCAAAAAACTTGTAGTAAACATGGAAAAAAACGAAGGTATTGAGCTTTGGTAAAAAACAACAAGGTTTAGTTAGGTCCTAGCTCCACGAAGTTGGGAATGGTAAACAAATATATGTACTTATGGATGTGATTTGAGAAAAACCTAAAATGGCATATTCACCTGGAAGCATTAGGATTAGGGGCCCTTGCTTCTGTTAGAGGGCTGAAATTTGTTTTACAAATATTATGGAGAAATGTCTGACAGACCTGTTCGAAAAGCTTATTCAGCCACGATACCACCCCAGTTCCAATATGGAGCAGAATTGTTATATTTAAGTGGTAAAAACAGGTGGGATGCTGAAAAAGGGAAATGCTTGAAAAATGTATTATCATTACCCAGGTCTTCAATGATCCAGGCGGTAAGATCGGAGACCGGAATGGTATCATGGGATATAATGGCATGTATTGCACTGTTAAGATTCTGGCACCACCTGGGCTGTGGGGAAGAGTACAAAATATCACAGTGGTGCAGAAATGAGATAGTGCAGAGTGAATTAAAGTGGGCAAATGGGACGAGGGAAACCATAACTAAGGCCAGTAGAGCCAAGAGGGTCAAGTTGTGCCCACAGAATTTAAAAATCGAGGTAGATAAGAGGGAACTTAGGGCACTAGGGAGATAAATTTCTTGAGATCTCGATCAACAATATCTTATGAGGAAAAAATCTGTACGCTTCATGGCTAACTCATGGCAAAATGAACAACAGTTCCCATATATAGATGTACTCCCCAGTCATTGGATTAGAAGGGAATTACTAAGGTTAAGGATTGGTATCATCCCTTGTTATGTTAACAACGGGGTAAAAAAAAGCTATGATTGATTCCAAAGGGAAGTGTACCTGTAATCTGGGCACCACATGCAACATTTTGCACATTTTAATGGACTGCCGGAAGGTCCTGGATGTAAGGAAAATGTTTTTACGCCCAATTTTTGTACAGTATGATATTAAAATAGTCCGCAAGCAGTAGATCTTTTAATCGAAATGCATAATTTGGATATAGCTTGTGCTATTGGGAAGTTTATGCTAAAAGTAAAAAAAAATCCTCAAAAGGGAATAGAATCGAAGTCTTTCTTTTAGATATTAATATGACAAATGGTATTTTGTACAGAAAGATGGAACAATTAATGAACTCTGTATGTATGAATTTTATGTTAGATTTTATTGGATATGTTTTATATGGGATTGTATTTATGGATATTTTAAGTGTTTAAGGACTAATTGGTCCAAATACACTTTTTGTTTGAACTGAACAGAATAGTGCAAGCATTTGCCCTTTCACTGTGGGCAGAGGTAGGAGCCCATGGTTGACAACCATCTAAATGGAGTGGCCCTGATGTATACAACCTTAAAACAGAATCTCTCCTTACTTATGATAGGCAGGCTGCATAGATGGATGTATGCAGTGGTGCAGCATATATGCAGTGGTGCAGCAGTATGTACAAACTTTTTGGAAAGTGTGTACCGTGAGGTGCACATTTTTCACAAAGTAGAAGTTCGAGGCATTAGTGTAGTTATATATCTAAAATAAGGAAAACTTAACGTGGAAAGTATTTTGAAATTTATAAATATGGTATATAGAATAACTTAGAAGACAACAAAAGGTTTAAAACAATGATGATTAAAAATCAAATAAATACTATTTACATAAATACATAAACAGATGGGAGAGTTCAAGAGTTGTAGAAAAATGTATTCCTTATTGTAACAACAGTGGGAGGATTTTGGGGTCAAGATGCCTTAGTGAATCAAGGTTTTATAGCTAATATTTACAGATAAGAGGTTTAAACCAAGGAAAGGGCATTTCTTTTTCTAGGGGTGATACTTTGAATACTATTAAATCCATTGTAGGACATTCCAATTATTTACAGTGCTACAAAAACACAGTAAAAAGAGCTGTAATGGAAACAAGACTTTTATTCAGTACTTTCCAAGTTTTGCTTATAAATAATCTTTGTTTTGGAAAAACCATGTTTTTTTATCACAAAGTCATATGTAAGCATGGTCATCATACTATAGTAATCAACAATAGAAGATACTGACTCCGAATGAGAATCTATGGATAATTTTTAACATAAAACATATCACTTTCTTGCACACTTCCACTTTGACGCCAACTGTACTGCTGGCGATAAATGAATTAGTGTATGGAAATTAGTGCCATCTTCTCTTTTAAAAGAAAAAAAAGCTTGACTTCCTTTTCTGTGGCTACCGAATCTTGAAAATACACAAACAGTGGTCTTGGCTTGACACAACCTGTATTTCTCTCTCTATCCTTGTGCTATTGGTTTCTTAATGTATGATTGTGCCTTCTATTGAGTGCTTGCTTTGCAAGGCATGCAGGACTTTTTAACATCTCAAAAGTGAATCATGACACATGAAATTCTTTAGCATTGATGTATCGTATACAAAAATAGATTGTTGGTTTCCTTTTTCGGGTTTTATTGACGTTATAAACAGGACTCCAAATGCAAGCCATTCCAATTGCCTATGCCAATGCTTGTTTCATTTAAAGCCTTGCGGTGCTGCTGGAGAAAAGCATTCTAACAGTCAACACATTTTTCTTCCAATAGAAAATCTCCTAATTCTGCAATGTGCATTTCCTGTGGCATTCTAGATGTCGTCAGTGCTGGGTGCCCATTGCCTGGAGCAGGTACTTACCTTTACTTGTGACTACTTACCCCTCTAGCCTTGTTTTAAACTGTGGCATTTGAATTAGGCCGGAACAACCTACAAAGGAAACGCACTGTATGCTGAGGGACACAGGCTTCTTTACAACAAGCAAGGTCTGCTTTGTGTTTTTGTGTTGCTCTTTCCAGTCAGGAAAAGTACCCAGGCTTATGGGAGATCAAAGGCCTGCTATCTTTTCATCAGTTCTGCATCTTCCAAGAAATTCTCCTTTCCAGGAATCCAGCTTGCAGCAATTCCAGACTCTAATTGGTGCCCTGTGTTTGCTGACTAACTGAGCCATGCTTAATTGCATGGCATGCTACCATCGTTAGGCTTTATCTCGCGACAAAATGCGTGTCTTTAAACAGGGAAAAGAACAGCAACAAAAACAACACTTTCTAACGCACAGGCATCATTTGTAAGGGCGCAATGAACAATTGAACATGTGTTGTTAACCTCGGTCTCTTCATAATTGTCTTCTTTACATTAAAAGCGCTCTAAAGGGAGCTCATTTGGCATACTTCTGTAATGCCAGATAATAGGAAGAGGAAAATTAGGCCACTAATGTACTGTGATAAAAAGGGACATTAAGTGATAACACAACCTTTACAGATTAGGGTCGTGGTCTCAAACTGTGCCCTCTGGGGTAGATAAACAGCAGCAGCTCAAAATGCGCGCCCCCAGACCCTCTTGAAATTCACGCGCTACAGATGTGCTGATGAGCACAACTGTAAAAAAGCAACATTTCTTCAAGTGGAAAGGAATAAACACAAACTTTTCTTAAAAATATAAGTTGAGATAAAATTCATGTTTTTAGTATAATCTCGAAAATTTACGAAATGCTACTTAGTCTTCTTATAGCGAGCAGTAAAGCAGCCAGCGCATGGCATTAGTAAGTCATTAATGATATTGTTGGTTACAAAACTTTGCATTTTTAGTGTTATTCATCACTTGTATAGCTCACAATCTGTCATTCCATAAATAATAATGGGGTTACCCTGTGTCCCTCAGAACCTGGGTATGTAATGTGATAAGACTGCAGTAGATTCTATTGGGACAAAAATTACTTTTGAAATACTGTTTATATCAGTAAATGATTGACACACACACAAGACTGTACTCAGTATATGTTACACCTCCAGTCCAGCAGGCACCATCCAGGGTAAGTCATCTTTCCTATACCTACCTATCAAAAAATAATGTTAGCAAATCCATATATCATACACCACAGACTGAATAACTTCATTGGGATGCCTGCCTCACCCTGGCAATGCATCATGGGAGTTGTAGTAGACATCATTTGATTGCTGAACTATGCGCTGATGACTACATCAAACATATCTGTACAGCATAAACATGTCACATCATAAAACACATGAAGCAGAGTCCCAACAATAATGTGGGCAAACTTTAACCGTTTATTTACACTAACTATTTAATGTATTTACACAGATCACAGCCCGGGCGCGTCAGGAACCAATGCAGCAGAAGGGTCTACTGACACTGATGTGGTAATTGAGAAGACAACAGTACCATCACCTCAGCCCATCACCCCAACTCCAACTGGCAGGAGAGCAACCATCTAACCACTGCCAGTGCCAGTGTGGACAGTGATGTGGGTCAATCACAGAGCAAGTACCCCACAACATCAGAGGCCAGGACACACAGACAGCCCAGAGGGAAAAGATCAGCAGCCCATTCCGAGAACATGTCAGACTAGATGTTGGAGAGTCCTCCCGTGTATTGTGGGTTGGAGAGGTCCATCATCTCCTTACAGCGCCTGCAGACAAACAAATATGGACTGTCAGTAGGCAGCTGCAACAAATGTTTAAGTTGCTGCAGGATTTGGACAAAGGGACAGGTAGTTCCTGGTAAGTTTTGATTTGTTTGCACGGTCCATCAACCACCTGGCAGTAGCCACAACAATGCTAGCAAGGCAGACTGTGAACATTGAGATGGACAGGGGGCACTGCTGTTTGGACGTTGCACATGTGCTCGTGCAAGTGACCACAGCCCCTAAGAATATCCAGGCTCACAACATCTGTGTCCTCAACATCCTGCCCCCACCTGAGAGTAAAGAGGGCTCTAGCCTCAGTGGCACATCAGTTTAGGAGGCATGCAGAACCAGATGTTCAGGCAGGCACACTTCAGGGTCTGACATGTCACCAGTCCCACAGCCCAGTGTTGTTGACAAAGCACAGAACCCCAGAGATCAAAAGAAGTGAACCATTGTACTCTCAGAGGAATGAGCCACCTTTGTTTTGTTTGGCATTACTTACTTTGTTGTTTATTTTCTAACAATGTTACGTCCACAAGGATACAGTTGATCCTTGAGTGAAACAATGTAGGTGCTACCTGAATAAAAGGTGGTCTCTCAGTTTTGCACCAAGCATTACCATCAAGTGTGATGTCTCATTATGGATGTTTGAATTTCTCCTACCTCAGAAGTAGTTGTTGGTGATTTCTATGTGTCATGCACGTCCCTCTGCTGCACGTGTGCCCTCCTGCTGCACCTGTAGTGGTGGTAACTCATCATCAGTGTCAGAATCAGGCTGCATGGGGATGTCGTGCACCCTTCTTCATTGCAATATTGTGCAATATGGCACATGTGGTGATTATCTTGCAGCATGATAGCATTGTAGGATTTTATTTTAATTATTATTTAATTTTTTACCTTCATTATTTTCTATGGGATGGTGTAGCAGTATCAGTGGTTGGCCATGTGTGGTGCTGGACTTACTACAGTTTCTGTTTTGGCAATAGTAACTTAGACTCATAAATTTGGCTCCATCTCCTTTTTCAGGGGGTGGAGACATGTAAGTCTGCACTTTTGAGTAACTTTGAACTCAGATTTTGTGACTATCCAAAAGTAGTAAAGTTACTCAAAATTGTAAGAGTAAATGAACAATTGTAAATCCCTCGCAAGTAACCTACCATTGTGAATAGCCACAAATTCTTGTCTCCTTGCATGGTTTTAGTAAAGAAAATGGAAAAGGTCAGTTTGAATTTATTGGACAAATAAGTAACATGGTGCCTGAAGCCTCCTGGTCAGGGGAATTTTTTGAAGTTGTAGTGCAGATAATGGTTATTTTTTTAGTATGTTGGTTTGACATTTTATCAAAGGTTTTTTAATTTCTCTACTCTCAATTTTGAACTTGGGTTTGCTTATTGTGTCTTTGGGGGTGTAGCTGTTGTCTGTCTGAAGATTGTCACATAGCACATGGCACTGTGGTCCACTGAAACTGAAGGTGGTGGTAGTGTGGTAGGAGCAAGACCACTGACTCATTGTCAGTGAAATTGCTCTCCCACCCTCGCAGCTCCACCATTAAGTGAGGCCTGCCCCTGCCCCTGCACTCTCGAGTGTTGGTGATCGAGGCCCTCCTCCACCCGCAGGTTTCCCTGCGTCTCATCCCTGGTGGTCCAGTGGACCTCTGTCTTCTTCCTCTAACTCTGCTCTTTCACTCGTTTTTCTACCCTTTTTTGTCTTTCACCTTTCTGCACTTTTCTGCATCTCTGCTCTTTTGTGCCTTATTTCTGCTCATTTTCCCTTCCTCTCGCTCTGCCCTTTCACTTGTTTTCACTCGTTTTTCTACCCTCTTATCTTTCACCTTTCTGCACTTTTCTGCATCTCTGCTCTTTTGTGCCTTATTTCTGCTCATTTTCCCTTCCTCTCGCTCTGCCCTTTCACTAGTTTTCACTGCGTTTCTCTACCCTCTTTTATCTTTCACCTTTCTGCATCTCTGCTCTTTTGTGCCTTATTTCTGCCTATTTTCCCTTTTTTCTTTACCCCCTTATTTCCTCCCTTTACCTTTCCCCGCCGCTGCTGCCCCCGCGGCCCCTCCCCCCAGCGCGACCGGCCCAATCCAGCTCCCTCCCCGCTCCCGCCTCCCAGCTGTCCAGCCCTCCCCGACCCCTACTTAATGGCGGCCACTGCGGGGACAGGCGAGCAAGACCACTGACTCATTGTCAGTGAAATTGCTCTCCCACCCTCGCAGCTCCACCATTAAGTGAGGCCTGCCCCTGCCCCTGCACTCTCGAGTGTTGGTGATCGAGGCCCTCCTCCACCCGCAGGTTTCCCTGCGCCTCATCCCTGGTGGTCCAGTGGACCTCTGTCTTCTTCCTCTAACTCTGCTCTTTCACTCGTTTTTCTACCCTTTTTTGTCTTTCACCTTTCTGCACTTTTCTGCATCTCTGCTCTTTTGTGCCTTATTTCTGCTCATTTTCCCTTCCTCTCGCCTTTCACTTGTTTTCACTCGTTTTTCTACCCTCTTTTATCTTTCACCTTTCTGCACTTTTCTGCATCTCTGCTCTTTTGTGCCTTATTTCTGCTCATTTTCCCTTCCTCTCGCTCTGCCCTTTCACTAGTTTTCACTCGTTTTTCTACCCTCTTTTATCTTTCACCTTTCTGCATCTCTGCTCTTTTGTGCCTTATTTCTGCCTAATTTCCCTTTTTTCTCTATCCCTTATTTCCTCCCTTTACCTTTCCCCGCCGCTGCTGCCCCCGCGGCCCCTCCCCCCCAGCGCGACCGGCCCAATCCAGCTCCCCTCCCCGCCTCCCAGCTGTCCAGCCCTCCCCGACCCCTACTTAACGGCGGCCACTGCGCGGCCGCGCAGCGGGCGCGGGCTGCGGGCGCGCCGCTGGTGCGCCGCTGGCGCGTCAAAGGCAAGCCCGTCTGCGCCCGTCCGCGACCCGACCGCGACCAGCGCCAGGAACCCTGGACCTCCGCCCCGCCAACGCTACGACCCAGCAGCACTCCACGCACTCAACCCAGGCCGCAACAACAACTGCAAGCTAGCATCACCAGCCGACTCCCACGGACCCTTCAGCTGTCACCGCTGCCGGCACACCTGCAGCACCGCCAAGAACACGGATCCAGCACAACCCGCCCACAAGAACACAACCGAACCGAAGACCCTGCAATGCATCCTCCTCAACGTCCGATCCCTCCACAAACACGCCACAGAAATCTGGGACCTCCTCGACAGCACCACCCCGGACGTAGCGTTCTTCACCGAAACCTGGACCAACACCACCTCGGGACCGGACATCGCCATCGCCATCCCCCAAGGATACAAGATCACCAGGAAGGACCGCCCCACCCGCCCAGGAGGAGGAATCGCCATCGTCCACAAATCCAGCCTCCGCCTGAGCACACTCCCTGACGAGCCCACAGAACTGATGGAACACCTTCACTTCAAGATACTGGCCAGCCCCACAGCCACCCTCCGAGGAACCCTCATCTACCGACCCCCTGGACCCCGCGGACCCTTCGCCAACTCCATCCCGGACATTATCTCCCCGCAGGCCATTGCATCCACCAACTACACCCTGCTGGGAGACCTCAACTTCCACCTCGACAACCAACTGGACCCCAACACCACATCCCTCCTGGACAACCTCCACAACATTGGACTGCGCCAGATCGTGACCGAGCCCACGCACTCAGCAGGACACACCCTCGACCCCCTCTTCACTACAGGAAACTCCATCACCTTCAGCCACACCACCGAACTCCCATGGACCGACCATCGTTGCGTCCACTTCACCTTCAGAACACCCACCATCCACAGACACCAGCACCTGCTTCCACGAAGAAACTGGACCAAAATCACCGACGACCAGCTCACCTCCTCACTCAACAACTCCACCCCAACCATCGCGGAAAACGACGACCCCAACACCGCAGCCCGAACCCTGCATAGATGGATCTCGGACAGCACCAACACCATAGCCCCCTCAAGAAAAACAACAATACCCGCGCCAAGAAAGCCAGATGGTTTACCACCGAACTTCGAGAGTCCAGAAGCACATGCCGCCGCCTCGAAAAGGCCTGGAGGAACACCAAATCCACAGAAGCCCACGACAACTTCAGAGCCGCCACCAACGCCCACCATCAACTCATCAGAGAAACGAGGAAAAAAGCGATTGAAGACAGAATCTCCACCCACGCGCACAACAGCAAGGAACTCTTCACCATCATCAAGGAGTTCGCCCAACCCACTAGCGAGTCTACCGACGTCCCTCCCTCACAAGACCTCTGCGACAAACTCAGCACCTTTTTCCACCACAAAATCAAGAGCATCTACGACAACTTCGATGAAGACAACCAACACACTGAACCCTCACCAACCACCCCCGACACCCGGAAACCAGCGATTGACGACTGGACAGCCCTCACCACCGAAGACACACTGAAGACAATGAAGTCAATCCATTCAGGGGCCCCCACGGACCCCTGCCCCCACCACATCTTCAACAGAGCCACCGACACCATCGCACCCATGCTCCGCCACACCATCAACCGCTCCCTGGTGACCGCCTTGTTCCCCGATGACTGGAAACACGCCGCGGTCAACCCCCTCCTAAAGAAACCCTCAGCGGACCCCACCGACCTCAAAAACTACAGACCCATCTCCCTGCTCCCGTTCCCAGCGAAAGTCATCGAGAAATCCATCAACAGCCAACTCGCCACATTCATTGAAGAACACAACATCCTCGACTCCTCCCAATCCGGCTTCAGAAAAACCACAGTACGGAAACCGCCCTCCTCGCCGCAACAGACGACATCCGCACCCTACTGGACAAAGGAGAAACAGTAGCCCTCATCCTCCTCGACCTATCAGCGGCGTTCGACACAGTCTCCCACCGCACCCTAATACGCAGACTCTATGACGCAGGAATCCAGGACAAGGCCCTCGACTGGATCCGCTCCTTCCTCTCCGGCAGGACGCAGCGGGTCAGACTCTCCCCTTTCCTCTCGGACCCCACACCTACCACCTGCGGAGTCCCCCAGGGCTCCTCCCTCAGCCCGACGCTCTTCAACGTCTACATGGCTCCACTCGCCCCCATCGTCAGAACCTACGGACTCAACATCGTGTCATACGCAGACGACACCCAGCTCATCCTCTCCCTATCCAACGAGCCCAACACCGCCAGACGCAACTTTCGAGAAGGCATGGAAGCCGTCGCCAAATGGATGAAAAACAGCTGCCTACAACTAAACACCAACAAAACAGAAGTACTCATCATGGGCCCAAACCCCGATGCCTGGAGCGACACCTGGTGGCCCCCCGCCCTCGGAAACCCGCCAACCCCCACGGACCACGCACACAACCTGGGAATCATCCTGGACTCCGACCTCAAAATGGACCGCCAGATCAACTCTGTCTCGTCTTCCTGCTTCCACACCCTCCTTCGTAAAACCTTCAAATGGATCCCCCTCGAACACCGAAAGACCGTCACTCACGCCCTGGTCACCAGCAAACTCGACTACGGCAACGCACTCTACGCCGGAATAAACAAAAACCTCACCCGCAAGCTACAGAACATCCAGAACGCCGCCGCAAGACTGGTCCTCAACCTGCCAAAACACTGCCACATCTCCCAGCACCTGCGCACACTCCACTGGCTCCCTGTCGAGGCGAGAATCACCTTCAAGATGCTCACCCACGCACACAAGGCCCTCCACGGCACCGGACCAGCATACCTGAACAGCCGACTCAAATTCCACGCACTCCAAAGGACCCTACGATCAGCCCAGCTCTCCTACGCCGTGGTCCCCCTCACCAAAAAGACCAGATCGGGAGGCCGCTCCTTCTCCTTCCTCGCGGCCAAAGCATGGAACGCCCTTCCGCTCCACCTCAGACAGACAACATTGCTCCCCATCTTCGCAAGAAACCTCAAAACCTGGCTCTTCGACAGACCCCCTCCTTGATGGATGGAACCTGCACCCCCCCCACCCCTAGCGCCTTGAGACCCTTACGGGTGAGTAGTCGCGCTTTAACAAACCCCTGATTGATTGATTGATTGATTGTTTGCCACACGGAGAGTGGCAGGAGCCTGTGTGTGCGAGATGAGGAGAGACAATGGAAGTATTTTGCATAACTAATTGCAGCTGAGTGATTTTGAGTATTGCTATGTCACTCACATGACTGCGTGTTCTGTTACTAGCAATTGCCCTACCCTAAACGCCTCTCCCTGCCCACCTATGCCCAGCACTCATAATTGTGACTTTCTAGCCAGGGAAATGATGCCCTACCATCACTGTGTGGATTAAATGGAGTATGCATGCGAAAATCGAGCTCATATTGCTCTTCGGATCTTGTGTGGTGAGAAAATTAATAGGAAAAAAATATGTGGGAAAATGTGGCAATGCAGTTGCCCTGGGAACAGTGGGAACCCAAATGTGACGAATAATGATTTGAACTGGAACTCTAAAGATTCAAGAAGAATATATCTATTTAGTAAGTAATTACTAATTACTGGCACTGGTAAAGTTGTGGTGACACTCTGAAGTTTACATTTGGTTGAATTGACAGGTTTGAGTGGCAATATTTGTTTCCATCGCATTGGACGTTTCTGCTGCATCTGAGAGCAAAAGGTGTGAACAAGAGTGTCAAAGAGAAGACATTTACCAAATACTGATTTGCATTTAAATTGCATCGGTGTCTAGATTAGACACTTATTCACGGGACATCTCCATTTGATTATTACTAGAGCAGATCATGAGTTACATTGAAGAGGGACTGTTAGTTTAATCTTGTCTCAGCAATCCATCTGCACAGCGTGGAATATGCATTTCAAGGAGTAATGGATTATATTAAGGGAAGAGAGACAGCAGAGAAAGCAGCATAAGGGTGCATGGTGATAGAAATCAAAACTAAGGGGTCCATTACGATGACTGGCGGATCGCCACCGCCCGTATGGCGGTGGCGATCCGCCTGCCATTCCCCTCTGCCCGCATGCCATTCCCCCCGCCACATTACGATGGCGGGGGGGAGCCCGGCGGACGGAAAGACCGTCCGCCGGTTTTCCGCCAGTCACACAGGTGACCGGGCGGAAAAGGGCAGTAATATGGTGGCGGTGTCTGCAAGACACCGCCATCCATATTATGATGACTGCAGAGATGTGCCTTTTCATGGCGGCAACGCCGCCATGGAAAGGCATACGGTCTTTTACAATGGGGGTCCGTTGCATGCCCCTGGGGGAGGGGGGGTGGGGGGTGCACTTGGGGGGTACCTATGGTACCCCCCTGCATTGGCATGGACAAGGTGGCAGGCACCGCGCGGTGCCTGTCACCTTGTGCATGCCAAGGCATGGCGTGCATTCCCAGCATTGTGGCGGACGGTGCTGTGAACACCGCCCGCCACAATGTTGGGAATAGGGGATGCCACCGTGGCGGTGGCATCCTAATACTCGCGGCGGGACCACCGGTCCTATGGCGGACGGTCCCATTCACCGCTACGGTGGCGTGAAAGTCCGCCCGTCATCGTAATTACCTCCTAAGATTCCTATAAACAAAGTGACAGAGCCTGAAGCAGATATCTCCAGTCAAAGCAACCTGGAGAATAGGCAGGATAACTCTACTTGACCCATGGAGTAAAGACAAGAGTAGTTAAGCTAAGGAATACAGTTGTCTTTACAAGAAAATAGATAAGTGCGCATTTGCTGCAGTACTGTAAGGTAAAATTGACGCTTAAGGGCAGTTAAGAATATATACAGAAGACAAACAAACAAGGAAGATGTACCTTCGTATGACGAAAGAAGAGAGGACTGCAGATAAAGTAAAGAGTTTGGGCTTATTCATTTATTTGTGTCAATTTATATAGCGCAGACTTGGCCTTGAGGCATCAGAGCGCTTTACAATAAAACGGAAATGCATCACTAAGTGGATAATACAAAAATATCCCCTAGGATGAGTGAGTGCAGGGATACCCCTTACGTGGGGAGGTGTGCGTTACACATACTCACAGCATAGCATAGCACTGAAAAGCAGGCAGATTGAGTCTTGGGAAAGATACTCTACCATGTAAGGTTAATCAATATTTCAGGCTACTTGAGGTTCTGATGCACCCACATGGTGCGTGAGGAGGCATGGGGAGTTAACACAACTATTGTTTAATGACAAGAGCGTTGCAGTCTTATTGAAGGTGTCAGGACATGTGGTCAGGTAGAGGGTTGGAGTACCAGATTCTTGTGGCGCTTCTGAAGGATTGGATCATGCAATGCTCCCGACTGAAGGTGTGAGGGTTTAAGGAGCAGGAACTGAATGCTTTTTGAATCCTGGTTGGCACCTGAAACTTTCAGTTTTTCAGCTAGGTACAAGGGTAAAGAGTAGTGAAGTGCTTTATAAGTTGTGCAGGCCGTTGTAAATTGAACTCTCTCCTTTATGAGAAGTCACTGAAGTGAGTGTAGAATAGAGGTGTTGTGATCAGATTTCTTGTGCCCAGTTAAGGGTTGAGGAAACAGACTCAGGGGCATATTATGTCTTTTGTGGCGCAGGACAGCGCAGCTAGTCACTTTGCTGCGCTACACTGCCCTGCGTCACAGGGAAAGTGCAGGAATACACCATATATTTATCCAATACGGCGCACCTTCCTGTACAAAACCAATCTGAGAGGCTTTTTCTCTTACTATGTGTACTGCAAAATGCAGCACACATAGTAAGAGGAAACAACGAGGAGAAATAAAGATATTTTCCTCGTTATGCCTCACCTGAGGCGTAAGATTTTGGCGCATTCACAGATTTACAAATCATTGTGAGTCTGGGAATGTTTATAAAAACATGGGGGTTGCATGGAAACACCCACATCAATGCTCATGGAATGCCTTCCTTGTGCAGAGTAAGGCAATGCAGCAATTTGCTCTGTGTTGTCTTACTCCAGATATTTGAAGCCATTCAAAGCCAACACAAGGAGATGATGGAAGGAGTGCTGAAACTTTTCAATGACTTTGCATGGCTTCATAAATCTGACTTAGAGGCATGCGTCATGCATCTACCACTTTGTGTGGTGCAAACATGACACAAGCCTCTCATAAATATGCCTCTTAGTACCCAATCCGAGGGCTTGATGAGGTCTCCCGAGACACTATAAGTGGTTTCGTGCCTGCAAAGTTGTTTCCTAGTTGTTTGTTTTTGGTGAAGTTTCCTTTCCACCAGGAAGCACAATTAGTAGAATAACTGCTTAGGACATAAAGGAGTTTATGCTGAAATGTAATAAATTATTATTGTTTCTGGAGAATGATCAAATGGAGTTGGTAGCGGAGGTCCAGAAAGCTCACAGGCTTCCTCAGTTCACACCACCAATGCAGAAGTAGCCTGTGAAATTGTTATAAAGTTTCCAAACTTTCCTGGCAAAACACAATGATTTTCCAGGTTTTTCATAAATGCTGTTTTACTGCTTTCTCCATAAGACCAGATTTGCCCCAGAAAACAGATCAAAGACGATCAAAGATTGATCAGTCAGGGGGGGTGGCTTGGCGCCCGCGGAACATGGCGGCGTCTGAGTAAGGCTCCTTGGACCGGCGTGGCGGTTTCACGCTTTTAATCAACAGACGCAAAGCTACTTGCAGATAGGAGCCTCGGAAGGTCTGCTGCCCAGGATGTGACCCAGTATACTCCCTCCTACCGCACCAGAGAAGTCTCCGCAAGGTAAACTCCTCTCCGAGCCGCGCGACATCACGGCCGCCATTTTGAATTGCGGATCGAGCCGCAAAGCTCTCCTCACCCGCGGCAGTAATGGCTCATCGCTACACGCGCCTCAGCCTTTCTTGTGTGTTATGACTGTGTCACTCCTTCCAAGCAATATTCAAGGGCGGCTCAACAACCCAGTTTCTCCTCATTATATTGCAACATTTGAGCTGATGTGGTTGCGGCCGCCATTTTGTGGAGCACCTTTCATCGATGTTTGATAAGCCTCCGTCTGCCTCCACACAGTCTGCCTGAATTTTCTGCGTAGCACCTGTGCATAAAACTTCAACCAGGACTCTTTTCTTACCATTTCCTCCTCATATTTTCCCATAATGTTATTCTTGCGCTCTCATATTATGAAATGAGGAACTTCCAAATGACATTTTAATTTTATCAATTCCCATTTCACTGCATTGGTCTTTACGTTTAGGAGGCTTCCACTCAGTTATAGTTGATGCTTTTTAGGTGATTTTTGACGCCACACCTACCTAATGTGCACAGTTCTGTTCGTGTTTTCTTTCTACGGATCACATTCCTTCTCGGATACGTTTGCTCTTCAATCTACTACCTGCTACTTTCAGGAGCCACGGTCTTTTCCTTAGGATATTCTTCTACCTCCAGCTTTAGGATTCATGGGCAGATTAGCTCTCTCCATTTCCTCTAAGCCAAAGCATATCTTCGTCAAGAACTCAAAACTTTTTACTGAACTCTCCAAACTGGAAGATTCTTTGATATCCCCGTCTGAAGGCCATAATACAACAATGGATCCTGCTCTTGCACCATCAGGGAAATCTAACACGAAACGTCTAAAAAAAGACCCTCCCTCTCCGCCTAAACCAGTCTCTCCTGTTTCAATGGAGTTGTTGTTACAAGAAATAAGGGCCCTTCGACCCTTTGTAGAGGAAACAACACCAAATTACAACTCCTTACAGATAGCTGGTCTCAACTCGATACAAGACTCACAGTAGTGGAGCAAAACATCTCCTCACTTGGGGATACCAATACCAACGTCACTCATCTTCAATCTCAAGTCTCAGTGCTCCAAAGACAGGTTGAAGACCTTGAGAACCGCAACAGGAGAAATAATTTACGTATTTACGGTCTGATGGAAGGGGCTGAAGGCACGGATCCCCTCACTTTCTTTAAGTCTTTCCTTCCCAAACTACTGCATATGCCAGAAGACACTGTGCTTAACATCCAACGTGCACATAGGTTGGGTCGTCCTCCCTCAAATGTTTCATCCTCACAACGACCAAGAGGAGTCATCCTATACTTCTTAGAATATACTGATCTGTTAAAAGTCCTGTCAGCGGTCAAATCTATTCAACGAATTACCTGGTCAGGTTCGACATTGTTTTTCGCACAGGATTACGCCAAAGCCACTGCAGCCAGACGTAAGACTTTCCTCAGTATGAGACCTGACCTTCGCTCGATGGGAGCCCGATATGGTCTATTCCACCCTTGTCTTTTTAAAGTTACGTATAACAATAGAACAACAACATATGAAGATCCACTACGACTACAAAGCTTCATAAACTCGTTTAAGACAGATCATATGGACTCG
The DNA here is from genome assembly GCA_963921515.1 of Calotriton arnoldi. Classification (NCBI taxonomy): domain Eukaryota; kingdom Metazoa; phylum Chordata; class Amphibia; order Caudata; family Salamandridae; genus Calotriton; species Calotriton arnoldi. Next base: position 563,597 of record CAWUFW010004008.1, on the reverse strand, counting down.
TCCGGACCTTCGTCTTCGCATATTACCTGAATTTTTGAGCCCTTCTTATAAGTTTTCTCTTTTTGTTTTTATTTCGGGTTCCATGACTTCTTTCTTAAACATGTGTTAGTTTTAGAACTTAAATAGGCTTACAGTTTATTGATGTTTTATATATATTTGATTGCTTCCAATGATTCTAATGTTTTCCTGTTTATTGTTGGCTTTATTAATTACTTTCTAAATTGTTTTTCTTCGCCTCTACAGTTGTTTCAACATTGTGGCGTGTTCCTCCCCTAGTTCTCCGTCTGGTCGACCTTGGACGTTCCGTCTGTTCCATGTGGTTTCACCTCCCCCCCGCATCTTTGTTCCTTTTTTGTAGGTATGTTATTTGTCTATAGTTTCTTTTTATCTTTTCTTCTTTGTTTCTCTTTACACTTTCTTCCTGCTCTTTTTTCAGGTGTCTTTATTGCTTACGTCTCTTCCCTTTCACTCATTTCCATAAACACCCTTGACATTATCCTTCTGGTTTCCCCTATTTTTCTTCTCTCTCACCCTTTGTCGAATATGTTAACTCACCCAAATTTTTTGTCTTATCAATTTCATTGTTGGTTTCTATTGACTTCTCCTTTCTTCTTTCTTTGCCCTGTAGTTAATATGGTCACTTATTTGATACTCTTTTTTTCATATGTTTTCTATTGTCTTTGCGATGAATTGGATTGTTGTTCAATATTTTTATTTTTTCCTTCTTTTGCTGCTTTATGCCATTAAAAATAGTTTCTTGGAATGTTAGGGATTAAATTCTCCTATCAAGAGACAGACAGTTTTAACTCACCTGGCTAAGTTAGATGCTGATATAGTGTGTCTTCAAGAAACTCATCTCACAGCTGTTGAATCATTAAAACTAAAAAAGGGTTGGGTGGGGGAAGTCTTCTTTTCTCAAGGTGATGGTAAACGCAACGGGGTTATGATACTTTGCCGTAAATCGCTTCCTGTTAAACTCATATCACATGATTCTGATGCAAGTGGCCGTTGGTTGAATGTTAAATTATTATTGGGGGTGCTCCGGTCTCTTTTCTTAATGTTTATGCTCCCACTGGTGGTGATTCTTCTTTTGGTCCTCATTAGCTAAGCAAATTACTCTTTGTTTTGAAGATAACTTTATACTAGCTGGCGATTGTAATCAGATTTTTGACCCATTTATAGATCGAAATTCCAAAGTTTCTTTTATCCCTAATAAACCCCACAAATCTTTTGTTCATACTATTACCCAACTTAAACTCCTGGATGCATGGAGATTATGTAATCCCACTACCAGGGAGTATACTTTTTATTCCCCCGTTCACTACACCCAATCAAGAATTGATTATTTTTTTGTATCCCATAATGTATCACAAGCCCTTATGAATGCAGAAATTGGCCCTATTTTATTATCGGATCATGCCCCTATTTCAATTGGCCTCGATATATTGCCAAGGGTCAATGCTCCTAGAAGATGGCGTTTTAATAATGCTCTCCTTTTGGATCCAGCATTTACCTCTTCCTTTACCACCTTTTTCAATGAATATTTTTTGTTAAACCAAAATGATTCTATATCCTTATCGACTATCTGGGACGCCTTTAAAGCCTCAGCTAGAGACTTCATTATTGGCTATGTTGCCAAGAAACGGAAAATCGCACGCAAGCATATTAATAATCTTTTCCATGACATAAAGAGACTGGAGCACTCCTACTATTCTTCTAACTCGAAAGATTGTCTATCTGCTCTCATAAAAGCTAAACTTCAATTTAACAAGGAGTCAACTGATAATGCCTCATTGTACCTATTAAAAACTAGTGAGAAATTCTATGGAGGCCAAAATAAAGCAGGGAAAATTTTGGCTAACTATTTGAAAATTAAGCATAACAAACTAAACATTGAGTCTATTTATGATGAACACTCTGTTTTAAAATTTAAAGATGTAGAAATATTGAATGAATTCTCTCTTTTCTACAAGTCATTATATACTGCGGAAACACACCTCACAGATCATCTGTTGTCCCACATTTGTTCCACTATTCAGAAACCCCTACATACTCCTCCTGATTTATCTCCCTTAGAATTAGATCTAACACAACAGGAACTCCTGGATGCTCTTAAACACCTTAAAAAAGATAAAGCACCAGGTCCAGACGGATTTACTGTTGAATTCTTTCTCCATTTTTCCAAATTATTACTTCCCAAATTACACTCTCTGTTAGACTCTTTTTGTTACATGAATAGCTCCACCGGCTCTTTCTCAGAAGCACATATTTGCCTCATCCCTAAGGAAGGTAAGGATTTAAAATACTGTAAAAATTACAGACCCATCTCCCTTGTTAACATCGATTACAACATTTTCTCCAAAGCATTAGCTCTTTGTTTAGATTCCTATTTACCAAATTATTTAGGTAAAGAGCAATCCCGTTTCATCAAAGGACGACTTATAACGGATAACACACTACTTTTTTCGACATTTTATCCAAATCTTCCCATCTAAAACATCCTCTCGCAGCAATAGCATTAGACGCGGAAAAAGCGTTTGACAGAGTTGAATGGCCTTACCTATTTTTTACCCTTAGATGGTTTGGTTTCGGCCCCAAATTTATTTCCCTAATCTCTCTTCTGTATTCCAATCCTCGTGCTGCTGTCTGTGCTAATGGTCTAATTTCTCCATTTTTTGATTTAGGCAGGGGGGTACGCCAAGGCTGCCCCCTATCCCCTTTCCTTTTTAATTTGGCTCTAGAGCCTTTTCTTTCTAAAATACGTCAGAATCCATTTATACATGGGTTTGAAACCCAAACCTCTTACATTAAACTTGCAGCTTATGCCGATGATATTTTGCTTTTTATATCACAGCCACATGACTCAATCCCTGCTTTTCTAGCAGAGGTACAATCCTTTTCCTTCATTTCGGGTTACAAATTAAACAGTGATAAATGTGAGATTTTGCCCCTAACCAAGTACACTTTCAAAGCGGATTTTACCCCTTCTAACTTCACATGGAGCCAGAATCACATTAAATATTTAGGGTTACACTTCACTCCTTTAATTCCTGACACAATAGCTTTATGCATGAATAAATGTATTAAAAAGATTTCAGAGTTAACCACTAAGTGGCATCCTCTTTACTTATCCTGGTGGGGTCGCCTGGACACTATAAAGATGATGCTCTCCCCCATAGTATTATACACTATCTCCAACATTCCAGTCCCTATTTCTGCTAAATCATTTAAAAAAGTTAACTCCACCCTCTCCTCCTTTCTGTGGAGTAACAAGACATCTTGTATGTCTTTATCAAAATTTAATTGCCCTAAAACAGAGGGAGGTGTCAATTTTCCTAACTTTTCGGCCTATCAAAAAGCTTTCCTTTTACGTCAAGCTTCATGTTGGCTGCTTGATTCCACAGAGGATTGTCCTTTATGGACTTCAGTTGAACGTTCATTTCTCTCTCCATTCTCCTTTCAAGAGTATCTCTCTTTCTCTCGTAAACCACAATCCCTTTCCACTCCTATAATCAAACTTACTTCTCTAATCCTAGGGTCACATTCTTCTTTAATTCATGGGACCCTTGATTCCTTCCTTAACTCAACAATTTGGCATAATAAAATCCTGTTAATACGCAATAAACATTTCTATTGGAAGACCTGGAGGCTAAAAGGTTTCATTTGGGTTCGTCAATTATTTTCACAATCAGAATTTATACCTTTTCCTATACTTAGTCAATTGTTTGGCTTGCCTGCCTCTTTTATCTCTAAATATAACCTCCTCAGAAAGGCCGTGCTGGACACATACGCCCAATTTACCATTTCACCTGTTAATGTTCATACTTCCGATTCATCTGAACGTCTCCACACCCTGCTGTGCACCTTTCCCAAAGCATCCACTATATATAATCATTTACGATGTACAGACACTATTAGACAAAAATCTAAAATAGAGACTGTATGGGAACAGGATTTTAAAACATCTTGGCCATTGTCTCTCTGGAGCAAAATTTGGACTAAGATACGAAAATCTTCCAGAGCAGCTAATACAAGGCAAACATTGTTTTTTATATATAATAGACTTTTGTTATCCCCAAATACCTTAAATAAGCGGTTTTCTACTGTATTAGATACCTGTTGGACATGCTCTTCCCCAAATGCTGATCTGTTTCATATGTTATTTTCTTGCTCATTTGTTCACAGTTTTTGGAAATGTGTATGGTCTCAAATTAATTTAATTTTTGGTACTAATTTTTCTTTTTCACTTACTCATGTGTTTTTGGGAAGTCTTTCCCCTATTTGGAACGATTTTCAGTCCAATGTCAAAATTATTGATTTGTTATTAGTGGTTGCCTTTCAGAAAATTACTAAGAACTGGAAAGATTTCACTAAAATATCTTATCAGGCTTGGTGGTATGCAATATGCCATAATCATAGGTTAGATACTTCTTTTGTTTATCCTATACATATGGCTACGAAACGTTTGAACTTATGGTCACCTGTTACATTGTATATTGATGCAAGTGCCAAAACATTTTCTTTGCTGAAACCCTCTCAACAAGAAGTGCTCAAACCACCATGAATCCCCCTAATGTTCCTCCGTTTTTACCTCAATATCAATTGTATTTCCTTTTTACCCCTTTGTTTTTACTCTTCCCATTCATTAATCCAATTCATGTATTTCTCTTAGAGTTAATTTGTAATGTGATGACCTGTGACTAATCTTGTATACTGCATATTGACACCTTTATTCTTTTAATAAAACCTTTTCTGAACTTAAAAAAAAGATTGATCAGTCAAATGAGCAGTCCTTGGCAAAGGGTGCCTTAGCCATTGAAGAAGGAATATCATGCTTGCCACTTAGGAACCCATATATCAGATAATGGATGATGGTAACGATGATATAGCCATGCTACAAAGTAGGCAGGAAAAAACATTAGATGGCAATGAGTCAGATGCCTCTGAGCAGTCGCTGTTCAAATGTAGTGGGTTCAAAAGCCTCTGATGGTAGACATATGAATGTAGACTTAACAAGAAAATGTCCAAAATGTGTAAGTCACAGTACAATTATGAAGAAGTAAGGTTTGTGATAGAAATGTTGTAGAGAAGCAGGATGTGGTGTGGCAAATTTAACTGCTGAGCCATTTTAAATTATCTACATCCTTGACTACTATGGGGCTGCTTTGCGATGATGGAAAATGGTTTTATTTGTGGAGGGGGTGTAAATCCTACACTATAACATTCTCAGGTAGAGGGAAGCCTCTGGTGTGATCATTTTCACCCATCTCCAAATGAGACCCCAAGAAAGTTAATAAAGTTGGATGATATATCATTGGACAATTTAGTTTTTGGCCTAAAGCTTGAAATTTAGCTAGGTAATGGAAAAAGCTCAGATTTCTAGAGTAAGCAGTACATCCTCTATTGGAGGAAGATTCTGCTGTGAAATTTTCTCCAAAATAGTATCACTATGGTTCACATAACTTCGCCAGATGGTTCTTCATACACATAAAAATACTGTGAATACTGTAGTCACATCCTAAGTCATCTTCCACCTGAAGTTAAATTGTCAACTACACCTGTTTGTGCATGTGTCACACTTATAGGTACATAGGCCTTCATCATGCTCTGTAATTATCAGGTGTGATAAAGTCCAACCCGCTGGTATGCATCATTGGAAAAATGCTGTTAATTACCGGAACATGTGGATTTTGGTGCTGTCAGGACCACAATGTGTTTGTTATTCCTCATTATCTCGGAAACATCTGTAATTGATTCAATTTATTGAACATGACAAATAATGATTCCAAGAGAATATATTTATACATTGGTGCAATAAATATCAAACCAAACACTGAACTGGACAGCAAATTGGTACGTGTGTACCAATTTGCTGTCAGCCTTTGTGTGGGAATCAAAACTTCCCTAAAGAGAGACGAGAAGGCTTGATTTCATGCCAAGATCATTCTGAGCATTTATACAGATCCTACTTGTTTCTGCTGGCTTTGTTAACATCAAACACAGCATACTGTTGTATGACCTAATTATAGCCCGAATTTTATATATCCATATTGATATATCACCTACTGGCAGTCGGTCGCCAGTAGGAAGTTATAATTAGGACCTAGTTTTCATAGGAAAAACATCGTTTGACCAATCTTCATGAAATTTCCATGAAGTGTCAAAGTAGGTTCTGTGTGTCATGGAAAGTTTGTGGGTGAACCGTGCTGTGGGGACTGAGAAATAGGGGCGCAAAAAAAGGGTGCATTTGTAATGTTAATTCCCATAGGAACGAGTTGTTGAACATACAGTACGAACCGCTGGATAGAATTACACCAAATTTGGCAGAAAGGTAGCTGTTGTTACGCTGATTGTGCTTTTTATTATTTGGTGCAAATCTGTCCAGTAGGTCTGGAGAAATTTAAGCCAAAAACTACAGATATATCTCTGGCCGCGGATATTTCGCAGTAGCTTCGCGATTAATCATAGATGCGCAACCCAACGGGAATGCTCTGATTGGCTGGACGCAACCTGAACAGAAAGTTGGGGCCGCCATTTTATCATTTGGGAACAGTTCCCAGGGCTGAAAATTTGTGTGAAAGCTAACATATGGGGTCAGGGTGGAGACACTCTGACCCCATGTTTGAGAAATGGGTGTGTTAGTGACACAAGTTCTGTGTCTAAAATTGATTTTTTTTAATGCAAGTGATATTCGCGACGACGATGCGTTTGCTAGCGCGGCCCCCGTGTACCATCGCAGGGACAGCGCGAATATCGCGACGTCATCGCGAATATTGGTGAAAATATTGAAATATATATTTGTACACACACAGGTCACTGTCACACACTCAGGTATGCACTCACAAACTCACTCAGACACTTATACACCCATTCACATACCCACTCACACACTTATACATCCAATCAGATACTCATGCACTCACTCACATACTCATTCAGGTACTTATGCACCCACTTACAGACTCACTTGGGGAGTGATGCAATCATGTACAGACCCACTCAGAGACTCATGCACCTACTTAGAGACTCAGTCATAGACTCATGCGTACAGTTTCAAACCTACTTAGAGACTGTTACACCCATTCTGAGAACCACCTGGGCACTCATGCACCCACTCACAGACCCACTCAGATACTCGTGCACCCACTTACAGACTCACTCGGAGAGTCACGCACCCATGTGCAGACCCACTCAGAGAATCATGTTTTTTATATGTATTCTGCTTTTATGGTTTCCTCCGAAGAAAATAAAAAACCACTCATACACCCACTCACTGATACACTCAGAAAGTCACACACTCACTCACAAACTCACTCAGATATACACGCATACACCCACTCACTCACGCACTCAAGGCTCATGCATCCACTCACAGACCCACCCAGACAGTTGCCCTCCCAGTCACAGACCCACTCAGACACTCATGCATGCACCAATTCACTCACCCTCTAAGAGACTTATGCTCTCACTCACAGACCCATTGAGAAACTTGTACACACACTCACAGAGTCACTCAGACACTTATAAACCCACTCAGACACTCACACACCCATACAGTCACTCACACACCCTTTCACAGACCACTGAGAGGTTTATGCACCCAGTCCCTCATACACTCAGAGACTCACACATGCAATTGCAGTCCCACTCAGGGACCCATGGGCCCACTCACAGAAACACTCAGACACTCACGATCCTATTCATAGACCCATTGAGAGACTCATGTTCTTAGTCACAGACCCACTCAGACTCCCACTTAGACTCTGATGCACCCACTCATAGTTGCACTGAGACAGTCATACAGTTTGATACAGAAGCATTGATAGACTGATGCACTGTGTTACAGATTCACTGAAATAGTTATACAGTGAATGAGAGACTTACTGAAACAGTGATACATGCAGTTATATATTACACTGAAAAGGTTATGCACTGTTATAGAGATATTAAAGGAGTTGTACATGCTATTATGTGGTTATTTAGATAGTAATGTGTTTAGTCTGTTGGTTATAATCCATTTTGTAGTTATAAGTTTTGAATGTGGTGGTGGCTATTAAATGTCTGTATTTGTTTTGTTATTTGGCGACATATTTGCGAGGAATTAGCATTTTAAAAACCTTAGAAATTCACTGAAAAAAACAAAGGTTACAGGGCCATTATAGTTAGGAAATAAAAATTAAAAAAACTTAGAATTCAATGAAAAAAACAAAGGTTACAAGGACGTTATAGTTAGGCTGACATTTCACTTTTTCAAAACCAGAGAAATTCAGCAGTTATTGGTAGCTGAGCTAACTATAACTTGTGCACCTACAATGCACTGCTTATGACCTCACGTGGTCAGTGACATCACTGATGACATCTCAAATGACATCACTGATTATATCAGCCACAGAATCTCTGGCACACCCACTCACACCCCAATATAAACTTTCATACACCCACTCCAACTTCCACACTACCATTATCAAAACCATTGACAAACCCAAACAAGTACTTACACACCCACTCACTGATTCATAGGTCTACACAAACATCCACTCAGTTACCCATACTGCCACTCATATAGCAACTCACTCACTAATGCAGCCACTGGTATATCCACTCATACAGCCATACAGTCACTCACACACTGTCAGTCACTCATAGAGCTACTCACAGACCTACTCACTCACCTTGTTAAGTACCCCAATCTAGGTCTAAGAAGCTGAACAACCTTTCACCTACATTTGTCCTTCCTTGCTCTGCATAACGGTTCTAGCACTGACCTTTTACCCTGTTATATGCTGAATAAATGTCGATTGGTTTCCTTGAAACTAGCCTCATTTATTATGCATGAAGATACTTAGAAAAGTCCCCTGCACATGAAGTACATATTAGGATAACATACTCTGTATAAAAGTCATGGTCATCTCCATCCTAGAGCAAAAGAACTAGTTTGCATAATTGCAGGTATTGACTTAGGCTCATTTACAGAATCATACTCACAACATATCAATTGTGTTAGGAACACTAAGGCTATCTTTATGGTATAAAAGAACCATACCTTCACTAGGTAGACAGACGATACGCTTCCACGCTGACACAAGACACTGAGGACCCGGCCTGCCAAAGCTACAACATGCAGCAGTCTGACATCCCTTGCGGGGTGTCCAACTCGAGACCAAGATGGGGTCCTTCATTCTCTTCCATCCAGTAATGGGGTTGGCTCTTTCCTAGGGGATTCTTGGCTTTACATCCACATACATGCTAGGTACACTTAGGTAGGGTTGCATCATAGGAGTACGCTTGATAACTGTCATGTTTATATGCCTGCATGTATTTACTGTTTCAGCACCATGGTAGAATTCTACCATTTATTTACTCTGTTGGTGCTTGTAATCTTTCGCATCTGCTTCTGTCTAATGATTGTCGCAAAATACTAGAATGACTCTGGTTCAATAAATGTTTATTGAAAAAGTTCCCATCGTTTATTTTGTGTATCTATCTGAGACTAAGTGAGCACGATTGACTGAGCGAAAACTACTGTACTGTTTCCACGATCCCTGAAGGATCAAGGGTTGTCATGTTTGATAGTTGCCAGAAACTATTCGCTCCTTGGTAAGGTTAGGGGGCTTATGGTGACACTGTGAGCTAGCTGGTCTAAAGGCTTACATTTCCTTTGAGGGTGTCCGGAATCAGTCTAGACACAAATCCCTTAGTTTATGTTGTGTAACCACGCAGATCCTATGTATTTTTAGGAGCTACATGACATGGCGCCGCCAGCGTTGGTTTAGTTCTTATTTAACGGTCAAATCTGAGTAGTTCAGTCATGCTTTCTCAGAGACCCCTACTCACATTTAACCAGAGTCGCCTAGAGTGGGAAGTGGAAAATCCGCTGCAGCTGAGTAGGGATATCCTATATATTGACTGTTGGTTTGTTCAAGCTTGAAGGATTATAGTTCCCTACATTGTGCAGAACCTTATCTCTTTTTCTTACTACTTCCTTCCACAATGTCGGTCCAAGACAGCGTTGCGAATGCAGGGGAAGAAGAGCTTGAAGGTGCTCTTAACATTACGGAAAATTGCAGACATGCTATTGCTTTGAAATTAGTAGATTACGGCCTCCCAGCAATGGGTGAAAATGTTACCTTCATGATTGAGGCACATGAGGCATTCAGGACAGAGGTATTCTATTCTTGGTTCAAATTTCCACCTGCAGATGCACGCACACATTTGTTTCATACTTACATTAAAGATGAGACTCCTGAAGAATACCTTCCATACGTGGACATAGAAGTCCTGTTAACTCACTAAGAACATATTAATTGGTTAAAGGCGCCCTCCCCCATACCACAATAAATGTGAGACTCGGTCTGCTCAGCAGAGAAGGAGCGACCTGGCCGGTCCTAGCTGCTAAAAAGAAAATACAATCTTAGAAACTGTGACAATTTAAAAAAACATGACAGGTATCAGGATACCGATACATGTTCCTCTCATTCCTTTCAGGGTTCATCAAAAAACTCGGAGAGGGAAGGACGGTCAGAACACAGATCAGAGAAGCGAGTCAAGCCAAGAGACATACATCGCACTTCAGACTACATTATCAAACAAAAAGATAAACCCAAAACTAAACCTCAATTTAAAAAGGAGAAGGTAGCTGGCATTAAAATATGAAAGGCCCTGTGTACTGAGGACCCTAGTACTGAACGGGGAATGGGCTCTAATGATGCTAGACAGCGCAGCAGACGTAACAGTGGCGGCTCGCAGAGGGAGTGCTGTGGGGCAGTGGGGCAGGGCGGGGGAGGGACTGGGTGGGGGGTAGTGGAGTCGGATATACGATGGGCAGGAGTAAGGTAAATAAATAAATAAATAAAACTATTTACCTTGCGCTCGCTGCATCGCCGACTCCACTACCCTCCCCCCACCCAGCCCCTCCCCCATCCCGCCTCACCGCCCCGCAGCACTCCCTCTGCGAGCCACCACTGAGAAGTAACAATAGCTCGCCAGAACTTGATGGAAATTCTGGTGAAGACAGCAAACAGGACAGGAGCTGTTGCTGTTTATTTTAAATGAAGCCACGATTGGGCCAAGAGGACTACAATTGAAGGAGGGTAATAATAACCCCATCCCCACATTTAGTGAACCCCGGCTGGGGTCTGGAATGTCATGTTACATAACTAATAGATACCGTTTGGAACACGCCATATGTCTCTTTCCTTGAATACATTTAAGGCTGCCCTTTGGTCTGTTTTAGTCCTGAGGAAGACCCGCCATGATGTATAGTGAATAAAACTTGATCACAGGGTTGAAACGTCGACGACATTACGGGGAATGTCCTATGTCAGCTATCCTTGGAATATGTAAAGAAGATATAAGGATACACTGAACAAAAAAAGATTTGGGACATTTTGATTATTTGTGGTTCTAAGGTCTCATGTTTGTGTATGTGATCACCAGGAGATTTGTGATTTTCACTATGTATATGTTAATGTGATGTATTGTTCTTTATGTTCTCTGGATAGCCGTGGAAAAGAGAAATATGAAAAGAGATAGATATACATGTTTTGATATATGAAAAATAATATATTTAAAACAAGTTAATGGTTGTCTTGTGTCAGTGGTTTTTGTAAATCATTTTTCTTCAAAGATTTGTGTTTTTTGAGTAGGAGAAGTTTCACACATGCTTGAGGGATCATTTATAGGCACATTTAATGTTTAATGAAAAACATTATTTTACAATTCCTCTTGAGGAGATTTTGTTCACCCGACAGAACTGTTTGTAGCTCATAACAGCATACCCAAATTCTGAGGGACACAGGGTAACCCCATTATATTTAATGGGAAATTCTGGTGACAGCAGCATTGAATGAACATATCACGGTGGAAACACCAGATACAAGGGTAAGTGTCCCACATCGTTCATACAAAATTACGCTGCAAATGGAGGGGGACATACCCAGGAAAGTGAAAGGTCTCTTTTGGGAGAACCTGACATATGGATACGATATCCTTTTGGCTGAAAAAGATTGGCCGCCTGAGTTTGTTTTGGAGTGCCCTAAGGGGGACTTAGTAAGTTTACCAGCTTTCTACTACCTTGTTGCAGAGTCACTAAAACATTCATACTTGCAGGAGTGGGCATTAGCGCTAGCTCCCGCACTTTACCGCAATCATGTAGGGTGGGATGTTGAGTCATCTCACCATGAAATACCATTAAAATCTACTCCTACTCCACAGAGGCAGTACCCAAGAAGAAATGACACAAAAAAACAGGTCAGGAAGATCTAAGATCAACTTGAGTACCAAGGTGTGATTGAAAACTGCACCTCTTCAAAGAATAATCCATTGTTTCCCGTAATGAAACCCGCAATTCATACCGTCTAGTTTTAGACTACAGGCATTTGAACACATGCACACAAACATTTGCAGTACAAAATGCACACAGTGCCGCATTAATGAATAACATTGTGCGGAAGGAATACAAAACATAACTAGATATCTCAAATGGATTCTTCTGCCAAAATATAGCACCTGGAAGCAGATATTTAACAGCATTCTCGGCCCTCGGCTCTCAACGCCAATTCTATTGACTGCCTTAAGGGTATAAGAATAGCCCTGGGTTGTTCTCAGCGTGAGTACTTCAAAATTGTGATGAGGAGGCATTGCCCTACAAAGATGATATTTATCTGACGGACGATGAGTTATTGGAACACTTGAATAGGGTGAACAACATAATTTTGGGGTTCACCACTGTGGGCTACAAATGTAACTTTAAAAAATCAAAAATTGCCCACCTCAATGTCCTATTTTTGGGATTTGAGTTATCAAGTGAAAGGAAAAGCCTGCCAGCTAATTTTTTAGAAAAATGTGCGCTGCTCCAACCTTCAAACACTCTGAAAGGTTTACAATCCATTTTAGGATTCCTAAATTTTGGCAGAGCATACATTTTGGATTACGCAGAAAAAGTAAAACTTTTCTACGACCTAATCAGACTTGATTTTTCAGTCCAACATTGGACACGGGAACACACAGAAAGCCTCCGTTCTATACAAGCTGACATGATAGCTTCCAATCACTAGCATACACGTGTAAATACCACTAATTTGGTGATCCGTGTAGTTGCGGGTCAATCAGGGTACACTTACTGCACCTAAAATGAAGGCAAAACGGTACCCATTGCATACAAATCACGTTTGTACACAAACATTGAAATGCATTTCGCATCCACAGAAAAAATACTGACAGCAGTTTCTAGTGAGAAAAGGGCACTAGCACAGAGGAAACGCATAATGACTCCAGTACCAACCTTAGAGGCTGTTACCAGAGCAAGCGTTCCAAACGCAAAAGCACTGCATTCTTGATGGATACAATTGGCTAATTCTCTCACTGTAACAGATGTAGACAAAAAATTGGATTATACATTAAAAAAACACAAGCATTCCTGCAGTACGAACAAGAATATCCTCACCCGAATGAAATAATGCCTCTAGATCAATATAAATACATCATTTATACTCACGGATCTGCCCAGCCTGCCGTAGGAAGTAAACAGCAATACAGCACAGCATGTGCGATTGTGAAGGGTCATATGCCGGATGGCAAGTTCCGTCCTAGCAATACACAGACGCAGTCTCTAGGAGATTGCATGGCACAGCTGGCAAAACTAAAAGCCCTAATACTGGCACTAAAAAATATGGATTGGGAATTTCCCACACTTATTGTATGCAATTCATTTTATTGTGTCCAGCCATACAATGAATATCTTCACTATTGGGGCCAGAATGGGTCTAGAGGTTCCAAAGGTTGCACAATAAAGCACAAGTTGCTTTGGGAACAAGTGGCAGAGCTGAAAATGCTTGCCACGGGCTCATGTAATTCACACATTGAGTCATCAGCGTGTTGGCGTGCACGTTGAAGGGAATTCATTGGCTGATGAAGCCGCCAAGGCAACAGTGTGAACTGCTGCCGTTGCTGCAATCATTCGTTCTAGCACGAGGATAGACGGACAGATAATGATAGCTGTGAACGCAACACACAACAGCTCAGCCTTGCCAAAAAGTTTTCCACTCAAGTACTCCTACAAGTTAGATGCGCAAAATATTCCGTATGCTCAAATTCCAGGAGTGGTGGATAGAGTAATACCAAACATGGATCGCAGATTAGGATTAATTCTAGCTGCACACGAGGGTCTGGTTCAGCACATGCAGGTATCGCTGTAACTATTTTACTACTGAAGCAGCGGTATTGGTGGCCAGGTCTTACTAAAACAGACAAAGGGTTATGTCCTTAAGTGCAACATCTGTCAGGAGATGAAAGGTTCCACAGTAGACGTCCACCATATACCATATACACCATTACTGATATCAGACAGACCTCTCGCGTGTGTCTATTTGGACCACTGAGGCCCCTTACAATCTGACGGGCTTACAAGTACATCTTGGTGGCAGTGGATTCATGCTCTAGATTCCTGTGGGTATGGCCATAGCGTTTGGCTGACGCACAAACTGTCATGCAGGATTTGCAAGTCTTCATAGGGACATACGCAATTGGCACATTACATTCTGACCGTGAATATGCATTTAGCTCACGGGTTACAAAGAAGCCATGGGAAGTTTTGGTGTAGCATTGCGGTACTCCTATCCAATATCATCCCAAGGGAAATTTGATTGTGGAGAGGAAAAACCAGGACTTAAAGAAATTCTTGCAAACACGAGGAGATGATAGACGAAGTGCTGAAACTTTTCAGACACTCACCCTCAGTCACAGATCTGGGTTGAATCCATCATCGTTCTTTAGCTCAATTTGTCACCTCAGTTCAGACCCAGCTATATGCAAATCAGTTTTGACCCTGTGCCTCATGGGAACAGTGCAGCCCGAACTGCCAAGCCAGGTCTTCACTGAACCAGAAACAAGCATCCTGGGACTGGTTTCAGGGTAACACCCCTCATCAGCCAGGCTAGCTTGAATCCAGTGGCAAAGTGAGCAAGGGACCCACGTCTGGGCATACCCTGCCAATTTAGGGGGAACAAAGCAAACACAAGGAGATGATGGATGGAGTGCTGAACCTTTTCAGACACTCAACCCCAGTCACAGATCTGGGTTGAATCCATCATCGTTTTCTTTAGCTCACTTCGCCACCTCAGACCAGACCCAGCTACATGCAAATCAGTCTTGATCCTGTGCCTCATAGGAACAGTCCAGCCCGAACTGCCAAGCCAGGTCTTCACTGAACTGGAAACAAGCATCCTGGGACCGGTTTCATGGTAACACCCCTCATCAGCCAGGCTAGCTTGAATCCAGTGGCAAAGTGAGCAAGGGACCCACGTCTGGGCATACCCTGCCAACTTAGGGCAAACAAAGCAAACACAAGGAGATGATGGACGGAGTGCTGAAACTTTTCAGACACTCACCTCCAGTCACAGATCTGGGTTGAATCCATCATTGTCCTTTAGCTCACTTTACCACCTCAGTTCAGACCTAGCTCTATGCAAATCAGTCTTGACCCTGTGCCTCATGGGAGCAGTCCAGCCTGAACTGCCAAGCCAGGTCTTCACTGAACCGGAAACAAGCATCCTGGGACCAGTTTCAGGGTAACACCCCTCATCAGCCAGGCTAGCTTGAATCCAGTGGCAAAGTGAGCAAGGGGACCCACGTCTGGGCATACCCTGCCAACTTAGGGAAAACAAAGCAAACACAAAGAGATGATGGACGGAGTCCTGAAACTTTTCAGACACTCACCCCCAGTCACAGATCTGGGTTGAATCCATCATCGTTCTTTAGCTCACTTCGCCACCTCAGTTCAGACCCAGCTGTATGCAAATTAGTCTTGACCCTGTGCCTCATGGGAACAGTCCTTACAAAAATGGGGTTACCCAATAATGGTCATGGACCTGGGTTCAATGTGGTACAAAAGACAATGGTCCTAGACCTTTATATTTTTAAATGATATGAATCAACTCTAATTTTATTATTCAAAAACAATTTCGAGCATACACAAGGTTAGCTCACAGTATTAATACAATAATTAAACTAAAATGCAACAACCAAGGGATATTTTACCAATATATTATTTCATTCCAAATTATAAATTGAACAGTAGATTACTTACTGAAACAAACAAGGAAGGGGAGGGGGGAAGAAGGAGGTTGCTCCAATGGAACGTGCAGAAAGAGAGAGTGCTCTGGTGTAAAGGCAGTGAAAAAGATTCAAGTAGTGTAATAAGGAAAAAACTAAAAACATTCAAACGCTGGACTGACAGATAATTCTCAGTCTTCAGTAGCCTGGCCACATTTAAACAATAAAGGTTCCTTTACAATCAATTTCAAATACACAATTGTATTCTTATGTGGCACGTTAGATATGGGACTTGTGATCCAGGCCAATAAAATGGGCGTCGACGTTTCGACTGACTTGGGGCTCAGAGGGCGATTTGGGGCCTCGGCCTGCGGGTCTTCCTCAGGACTATGTGGGGCAACCTGAGCAGGTGTGATTTCAGTGTTGCACACCTACGGAATAAAAAAGGGGGGGGGGCGGAGGGGAATGATCAGGGTTGTGCATAATGATGCTGATAAAAAGTAGGCCTAACGAATTAATTGCTTACCCGCAGGATCTAGCGGGGCGCTGCGGGTTCCTCACCGTCTAGTTAACCATGGTAGGCATACTCATCTGCAATCAAGGACGCTAATTAATGTTTGACAACTCATATTTCAAGGACAGAATCCATATGCGATAGGGAAAGCAGTGCACTCACCCGTTAATGGTAGCGCACTTGTTCGTTTTCAGGGCAATAAATGCTGAAGCTGCAAGGGACAATTATAAGGGTTAGAACTAACACCTACTGTGGGGAGATAATAGCTAACTAAAGTAACAATGTGGCAAGCCTCCAAGGATCAGTTTACCTTAATATTCAAACAAAACGGCGTCCGCGGTCCGCACGAGTTGCAAAAAGCTGCCGCGGCTGCCACGAGGACGTTATTTAAAGGTTCCGCTAGCGTGAGACTCACGCTGCTACCGCTGGTGATGGAAGACAGACTACCTGCGGTCTTAATGTGTTGGGATATTTACAAAATGGAAGTGACTACAAGGGACATAAATACAAATATAAACTTGGTGCACATAGAAAAAATGTATATACATATATACAATTGTATGCAACGTTGACCACATCAACATAGGTATTTAATAAAAATGGATAAAGTTGTTTACAATAACGCAACTGTTGCAAATTACATCGAGACCAAAGTGGGATAAGGATAAGAATAAAGCCACATTATGTGAACCAGATCAGCGCTGAAACGCTCCTGGCACATTGTCCGACTGATGCTCCATATTAATCAATGACATACAGATAATTACATATACAGTGGCATGAATTACTGATCGCATTGACATTAATATGAAATTATATACAGTGACATAGATCAGCATTGTTAGTATACTAGATGGAGAAAGTCAAGTGAATTTTTAACAGTAACACAACGCATATACTGTGCACATAGGCTGATGGGTCTAGGAGACACCTTCTTCCAACAGTACATTGTGGCAGAACCTGTATTGTCATCTAGTAAAGTGTCAGATGGAACTTTTACCCATTCAGTACTGCCACTTGTCTGCTGATTTCCTCGTACTCATTGAGGCCCCGTGCTACTGTGTCAAATAGATGTATCCACCTACATTCACGTGTACTCAGTATATTCGTGAAGTCTCCTCCTCTGGGGTTGGGTTTGACCTTCTCTATTACCCACCATTTAAGACTGTCTGGTGTATGTCCAAAAGTGGTGAAATGGTCAACCAAAGGTGCACCCTCTACTTGGCATCGTATGCGACTGCAGTGTTGTAAAATACGGCATTTGACTTTTTGGGTGGTCTGACCTATGTACATAAAACCACAGGGGCAAATAATCGCATAGACCACTCCAGTAGTGTTGCAATTACTGTGATCCTGCAATATATGTGTTTGATCATTATGAGTAAATTGTTTGACTTCTAGTGTCAAAGGACAGGCTTTACATTGGCCACATTTACAGTGACCTTTTATGGGCGGAATCCCCCATAGTGTCGTTTGACGAGGGGTGCATAGAGTGGGTAACAGGGATTTCACTACATAGTCCCTCACGTTCTTGCCTTTTTTTAAAGCGTGTAAAGGCGGTGGCATGTTGCCTAGCTCATCGGAAATCAGATGCCAATGTTGATTAATTATCTTTTTAACAGCATTGCTCTTGGTGGAAAAGGTTGTAGCACAGACTATGCGTTCCTCATTTACATTGTTCCTTTGTCTGGGTACAAGGAGGAACTCTCTATGATTATGCCACGCACGTTTACGTGCCTTTTGAGGAGTCTGATGGGGTATCCTCTCTCAATCAATCTGGACATTAAGCCTGTGGATTCCTCGAAGTAGTCCTCCTTCCTCGAGCAATTCCGTCGCACCCTCAAGAATTGCCCAAAGGGTAGGTTATCCCTGAGATTGCGAGGGTGATGACTTGAGTAGCGTAATAGCGTGTTGCGTTCGCTGCTCTTTCTATAAAGGCTAGTATACAATGTATCAAATTCTGCTTTGATGGTGATGTCTAAAAAGTTAATGGTCGACCTACTAAATTCAAGTGTGAATTGGATGTCATTGGAACATGTGTTGAGCCAGGTGTAGAAG
Source organism: Calotriton arnoldi (assembly GCA_963921515.1). NCBI lineage: Eukaryota > Metazoa > Chordata > Amphibia > Caudata > Salamandridae > Calotriton > Calotriton arnoldi. The sequence goes on along the minus strand of CAWUFW010004008.1, from coordinate 544,975 downwards.
GACCTGAGTAGCTCCTCACTACCTTTCCATATAATGAGCACATCATCTATGTAGCGACGCCACAATTCTATACATTCCTTATACGGGTTAAGCTCATTCAAAACATACTTTTGTTCATATTCATCCATGTAAATGATTGCTAGATTGGGGGCAAAGCTTGCCCCCATAGCCGCACCCTTTGTCTGTAAATAGTGTTGGCCTTGAAAATAGAAGTAATTTCTGGTCATGGCAATCTCCAGAAGTTCAACAATGAATTTAGTGGGAACCCTGTGTGGTGCAGGCCGTTTGTTCAATACTGATTCTATACAAATGAGTGCCGGGGCCTGGGGAATGTTGGTGTATAATGCAGTAATATCCATGGTAACCAACAAGTTAGTTGTCAAATTGTGTGGGCGTTCGTCCACCAATTGAATTATCTGCATCGTATCTCTGAGGTATGTTACGGTATTTTCGGCGATGGGTTTTAGAAACACATCAATGTATTTACATAGTGGTTCTAATACAGACCCACACCCCGAAATTATTGGTCTCCCTGGTGGGTCCTGCATCCGTTTATGTATCTTCGGGAGGGTGTAGATGGTCGGAATCCTGGGATGTTTATTATTAAGGTAATCATATTCATGTTTACTGAGATACCCTTCCTCGAAACCCTTCCTGGTGGTATTTGCTATGATTTCGCTTATTTCTTTAGTGGGATCCCCTCTCAATTTCTCATAATTGCCTGGGACACCCAGCTGTAAAAAGATTTCCTTTTTATAGTCCTCAGTGTTCTGGACGACTATCGCCCCGCCTTTGTCGGCGGGTTTGATGACTATGCTTGTGTTACTCTTGAGGGATTCTAGGGCTTCGCGTTCAGGTTTGCTAATGTTGTACTTAACATACTGTCGATTAGAAAGGGTTTTATTTACATCCCGCATCACTACTTGTTCATACGCCAAGATTTTATGCTGCATTGAGTGTGTCGGGGGATTGAATTTAGAGGGAGGTCTAAGACCACTACCTGAAAAAATTGGGTTTGAAGGAATTTTTTGAAAGTAGTGTTTTAACCTTATTTTACGGAAGAACTGGTGAAGTTCCACCTTCAAGTTAAAGTTGTTAGGCATGGAGGTGGGGACAAAAGATAACCCTTTTTCCAGAATTTTCTGCTCTTTGGGTTTTAGTGTATAGTCAGAAAGATTAACCATGGGATTATCAGATGTATATACTACCATCTGTAGTGTTGTCGCCGTTTCTGTATGTCCCCGTGTGTCAGCGGTTGGAAGTGCGCCTGTTTCTTGGCCCTCCCTCTGCCTTGATTCCACATTGGTACCCTCGTAGCCCTGGGCCTCCCCCAGGAGCGGCCCCTCCCTCGGTGTTCCCACCATGGTCCTTCCGCTAAAAAAGGTTGCTGGTCTGTGAAGGAGTGACCCTGGTTGGGTGTGTTGGTACTTTTGCCTGGGCGCTCAGTATCACTATCTGAGCTACTTCCTAATGATGATCCAGAGAAGGTCGTGTATCTTCTGAAGCCACTCCTACCTCTACTCGAGAAAGTGCCCTGTTGTTCCCTTACATAGTATCCTTCCTGTAGATATGGGTATGTAACTTTTTTATCATAGAATTTTATATCTCTGGCCACTTTGTCTAGTTTAGTTGTCTGTGTATATAGGTCAAAATCACGAATGGTTCTTTCTAATCTTTCCAATGCTTCCTTAGCATTGCTAAGTGCTTTGTCATCAATAATTTCTTTTTTCAAATCTGATATTTCCTTTATCAGGCGTTGTACCTCTTCCACAGCAGTCTCAATGCCAAGCACCATCCAGTGCCTGGAGCAGTTGTTGGAGACGAAGCTAAAGTTCTCCTTGAATTTAGGGTTATCCACAAAAATTGCGGGTTCGTTTCGAACTTGTAACCCTACTGGGATTACATTAGATTGTAGATATTTAGCCAAGGTGTGTCCATGCAATCTTGTTCTAATTAGCTTCTTTTCTAAACGCTCTAATTTAGATATTTTTTCATTCAGCGTGAGATCAATGCTGGGAGTGGTCACTCCTAGGAAACTACCGCCACCTTGAGCTTGTAGTAGCTGACCGATAGTCTTCACTATAAGATAGTGTTTCCTTATCCGACATAGTTTGAAAAGGCCGTATACTTGTAACAATTATAGCAGTATCAATGAATTCACTAAATAATCACAAAATTCAAAATTCAAAAAGACAAACAAGCATTTCAAAATTCAAAAAACAAACATTTCAAAACAAACAATGAACACATAAACCCTCGCAGGTAACACCTGCACAAGGTAGCCATTACAAAAATGGGGTTACCCAATAATGGTCATGGACCTGGGTTCAATGTGGTACAAAAGACAATGGTCCTAGACCTTTATATTTTTAAATGATATGAATCAACTCTAATTTTATTATTCAAAAACAATTTCGAGCATACACAAGGTTAGCTCACAGTATTAATACAATAATTAAACTAAAATGCAACAACCAAGGGATATTTTACCAATTTATTATTTCATTCCAAATTATAAATTGAACAGTAGATTACTTACTGAAACAAACAAGGAAGGGGAAGGGGAAGAAGGAGGTTGCTCCAATGGAACGTGCAGAAAGAGAGAGTGCTCTGGTGTAAAGGCAGTGAAAAAGATTCAAGTAGTGTAATAAGGAAAAACTAAAAACATTCAAATGCTGGACTGACAGATAATTCTCAGTCTTCAGTAGCCTGGCCACATTTAAACAATAAAGGTTCCTTTACAATCAATTTCAAATACACAATTGTATTCTTATGTGGCACGTTAGATATGGGACTTGTGATCCAGGCCAATAAAATGGGCGTCGACGTTTCGACCCGACTTGGGGCTCAGAGGGCGATTTGGGGCCTCGGCCTGCGGGTCTTCCTCAGGACTATGTGGGGCAACCTGTTTTTAGTTTTTCCCTTATTACACTACTTGAATCTACACAAGAATACAATTGTGTATTTGAAATTGATTGTAAAGGAACCTTTATTGTTTAAATGTGGCCAGGCTACTGAAGACTGAGAATTATCTGTCATGTTTTTAGTTTTTCCCTTATTACACTACTTGAATCTTTTCACTGCCTTTACACCAGAGCACTCTCTCTTTCTGCACGTTCCATTGGAGCAACCTCCTTCTTCCCCCTTCCCCTTCCTTGTTTGTTTCAGTAAGTAATCTACTGTTCAATTTATAATTTGGAATGAAATAATAAATTGGTAAAATATCCCTTGGTTGTTGCATTTTAGTTTAATTATTGTATTAATACTGTGAGCTAACCTTGTGTATGCTCGAAATTGTTTTTGAATAATAAAATTAGAGTTGATTCATATCATTTAAAAATATAAAGGTCTAGGACCATTGTCTTTTGTACCTCATGGGAACAGTCCAGCCTGAACTGCAAAGCCAGGTCTTCATTGAACCGGAAACAAGCATCCTGGGACCGGTTTCAGGGTAACACCCCTCATCAGCCAGGCTAGCTTGAATTCAGTGGCAAAGTGAGCAAGGGACCCACGTCTGGGCATACCCTGCCAACTTAGGGCGAACAAAACAAACACAAGGAGATGATGGACGGAGTGAGGAAACTTTTCAGACACTCACCCCCAGTCACAGATCTGGGTTGAATCCATCATTGTTCTTTAGGTCACTTCGCCACCTCAGTTCAGACCCAGCTATATGCAAATCAGTCTTGACCCTGTGCCTCATGGGAACAGTCCAGCCCGAACTGACAAGCCAGGTCTTCACTGAACCAGAAACAAGCATCCTAGGACCAGTTTCAGGGTAACATCCCTCATCAGCCAGGCTAGCTTGAATCCTTGGCAAAGTGAGCAAGGGACCCACGTCTGGGCATACCCTGCCAACTTAGGGCAAACAAAGCAAACACCTTGGTATATATATTTAACACTCATAACCATTTTGAAAATACTCATAGTCACTGGATAATGTCATCAGTGATGTCATTTGAGATGTCATCAGTGATGTCACTGACAATATCATGAGCAATGTAATATATGAGGTCATAAGCAGTGCATTACAGGGGTGCGAGTTATTGTTAGCTCATCTAACTATAACTGCTGAATTTCTCTGGTTTTGTATGAGTGAAATGTCAGCCTAACTATAACGTGTCTGTAACCTTTGGTTTTTTCAATGAATATATATATAATTGGGGGTATAGGTTGGTAATAGATAATACAGCACTATGCTGTGTTTAATGTTAAGAAGGTCAGCAGAAACTAGTAGGATCTGGATAAATGCTCTGAATAATCAAAATGATCTTGGAATAAAATGGTGTGGGGAAAGGAGAGTTATAAAATAAATATATACTTTATTGTCTACATACACCAACAGTTAAAGCTATGGCTTTCCCTTCTGAAATAACCAGCATTACTGTTAAAAATGCTGTGCGTCCTTGGTTGGTCACAGATTCTTTTTATTATCTACCTGGAACAGTGACAATATTCTCCGTACCTGCCATGCAGGTGATTATGTGAAGACTGATGATACCAAGACACCTACAGGCCTTACTCTTTAAGCAACATCTACTTGCTATGACTTGACACACATGAAGACTGTTCCCCCAACTCTTACTTTCCACTTTGCCCCCACAAAGCCTATTTCCAACCCCCCCCAACTGATGGACTTCTCTACACGCTGATGCCTCTACTTCTTGTAAACTATTCTGTACCTTGTACCTTCCTCATCTGCTTTTTACTCCAATTGTTTTGTAGCTGGGTTCAGCCAAATAAGCGCACATACATAAATACACACACAACCATATTTATAAGAACTACCCTCCACATAATGAACTCCCTATCCATTTAGGCCACTTCCAAACTCTTCTAACCCATCCTATCCATCAACCCTGAGTCAGTCTTCTGCTGCTTTGTACTCCTGTTGCTTTGTTGTTAAGGTCATGAAATAAAAGTGTACATATATTCACACATATATTTACACACATACCCATATTCACTCTAGAAAACAAAAGAGGGCTTGGGCCTACCAGCTACTTGCATCCTGCCAGGCAAATATACAGAAGTGAATGCATCAACACAGACTTTATCTAATTGCAGGAATTCCCTGATCAGAAGATCATTCTGTGATTCTGTCTGAACATCTTCCAAGAACGTATACCCCATACCATTTAAACAGATTCTCAGTCAGATTTGTTTGAGTTAAATACTGTAATGCAGTACAAAAAACATACTATACAATCAGTGCTTTCTGTTCAGGATCTACCCTTGCTCCTCCTGTCAAACTTGATTGCTTGGATCCTAGTACTGTAATGAATTACATTTACTACTGTGATACATTTTCTGCTACAATAGCCATTGAGGAACTAATCGAATTCTAAAACAATTACAAATCTAACCTCCCTACATGTTGGCCCTGTGTCACTCAGACAAAAATCAGTCTATTCATTCAATCTCGACAATTGCAGCAGGTGGATTTCAAATCCTTCTGCATAGCTCACAACATAATCGATCCCCAATGTCTCATTATGCCCGAACAAATAAATGCAACTGAGATGATGGAGAGTGAACACGAGCGATTGAGAATTAGGGAGAAAAAGAGAGAGCAAGGAATGAAACTGAAAGGTTTAGGTACCAGTGGAGGAAGTAAGGTGAAACACTAAGTAAACATGTCATGCATGGGCAAAGGAAAAGTATGACACACACAAAAAACCCACACACCCTCACAGAAATCATTTATCATCTATGAGTAAGTCAAAAGTGGCAACCTAACCCTTTCAAACTCTTGAACATCTCTCTTCCTAAGTGGCCTCAGTATCTAATATCTATTACTGCAGGGAGGTAGAATAGCTTAGTTTAGGTAATCATAGTGGTGTATGCTGAAAAAATTATCAGTAGCCTCTGATGGAGCCAATTAAACATAAAGCCTCTTCATGATAACGTTGTGAGTGCAGATCATTTGTGGGACATTATTAGATCTTGTTTATTTCACACCCAAGCTTGAATTGAACTCTCATTTACAATGAACCCTAGACTCTGAGTGGTCATCTCAAAAGGCTCCAAATACCCTTTACATGGTTGAGCAGTCACAATTAGCACTACTGAGAAGTCATAATCCGAAGACTTCCATGGAGTAAATCTCATTTGAGTATAACTTGCTTTCCCGGTTTTTTGGGGTGAACAAACCAAGGTTATTTCTTAGTAGAAGAGGCTAAGGACCTTATTATGACTTTGGTGGTCTCAGAGTGGGGCCGCCACACCGCCGCTCCGCTCCGAGACCACGAAAGCCTTTAAAGACCACCCTCCAGAGAACAACTTATTTTTACCCTGGCGGCTGGTTTTTTGACAGTTCCACCGCAGTGCCTTTGAAAAAGGCATTGCAATGGGAGCGTCAAAGGCAGTTCCTGCAGGCCATGGACTGTCAAGTCCATGCTCTGCAGGAACTGGGGGTGCATGACCACAGGAGGGCACAACATGTGGCCCCCTGCATGCACCCCCATGGCGCAGAGGCAACAGGGGCCTCTGTAGGGCCACCTTTGTTTCCTCACCGCCACACTTTTCATGGCAGTCACACCGCCAAGATACGTGGGGCAGTGAAGAAACTCCTAATATGCTTGTCGGTGCCGCTGTGGCACCGCTGGAAATTTAGGGGCATCAGACCACTGCACCACCACCAGGGTTCGTGGATCCCTGGCAGCAACAACGGTCCTGTGGCAATCCAACAGCCACAGTCTTATTGCGGTAGGCAGACCACTACCACAGCTTCAGCGGTCCATTGAACGGCCAAACTCGTAATAAGGGCCTAAATCTTGATGTGCATTAACTCACCTCTGACAAAATCCTTATTTTGCTATTTAGCAAAGTTCAAGACATATTTCTGGACATATACGGTAGAGTGCAATGATCAGCAATTTAAAAAAAAATACAGTTAAGAGAATGAAGAGTTTAAATGTTTAAGCAAGTTCATAAATGTAGTAAAAATGTGTTAACCCAATATGACTACCTAGGACAAATAAGCACAGAGAAAACTGGTTAAAACTAGGTGTAACCTTTATCAGTTATTGATTCATATTATTTATGTACCCCTGTTGCTCACTTCTGACAGGAAGCCACCATGTTGTTCTGATAATTGAAGAGATGCAGTTCTTGTTGTCACCAATCTGATTCTGGGGAACTGAAGATCCGTGTATGGAAGCTTAAGAATTTTCTAACTTCAGCAAATGTCAGGCTATGCTCAATCCAGCTTTTCCTTTTTAGAGGTGGGGTACCGCTGGTGGTTTTAATGTTAAAAGATGAAAGTCTTGGTGAACAGACTTATCTTGAATTATTTCTTTAACGTTGCCTGATTTGGGAGATGTGCATGCTTTTGCCACCTAGCAGGTGGCTCATTCTACTTCCACTAGGCTTACACTAAAATCTGGCTTGAGCAATTTGATTTGTCTTGTTTGTTCTCAAGTTATGATTGGGTGTATAGATGGGAAATAATTAAGGTATATATGTATTTTATTTGGTGCCATCCAGGGCTTTAAAAGAAGAATGGTGGACCTTCATTTTTATTGTTTGTGTTACTGGAAAGTCAGTAGAGGCTTTTCAGTGCCAGCTTGAACAGAGCAGCTTTTTAAACTGAGGGTGTTATGCAGCTTAGCTTAGCAGTGTTTGTAAATTCAAGACCTCTTTTAGGGTCTCTGGCATAAATTATGTTAGAGAAATCAACAGCAAAGCCCTGGCCATTTTAGCATGATGAAGTAATGGTAGGAAGCTTTTCAATAGCAAGAGGTAGAAACTGATATTATTTACCACCCTATTAATGTAGTGATTTTCTACAACACATAAGCCAATGTTCTTTACTGCACGAGTAAGATTCTACTCTTAGCTGCTTTGGCTAAGCATAGAGTAGGATATTATTTGAAGACATTCTTGTCCTGAAGGTATTGCTTCTTTTTCATGAAGCCAGAGATAGCTCCCCTTCATTTTTCATCTAAAAACATTAGTGTTTTAGACAGATACATTAGGTTCAAATCATGTGCAAACACTTAGAATTGTATGTAGTATTGGCAGATTGATGTGCCAGTGATCTAATGTAAAATGGAAATCATCCCTGACTGGTTTTGACCTTCAAAGAGAAGGATCTCATTCTGAATATTTCTGAATGTTTTGTTGAAATTGGCACAAATCAAGAGCTATTCTATTTATTTCTGACAGTTTTTCGAGTTGTTGGAAAGTGGATTATTGGTAGGGGCAAATGTAGGTCTGCCACTGGCAATAAGGCACCTAACACATGATAGGACTCAGTATAGGTCTTGGAAAATTATTCCCATGCTCAACCCTAGGTAGCTTGGCTGCGAGCAGGCAGGCTTAACTTCAAAGACAGTTATGTAAAGCATTTAAAAACACCAATTCAGTAAATAATTAAGACACAATGCAAAATACAAATCCAACACCAATTTATAAAAATAGGAGATATTTTTATCTTTAAAATGACACCAAAACGACAAATATCCAATGTAGGGAACCGGAGATATGAATCTCTAAAGATTTATCACTTTATAGCACTTAGAAACCTATAGCACCATATTGGGACATCTGGTCGCGATAGAGCGGCTCAAAGTCAAAGTTTCAGGCCGACCGCGATGGAGCCCTGAGCGGCTACCCCTTGCGGTAGGTCCCGGTCACAGTTTTTACCTTCGGACTTAGAAACTTTTCTGGAGCTTTTTCTCGTGGGGTCCCTCGATGCTCTTCACCAGGCCAGATTCAGTGAGGGTTCGCCGGCCTCGGATTTCTTCTACTCCCGGTCAAAATCTGGAAGTCGGACCTACGGAGCTTTCAGCGGGACGAACCTGGGTGGCTTGGCCAGCTCGCGGTTGAAATCGTCATCTCGGCCCCAGCAGACAGACACACGCTGTCGTGCTGCTACGCGTTGGATTGTCACGCGTTCAGGAACTCTTTTCTAAATCAGGCATTCTCCCTATTGGCAGACTCATGCTGTCCCCTAGATGCACGTCTATCTGGCACGTACTACAAATATCCACTGGAATTGACCACCCATTTGCCAACTTGACCAATCCGTTGGGCATTCATAAGAGACATAGGTCGGCGCGCCAGCACCGCCTGTGTTATTTATCATCTCTGCACTTTGCAGGAACATTCCGAGTTCCAACCAGTTCACACGCATCGCTGTGTGTCTACACCCCTGCACGTCATTGTCTAAGTAAATTGAGCTGTGTCATTTACCAATTGCCAGCCTTCCCCAACTCTCACTTGGGCACCCGGCTGGGTCCCATGTGAGTATTCTTTTTCCTCTTCGCTTCACCACTCACCTGTGGCATTCACTTCTCACGCGGCTGCGTAATCATCCATTCAGATGTCCCTACATCCATAGGTCCTGAAGAGACCCTACATCACACACAGGGTCAAAACGTCGTCGACAAAGAACTAAAGTGAACCATTTTTAGCCGCGTGCATCATTTTATATAGTCGGGGTCCACTCTTTGTGCATTTTATAATGGTCGACTTTTGAATATTTTGGAAACCGAATACCACTGTCACGAATTTGTCACTAATGTCTTAGGTTCCAGTTTTCACTGGGGACACTACGCACAATTGTTGTTATTTCTTCTGTATATATTGTTTATAAATATATAAACACAAACTGTGATAAAGTGTAACATAAGTGTATTTGGTCTTTTAGCCCTCTCCATTGCGATTGCGCAATTTACGTACCAGTATAGATTCCCTGTACTATTCCACAGGAACCACTGTTTCTGATAATAATCTAACTACCCTGGTTCCTTGTGAGTAGGGTCCCCTTGTCTTCGTTTTCGGCTCGCTGTTGAAGGCAGGCGGCTTGGCTGACCAGGTTGAGTCAGTCCCCCTATGGAGCTTTTTTTTCAACGTTGCTCCAAAGTTCTTCCTGAAGTTCCCCAAAGGGTCCCAAAGTGTCTCAAACTCACTCCAAGGGTCTGGAAGCTCCAAGATGGTTCTTGAAAGTTGAAGACTTCAGTTCCCACAATCCACTTGGACAAAACCCTTACAAATCCACTGGTAGTTTTCCAGGTTGAGGATTCTTGGTGGTGATGATCCAGGTGAGCTCTGTTAACCTGTAGCTTGCAGGGAGTCCTCTCTTTAGTCTTTTTCACAGCAAGGTAGTCCACAGGGCTGTAGTTCCAGATGGTGCAGTCCTCAGAGGGCAGGCCTTAGCAATTGCACATCCAACTTCTCAGCATGGCACAACGTCTTGCTTTCTTAAGTTTCAAGCAGCAGATCTGAGAGACTCTGCCCCTCTCAGATACTTATTCCAAGTTCTCTGGTTCAAGCAGGAGGTCACTGCTGACCAATGGGAGCAGGGCAACTCCCCAAGGTTATGACCACATCCTGTAGAGTGTGGCATTATTTCGTCCCAGAGTGCACCAAATCCTCCAAATTCATAATGGCTGATTTTCCAACAGGGAGGTAAGAGCTGGCTAAACACACCCCTAGGATGGCTACTTTCCATAGACTCTCCCCCTTGCATCTGTGCATTCCTTCCATAAGCCTAGCTCTGGCTTTAGGGTCAAAAGCGTGAAGTTGTAAATGACACTGAGGCCTCCTCTTCTCTTTGAAGACCATGGTTTACGACTCCTCCCCCTGCTCTGGCATTCCTCTGTAGCAGCACACTGCCCTCCCAGCAGAGCTGGTTAACCCCAAGGGCTCTTTATCACCTCTTCAAGGCAGCCTGGCTAATCCACTTAACTCTGACCAATCAGGACAGACCACTGGAAGGCTGAATCTGGACTTAACAAACAAGAAAGTCTTATAACTTCTTGTCTGTACATTTTAGGAGAAATTCAACAATATCATATTGTTGGATTTATCACTACCATTCTGGGAAGTCTTTGAAGGGAAGTTCTATCATTCTCCTATCAGGAGTTATTAGTTAATAACCTATTGCCATGTTAACCTATGTGGCATGGGATTTGCAATGGGAAAAATGACTTGGGCCATTTTTCCAGCACCAGGACTTACAAAAACATATTTTATAAGTACTTCGCTTATATCTACAGGACCCCCACCCCATGGGACAACTAGGGGAGACTTTAGGGGCTCTGAATCTGTAGAAATATTGCAGATCCTCCCTCCACAGTGCTCCTAGCATCAAAGTCAAATTTGGGCAGCACTTTATCACAATGTGGGGATTGAAATGTGAAATTTCACTTAACCCACGGCATATAAAACTTATTTTATAAGGGTCCACCTTATAAATACCTGACCCCGACCCGACCCCTGGGACATATAGGGGAGACCCTGGGGGTTCTTAATATGCCAAAATATTGTAGGTTATCAATTTTTAAGTGCCCCAGACACCAAAGTCGAGTTTGGGCACAATTTACTTTTTAAAAACAGTCATGGAACCCAGGGCTCCTTTTAAACTGACCTCAGGCTTCAGCAGTGCACACATGCAAGTGCAGAAAAGGCTGCTGGCCTGTAAACTGCCATGCCCTACTATATACTTGGGACTGATAGGTAGTTTCAATCCCCCTGCACTATTATGCACTAGGGTCTTATAGGATAGGTCATGCCAATCACAGGGGTACCCCAACCCATAGTGTACCCTAGTGTATGTAGGTGTTTTCACTGTATTCTAAATGTGTCTCTTTCAGCATAGCACTGGCCCTAGGCCTGGTTAGGCAGAGCCCAGGGTCAGTCAGAGTCAGTTACCACCAGTACCAATCAGCAAAAAGTTGGGGGGTGCCCAGGGCACAGGATGACTTTGCAACACTAGTCATTCCAGTAGAACTGTGTAGTGCATTGTATTGTATGCTGCTGATAAGTCCAGAGGAATAAAGGCTTCAGAATGACCTGCTTCGATGTAGAAGAGATGGTCTACAATGATGTCAGCAGTTGTGGGCGTACCCTCTCTGCAAGGTCTGATACTTGACTGCCTGCCATGTACACCATTGTTAGATTATTCAAATTCTTATAGTTTGAGTGCTGCCTCCACCCCCATGTTTTTACTAATAAATGGGAGGTTCTAAATGGGTCTGTAGGTTACTAGATTCAGATGGTACCCATTGGTCTCTTTGAAGTATGTGAACATTGTGTCATGTAAGTTGCTCCTTTTTGGAAAGAGACTTTATGATTCTTGTACTTCAAGCAAAGAATCCGAAAGTAGTATTTCAATATAGAGGCTGTACTGGGTTCAAAATAGATATTTGAAGCTATCTATTTACCAGCTGATTTATGTATTCACTTAAGAGATGTAAAAGAAGGAAACATGAGTTGAAGATAGGGAGTTCAATTGATGCAAATGAGGTTTCCCCAGCACCTTTAGTGTATCCGCTCTAATCTTGAAGATCTGGTTAAAAAAATAAAATTCAGATGTTTCAGATTCACCCAATTAAATTGTTGGCTCGAATGGGTCTCTTTTATATTTTTAACTCCTTGCTAATATTTCTTATATTCTGTACAGCTCATTTATTTGCTGCTTGAGGTTTTCTCCACCCATGTTAGAATTTCTCCTCTATCTTTTCATATTTGACAAATCTGAGCTAAAGTGGATAAGACTAACCAATAATATAGAAGTCAGTGAGTACAGATGCAAGTCTCTGGAAAATGGTACAGAAGTAAAAAAAAACTTGAAATATTGCCATGTGCCTTATAGTGAAACCAAGATTAAAAGTAAGACTTGCTTAGAAACTGGTATGGTGACATAAGCCCAATAAAAGATTTACCTTCATACTTATTAGATTTGTTAGAACACACATTCCTCTAGTAGCAATTACTAGGCAGTTTGTAGCAAATTTTCGCGATGTGTAAACCAGGGTCAGACCGACAAATGAGTTGCCTGCTTAGAAGTTAACTTTGAACAACAATAATTGGCCAGTACCATGGAGGATATTGCATTGTTTTACTCCTCTTTGTCTAAATAGGATAAGGGATTTAAGTATGAAGTTCTTGGATTCAAGGAGATACCTCTGTTACTATTGTTTTGGGTTGTTCTGCCCTCCTTGTCTTTAAAACTACTTACAAGAGTACTAATGCATTTTGCGTATTCAGGCTCCAAAAAGCAGATAAGCAATCCACTAGCAGGAAAGGTACATTGTTCTCAGTGGTTGAAGTGCGTTAAAAAGTATGGTAACTGTGATCCTCAGTGCATTTTGTCAGAGTCAGTGAGTGTGGGGGCGTGGGTCAAAGATGTGGCTAAAAAGGACAAAATATTCTGTAACTATTTTGTTGGCCTTTCACTTTCAGGTGACTGCATATAATAGCACACCGAACTTAAATGAAAAACTGAATACAAGTTAAACACTGCTTTTAGTTGTTCCTGGTTGTCTTGGAAAGTATTTTACACATCCAAATCTGTAATGCTTTGTCTGGGATGGTAAAAGACCTTTCAATTTTTCAGCTCTGCCTGGATACCATTAGTTAATCCTATGTTAAAAGACTGTTCTGCATAAATGGCAAAATGTGTTGTCACTTTTTTAGCTCAATGTGGATGGTACTGGGGAAATCAAATGCCTAAAAAGTCTTCTAGAAAAAAGACGTAACATGTAGAGTGTTCCATATAAAGGAGCTGTTCCCCACCTTAAACCTGGGAACCAGCACAGGTTCCTCGCTTCTCTTTTATGTGGATGTTTATTATATTTTAAATGATTAACTCATTTAATTTAATGAATGTGATTAAAAGTTATCATTATTTAAAACGTAATTCCCTTCCTCCATTGATTTATGTGGAGGGCCACGTACGGTGCTTGACTTACACCAAGACTGATCTGGAGCTCTTGTACATCCCTTTTGACTCCTTTAGGGCTGCAGTAACTTTAGAAGAAAATGTTGTGAATTGCAATTGTCTTGATATTTTGTGAGTGTACATTTTGCAGTAGCATGCCCCTCCCAAACCACTCCTTAGGTTTTCCACACCCTCTCCCTTTTAGTAATATGTATTCTTCATTTTCTCATCACTCCACTGGTCCCTCCCACATTACACTTACTAAAATTCATATGCCCAGGAGTGTAGAGATCTCTGCAGCCTGTAAATTATATTCAAACCATGTCAATACCATATTAAACTTTCTTACTTCAAACAGTCTAGTTGCCAGACCCATATTGTTAATGGTATAAAAAGCTGCTTATATTGCTAATAATATGAGCACTTCAAGACCACCATCAAGATTTGACAGCTCAGACCTTCAAGTATTGGCTCAAACACACATGGAAAGCGTCAGGAAGTTAATTTATTTTGGCAAGTGTCTGCAAGCAGAAAACAACACACTTCTCCAAAACCTTTCCTAGATTGAGGAGGAGTGATGAAGGACAAAATGAAGTCAAGTCATTTATGTTTAAAGACAACTTCTTCATTAGTTGTTTGACAAGTGCCTCCTTACTTGCCTTTGGCATAGCTCCTGGCTTCACAGAACTGTTGACTAGTGTCACTAGTTCTGCCAATAGCCATTGGCAAAGTAACCCCATGTTTCTTGGTGCACAAAAATTGCTTGATGAATGAGAAGAATGGTGGCAGTACTTCATTTATCGGTTTGAAATGATCCACAAACTGTTATAGGGCGGTATGATTCCAGTTTTGTGATGGCATCAGCTAGGATAGGAAGTACTTTGCCCTCTATCTGTGCACTGATCTAACGAATCTTCTCTTCATTAAATACACTCACTTTGAGATAGTGAGGTAAATCTGTACATTTGTTTGGCCTTTGTTGTCTGTCTTTATATGCAGAAAACAGGGATAAATAGTCTTCTCATACATCAGGAGAATATGTTTTCTTCAACAACATTCGAATAGGTGAACTTCTCATTTGTTTTAGCCAAACTAGGAAATAACCAATTATTGTACTTAGTCTGCTTTGCTTTTTCTCTCTCATAGCAAAGTGTGATTGAGTGCCTCACAGATCTTCATTAAAAGGAGCTAACTAGACTTTAGGGGCTGTGTTACTGTGTAGAGATTTCAGATTTCTGAGTGGCTGACAAAGACAATTGGAAGTGAGTTCTAGATTAAATTGGCTCCAGTTTTATTCTTGCTCATTGTAGCTATGTATAGGTGGATTAGAGAGGATAGAAATACATATTTACCCCCTTTTATACAGACCAAGATGATCAAACAATCAATGGGGAGTGAAATCACTAATAACCCTTCCTAACCATGGAATCCCTTCCTATTTGTAAAAGAACTCTCACCCACTAGAATTCACTAGTTCCGTGCTTCATCATTGAGTTCCCGGGTACTTGGGCATGGTTAAAAACTAGAACTATTTGCTGGATGAAATAGCAAGGATGATACCCTTGACGAACTAAGGGCCTGATTTAGATCTTGGTGGATGGGGTACTCAGTCACAACAGTGACAGATATCCTGTCCGCCGAAATATAAATCCCATTACATTCTATAGGATTTATATTTCGGCAGAGACGGGCTATCCATCACCGATGTGATGGAGTAACTCGTCCACCAAGATCTAAATCAGACCCTAAGTCAAAGCTCACAAGGGGTTTTGACCCCGAGGGACTCTAAAACCTGAGTTTGCTTTGTTCTATTTCTAGTGTGTGACTACAGGGTCCGCCCTCCTCCAAATTCCTTAGGGGCCTTACATGCCCCATTTCAAGGTATGATCTCCCACCTGTGACCGATTAGTGATTGTTTTGTTTTGCTTGGGTGTAGGTTACACCTAGTATGCACCAATGCCACTATACATGTAAGATATACGATAGCCTTAATGGTTGACACCATTTACACTTTGTATGTTTGCCCATCGTGCTGTAGTGATTGCAGTGCTCTCTATTGGTGAGATGGTCCTTATTCCCAGGACAATGTATCCTGGGACTATGAATGTTTTTTCAATGTTTTTTCTGTGTTTCTTTCACTAACCACAGGTATCATTAGGGCCAATGAACCCGAAGAGTGTGTAAGTTGTGATTTGCATGAATGTATGTATTTGTCCCACACACCTTGACATGGCTTGACCACAATTAGTGGATTACAAACTTTAAAGTAGGAGACTCCATTTACACATAGAAGACAGGGATCTTTTATTCATAGGACCTGAAGAAAGCCACGAGATCTGTCTTGGGCTGGTGTGACATGCTGCAGAATTCAGTATGTGGTGCTGTCAGATGCAGATGCAGCAGAGGGCGAGTTACTGAGCTGCAGGAGGTGAGCGTTACCATACATTAAGATAGATTCTTGATTATATCGCTGGGATGAAGCACCAAGGAGGAAGATGGCATGATGCTAAAGGAGGAATAAGGCTGTGGAAAGGAGAGGGTTGTGAAGATGGTGCAAACAGTTTGCTAGAGGAGCTAGAGTACCACAAAAGGAAGGAGACACGTGTTCCACAGGGGAAAGGAATACATACTTTTGGAGGTATGGAAAATGTTTTGGTAGCAGGTGGAAGGCTTTAGGCGATTCAAGCTTGTAAGAGTGAAGGAAGCAATGCTGCAGAAGATGGTGATCTATTGTTGCAAGGGAAGGGCGACAGCAATGACGACAGGATGCTGTATGCAAAAAGGTGCAACAGGTCGGGTTGAAAAGCCTGCACAGTCTATGGAGAGGAAGGGAAGCCTGGTGCTGCAGAAGAGGCAACCATTGGGTATGGAATCCAGAGACATATGGGGAAACCTGGACTTCCGGAGTGATAGCGCCACAGCCCACCCGCTGAGAGTGAGTAATAGTCTTGTGCCTTAAGCATGGCCCTGTAAGACTGTTGCACATCATGGATGTGTTTGTGTATTATATGTTTCTGATCCTCAAAACTATATCGAACCTCACCTAAATGAAGCTTGAGCCTGTAAAATATCGGGTAACCTGAGAGATTATTCTGCTGTCTGGTGCCCCTGGAAGTATAAGACCTGTGTGTTATGAGACACTACTGATTTCAATTTTGCCCCTTTCAATTATATGATCAGTTTTTTGGCAGGATGGGAATTGAAAGTAAGAGTATTACACAACTGAACGAAATGCTTTATATATTTTGAAAAATGATATGCCTTATCCAATGAATGTATGGGTTTTTTGGTTGTTTGGAACACTTAAGCCATGAAGCATTTACAAAAGAATTATACCAACAAATGCCTTTTTTGAGTCTTTTTAAAAAAAAAAAAGAATATTTAGCCCGGAAGGTCAATTATTCCACTTTTGGAACTGCTTCTAAACCATATAAACATTTTACTATTGTAGTTGAGTGTTACTCTTTCAATGTACCCGTTCACAACTGTTTGCTTACTATATTTTTACAAGGTGAAACCACAAAATCTCACCTAAGAGGGCAACTTTCAATTGCTTTTCTTATTCCTTTTTTCCCAGTCTCTCCAGTCTCCATTGGTTTGCGCAGAAGATGATTATTTATGTCCTTGTAGATGTGTGTGAGGGGTTGCACTTGAGGCAGCTTCATGGTGTTTAGTTCTGTTGTACAGAAGACCTTCAGAAAGAAACATAAAACAAGCATTACCTCTGCAGTCGCAAAGTGGTGACAATAGAAAAAAAATGAATATATAAGTATATTTGGAAAACAATTGAGGGAACAATAAATAGAATAGTACCTGATTAAGGAGCATATGTATGTAGAAGTTGCGTCCCCCTTACTCCACGCAATGGGGCGCAAGAGTGACGCAACTCCTAAATTTGTTTTATCAAGCCACGCAAGGCCACCTTGAGTGGTTTGATAAATTCAGAGTAATACAACACAGCACAAATGGCTGTGTTGTGTTACTCTGCCCTTGGAAGGTGTTCCATGGGAGGAGCAGGGGTTTTCCCACGTATCCACCCATGGATTTTAGTGCATTACCTGATGTCAAATGTGTCAAAATGCTACACATCCCCAGGGGAGGCGTAACAAGGCGAAATATCTTTATTTCTCCTCGCTACTTCCTCATTCTGCAGAACACATAGAAAAAGGAAAATGCCTCTCAAAATTGTTTTTGTGCAGGAAGATGTCCCTTCCTGGGCAAAAGCAATATTGCTTACAATGCAGACACATTTGCACCATGTGCAAGGTTGCCTGCGTTGGCGCTAGGAAGCACATTGTGCACCAGCACTTCGAAATTACAGGAATGTGGTGTATAATTTTAAGTACAGCACATTCCTGCACCTTTCCCTCTCACACAGGGCAGCAAGGTGATTTTCAGAGCTGTCTGAAAATTTCATAAATGTGCCCCCAAGTATCAACCCCCCCCCCCAAGATTCAGAGTGATATAAATGTCAGGTATTAATAGTTTAACAGTTTTCCTATTCCAGTGAGAGCCAAGGACACAAATGATGCTCAATTTCTCTTTCCAAGCCATGGCCTCACTCAGTGGTAGAAGGGATCAACATTGATACAGGTTCTAAGTTATGAGGTATACTTGGCTCCTTGTGAACATATATGCAATGCAAGAGAAGTTAAGCAAAACACACTACAAATACTGCTTACCCTCAGGCCTTTAGCCTAGGTATCCTCAACCTGACTCAGTCATATGTTTTGGGAGGTCTAGTTGCATTCCTGAGCACTGGAGAAAAACAACATACTATGCATGCTTACTTACATCATGCCCTTTATCAAATTCTTGATTTAACATCTTGTTTGATTTTATTTAATTTCCACTGGTCCTCACAGCTCCTTCACAGAGCATACATTAACAGTGTATCTGCTGTTTCACTTCAGAGGACTACTTTGCATTCACTTATTTAGAATTGAGTTGCTTGGTTTGTGTAAATTTCTATGCACTAGCGTTAGTCTCAAAGCTAGTTTAGGCAGATGTATTTTCACCAGTATTATTAATATTATTTCATGCTTGTCTTGGGCATCCTGTGGAATGCATATGTTGACCTATGAGTTTTTTTCGGGTGCCTTGGATGCGAATGGAAAATGCTGAAAGTTATACAACCTAAAAAGAATAATTGACTTAAAAAGTGGGGATTAAGTCATTGTAGACTGATATTATGATGTCTTGTTTACCTCAGTTTTAAACCATTTAATTAAAGCCATCTGTACTATATCTGAGTTCCTATGTCTAATAAACATGTTGTTAGATTATACTACTAGTTAGAAGAACTATTCACTTCTACTGGCAGTCGGAGGTCACCTTTGAAGGTCTATTATTTCATTATTCTCTTCTGGATGAGTGACAACAGAAGTTGGGTACAAATGTAAACAAGCATTTGCAATGCAATAGGTCTCGCATTTGCGAGACTTTGAGCTACTGGCATTGTAAATGACAAACCTTTTATCTATGTGTTGGTTTTGAAAACAGATAAATAAAAGGCATTGTCATTTACAATGCCAATAGCTTAAAATTTGGCAAATGCGAGACCTATTGCATTGCTAATGTGGACCTCGGTGCCACTGCACCCCCTGCATTAACTGAAGCTATGCTTCTGCGTGCCTGCCTTTAAGTCACTGGATTGGCTCCTTTGCTAGCTGTGAATAATCACACAAGCATGGCAAGCCTGATGCTGCAGGGGAGCACCACAAGAAAATGCAAAGCTACAAGTACCTCTCACGTTGCAAATCAATTTTTTTTATCAACGCAAGGACATTTGCTGATAAGAAAGTCAGAAAAGGTACACCTTTTGTTTCCACTGACTTTTTATAACCCTGCTTGCTGTGTTAAGAAATCAAAACAAATAGAAATATACCCAGCTACTCAAAGAAGGTAGTAACATCTGCTGCGTGTCTTGCTAATGTGTGACACCTTCTGCTAATCCCACCTTTTCAGCTAATATCACAATGCATTCTGGGGCATGTAGTTTCACTTCTATATTTGTATGTAGGGTCACAAAAACCCTAGCAGTCTCACACACCTCCAATATTGTCAGAGCAGCACCACGCAAATTCATACATCAATATAAACATCATGTAACAAGCAACCACGCAGCTAGTATTTACCCAAAAACCATTGGTGTAGTGCTTGCATTACCATAATGTTGGCACTTGTTTATATATATTGTGGACATTTTCACAACAGTGCAGCCTTTTGGCTTTGCCAATGTTCACGCTTTCATTGTTGCTCATTTTGCTGACCGTTTCCATTACTTCTGATTTTCACTTTTTATCAATTTATAAAGTCCTGGCTCGGCAACTGGTTAAGTCGCACGGCAGGCCTGGTTGGGTTTGCGAAATGGGATAAGATAGGAGTTTCCCAGCTTGGGACATCTGGACCGGGGGCAGCATTCAGTTGTTCCAGGCTCTGCAAGAGCAATATCAACTTTCTAATACTTAAGTTAAGTTCCTCAACCCCTTCCTTCTCGAAGCTAAAAATAAGTGGAAAACGCATGCAGGTGATCAACCTGGCTGCACCTTGACCTCTCGCCTTGTGCTCCATTAAAGCTGATAGAGTCATCAGTTATGGTACCTCACACTGGATCATTCATGTCAGCAGCAGTTCAGGTGCTGCGCCACTCTCTCCCGCCTGCCCCGGATAAAAGCGAATCGCTTTTTGAAAGGAAAGGCCACAGACAAAGTCATTTCTGAATCAATATTTATTAAAGCTTTTCTTCAAAGCACGTTTCATGGCTCGCTGGCCCCTCGCGCAGCCTTCCCAAAAGGGCCGCTACGTGACCCCACACCAACAAAAGAGAAGCAGATTAAGCGTGACGGACAGAAGAGGCCACCGCTGACCAGGCCATTACAAAACATTACCTCCTCTTCCTCGCTGGTTCTGGGCCCGCAGCAAGGGGCTTTGCACTAGGACCTGAAACTGGACACTCGCTAACAGCCTCGACGACGCCTCTTGTTTATTAATGACCGTGGTGCAGCACGAGGCAGCGTAGCCGCCCGAGGGAGCTTGGCTCCATCTCCGCTTTTAATTAAATCAAAGATTGATCACCGAGCCCCTTTTGACGTGCGTAATGAATGAAGCCCGTGCAATTAGGCCCCGCTTCCTCGCTCTTGCTGACAACAATGGCCAGACTTCAGGCCCCGCTTAGAGATGGAACAAGCTGTTGCCATTGTGAAAAAAATATAGTGCGTACCTGACTAATTGAAGGAGACGTGTAACACCGCCAGGAAACGATCCAGTCCGGATGGGCGGGGCCTAAAGGAGACAGGGCGGTCACCAAAAAGCCTCACTTTCAATCGGAGGCCAGCGTTTAACATAAAGGATGACGCCAGCCAATAGAAAGGATGGGCGGAGCTTCCACTCAACTTCCGAAATCTCCTCGATTACAAGAGGTCTCTCAGAGTGAGCAACGCATGCGCTGCAACGCTAGGCGAGACCTAAAAAAAGGCCAGAGCCGAGACCTCTGGAGCACACCACACTATGGCGTAGGGCCCTGTTATAGGGGACTGGCAGATTAGAAACTCTGTATCTGTAAACACAGTTACCCTGTGGAAACAACCTATCAGTCCATGTATTTACAAGTTAATCCTCATCGTATCTGAGTTAACTATGCAGACCACACGGAATTACCAGTTCATTGAAGATTAATATTTCCATTTACCACCTATACAAAGTTGGGAAAAGCGAAAAGAAGGTTGGTGCAAAGTAAGGGTTATTGGGAGGGGCTTAGGAGGGTGGCAAAGGGCAGTGGGAGAATGTAACTTGGCAGGGGGAAGCATCACATGCTCACCCATGCTGTAGAAGTGGGTTGGGTGGGGTTTGTGCTACGGGGGCTGGGTACAAGGTCTGGGTTGTACTTGCATCCCAGATTCCAAAAAGATTTTCTAGCCACTATTCTAGCCAGAGTTTCTGGTGCTCTGGTCCGGTATATCAGATCTGGCTCTGGGGCCAGTGGTGATTTGATTGACCAGGGAGCACATCGGATACCACTCCACTGAACATTTAATAGGGGCCAAAGACGAAAAAGTGATATGACCCCATCAGGCCTGTCATGGACTGAGAGGCCAGAAGGAAGCCAGCAAAATTAGTTGCTGGTCAGCAACACAAGCTACTTTTCAGAGTCAACACCGCTAAATAATATGTTCTACAGTGTTTAAGGATCCATGGAGGTCTAGAAGCACCAGCGTAGCTAACCTGCCTGTTAGAAATGGGATTTCTGGTTGGCTAAGGCTTGCGCCAAAGCCAAGCAGAGACCACCACTCTAGTCAGGGCAAGGGAGTTACACACCCAAGATAACCCCTGCTCACCCCCTTGGTAGCTTGGCACGAGCAGTCAGGCCTATCCCGGAGGCAATGTGTAAAGCGTTTGCGCAACACACTCACACAGCAGCAACACACTAGGCACACCACAAAAGGGAACTCCACACAAGGGTATATCAAAAATAGCCTTTGTATTCTCATAATACATTAGAATAGTATTCACATAATACACATGGTGCCAACTGGCACTGGGCAATATCTACAAGGGATTATTTACACATGACAGGGCCACGTGGGCCACTGTCAGAACCATCACTTAGTGAACATATCATAAATGTAGGACATATCATAAACGTACAACCAGAAATCACTGGTAACCACTGTACTTAGCATCAGCCTGTAACATAAACCACATTATGCACAGTATCACATAGGCGCCAAATCTATTGTACGCCAACCTCATCAGTCTAAACTCTTAGACCCTAACCTCCTAAGTATAAATCACATTAGGGGCATAACTCACAGTAGAGAATAACTCACAACCTAAACGCATTAGGGAATAATAACCTTACAAGCATAAACACATTATGCAAAACCTCATAATCATGAAAGTACATTAGAGGTATAAACAGGGTGCGTAAAGCATAGTAAATGCATCACATTTCCTAGCACCAAATATTAGGACACAAATCACATTAGCACATAACCTCACAATAGAAACCATAGCAGAGGCATAAATCACATTAGGGCCTGGCGCCCTACAAACCTAACAGTCCCCCCTGGCCATCTGGTCATCTCAGAAAGGGGGCTCAAATGCCCTATGTCCCAAGAGTCAGGGCTGCTGCCTATGCAGCGAAAGTCAAGGGTGCGCCACTGCGCAAACCTAAACGTAGCAGCTGCCCACTACTTGCTGGGCAGCTGGGAAAGTGTGGGGCAAAGGAGTGCATCTCACTCCTGAATTCAAAACATGTCCCCTAAAAGAAAGACCTAACCGGTGCAGCTGCCCACTACTTGCTGGGCAGCTGTAAACATTCAAATGAGGCATGGGCTCTCAATGGCCCTTTAAACAGATATGCCCAACGTTGGAGCCACACGGGGCTCTGAGGCAAATGGTGCGAAGCGTTGGAGCCACCTAGGCTCTGTGAAGAAACTATGCCACAACTGGGGCAACCACGGGCCCCTCTGGCCCTGGAAACAAATATGCCCTCTTGGAGCGCACTGGCACTGTAACCCCAACATGCCCATGTTGCAGCGGCCCGCAACTGCGGCGCCGCTGTGGAAATCAGCCTAACACTGGGGCGGGCACCTGACTATGTGCCCCAACACCCCCAGAACATTGCACGCTTCAGCCCCACTCACCGGGCTGTTGTGTTGCGCTGCTCCGGTCTCCTCTTCTGGCGCGGGGCTTCCCTCACTCGCGGGAGCCCCGCCGATCAGCCGGCTTTGCTGGGACCGGCCGCACTTCTCTCCTTCACCCGGGCCCCTCCTGGGACCCGGGACTCTGCAGCGAGCTCACCCGGGCCCCATCATGGGACCCGGGACTTCTCTATGGAGCCTGCGAGGCTCCGGGACTTCTCTTCTTCGCCCGGTCCCCCTTCTGGGACCGGGGCTTCCTGTGGAGCCTGCGAGGCTCCTGGCACTGCCTCTCGGAGGCGGGGTGGGCTCCCGTCCTCCTTCCGGCGATTCCGTGGGTGCGGTGCTTCCCTCGCAGGAAGCGGAAGTCCCGCCCTACGTCAGGCAGCTTCGCCTGACTTCCGGTTCGCCGCACGATCGCGGCGGCCGGCAGCGCTCTTCTTTTGGCCGCAATGCGGGGTGGGCACCCGCTGAATTAATAGAACATAAAGCGGGGTGGGCACCCGCTCAAAAAGGCGCCAAAAAGCGGGGTAGGCTCCCGCCGTCAGAAATAAGCATAAAGCGGGGAGGGCTCTCGCTCGGCATCGCAATGCGGGGTAGGCTCCCGCCGAATAAGGCACAAACTGCGGGGGAATCCCTACACTGGGGATTCCCTCCCTCTCCTCCTACAGCGCAGCGCTGCAAACGCCAGCTCCTCTCTCCGGGCAAAATCAAAATAAAGCGCTCACAGGGCGCTGAATACAGCTAAAATGTCCTGAAGGTCCTGGAGGATAATAAGGAAGCAGGCAAAGTCCAAGGAAGGGGTTCAGGGGCAGAGCTGGGCCCAGGGGCCAGCACACATGGCCCTCCAGCAGGGAGGCAGCCCCCATGGCGGTCCCTCCTGGGCCCCAGCAGCAGCAAGCCCCCCCACTCCAGTCAGGATCAGGAACTGAACAATTTCATGGGGTCACAGCCCCTTCTTTTATACACACATTTCCTTTGTGCAAAGGTGCAGGGTTTGGGGGAACCAGATACAACTGGTTATGGGGAGCTGTTGAGCACTTTGTTTTGCTCAGCTCCTCTCTCCCTTTCACAGGACAGGCCAGGGACATCAGACGCACCACAGGAGGTGGAGCCAGCATTGTGGAGGGAAGGCACAGTCCTATTCAGGTCCCAGGTGCAACTCCTCCCTCCCATCTACATGCAGATCTCCCTATTCAGCCCTGCGCTGACTCACCCTGCCCCTCCTGGAGCCACACACACCTCCCAGCCCCTGTCACTCACAAGCCAGACACGCAATTCACATCAGGCAGGCAGACACAGAGCACACAGAAATGCCAACTTCTAGAAGTGGCATTTCTCTACCAGTCACCATAAATCTGCGCACACCATTGCGCAGCATTCATTCTCACGAATTCAGACATACTAGACTTGACCACACTGCTCCTCACATAACAGGAATTACCACTGACACACTCATCCTCAATGCATTCCTATGGGAGGGCAGGCCAGTCTCACCACACATGCACACAGCGCGCACGCACTTTACACTGGACCACAGTGCTAAAGTGCCCAGAGACTTAAAACTACTAACACCAAGTTACATATAAGGCAAAAAGTTCAGGGGTGAACCTGCCAAAAAGGGCCAAGTCCAACACAACCCCCTTCCAGCCAAAACGCAGGGTAGACCAATCACCACCGTGATGGGCTTCCCTGCTTGGGGCGATAGAACACGGACGCGGGCCCGCACTGCAGGGACACCCTCCGGTCCTACGCCACTTGGAACCCATGGAATCCATCTAAGAGAAAAAAAACTCAGGACCAACTAGGCTACCCCACCGGTACTCCTTAGTTGTCCACGGCCAGGACCAGGCCCTATGCCACCCAGATGCCACTGGTCCTTGCCAATCCACAGAGTGGGGGGCAGTAACCCCTGGCATACAATAGCCATTCTCCACTCTCCCTCTCAGTGTAGTTCCAAACTACCACTGATCCTCCAACCTAGGGTCCGCACCCTCAGGCTGACCAGAGGTCACGGGCGAAGCATCTCCTCACCCTACCTCCCTTCTGGGGTTACGCACCCTCCCAGGGGAAGCACCCACCAGAACACAACTCTCCCACCAGTTCAGGACCTCTCTCCATCAACTGGTCTACCACCTGGGACACAAATTCACCGGCTGCACCGGGGTCAAAGGCGAGGACTCCCTCCTCCGCACCCCCTTCCAGAGTCCGATACCCTCCCCACTGGAGTGGTACCCCCTAGAAGGCAAACCGGCCAGGACACTGACTACAGTCGCCCTGCCGTCCAGGACAGGCAAACACCTGAACCTGGCTCCCCAATCCAGGGACGATACCCTTTGGTCAGATGCCTGGCGAACCAGGACTTCCTGAGGGTGACACATACCTAGCGTGCCATGCCCCAGCAATCTGGCGCAGAGCTCACGACCTCCTGTCCCTCTGACAGTGCGTGAAGATGCCCCAGCAATCGGGTGCAGAGCTCACAACCTCCTGTCCCTCTGACAGTGCGTGAAGATGCCCCAGCAACCTGGCGCAGAGCTCACGACCTCCTGTCCCTCTGACAGTGTGTGAAGATGCCCCAGGACAAAAGTGGCATCACCATGGCCAATCCTATGAGGCTCAGCCCTTCTGGCTGGCCCCTGACCCAATGGTTCTTCCACTGGGGATTCTTTCCCCCTCTCACCCCTCACTCTGGACTTCTGCACCCTCCCAACTGGAGCGGTACTGCCAGACACTAGAACTGCTGGAGGTCTGATTACAGGCACTCCCAGCTCACCTAAAACGGGAAAAACCACCTCGAAGAACGGTCCAACAGGACAGACTAGGCTCCCTACCTGGTGTTCCCTCATGGAACCAACCAGTACTGGAGACTGAGATGCGGGCACTTCGGGACACAGCCCAATCTCACTCCTTCTCCTGCGAGACAGGATGTGAGTCCCTACAACCTCCTCACTATAAGGTCACTAGCTGGGCTACTCTGAACCATCTCCGCCGCAAGGGTTGGAGATACCTGCACCATTCTTCTAGGGTCACTCCCAATGCAAGCTCCCTAGAATCAAAGAACTCACACACTAACACCATTTACCGTGCTAACCAATCACCCAAACGTCCAGTGCATCACAACATTCATCCACACTCCCCCACAAGACTGGTGAGACAGCATCTTACTGCCCCTGAAACACAACCTGTCCCCCTCTTAACCGGGAACCAGGTACCATACTATGGGAACTGGGAATGGGACTTCCTGCACTGGACTACATATTGCTGCCACCACTGGATCCCATCCTTACTGGGAATTCCAGAAACTAACACTGCACTTAGGGGATAATCTACCCTCCCGAGCTAGTTACTCATGCCAATTAAGTTACCAGTGTAGGCCAACCCTAGAAATAGCAGACAGCACAGGGGCAGTAGCAACTCCTTCAGCTTCAGGCCAACCCAAGGACTAGCAGACAGTACAGGGGCAGTAACAACTCCTTTAGCTTGCGCTGCAGGCCAACCCCATAAATAGCAGTCTGCACAAGGGCAGTACAAAACTCCTTCCGCTTCAGGCCAACCCCATAAATAGCAGTCTGCACAAGGGCAGTACAAAACTCCTTCAGCTTCTCTGGTTTCTGTCCTTGGCAGGACACCCAACTCATAGTGCAACAATAAAACACATTTCAAAAAGAAATGACACTTAAAACAAACTCATACATAATAATCCCCATCATGTGACTATCTAAAATGCAGAGATTGTAGTGCAACCAGTTGTCGCTGTGGTACTGCGCAAACGCAAGTCCTATCCCACCGCTGATCACCAATGTTAGAAATGGGATTTCTGGTTGGCTAAGGCTTGCGCCAAAGCCAAGTAGAAACCACCACTCTAGTCAGGGCAAGGGAGTTACACACCCAAGATAACCCCTGCTCACCCCCTTGGTAGCTTGGAACGAACAGTCAGGCCTATCCCGGAGGCAATGTGTAAAGCGTTTGCGCAACACACTCACACAGCAGCAACACACTAGGCACACCACAAAAGGGAACTCCACATAAGGGTATATCAAAAATAGCCTTTGTATTCTCATAATACATTAGAATAGTATTCACATAATACACATGGTGCCAACTGGCACTGGGCAATATCTACAAGTGATTATTTACACATGACAGGGCCACGTGGGCCACTGTCAGAAAATTCACT
Organism: Calotriton arnoldi; assembly: GCA_963921515.1. Taxonomy (NCBI): domain Eukaryota; kingdom Metazoa; phylum Chordata; class Amphibia; order Caudata; family Salamandridae; genus Calotriton; species Calotriton arnoldi. Next base: position 517,485 of record CAWUFW010004008.1, on the reverse strand, counting down.
TAGTGAACATATCATAAATGTAGGACATATCATAAACGTACAACCAGTAATCACTGGTAACCACTGTACTTAGCATCAGCCTGTAACATAAACCACATTATGCACAGTATCACATAGGCGCCAAATCTATTGTACGCCAACCTCATCAGTCTAAACTCTTAGACCCTAACCTCCTAAGTATAAATCACATTAGGGGCATAACTCACAGTAGAGAATACCTCACAACCTAAACGCATTAGGGAATAATAACCTTACAAGCATAAACACATTATGCAAAACCTCATAATCATGAAAGTACATTAGAGGTATAAACAGGGTGCGTAAAGCATAGTAAATGCATCACATTTCCTAGCACCACATATTAGGACACAAATCACATTAGCACATAACCTCACAGTAGAAACCATAGCAGAGGCATAAATCACATTAGGGCCTGGCGCCCTACAAACCTAACAGTCCCCCTGGCCATCTGGCCATCTCAGAAAGGGGGCTCAAATGCCCTATGTCCCAAGAGTCAGGGCTGCTGCCTATGCAGCGAAAGTCAAGGGTGCGCCACTGCGCAAACCTAAACGTAGCAGCTGCCCACTACTTGCTGGGCAGCTGGGAAAGTGTGGGGCAAAGGAGTGCATCTCACTCCTGAATTCAAAACATGTCCCCTAAAAGAAAGACCTAAACGGTGCAGCTGCCCACTACTTGCTGGGCAGCTGTAAACATTCAAATGAGGCATGGGCTCTCAATTGCCCTTTAAACAGATATGCCCAACGTTGGAGCCACACGGGGCTCTGAGGCAAATGGTGCGAAGCGTTGGAGCCACCTAGGCTCTGTGAAGAAACTATGCCACAACTGGGGCAACCATGGGCCCCTCTGGCCCTGGAAACAAATATGCCCCCTTGGAGCGCACTGGCACTGTAACCCCAACATGCCCATGTTGCAGCGGCCCGCAACTGCGGCGCCGCTGTGGAAATCAGCCTAACACTGGGGCGGGCACCTGACTATGTGCCCCAACACCCCCAGAACATTGCACGCTTCAGCCCCACTCACCGGGCTGTTGTGTTGCGCTGCTCCGGTCTCCTCTTCTGGCGCGGGGCTTCCCTCACTCGCGGGAGCCCCGCCGATCAGCCGGCTTTGCTGGGACCGGCCGCACTTCTCTCCTTCACCCGGGCCCCTCCTGGGACCCGGGACTCTGCACGGCTTCACCCGGGCCCCCTCATGGGACCCGGGACTTCTCTATGGAGCCTGCGAGGCTCCGGGACTTCTCTTCTTCGCCCGGTCCCCCTTCTGGGACCGGGGCTTCCTGTGGAGCCTGCGTGGCTCCTGGCACTGCCTCTCGGAGGCGGGGTGGGCTTCCGTCCTCCTTCCGGCGATTCCGTGGGCGCGGTGCTTCCCTCGCAGGAAGCGGAAGTCCCGCCCTACGTCAGGCAGCTTCGCCTGACTTCCGGTTTGCCGCACGATTGCGGCGGCCGGCAGCTCTCTTCTTTTGGCCGCAATGCGGGGTGGGCACCCGCTGAATTAATAGAACATAAAGCGGGGTGGGCACCCGCTCAAAAAGGCGCCAAAAAGCGGGGTAGGCTCCCGCCGTCAGAAATAAGCATAAAGCGGGGTGGGCTCCCGCTCGGCATCGCAATGCGGGGTGGGCTCCCGCCGAATAAGGCACAAACTGCAGGGGAATCCCTACACTGGGGATTCCCTCCCTCTCCTCCTGCAGCACAGCGCTGCAAACGCCAGCTCCTCTCTCCTGGCAAAATCAAAATAAAGCGCTCACAGGGCGCTGAATACAGCTAAAATGTCCTGAAGGTCCTGGAGGATAATAAGGAAGCAGGCAAAGTCCAAGGAAGGGGTTCAGGGGCAGAGCTGGGCCCAGGGGCCAGCACACAGGGCCCTCCAGCAGGGAGGCAGCCCCCATGGCAATCCCTCCTGGGCCCCAGCAGCAGCAAGCCCCCCCCCTCCAGTCAGGATCAGGAACTGAACAATTTCATGGGGTCACAGCCCTTTCTTTTATACACACATTTCCTTTGTGCAAAGGTGCAGGGTTTGGGGGAACCAGATACAACTGGTTATGGGGAGCTGTTGAGCACTTTGTTTTGCTCAGCTCCTCTCTCCCTTTCACAGGACAGGCCAGGGACATCAGACGCACCACAGGAGGTGGAGCCAGCATTGTGGAGGGAAGGCACAGTCCTATTCAGGTCCCAGGTGCAACTCCTCCCTCCCATCTACATGCAGATCTCACTATTCAGCCCTGCGCTGACTCACCCTGCCCCTCCTGGAGCCACACACACCTCCCAGCCCCTGTCACTCACAAGCCAGACATGCAATTCACATCAGGCAGGCAGACACAGAGCACACAGAAATGCCAACTTCTAGAAGTGGCATTTCTCTACCAGTCACCATAAATCTGCGCACACCATTGTGCAGCATTTATTCTCACGAATTCAGACATACTAGACTTGACCACACTGCTCCTCACATAACAGGAATTACCACTGACACACTCATCCTCAATGCATTCCTATGGGAGGGCAGGCCAGTCTCACCACACACGCGCACAGCGCGCACGCACTTTACACTGGACCACAGTGCTAAAGTGCCCAGAGACTTAAAACTACTAACACCAAGTTACATATAAGGCAAAAAGTTCAGGGGTGAACTTGCCAAAAAGGGCCAAGTCCAACACTGCCCGTGTCTGAAGTCATTTGGAAGTTGTCAAATATGTCTAACAATGCCTTCACAATACCAAAGCAGGGGTGGAAACATGATTGATGCATATCTAGCACGTTAGTTTTGTCAACTTGCCTTTGGATTTGCTGGTTTACCGGTTTCTTCACAAGTTGTCTGGTTCTCAGGAGGTCTTCTACCTGTAAGTATTACCCTGTGTTGCTTACATAACTGGAGAACATGACTTTTGAGAAGTATACAAGACATTTAGCAGGAAAAATAGTTTCTCCGCTTCTGCAGAATATATAGGAACCCAACTGAAGCAGTGAATGAAGGCCCGGGCACTGCCAAAAGATGCCAGGGGACAACACATTTGGTTGTACACTTGTGTAAAATAACATAACGTGTATTTGTAAAGTGCACGTTCACCCAAGGGCATCATGGCACTAAAAACAGATGTTTATTTTTACCCAACTCAATGGTACTTATTTTACCAACCTCAGAAGGATGAAAGGCTGAGTGTACCCACTGGGATCTGAACCTGTGATCATGAGGTTGAACACAGGCCCCTATAGCGGAAGCATTAATCCACTAAGCCACCAGACCCAGTATCACATTAGCGGGGAAAGCTTTTACTTTAGTTGGTATTATACAATGGAAGTGTACAGTAACAGAACGAAACTCCTTGCATTGGAATTTATAATATCACATATTTTATGCTTCACTTTTTTTTGAAGACTTTGTTGATCATTTTTATATGAAAACAGCATTCAAAATCATGATGCCCCTGTGTATGAGGATACAGAACCAGCAATGTTGAAGACAATACCATTCAGGTATGTAAGTCGGTTTACAAAGGAGTCCAGAAAAAAGAAAAAACATTCCGACAGGAGCACTGATGAGTGAGGGGGCTGTCCAGAGTTGCCCAGGACCCACAAGAAGGCCAGAAATGAATTCAGGAGTTATATAAAGCAGGGAGGCATGATGATAACAAATCGATCTGAGATGACAATGTCCAACATTCGCAGATAGTCTTGCAATGGTTGCCTTATATCTTTAGGTCTCGAGGTGATTGGTTGTAAGGTGGCATAATTTCCATTGGTTTTATCAAAGTAAATCATACTGATCCAGCGCAACCCCTAATTCATGAACCAGGGATCAGGGAAAATCTCAACACACATAATTTGCTTTACCAAACAACGGGGCCCATCACACATTACCCATAAATGATCCCTGAAGACAGGCGCTGGATTTGGGGGGTTTAATTTGTCAGTTTTAGTAAGTACTATGCTTCATATTAATAACATTTGTATATAATTCTAACTATTCGTAATCTCAACTTCTTCTTTTGGTCGATGGACCATTAGTTGAGGAGTTGATGGTGACTATGATTAACTAAACAGTTTAATATTTAACTAAATAACCACAGAGTCATTTCTTCAGTTAATGATTTTATCTTATTAAATGCTCTTAATTTTAGATTGTCAGTGCACACACAAGATTACATATAAGAGAACAAATTATCAAGCAATGTAATCAAAATGAATCAAAGCATGCATAGGAATGGGGAAGAGAAGGTACAGCATAAATACTTGCAGAAATATATTTGCAAATTAAAGCAATCAAGGAGGGGGAATCAGGAAAACCACTTCCTTGGCCGAGGTTGTGGCAAGAGGTCCTCAGAGATAGGCTCAGAGGACAAAGTTAACAGGACAGATGCAGCTAAGTTTGCCATAAACTAACTACTAAAATTAATCTCCCAATCAATCTACCTTGATCTAGTTCTCCTCGGACGCAGTCTCCTCCCAAGAACTCCCGCAACGTTCTCGTACCTAAAGCGTTCTCTGGCTTTGTGCTGGTCTGCTTTCTCTGTCTTGGATCTGCCACCCCGGCCTGCACTGCTATACCGGACCGCACTGCCTCAGGTTCGTCTGATCTCTCTCCGACCCCTCTCTCTCTGTCTCGTCTCATCTGGTCTCTGCTCTCTGATCTCTTCTATGTTCGTCTGACACACCCCTAATTGGGATATCAATTATACCCATCTGTCTAACGCACTATCTTACAAAGTTGCAGTATCAGTAGAAACTCGGTCTGTGATTGGTTGTCATAAATCATACTAGGGTCGCCTCATCCAGTTCTCCCCACAAATCCATCCTATACCGGTTCTAACAAAGGAAGGATTTAAGACCAATTCATTCGTATACCACTAGCATTCATAATTATACATTTTGTCACATTGTACATTATGATATCCGCTTCACATTCGAATTGCACGTAGTGATGGCTGTTCCCACAGTCGCTGTTGCATCTTGGCACATAAACAATAGGACACAGGTCAACATGGCCTTCACACAGATTACATCATCTGGTACACTCTGCAGTCTGCGAGCAGGCAACCCATCCTGGCGCATGGGCGCTTCATACCGACCATGCCAACCACATGCTAGTTTAAACAAGAGGCCATTTTCATGCAGGCCCAATCCCGTACTAAAGTAAACAAACACAAAAGAACATTAATTCATTAAATAAAACCCATTATGATTACCTCCCACCTTACTAATGCCCTGTGTTAATTAAATCCTAGCGAAAGCTATTAATTTAAAGCAACCTTTTCGTTATTTGTGCACAACATGCAAAATGTGCAATGTGCAACATGGCATAAACATGCATTAGTACGGTTTTTCAAAGCGCAAACAATTAATACGTACTCATGCCAACATGGTTTAGTATATTATGTAAAATGCGTTTGCCCCTCGTGTAAATGTGTGCATTCAGAGTTGATTAGTTCATGCAGTAAATACTTTATTATGGGGTTACTTAATTTCATGAGGATGTATTTTACAAACCTCACTCCATCAATCCCCCCTTTGATGGTTTTACCATCATAAAATCCCAAAACTTACGGTTCTTCAAGTTATACAGTTGTTATTTTGTCTTTTGACCCTTGCTCCTTACATTTTTCATACCATTTTTCTTTAAAATTTTCCATTTCTATCTCATCTATCTCTCTTTCCCTTTCTTTATGTTCCTTACTTAATTTCCTTTCTTTCTTTCCTTTGCGACTTTTCTTCACACAAACATAGGTCATTCGTATCATGAGTATCATAGTAGCTACAAAAACTATTGGTACTATTATTTTTCCTACTAAGGAACTACCTATAGAAGAAAACCAATTGCTTATAGTAGAGAAACTCTTACTTAGTCTCTCCCAGACACCATCAACCTCTAGTTGGGTTACTTCCTTATGCAAATCAGTGATATTCTGGATGTATCCTTCCAAATTCTTACTCTTGTCTGGAATGTAAGTACAACAATGTTGAACTTTCAGCATTCCGCAGACTCCACCCTCTTTTGCCAACAATATATCAAGGGCAAGTCGATTTTGCATAACCATAGATCTCATGGCAATCATTTCAGTGTCAGTCATCAAGAATCCTCCAGCAGTATCCGTTGATAAACGATCAACTACTGTGGACAATTGTCGAATTTTGTATGCATTCAGTGTAACCCCAACTCCAGGTATCAATGCTCCAAATATATCGCCTACAATTTCTGAAAAACTTTCTCTTTTTACACGGTTTAGTCCTTGCCTTATTTCATCGATTCCATTTGTACTTTTGTCTACATGGTAGACTTTTGGAAAGACAATCCCAAGATAACAAGTTCCATACCAGTGATCTGGCAGTCGATAATAGGCTTTCCTCCCATAGACATAATATATGCCTGGCAAGACAGGGTCAGTTCCTCCCTTTAATCCCCAACCCCCAATAATTTTATAGGTATCTTCACATTCACTGGAACCGATGAAATAATGTTTGTAATTAGTCTTCTCCCTACGTAAGCATAATTTTCCCTTCTGCGACCAATCCAAAGCCATTGCAGCATAAGTCTCAGCTTTGTCATAGTTGCCTTCTCTGAAAACCCAAGGTGGTGTTTTCAATTTCTCTTCAACAGATTTTCTTTGAAACTTAGCCCTTCTTTCTTCTACCATCTCCAAAAAGATTTTCTCTTCCTTTTTCAATCTACATGTTAGGTTGTTTTTATTAGCGTATGCTATATCTAAAGGCTTTATTGTCAGGAAAAAATCTCCCATGACATTTGCATGTGCTATCTTATTCAACTCAGGTATTACTGGGACTTTAGAGAAGATCGTATCTACATTGGAATAATAATAATCTAGTTTTCCTGTTCTATACAATAAACTTGATAAGACACTACAGGTCACACCATAAGTCAAAGGAAGGTGATGATAAGTCACACCTTCTGAAACAGACAATGGTAACTGTATACATACATAACAATCCCTCACATCCATTGTTTCCATGTATTCGTAAAGGAGTTTAGTGAAAACATTGAAGGAAAAATTAGTAACTGATCTATCATGATGCAAACTACTAGCGTCTACCTGTTTCAAGTGAGTAATAGGAATTTTCCTAATGTCAGTGTCTACCCTTGGACCTGTCAAGTTGTTAGGACGAGATGTATCTTCTCTAATCAAATGTAAAGGTATTATAATTGTTAATATTATACAAAATACTATCAGTATACAAAATAAACATAAACAAGCTTTATAACACCTACGCATAAAACTACATCTAGATCTTGTTACTTGTGTATCTGCCATAGTAATGTTAATCCTTATAAAATTCTAAATGGATTTTCTAAATCTATCTCAAAAATGTTCTACGGAAAATAAAAAAATGTAGTGTGATCCCACACTTCAAAAGCTTTCTTCTTTACCCCTTCTTTTATTTTAACTAATCCAATCTCCAGGGCGTCTTCAGAAAATTTTCTTCAGTTGTTAACGTGACACCTTAATTTGTTTGCAGTCTCTTAAGGTGGATTTAAATCACTCTTTTCTTCTTGCTCGCTGTCAGTGCTGTTTCTTTCTTTGTTTAAATCTTCTTCTTCAATCTCTTCCAACACTATGTAAATCCAGTCAGGTGACTTGAACTTTTTGTTTGGTTTTCTCACTCTCTTTGGTCGCAGCACTGATTCGTCATCCGACTCTCCTTTCTCTATTTCACCTGAAACTTCCTTTATCTGTTCTAGCCTGCTCTCGGGTCTTCCTTTTACCACCCTGTATTTCAGTCTTTTAACTCCACTTGGCCAATGATCATCTGTTTTTGCCCTTTTTGGTTGTACTTCTTCTTCTTCCTTGTTCAATTCAAACCTTCGTTTCTTTGCACCTACTTTAAGTTTGCTTTCTTCTTCTTTTTCTTCTTCTGTATTTCTTTCACTTATTTCTTCTCCATCCTTTTCCTCTTTATCGAGGAGTTGTCTTTCTTCTCGTTCAACAGCAGTTTCTTCAGTCCCAGTAGCTGGTATCCACTTTACTTGACTTGTGCTAAGCAACTCCTCATCAAGCCGCTCTTCAGAGTCTTTCAGTTTATGTTCACCAGTTTCAGAGTCTATTGCTCCAGCATCACCAATTTCTTTTACTTCAGCCTCTGATTCAGACTTGAGATCTCCAGATGCCGCTCTACTCGTGGTTCAAGTAAATTTGGGACTCGCTGAGTGTGGCTGGCATGGATCCAATTTGGTAGGCCAGCACACTTTACTGCTGTAGTCGTCACCAATATGACCTGATAGGGTCCTTCCCAGCGGGGCTCTAGGCAAGTTTTTCTTCCATGCCTTTTCACGTGAACCCACTCACCAGGGCTCAGATCATGCGCTTGAGTCTGCTGTGTTGTGGTCGCGTCAGCTACAACCTGATGAAACACAGAACGTACTACATCAGCCAATCCTTTGCAATAGTCAAGGATGAGATCATCAGATATATTTATTAATTTGTTGGCAGGTACAAATGCTTGTCTCATTGCTCTTCCCATCAAGATCTCATGTGGACTCTGTCCTGTCTTTTTGTCAGGAATGCTTCTGAGACTCATCAAAACTAGGGGTAAAGCATCAGGCCATTTCAGTGCTGTGGATCTACACACTTTCCCTAACCTGCTCTTGATTGTGCCAATTATCTGCTCTACTATTCCACAAGCCTCTGGACGATAAGCACAATGAAGTTTTGGTTGAATGCTCAATGCCTCACAAATCAGTTTGATTGTTTCACTAGTGAAGTGTGTTCCTCTATCTGTTTCCATAGTGACCGGAAAACCATATCTAGGAATGTATTCCCTCAACAAATGTTTTGCCACCGTCAGGCTGTCATTCCTCCTTGTGGGATAAGCTTCTACCCATCAGGAAAACAAACACACAATTACTAACACATATTTGAGCTTGTTACATGGAGGCAACTCAATAAAATCGAGTTGTAGTCTGGTAAAAAGACCTCCTGCCCTCCCTATTGTTCCCAGACTAACTATTGTCTTTCTTCCTGGGTTTTGCTGTTGGCACGTCAAGTATCTCTGACAAAGACTCTCTGCAATAGTCCTGAACTTAGTATTAAACCACGTTTGTTTAAATGATCTGACCATGGCGTCTCGGCCAATGTGTGTCATTCCATGGTACATCCTTGCCATATGAGAAAGTAAACTATCTGGCATGACTGATCTTCCATCAATGTATACCCATACATCATCATCTTCTCGTCTCCTACATCCTGCCTTTTCCCTTTCCTGTCTCTCTTCATCACCTGCCTCTTCCTGCAATTGTCTCACTTCATCCCATGTTTCAATGGTGTTAGTAAACATAAGTTGACAAACCGTATGTTCTTTTGCTTTTCCCCAATTTATGGAAGTCTCATTCTTTGCACAATACTGTGCTACTTGGTCAGCAAATCTGTTGCCTTGAGTCACATAATCATCTCCTGACTTATGAGCGGCACATTTGACCACTGCAATTCGTTTTGGCAATTGTAATGCTTCCAGAAATTCCTTTACAAATTGACTATTCCTGATAGGGGACCCCGAAGAGGTCAGAAATCCCCTCTGCATCCATAATTCTCCAAAATCATGCACAATGCCAAAGCCATATTGACTATCAGTAATTATAGTCACTTTCTGACTTTTCCCAATTTACAGGCTTGAATTAGAGCTATCAATTCAGTAACTTGTGCAGATTTTACCCCTTTTAGACAGGATGCTTCCAGGATTTCCGCTACAGTACAGACAGCATAAGCAGAACTCAACACACCTGTTCCAGTTCGCAAACAAGAACCATCAACAAACATCACACAATCAGATTCCTCAAGAGGAACATCTTTAATATCAGGAAGGGGCTTGGTACAAAATTCAGTCACATCCAAACAATCATGTTCAGCTTCATCCTTTACTTCTTCCTCCCAAACATCTGGCAATAGAGTAGAAGGATTCACATTTGTACATCTCACTATTGTCACATTTTCTGCTCCCAGAATCACTCTCTCATACCTAGTCAGCCGACTATAGGTGAGGTGCTGAGTCCGTGTTCTCGTTAAAAGGATCTCAACTGAATCTGGCACATACACTCTCACAGGATGATCCATTATGATCCCTTCACTCTGTTCCAGACTCACACAAGTAGCAGCTACTGCTTTCAAACATTCAGGTAATGCGGCAGCCACTGAATCTAAAGTAGCTGAAAAATATGCCACAGGTCGCCTTGACATTCCATGCCTTTTAGTTAGAACTGCAAGTGCACACCCATCTCTTTCACTTTAATACAATGCAAAATCCTTTGAATAATCAGGCATTCCCAATGCCGGAGCCTTACACAGACTGTCTTTCAGTTTAACAAAAGCATCCATACTTTCTTCATCTAATTTAACTGGGTCTTTCACATCATTCCTCGTCAACCTCTGTAGAGGTTTTGCCATCAGTGAAAATCCACTGATCCACTGTCTGCAATATCCAACCACTCCCAAAAACATTCGCACTTCCCTTTGTGTCGTTGGCGGTTTCATGTCCTTAATCACTCGAATACGCTCTGATGTTACCTTTCTGACTCGCTTCTCAATCTTGTGACCTAAGTATTGAACTTCTCGTTGGCAAAATTGTAACTTCGCATGGGACACTTTATGTCCACTTTCTGCCAAATGGTTCAGTAAAGCAACTGTGTCTGCAACACAGGCTTCTCGAGTCTTTGATGCCACCAGTAGGTCATCAATGTACTGAACCAAAACAGACTCTTCAGACATTCTCAAATCTTCCAGACACTTTTTCAATATCTGATTAAAAATTGAAGGACTCTCAGTATCTCCTCCGTGGAACCCTGTATCCGCACTGTATCTTTGAGCATTTACATTATGTGGTAACGGTGGTTGTGGGACCTGATATTGGGTAGTAACTACCTGCTGCTGCGGTGTCTGTTGCACAACTACCTCACTCTGCACTTGTGGGGTTAAAATTTGATTTCCTCCATTAGTCCTCTGCACTGATCTACACTCATTCTTCCAGTGTCCATACTTTCCGCACCCATGACAAGGAAATTTCTTTTTCGCCTCTTCTCTGCTCATTTGTCCTCTACCTCCACTGGGTTTTTGAGCATTCTGACTAACTCCTCCCATTTGGTTTATAGCCTGAGAATTCAACTGAGTTTCTTGCTGCTCTGCTACCTTTACTTGTGCCCACATCATCTTCCCTTTAATTTGCGATGGCGGGACTCAATGTCATCGCTACAATATTTCGCATACCTCAAAATCTCATCGATCGTTTTGGCCTGCCAACACAACATATGCTGCTGTATCATCTGACTAATCTCAGGTCTTAATCCATACACAAACCTATACACAAAATGACCCATATCTTTTTCACCAATATTCTCAAAACCATTATACTGCTTTAAAACTTGTAATAACCTCTCATAATATGCATGCACAGATTCTTTCGGCTCTTGGGCTGTTCTATCAATTTTACCCCAATCAGTTTCCTTAGGGGAAATTTTGCTTTTCAAGAAAGTAATCACTTGATGATACTTTTTCATCACCTCATCAGAAGGTGCTCCTGTTTTGGCATCCCTAGGATATTAATCTTTTGGCCAATCAACTGTAATCCTACATTCAGTCCATAAATCTGCAGGGACAACAATTTCAAATAATCCCTCTAAATCCATTAACAATACTTTCGATACTTTCACGAACCTCTCAACTTGTTTATACCATTCCATGGGTTTTTCTCTCAACCTGGGAAACTCATTGGTGAAAGACAATATATCCTGTCTAGACCACGGAACATGCACATAACCTCCTCCTGGATCTTCTCTCATGGGACATTCCAGAGCTACATTTTCTACTTCTCTTACTGGACGCAAATGTATTTCTTTAGCAGCCAATTCTTCTTTCTTCCTCATCCATCTACCCTTCCATCTTTCCACGTCTCCCCATTTTCTCAAAACAACCATTAACTCTTTTATCTGCAATCGTCTACCAGACGTATTCATATTTTCTATATCCTTTTCAGTAAAATCCACTCTATATGTCTTCTGCAACACCTTTGATCTTCCTATATCTATTCCCAACTCCTCTGCAGCTTCCACTAACCTTTCATGTAGATTTTTCGCTTTCCAAGTAATACTCTTACACAGATACATCAATTCATCATCTTGATAAGTCTTTAGCCTGTCTGGACTTATGGTCCCAATGATCATTTCTTCCAGATCTACTCTCAACTTACATACATCTATAGGCTGTGGCTGTGTTTTTCTCCTTTGTAACCCTTTCACCAAATCATCTAATTCTTCAGTGGTTGGACCTATTGAAACTTCACTTCTGGGGATCTCATCCAACTCTATTCTTTTGGGATGTAACTGCATTATTTCCCTAGGTGTTTCAATTATTGTTAAATTAGTCGCAGGTGTTGACCTAGTAACTGTAGTGGGCTGTTCACTTTGGACACTTACAGCGTTCATTCTACTACTAGCTGATGTTATAGCAGAATTTAATGGGACAGTTAAGGAAGGTTCATGGATAAGTCTATTTTAGAATACAGGTATTGCTGGACCTATATTTACTGGCACAGTTATTGCATCTATTTTCATATTCATCTGATTCAATTTTTCAACTTATTCTTTGGTTTGTATGGCAAATTCTACTTCTCCTTCCTGCTCTACATCGCTTACAGTTGGAACTGGTGTCGTTTGAGGTGTCATTGGGGTTTCCATTGATGGTGCATTTGGTGTCACCATCGCTGAATTCTCCTGATAACGTGGTGGTCGTTTAACTAATATATCATCCAGCAGCTCATCATCAGATTCATTCGGGTTATACCCATAACCAAATTGCTCTAAATGTCTCTTTTTCTCCTTACATTTGTTTCCTGCAGTCTCTCCTACCATTAAAACTGGATACAATCCTTCAATTATCTCTCCATTTCTCCATCTCTTCATTCTATCTTCATGTCTTTCATCATGAAATCTTCCAAACATGAATCTATGAACTCTACCACCTCTGTGTCTTTCTCTTTCATACATTTCATCTTCCGATTCTACTAGTGCTTCAAACTGTGTAGGTCTAGGTCTGGGGTCTGATGCCATCATCTTTTCTCTCAAATTACGCAATACTGCCATATTAAAAGAACCATGCTCTGGAAAAGCTAGTATACCATCATTCTTTGTATATCCTACCCAATTTTCTAGCCAAATACATGTGTGATAACCATATTTTAACATCATATGAGATGCTGGTGTCTTTGGTGGAGGGATAGGAACTCCTTCTCTCGTTATTACTGGTTTGTCCTTTTTAAAGAATCTTTTAATTTTGCCAATCAAAGTCAATTTCTCCTGTTTCGGTTGTTCAAAATAAATTTTTGTTTCTTGTGAACGGCTTTACTTGATGCAAATCTTTGTCAACACAATCCACTATAATTCACCAATCGAACTCCTTTGCTTCCCTAAACACCTGACCAATGTCAGCGCGACACATTCTAACTCTTCCAATCGGAGCCTTCTACGTCTCCGCTATCCTGTCCAATACCAGCGCGGCTCACACCAACCAGCCAATCTGAGCTCACTCTGTCTTTACAGTCTGACCAATACCAGCACGGCTTTCTGTGACGTCAGCCTCTCCTCCTGCTGCTGACCCTCACTTTACAAAAATTATCGGCACTTTTCGAAGTCCTTTTTCTTTACAATAACTTATTAGTCACAACATAAAACAATACCACACTGTCTGTTTACTAAATAAAGAGATAGTTTTTCACTCTCAAGAACATTCCTTTCAATACGGGCAAGTATAACAATTCCGCTATCCTTCCCTTCACCCAAGCTAGGAGAGGACCTGTTACTTCTTTAGGGATAAGGCCAAAATTTCACAAGAGGACCCTTTATTAAAAAGGAGGTCTCGCTACTCTTCCGGGGATAAGGCCAAAGTTTCACAGGTGGACCCTTCGCTATCTCACTCTTCTTTTACATACACGCTAAATAGTCCCTAGAATAACACATAAGTGTTATCACTAATTTTAACAGACAATGCACCTATTCCCGTGTGATTTCACTTCTCACACTTTACTTCTGCCTTATTTCAGGCTAACTTTTACTTTGCCGGCTTCCCAGATACCCTTCTGTACCTGTGTTCCAAAGACTACATAAAAACACAATACTAACTCACTTTACATAGAATGTTAAACATCTAATCAATAATCAATAAATCACCAAACTAATCAATAATAACCATCATTCTGCTACCAGAAAAACTGATCCAGCGCAACCCCTAATTCATGAACCAGGGATCAGGGAAAATCTCAACACACATAAATTGCTTTACCAAACAACGGGGCCCATCACACATTACCCATAAATGATCCCTGAAGACAGGCACTGGATTTGGGGGTTTAATTTGTCAGTTTTAGTAAGTACTATGCTTCATATTAATAACATTTGTATATAATTATAACTATTCGTAATCTCAACTTCTTCTTCTTTTGGTCGATGGACCATTAGTTGAAGAGTTGATGGTGACTATGATTAACTAAACAGTTTAATATTTAACTAAATAACCACAGAGTCATTTCTTCAGTTAATGATTTTATCTTATTAAATGCTCTTAATTTTAGATTGTCAGTGCACACACAAGATTACATATAAGAGAACAAATTATCAAGCAATGTAATCAAAATGAATCATTTGCATCGAATCAAAACGTGCATAGGAATGGGGACGAGAAGGTACAGCATAAATACTTGCAGAAATATATTTGCAAATTAAAGCAATCAAGGAGGGTGGTACCCACCAAAGAATCAGGAAAACCACTTCCTTGGCCGAGGTTGTGGCAAGAGGTCCTCAGAGATAGGCTCAGAGGACAAAGTTAACAGGACAGATGCAGCTAAGTTTGCCATAAACTAACTACTAAAATTAATCTCCCAATCAATCTACCTTGATCTAGTTCTCCTCGGACGCAGTCTCCTCCCAAGCACTCCCGCAACGTTCTCGTACCTAAAGCGTTCTCTGGCTTTGTGCTGGTCTGCTTTCTCTGTCTTGGATCTGCCACCCTAGCCTGCACGGCTATACCGGACCGCACTGCCTCGGGTTCGTCTGATCTCTCTCCGACCCCTCTCTCTCTGTCTCGTCTCGTCTGCTCTCTCGTCTCTGCTCTCTTCTCTGTTCGTCTGACACACCCCTAATTGGGATATCAATTATACCCTTCTGTCTAACACACTATCTTACAAAGTTGCAGTATCGATAGAAACTCGGTCTGTGATTGGTTGTCATAAATCATACTAGGGTCGCCTCATCCAGTTCTCCCCACAAATCCATCCTATACCGGTTCTAACAAAGGAAGGATTTAAGACCAATACATTCGTATACCACTAGCATTCATAATTATACATTTTGTCACATTGTACATTATGATATCCGCTTCACATTCGAATTGCAAGTAGTGATGGCTGTTCCCACAGTCACTGTCGCATCTTGGCACATAAACAATAGGACACAGGTCAACATGGCCTTCACACGGATTACATCATCTGGTACACTCTGCAGTCTGCGAGCAGGCAAACCAACCTGGCGCATGCACGCTTCATACCGACCAGGCCAACCACATGCTGGTTTAAACGAGAGGCCATTTTCATGCAGGCCCAATCCCGAACTAAAGTAAACAAATACAAAAGAATATTAGTTCATGAAATAAAACCCATTATGATTACCTCCCACCATACTAATGCCCTGTGTTAATTAAATCCTAGCGAAAGCTATTAATTTAAAGCAACCTTTTCGTTATTTGTGCACAACATGCAAAATGTGCAATGTACAACATAGCATAAACATGCATTAGTACCGTTTTTCAAAGCGCAAACAATTAATACGTACTCATGCCAACATGGTTCAGTATATTATGTAAAATGCGTTTGCCCCTCGTGTAAATGTGTGCTTTCAGAGTTGATTAGTTCATGCAGTCAATACTTTATTATGGGGTTACTTAATTTCATGAGGATGTATTTTACAAACCTCACTCCATCATCATACTCTTTAACCATGCAGAATCAGAGGGTCAGGTTTTGCTGTCTTAGTCCAATGCAATCCCACGTTTTGCAAGCAGCAGCGCAATAGCAGTGAAGTGGCGAACATCTTTAGGAATCAACATATCGCAGGACTGCCAGGAGTGGAGAGGGGATCAGTGCAGTGCCTATCATTGTAAACAGCAGGGAGAAAAACTTTTGTCCAGTATCCACCCACTACAGTGCATGTCCAGGTCAGGTGAGCGAAATCCGCCTCAGCGACACCGCATTTAGGGCATTGGGAAGAACGGGTAGGGTCAAAGCACAATATGTCCCGTGGAGTGACAGAGGCACAGTGTAATACCAGACTTTTTCAGGCTGGGTTTGTCCCAAGTCACGCTCCCAGGCATCTCAGGTCCGCCTATCCAGTTCAGGTTTCAGCGATGCACAAGCATGATATATTCTGGAGACTAGTTACCCCCATCGGAGTCAGTAATGATGAGTGTTATGGGAGAGAAGTTGTCTGGAGAGAGGGGATAGGTGGGCATACAGGAGCGTAGTGTGTTATGTAGATGCCTAAGCACAAAGTGGTCCATGAATGTGGCATCATGGAACCGGGCATCATCTGCATGTGAAAACACATAACCATTAGGAAAAGGCTGCCAATAGTGTGTAAATTGGGTCGTGATAAAGTGCACTGGACGAGTTTCTCCTGTGTAAGGGAGGAACCAAGGATTGTTAGCCAGGGGTATGGCAGGAGAGCAAAGGGGTTCCCCTCCCAGATGGCCGCAAAGCTTCCACCATGCCCAGCTTGTGGTTGAAAGTGTATGACAGATGGATCCATGGGAATGCCCTTCGGTAGCAAGGACAGGAGCACCACCTGTCCAGCCTGGTCTTTCTCAGGCCTTGTGTAGGGAATACGTGCATCTGGGTGATACCAAGGATATGCAAACTGACATTGGGCCGCAATATAGTAAAGTTGCAGCTCTGGGACACCGAACCCTAACCGTTCGTAAGGGAGCACTAGGGTGTCCCATCTAATTCGGGGTCTGCACCCAGCCCATATGAGGTGCAATAGAAGGCTGCGTAGGGTAGGGAAGAACTTGTTAGTTAATGGGATTGGTATGTTGAGGAAAAAATATAGGAAGTGAGGGAGAACGACCATTTTAATGATTGCCACTCGTCCCGCCAGTGAAAGTGAGAGTTTTATCCAATGATCGATCTGCGTGGTCAGCCGGTCGATGGTGCAACCGTAATTGGGGCAAATTATCTGTTCTTTTTCCCTATGGAGAATAATGTCCGGGTATTTGGTGGAGTCCGTGCACCCAGTCAAGTGGTATTCACTTTAAACTGAAATTCTAACAATTAAAAATACATAATGGTATCTGCAGTGCTTGATTTGAGCTGGTATTTGCTGGTGCCCAGGAGTAATTTTTAGTAACCAGCACTTGTTTTTCCCTCATCAGACATTTCCCAAGAGAAAGAAAAACACACACAGTTCAAAGAAAGAGAAAGACAGAAAAAACGTCACCAGAGGAGAAAGCAGGAACCTGCGAGAGTGAGATAAAGCAGCAGAGCGACTGGCAGTGGGTTAGAGAGGCCTGAAGTGGATTCAGGACTATGCAGCCCTGGCCATTAAAGGAACACGCGGGAGCTCGCATAAATGTGCAGTTTCTCATTGTGCAGTGATGTCACATGTTGCGTCACCTTGGTTGTTGCGTTCTTTTCTAATGCCTGTAGAGCGCAAATCTTTCCAAAATTCGAAGTACAGTTATGAACTTTAGATCACTGTTTGGCTTTCTGTTGTAGTCTGTGGTAGAAAGTAGACACTGGTAGCCAAGTAGATTTAACATGTACCTTTAATCTGTAGTCGGTTCAAGTACGTCCAGATGGTTGGTAAGTACAACAGACAGGTAGACCAGGTAACAGGTGAAGTATAAGTAGATTAGCCAGTAGTCAAGCCATTATTTCCAGGTAGTAGGAAACACCTTGTAGTAGCAAACCCCACCAGGAGCAGCCTGCCTGCTGCTCAGCCCCTCTCTCTCTAACTGTCATTCCTCACTCACACAGACACCCAACATTCCGTGCATCACTGCATTCCCAACACTCTACAGTAAACATGCTCACAGGCTGAGCAGCAGGAAGAATAGATGAAACGTAGAACATAGAATAACTATGCAGGGCATAACACATCCCTTTCCTTTTAAAATGAACAACGAAAGAGTAACAATACTGTAATAGTAGAACTATACACAGAAATGTACAAATGCAAGAAATAGTTCAAAACCCAGGGATGAGAAATAAAGTAAACATCACAAGAGGGTCAGAGCTATTCAAAACAGAGAAAATGGATGGTTTACGAACCAAAAATGGAGTAAAAAGACCCATCCTCTCCCAATAAATATAATGAACAAAGTTCTTTGAAAATTGCAGAGGGCAAAAACAAACCCGCAACTGCAAACCCTTCTGAAAGGGAACAAATCAATAGTAAAGATTCCTCATGTAAGGAAACTTACATTTGCTGTGAAAGAGGAGCTAAAAACCAAACTTCCACCCCTCATACGAGGTACTAACACTAGGGACTGTGACCCATAAAGTCCAGTAAGACTTTATACATGAATATGGGATACACCCTGTGTAGGGGAACCGTACCCATAAACCCAAAACCCACCCCGTGTAAGGGTTACATGAAATGCTGATTGGAAAAATCCCCAAAACATACCCCGCGTAGGGGTTACCAAACAAACAACAGTAAATGGGAATCGTACCCATGACTAAAACCAACCCAGTGTAAGGGTTACCTGTTATGTTAATCGGCGGAGACGCGATAAACATACGCCGTGTCAGGGTTACTAAACAAATAACTGTACCTGTAAAACACACTTATGAACTCACCCCTGTGTAGAGGCTGCGTTTAACGCTTAACGAGAAAAGAGCTCAAACTACCCACCCCTGCGTAGGGGTTGCGTGTAACGCTTTATGGGAAAGGGACTCGTTCCCAAACCCATGCCCATCCCTATCATAAGGGATACTGTGTGATGAGCAAATGCCGAAACCCATCCCTCAAAAAGAGATAAACCTGTGATTACCACGCTGAAATTAGATGTCCCACCCATATGTAGGGAAGCGAAGACTGTGGCATATCACTATACGAAATAACGTTCCATAAAACATGCAAGTACTCTAAATGCAATGCATCTTACAACTGTATCACACACCGGTGAGCGATATCTCACCAGGATCATGCTGGATATAGGTTGAGAGAACGTGGATTGAAGGTTCATTTCTACTACCAATACGTCGAATTCCAACTAGCCACTAGATGGCAGCATAACACAGAGCAGAAAATACTGAAAAACAGATCATAACAGTTTTGAACATTTACACGCATTCACTAGAGCAAAAAAAAAAACGAGTCACTGTTCTTTATGTAAATTCACCAACGCTCCGATAAATCTCTCCATCATATCCTGCCAATTTCGAATAAGAAATTACTTCATGTTCAGGTTTCTGAATGTCCATGTGAAGCGGCAACAAGACAAACCAATACTGTCACCGGATGGCAGTCATTTGAACAAAAATAAACTTCCACTCACCACCGGTGTACAAAACAGCATCATCAGTCCTCTGTTAGATAATCAGACTGAACACCGGGATAATGTGAAAACCGCAAGTGCTGCAGGAAAACAAGAAGCAACAGCATGTTCATTCATCTCACGACGTTCTCGTCAGTCTTCATTCTCCAAATAACCCTATTGAAGACGACGCACAAGTGAAAAGAAAAAAAGAAAAAAACGTGGTTGGCAAAATACGTGGTTGGCAAATTGACACTCCAGCAATTCAGGTGGGCGATTGCCAACCCCAAGATGGCGCCACGCTTTCTCACGCCGTGCCGGGTGGCTCACGGCACGCCCTATGTGTACAGCGTCAATAGGAAGGCAGAGAAGACTCCGGAGTACATCACAAGACTCCACAGCTCCGCGTGACACCAGAGACTAGGTAAGGTGCGCGCGCTGTGATTTAAACATGAAAGTGGCAGTTGGAGAGATCAGGTCTCAAAGTAGGCCAAAAATCAAAGTTAAAAGACAAGTCTCACCTGCCCCTTATAACACTGCTGTGAAGCGCCAAGCACAAACTGACACCACTCTGCCAGCCACTGCCAGTGAGATACTCGTACTTGCCAAAAGCTCAGTGGAGACTACAGTTCTCCTTCGTGTGAAGTACACAGCTCACCTTAGTGTGAAATGTCAGCAGCGTAGAGATCGTCCACAGCTGACCGTAGGGATCTCTTCTCCAATTTAGATGCATGTAGCACGTGAACACACTATCTGGGCACCTCCAAAGTTGCGCCCACAACCAGAAGAAGTTAGATTTTGCGCAGATTAGATGCCCATGTAAGAACCTGACAAGAGCTGCATCCAAGCACAGTTTGTACAAATTGAATGTCATTGCTAAGGAACACTCCTCCCTTGATTGCGCAGGTCTTCTGGCAAACACACAGTACAGCATGCTTTTTTTGTTGGGGCTGTCAGTTGTACATGACACTGGTGGGGTTGCTGAATATGTTGTACCAAATTCTTTTGTTGCGATGAATTCTCTTGTTGTGTTGCCTCTTGTATGCTTGTTGTAGCGTTGTTTCATGGTTGACTGTAAGGCTTGTGGCTCCTTCTCACCCTGTGGACTGGTTACAGATGTCATCTTTTGCTTTCTTGTTCAATTGTGGAGAAAATTAAGCACGTGGGAAAGTCTCCAACTCTCGCTCGTCGCCAAAATATGTTGTAGTCTGTGGTAGAAAGTAGACACTGGTAGCCAAGTAGATTTAACATGTACCTTTAATCTGTAGTCGGTTCAAGTACGTCCAGATGGTTGGTAAGTACAACAGACAGGTAGACCAGGTAACAGGTGAAGTATAAGTAGATTAGCCAGTAGTCAAGCCATTATTTCCAGGTAGTAGGAAACACCTTGTAGTAGCAAACCCCACCAGGAGCAGCCTGCCTGCTGCTCAGCCCCTCTCTCTCTAACTGTCATTCCTCACTCACACAGACACCCAACATTCCGTGCATCACTGCATTCCCAACACTCTACAGTAAACATGCTCACAGGCTGAGCAGCAGGAAGAATAGATGAAACGTAGAACATAGAATAACTATGCAGGGCATAACACATTCCTTCCGGGAACATACTATAAATTATTTCTTTTCTGACAATTTTAATCCGAAGAAAAGTCAACGCTTTTTTCAGAAAAGTCAACCTGGGGTATTTTAAGTGGCTCATGCATTTATCCCAATTCTTTCTTGTGTGATGTACGATTTCCTAATAAGACTCGTCCCATGTACACAGAGGTCACTTTTGGAGTATTCTAGACAACCAGAGGATGTGCAGAGGCTTCATAAATCTTTAATTGCTATTTTCAATAATTCCTAGAAAGAGGAGTCCGCTGAAGGTTCACTGTTAAATATACACTTGTCAGCTGCTGGCTTCTGCAATTAATAAGACTAAGCTCCGCAGGTGCATAGTCATAGCAGCTAGGAGGTAAGATTCGTCAGCAAGATTCTTAAAAGAGACTGACAGAAAGGCATATGAGATAGATGCTCTAATATTGTGCAAAGAAGCGGAAATTAAATGAACGCTGCCAGGTGGCAGGATAATCCCATCTCCAGGCATGTTTTACTTTAAAACTATAATCTCGCACATTGAAGAATTTCCTAAATCGATGAAGAGATTGAACTCCTGCCACAGGCGACTCATTAGAGACATCACACCACCCAGCTCTTATTAAGAAAAAAGGCCCCATGGGCACATTGCAACTGCGTATTCTACCCCATTTGGAACCCTTCTAGATGGATGTATGGCGGAATAACGCATTCTGTTGCAACGTATGCCGTTACCACGTGGGCGTTACAACGCGAATGCCATTACCACACGGGCGTTACAACGCAAATGCCATTACCACGCATAACCTTTACCACACATTTTTTTTACAATTTATGCATTTACCACGCATGCCTTTCCAATGAATTTTGCTGTAAAAGCATGAATGTTACAGGCAACTCCATGGTAAAGGTTTTCACTGACGACAGCCTTAAGCCCTGAAACCGGACCCCGGCACAATCCCCCCCACCCCCCAGCCCTTTAAAAAAAAAAAAAACAGCTCTTGCCCTGAGCCCTAAAACCAGACCCCTGGCGCGACCTACCCTGGCCCCCAATCCTTTTAAAAAATACCCGGCCCCTACCCTGAGCCCTGAAACGTGACCCCGGTGCCCCCCCATAGCCCCCAGACCTATAAAAAAACAAGCCCTAAAACCGCACCCATGGCGTGACCTCCCCTGGCCCCCAGGCCTTTTAAAAAATACCCGGCCCCTGCCCTCAGCCCTAAAATCGGACCCTGGCGCAAACCTCTTTCCGCCCCCAGTCCTTAAAAAAATACAACACCTCAGCCTAAAGCACTAAAGCTGTAGCTGCCCCCAACCCCCGCACCAGGCCCAATTTCCCTTACCTCATCACGACGAGGCAGCTCTTCAGGTCTGAGGCGCCTAGCAGGTCATAAAGAGGAAGCGGAAGGGTTACTCCATTTCCTCTAATGATGCTGATTGCCACACATATGCTTTCACCACCCTTACCACACATATGCCCTTACCACCAGTACCACGCATATACCTTTATCATTCATACCTTTACAGTGTAATTCGTTGTAAAGGCATGAGTGGTAAAGGCATATGCGTTATAAAAAAATGCGTTGTAAAGGTAAATGCATTGTAACTCACGCATGGTAAAGGCTATGTGTGGTAACAGTCGCATTGTAATGGCTGTTTCCCCTTCTAGATTGCTAGTTAACAGGTATTATGACCCATGCTAGAGGTGCACACCATAGGTGTGAAAGACGCCCTACTGCCTATATTAACCATGCTGAGAACCCAGCTAGTTCTTCTTGTTCCATAATCCACAAAGTTGCATCTTTATTGGCCAGTCTACACAGCCCATGCTGCGCATCCAAGGTCTCGTATGGCTATCACTATTGGAACATTTCACCAGAAATGCTCCCTCCTGTGGCTGGCCTCCACTTTACCTTGTTAGTGCACTTAGGCAGCGGCATACACACATGTATTGTGACTGACATCAGAGCAATGTTAACCTACATGGACAGCTGTTTGCTGGAACAAAATAAAATGCTGCAGGCTTTAATGGAGTTGTAATGTAAACATCTATAAATAATGAGGGGTAATGGAAGATGGGCACATTTTTGGCCATTCTGTCAGGAGGGCGTGCAACCTGGGATAACTTTTGAGCTCTTGCTACATTATCTGCAGATTGGGGTCAATCTTACCTAGTCTTCACTCATTGGCTTTCCAACTTGCAGGCCTAGTGTGTCTCGACAGAAAGCGCTGGCTGGTGCTGGATTCTAAGGTTATTCTGAGGCTGGGGCATGGCTACCCCTGGGTTTGGCCATGGGAGGCTGATCAGAGGATTGCTTGCCCTGCTCAGAACACATGTGAGATAGGTAGGTTGTACATGGCAGAGTGCTGCAGAGTGAGGCCTTGCAGTAAAAGAGATGAAGGAACTACAGAGAACACAGATGCATGAATCAGCATTTGATCAGTGCAGCCCGATGCTGAACCATGTGACTTGTCACATAGTAGAACAAGAAGTGCAGAGAACAGTAGATGCTGCAAAAAGTACGGTCGAATTTAGATCCTAACTGCGATTGCCGAGGAGAGATGGAGGGGCTCTTAAATCTCGGATGGGTCGAGTGAGTCCTCCATTTCATGGCTGATGCCCTCTAGGCTCCATTCCTCATGTAATGGATATCTCCTGACCCTGCAGACATTGACAAAATAATGCATATTTATTCAAGGTCTGAAAAAGACACTCAGGCCTTGAATACATGTGCATTAGAAAAATTCCTGTTATTTTCCAACCCTAAAATTACAATTACTGGGACTAAGGAGAATAAGAAGCAGGAATTGGTGTTCCTGTGCAAAATCTACATGTTTTCTCCCTGTATTTCACACAAAATCTCTGTGTGAAAAACACAAACTTGGAGTTCCAACTGGCCAAGTAACTCACTGTACACTATCCACCAGAATGTATGGGCCTCTTGTAATCATGGTTCCAGTAGAATGCCTGAACTAAAAGGCAGAGAAAAAGACTGCATGGTCAATCATGCTAAGAAGAAGATCCTGAAAGACCCATGAAAACAAAAGAAAAGACACTGCTTAATAGGCAAAGAGACAAAGAAGAAAAGGAAGTCATTGGGAATAGCTTCCGTATTATAATTCAAAGTAGTGAGTTCAATCTTCTACTTCCTTAATTGAGAGGTCAGAAAGTAGTTAGCAAGCAATAGTATCCTCAAGTGGGAAACCCAAAGAAGAAATACTCTACTTTAACACTTCAGGAAGATAATCTACCAACCAGTATTCACATAGATTTTTCAGATTTTATTTTTTGAATAGAGAACCCCACCTATCCATTCTCAATCTCCAGAGAATACGTCACTCTTGTTTAACCTTTAATTAATTGGGGTGGCAGCTATACCTGTATATATTTATCATCCGATTCATCCTACAATCAGAACTATGGAGAACTTAAACTGATTAAAAGTGAGCTTCACAAATATCATGTAGCCAGTGCATCCAGCAAAGGAATCCTCTAGATCGACCAACAAAACAGTGCCTCCAATGGAAGAGCCATTTAGCCATAAGTAAGTGCTATTAAGCAATAACATGGCAACTCAACCCAATTGCATGTTTGTGATCATATAAAGAAAATGGGAACATATTTGTGTACAATGAGATAATATCCTGAACGTCTAAAGAAAAATGTACCCTACTAGATTTCTCAAAAATACTCTTTATTGGCCAGTATCAATGTCCTTGTAGAGGGGGACTGAATACAGATCTTCTATTTGTCTCTAAGCAGACTAATCTGTAGTGTGAGTTTTTCTCGATTTTCCTTCAGATATCCTTCAAATATCTAAAGGCCCAAAATTAGCTATGGTCATATACTGAAAATCTCCCCCTACTCCCCATTTAATGCTGGGATCCCCATATCCATTTATAACAATAGTAGGTTAGTGACCCAAGCCTCAGGTGATAATCTTCAAAATTTCACCTACACTTTCATTACAAAAAAAGTGTTCTCCCATTTATACCACTAGGCTTTAAAGTCAAGTGACAATAGCATCAAACATCATGTTCCATTTTCTGCATCAAAAGATAGCAACAACTCATTTTAGACTAACTTTTAAATAGAAGTGGTTACCAAATCGTAAGATCAAGTCTGAAACAGACACTTTGACATTCTAAACAGACAACCACAATAAAAAGAAAGGAGAAATCCAAAAGCTTACAAACTTCAACCATAGACAGTAGTCCTTCTGCAGAAGCACTTAACAACTAGCAATAGAGAAAACAATGCTAAAGAAAAACCTATAAAATGTCAATGAGATGTCACACAAGACAGGATAGGAGGCTAACAGTATAACAGACTTGATCATTTCATTTACCAACATAGAGATGAATATCTTGTCCACTAAAATCAATGATTTGCTAACAAAAGTGAGATCAATTTTCTATATCTTGAAGCACGTGAATATTCCTGTCCAGCCTCGAAACTCTAGTCAATATACACATCAAATATCACACAAACCAATCACAGATGAGGTATCAAGGTCAATCTAGACCGCACAGCTGAAACCTATACACAAGAAGGTCCTATTGCCTCCTCAGAATAGAAAATGTTGAAGATCTGCTTAGCTCATACAACTCCCCTGGATCCTACAACATCCAAATAATAGGGAACTCAAGGAGAAAGACAACTATATCCCAAGGAAAAGCAACTCACAAAGACAACCTTATTGAAATAAAGACCTTGCGCTATAAAATGAAACTATTCAAATCTGTTTTACACAATTGTAGGTCAGCAGGCAAACTCTGAATCAAAACTGCAGACAGAATTAAGACTCATAATCTCAAACTCCTCTGTTTCTAGTTAAGATCTGGTGAACTGAATAGTCTTATCCAGTGATGGTCTTACTTATCCCACTGGGTTTCTCTATCATCTAACCAGACTCAGGGGCATATTTATGAGCCCCTTGCACCGCCTCAACGTGCAGCGAGGAGAAATAACTTTATTTCTTCATGTGTTTTCCTCTTTCTCTGTATGCTGCATTCTGCAGAACACACAGAAAGAGGAAAAAGCCCCCCAGGATTGTTTTTGTGCAGGATGCTGCCCCTTCCTGCACGAAAACAATTTTGCTGACAACACAGGTACCCTTGCACCATGGTGCAAGGGTGTCTGCATTGGTGCTAGGCTGCCGAAACAGCACCAGCACTGGGAGAAAGGACACTAATGCACCATATTAGATATATATATGGTGCATTCCCTCCCTTTCACTTTGATGTAGGGCAGCACAGTAAGGTGACTTGCTGCGCTGCCCTTAGCCAAATCCACATAAATGAGGCCGTAAATATATAGAAATGGTGATAGGTTAGCAGTAATTTATATAGACAACATTATGCAAGAACACGAAAAAACAAACAATTCCCCTCATTCCAAAGCTTACCAGTAGAAATAAAGAATAAGTAATTTAACACTATCAAAATTCAATTCAAATGTCACCTACCTGGGAAAAACGCAACCTATGTTAATCGACTCATTGCGTTCATAAGCAATAAATTGTTCTCCCCAAAGAACAGCATACTCTTAGATTAGTTGAACTTGCACTTGGGGATAACAATGATACAGCAGTCCCACACTTATCCTAAGTGTTAAAGAACATGACCGACTACCACTATGCCATACTAAACACATACTACATACATGAAATGCTTCATGCTAGACTTCATCATAACAGAAGGTGGAATATTAAAGACAGAACTTCCCATGCCATGTCATTTCCAAATCCCTCTCACCCTTTCCTCATTCAATATCACTATATGGGAGGACAACCTTGAAGACCCAAACAATGGGTTACAATCTCAAAAATATCAAACATGACAGCATTGAGCACTCAGTCTTTGCCACACTACAATTTCCACAGATCAAGATGTCAGCATAATCACTACACAATACGCTGATACCAAGGCAAACCTCATTGACACTCTTGCAACCCAAAACGACACTGAACGATAAACAATCTGCCCAATGGTTCTAGAAGGAATTCAGTGAAAAATGAACATTCTAAGAATGTCAGCACAAATCGGAACAAAACCAAACAATCAGAAAAAAAACATCAACCATTGCAAAAACACATAAGGATGCTTACAAGATAGTAAAAGAACACACTGTACCCACTCATATGTTGATTGTCAGCAAGTTCATGGAGAGATGCAAACAACTTTCAAACTAAGAACTGAGAACTATCACAAATGGAAATCCTACAGACCATTGCCAAAATTTAGCTGTTGTAACTTCTCAGAATCCATTCATTGAAAAATCTTAAAGGACATCCGTCAATCCATAACACCATAATGGACCAACCTGATCAATGTATCTCTAAGTCAAGGAGAAGTCCCTGACTACCTCAAAATTGAACATGGAACTCTTGTGCTTAAGAAAACATGAATAGACACCGAGGAGATTAACAACTTTCACCCAATCTTGAACCTATGATTTCTTGCACTGATATTAGGAACTTGAATAGCTAAGCAGATCAAACAGCTCATCACTGACAACAAATGTCTGGATCAATGTTTATCTGCCTCTAGAGAAGGATACAGCCTGGAATCAGACACACTAAAAACTGTTCAAAGATGCAGCAAAGATACTTGATTCTGGGGATTCTTGCTTCCTCAATTTCTCAACCATTCCACTGTATTTGACACAGTAAGCCATCAGACATTACTAAATATCCTGAAAGAAAGAATGGTCATAGAAGACACACTATTCATTTGGTTCATGTTTTGTCTTTAAAATATAGGTGAAATAATAAAAATAGCTGTTTACCTTTCCAACTCATTAATGTGCCTCACATTGTTCTATACTACCGCTGATTCAATACAACTTGTACTAGCCCCTAGCCTCACTACTTAAAAATAAAAAAAATCATGTTACTTCTTTGCTTATGATTCTCAGCTGTACATGAAGATCTCCCCGTCAAATCACATCACAGCTCTAGCTGTTTTATTCAAAGAAGTGCCCGCTTGCATGAAATATCACCTCCTCAAACTAAACGGCTCAAAATGGAATTTGCACAACACTGTAACATTCTGGTACGGCAATAGCTCTACAATTTGCACATTCTTGACCTCAATCTGGAAACTGTACATTTTGCTAAATCACTGGGTTTTGTACACCTCAAGCAACAATCACAAATAAATAAACTAGCTAATTGAGCACAATATCAACTGAAACTAATAAAAGGATTTAAACACCTCATCCTAGAAGAAGACTTCAAACATGTAACTCAGACTTTAGAGCTTTCAAGACTGAATAGCTGTTATTCCCTGCTTTGTGAAATTCAAAAAATCCTTAAAGCTCCTCTTAATGCAATACCACATGCAGCAACCTGACTCGGTCAGTCAATAAACTTTATTCAGTCACCAGGCAATAAAAGTACACACAAGATTACATTGCTCAATCAATACAGCAGTAAATACTAAAAGCACAACATAGAGCAATAAATATCCATAAAACATATAACAAAATATGATAAAAGGAAGACACTTCATGATTATGATAACCTCTACTGTTATACAGCATCAAACCTGGTTAAAACCCCATCTAAAACACAGAGGCGACTCTACACAAAGATCAACAAACCTAAAAATCCCAGTTTAAGCGAAGTAGAGGGGATTATACTGACGGGCATCTATTTCTTACTCTCAAGGCAAGATTGATAAAATTTCCTACAGCCTCAAATATCTCCATATTCTTCCGTTTTTGCAAAAGTACAATAGCCTCCTTCTGAGAGTTGGTATGAAAGGAATGGAAGATAGGGGGCAAAAACAGGTTCCTGACATGGGTGTACAAGGTGCAAAATACAATAAAGTGCATTGTGCTTTGTTATGCAATAATATTGCATGTGCACCTCAGCAATAAAGATCCCCAGGCTACATTGCTAGGGAAGGCAACTAGAAAATGCAGTAAGTTAAAACGTAGTCTAGTTAGTCAAGCAGTCAAGTCAAGAATTTTTGTTATGATTTGGGACTCAAAGAGGCCCACATAAATACAAAAAGTCTTAAAAAAGGCAACTCATACAATGTAAAATGTACAGAATTATAAAATACAAGAGGAAGATTATTCAATGTGCAACCATACTCTACTTTAGATATAAGGCCCTGCGGACAGGAAAATTGCAAATGTGCCATTGAATCAGATCAAGCATTATAATACTATTCTTTGACAATGCAGGAAACTATACAAGCTAAATGTTTTAGCAAATAAAAGGAGGAACATGTTTTACAGTACAACACTAATACAGTACTTCTGTTTATGCAATACATTCAGCTTTACAGACTAATACTAGTAAGGTACTTCTATTTATACTATACAAAATCATAAAGGCCTAAAATGCTCTATTCCACAAGTGCAAAGCCGAATACAGTTAGTATAAAAATTACAACATACAAACATATCTAAAAAATATTTAAGAAAAAGTTAAAGAATGTAAACATTTTTCAACAAACTATTTATGATGGAGGTGCAAAGAGGCATTTCCGGGCCTCCGTGACTGATGTTATTTTGTACTTTATAAACAGGGGTCTTAGCAATTGACATCGCAATGAATGTAGGAGAGGGCAAACAAATATCACATGGTTTAAATCTTGAACATAATTCCAGCAAAGATCACAAAGCCTCTCCTCCCCAGGTAATACTTCCCAAGATCCAGTAATAATTTGCAACGGAAGCATATTCAGCCTTAATAACAAAATAGTTCCACACACACCGTGGGGAAGGTTCCATAGAACATACAGTTGTGTTTGTTTACTACTGCTACTCTCCACTACGATTTCATTCTAGGCATGCTGTGCACAAAGTACCATGCCCCTTTTCCATCTTACTTCATAGAATTATTTTTTAATCAGATTTTTCAAGATAAGCTTTGGGAGGGGTACCACCTAACTCTGACCAATTTCAAACATATCCAAAGCTTTCATATAATTTGAGAAGACAAAGCTTCTTTCCTTCAAGCTATAAAAAAAATCATATTTTAATGCAGCCCAGATAGAACCTGAATCACTATTCAGTATGTTATTCCCCCACCTTAAAATAGCTGCCTTGGCAAACACGTTCGTAGAGGGGAGCCCAAATTCAAACCAGAAGGTCAAATGTACAGCTGAAATATTCCATTGACAGATTTGGCAACAAATACGCCCTTCAACCTTCTCGAAAAAGGACCAAGACCGCTCTTCCATTACTTCACAGTCATAGCTCAATGAAGGCCGAATTTGAATCTTATAAACTTCCAAAACATGAGCAAAATGCCTTTACCCACAAAACTTATATAGTGTGCGAATGGCTGAAGCTTGAGCTAATGCCTTACTTCTGCGCTGACTAACATAATCCTTATTTATGCAGTTACTAGAAAAATTCGACCAAGATACAGGTACAAATTCACCACTTCCAACTTATCATTCCCCAGGAACCAGTGCAAAACCTTCCTCACTCTGCACCCCCAGGACCTAAAGACCATAACTTTGCTCTTAGAGATGTCTATTTTAAAAAGTGTTTATCAGCTTAGTTTCCCAGCTCAGAGAGACTAGTCTGTAGACCTATTGGGGTTAAGTCCAGCAGAACAACATCATCAGAGTAGAGCAGGCAACCAACACTCATCAATCCTAATTTAGGTGGGTCCCATTTAGGCTGTCCAACTCTGTGAGGTAAATCATGAGTGTAAAGGGAGAAATTGAGGGGAGCAAGTAAGCACCCCTGCTTCAAACCATTATGCGTTTCTACTTTGCTGGCCAGACTCTGGTTCCCTCCCATCAGTACCTGAGTCCATGTCGAAGAGTGCAGAGCAATGATCAACCTAAGCAGGTGAGCAGGGATCCCCAGTGCAACCAATTTCCTCCACAGCGTCCCACGGTCAACCCTATCGAATGCTGTGGAGAAATCGATGACGGCAGAATATAAAATCTTTCCCTTAACCACAGGATACTTTTCAATCAGTGTTTGGAGGGCCGCAATGCTATCTGAGGGTCCACAGTTCTTACGGAACCCAGCCTGCTCAAGAGGAACTAAATGCCAATCCTGAAGGTGAAGAAGAATACTCTTGGCGAACAATTTCCCAACCGCATCCAATAATGCAATCTTCCTGAAACTAGCAGGAGCGGTTTGAGGACCCTTTTTATATAAAGGTACAACAACACTTCCTTTCCAGGAAGACAGAATGACCCCATGCAGTTAACAATATTAAAAAACCGGACACAGAAAAAGAGCCCATGCAGAGACTTCTTGTTTGATTAGATAAATTGAGAGTTCATCCAGGCCCATCGCCCCAGAGTACCTTGCGCCCTTAATAAAACTCTCTACGTCCTCACAAGAATGCAGGCCATGTACATTCAATAAGGGAGGCTCATCGTTCGACTCAAGCAAAATCCTACAGCTGGAATTAGCGGCATATAACTGCAAGATATATTGAGAACACTCTGCGTCAAATATAGGAATGGCCTCAGCCTTAATTCTGGATTCAAAGTATTTGGCTATTAAAGACCAATATTTACGAAAGTCACCAGAAAGAGCGACTTCTCTTAGCTTAATCCATTTCTGGTCCTCCTCCCTTCTTCTTTCAGGCACCTTCAATCTAGTTCTTAACCGCTTCAACCAATTGATTTCCCTTTGCCTCAATAACGATGGCTGCTTAAATTGTTTCCTTACTAGGGAATTTAAATCGCAGTTTACCTTTTTAACCACCCAAGGGGTAAACACCGAGGGGTTAACACTAGTAATTCTATTTTGACTCCCACATGATCGAAACAGGGACAGCTGCTTTTCCAACCAGGCAATAGGGTTCTCTAGTGAAGCTGCAGAAGGGCCTAAACTCACTACTTTAACAAGAGCGCCAAATTCACCATATTCTTTTTTGACCAAAAGGTATGCCCAGTTGTTTTATTGTAGACAATAGTGTCATTTCTACAATTCCAGGACTTAAGCGTCGTAAGCTCTAAATCAAAAGTCACCAAGAGAATATAATGTGATCACTTAAATCCATCCTCAATACCTCAAATTGAGAACAAACACTGAACATTTGTTAGGATACCACCATATAATCAATTGATCATTGCCCTCAAGAAGAATGAAAAGAGAAAGAGGCTGGAGAATCCTCTGAGAACCTGCCATTTAAAGTAATGAGGTCATTGGATCTCAGACAATCCAGGCAGCATAGACCCCGCCGATGTGATCTAATATTACCAGGTAAAAGAGCTTCTGATATTCTCCATATCTCATCCAACTCTTGGGGATATGTACTAGGAAGTGGTGGAGCGCGGCGTTAGCCTCCTTGGCTTAACGCCGCGCTCCGCCACTTCTGAAACGCAAGGCTGCACCATATTTACAAGAATGTGGTGCAGCCTTGCGTTTCCCCCTGCGATGGCGCTCGGTTTAGCAACTTAGCGCCAACACAGGCACCCTTGCATCATAGTGCAAGGGTGTCTGCGTGCAGGGGAGGATTGTTTATGTGTAGGGAGGTGTCCCTTCCTGCACATAAACAATCCTAAAATGCCATTCTGTCACTTTCATGTGTGCTGCTTCATGCACAGGTAAGATAGGTGTGCCTCCTCTAGTGTGACCTTTTACCATAGGTTTTGCTGCATAAGAACATTCAAAATAATTCTCATATTTAAAATCAGAACCTATCCAGGTTTCCTGTAAACAAATTATCAATGGACAAACCACATTAAAAAATTTAGCTTGAAGTTAGACTGTCCAAAGCTGCCATATTCCAGGAAAGAATTTTACCCAAGGGGCTACCTCTGCAAGATTGGACGTTTTGTGTTTTTTTTAAAGCATTAAATACACCTGCTACCCAACTCCAGGGGGATAACTCATCTCCCTTCCCAGAATCTCTGACCCACTGGTCCTCATATCCCACAATGTTTATCACTCTCCTCCCCATATCTTTACCGATTGAGATTGTAATATCCTTCAGAAACCATCTTGATAAGCTCTTGGTAAATTAGCACTAGAAGGATCATATTGGAGGCATACAACCACAGAAGTAAGGGAGCCCCTTTTTAAAGATCGGAAAAATAGGAAGAGGATTCTAAGTTACAGTTGCATTTGCACTTTGAGTTACATAACATCGTTATTCAAATAAATGATTTGAAAGAGAAAAAAAGGGCATGTTATCAGTTGCCTTAGTGGCCTCGGGATTACCATTGTGTTTCCCAACAAGAGAGGCCCCGAGTCAACCATAATCAACATCCTGAATTCCAATTTCTGGCACCCCATTTTTTGCAATTATATTAGTATGGGAGGCCTGAGATTTCATTTCAATACCCCTGTCTTCTTTCCTTGGACAAAAGCCAAGGGAAGTGAGGTGCTGAACTCCCATTAGTATTGGGGACAATACAGCCAGCACATGATCAGAATTAGTGCCTGATCTATCCAACAAACCCAAGATTGAGGATAGGACCCTCTCCACATTAAATGACTGCACAATTACTTGGGGTCCTGTGGACACAGATAAATCACAGTTCAAAGAGTTCATTGAGTCTGTTAGAAATGGGATTTTTGGTAGGCTAGGGCATGTGCCAAAGCCAGGCAGAAACCACCACTCTAGTCAGAATAAGGGAGTTACACTCCTAAAATAACCCCTGCTCACCCCCTTGGTAGCTTGGCACGAGCAGTCAGGCTTATCTTAGAGGCAGTGTGTAAAGCATTTGCACCTAACCAACAGCAATACAGTGTAAGCACTACCAAAGGACACCACACCAGTTTAGAAAAATATCCAATATCTTTATATACTTAAGACAAGACCAAAAACGATAAAAATCCACAATACAGTACTTAAAAATCTTCGGTTATCAAAATATGCTGGAAAAACAGTTCCTTGATGTCGATAGCTCTGTCTGGGGCTATCACGGCGACGTGAGCAAACAAATCCAAACAGTTCTGGCTGACCGCGGTGTCGCGGGCCAGCTACGGTGTTGGGAAGACCCGCAAACAGTACCTTTTAGAAATGCAGGGCGTCGGCGACCTCTCGTTGAGCTTCCGAAATCCCGGCGTCCGCAGGCGTCGGTTCCGGAGGTTGGTGCAGGAGTCGTCGGGGCCCTCGAAGTCACACGCTTTGCAGATCGAACTCCTTTCTGTTGAAGTCAGGAGCGCTAGCGTCGGCAGGCGTTAGGTGCTGTGGGGCGAAGTGCAGCGGTGCGGCGTGCGGTGCCCTCAGGTCGCGGTGCAAGCAGCGACTGGGTGGCACCATCAGATGGCGTCGTCGGTGAGACCAGGGTCGCGGTGCGAAGTGAATGCGGTGCTCGTCGCGGTGCTGGCAGGTCGCGGTGCAAGCAGCGGCGGCGCTGTTGCTGAAGCGCTGTCGTCGGCTGACGAACTGGAGTCGATGGTGCCGGCGTCCGTAGGCCAAGGCTGCGGTGTGGGATGAGAGCGGTGCGTCGTGTAACTTTATGAGCGGTGCCCTCGAACCACGGTGCAAGCAGCAGCGTTGATTTCGGCGTGGAACGTCGTCGGGGATACCAAGGCGTCGTCGTGAAGCGAGGCGGTGCGGAGTGTGGGGCTCACAGGTCACGGTGCAAGCAGCGGCTCGGTGGCGGCATCAGTAGGCGTTGTCGGTAAGACCAGGGTCGCGGTGCGGCAGTGCCCTCTGCGGTGCCTTCAGGACACAGAGTCGGCAGCGACGTCGTCGGGTTGCTTCTTCTTCTGTTGCAGCACAAAACACACAGTCCCCAGTGCTGAGGGCAGAAGAGCTTGAAGTCTTTGCTGTTCCTGAGACTTCCTGAACAGGGGACAAGCTCTGCCTCAAGCCCCTGGAGAAACTCACAAAAGTAGATTGCAGAAAGTTCAGTCCAGTCCTTTCACTGCCCAAGACAGAAGCAGCCACTGCAGGCCAACACAGCAAAGAACACAGCAATGTGGTAGTTCCTCCTCACAGCTTCTCCAGCTCTTCTTCTTGGCAGTCTTCTTGGTCCAAAAGAGTTCTAGAGTTCAGGGGTCTGGACCCCAATATTTATATCCCAAAATCCTTTGATCTCTTAGGCAGAGAGTGTCTGTGCCCAGCCAGAACCAGTTCTGCCTTCTCTGGTGTGACTTCCTGGCAGGAGGTGGGGACGGCATTGTCAGAGGCAGACCAGGCCCTTTGAGGTGCAAGGAAATCTCCTCCCCTTCCCCAATTGCAGCCCAGGTCTATTCAGCCCTTTCCTGACCCACCAAGACTATCTCGAGCCACTCCTGCTCCCCAGCCTTCTGTCATCCAAAACCTAGACAGGCAATCCACATTCCAGCAGAGGCACACGGGATGACTGAGCAAGAAAATACCTACTTTCTAAAAGTGGTGTTTTCAAACACAGAATGTAAAAATCACCTTCACTAAAAGATGCATCTTTAGATTCTGAGTTCAGGCATACTAAACTTTATTTCCCAACCTAATTCCCCGGGCCAGTTATGTTTATAAGATGTTATAAACAAACTCCCCATTTTGTCCTATGGGGAACAGGTAGCCTTGCAATAGTGAAAAACGAAAGTGGCCGTAATTCACTATCAGGACATGCTACACACAGCAGAGCATGTCCTACCTTTCACATACACTGCACCCTGCCCACAGGGGTACCTTGGGCCTACCTTAGGGGTGCCTGACATGTAAGAAAAGGGAAGGTTAGGGACTGGCAAGTGTGTGCACTGGCCAAGTCGACATGGCAGTTACAAACTGCGCGCAGACTCTGCAATGGCAGGTCTGAGTTACCTTTTCAGGGCTACTCACATGGGTGGCACAATCAGTGCTGCAGGCCCACTAGTAGCATTTGATTTACAGGCCCTGGCACACTCAGTGCACTTTACTAGGGACTAACAAGTAAATCAAATATCCAATCATGCAAACACCAATCCATAACACAATGTACACAGAGAGCATATGCACTTTAGCACTGATTAGCAGTGGTAAAGTGCCCAGAGTCCTAAAACCAACACAAACAGGTCAGGAAAAAATAGGAGGAAGAAGCAAAAAGTTTGGGGATAACCCTGCAAAAGAGCCATTTCCAACACAACCCCCTTCCAGTCTAAAGCCAGGGTAGACCAATCCATACCTCGATGGACTTCCCTGCTTGGGGCGATAGAACATGGAACCTGGCCCGCAACAGCAGGGTTTTCTTCCCGTTCTACGCGTTCCTGAACCTAGTTGGATCCCTCTATCCATACTCTCTGGGCCCACTAAGCTGACCCATGGGGAACCCTTCTCCTCACCTGTGGACCCCATCTGCGCAGCACCTAAACTTACTTTGCTCACAGATGTGTCCCAACAGGCAATCAGTACCCACATGGCCAACACAATGGTGTGGCCCTGTCCACCCCCGGGGAGTGGCTTCTGTCCCTCTCCCAGAGGCACCTCTGTCCACCAGGACAGCCAGCCACAGTGGCCACTGACAATTGTCAGTGATGAGAGCCAGGCCTTATGCCTTTCAGGCCACTCCAACCACTGTGGTGTCAGAGAGTGGGGGGCGGTAGCCCCAGGTGCCTGGCACCCTTTCTCCACTCTCCCCCCTGCCAAGTCAGGTATGGCATCTGACACTGGCCCACCAGCCCAGGGTCTGTACCCTGCGGCTGGACAGGAGACTGGGGTGGGCTCTCCCACAGCCTCTCCTTCTCCCTGGGGCTCTGTACCCTCCCACCTGGAGTGGTACCCCCTTCCAGAATTGTCAGGGCACCTGTGGTAGGTGTCCTGCACAATTCGCCCACCAGTTCAGGGGTGGTGTCCTGCAACTGGTACACCAGCCCAGGGACTGTACCCTGGGGCTGAACCAGGGACTGGGGTGGGCTCTCCCATACCCGGTCCTCCCCCCTGGGGCTCTGTACCCTCCCACCTGGAGCGGCACCCCCAGAAGACAAACTGATAGGGGCACTGTTAGCAGTCGCCCCTTCCCCCAGGTCAGGGGGGACACCCTGAACCTGGTATGCCAACCCAGGGTCTGTACCCTCAGGCTGACCAGAGGTCTTGGGCAAGGCTCTCCTCCCCTCACCTCCGCTTCTGGGGCCCTGTACTCTCCTCCCAGGAGAAGCACCCCCAGAACCAAAAACTGTCAGGACGCTGGAACCGGACCTCCTACACAATTCTTCCACCAGTTCAGGGCCTTGACCCAGCAACTGATCCACCACCCTCGGATCTAAACCCTCAGGTTGAACTGGGGTCAGAGGCAAGGACTCCCTCCCTCTGCACCCCCTTCCAGAGTTCTGCACCCTCCCACCTGGAGTGGTACTCCTAGAAGACAAACTGGTCAGGACACTGCTTACAGTCGGCCTTCCCTCCAGGTCAGGCAGGACCTGAACCTGGCCTCCCAACCCAGGGACTAAACCCTGTGGCTGAGCACCTGCCTGGTGCACCATGACTTCCTTGGGAGCACGCATGCCCCCCCTGAGGGTAACATCTGACTCATGTGTGGTGTGACAGTCTGCCTGGCGCAGATCTCCCGACCCCTGTCCATCTGACAGTGCGCGAAGATCCCCCAGGACAGAAGTGGTATCACCATGGTCACTCCTAGGAATCTCCGCCCTTCTGGCTGGCCCCTGACCCACTGGTTTTCCCACTGGGGAGCGCATCCCCCTCTAACCCCTCAATCTGGACTTCTGCACCCTCCACTTAGGAGCGGCACAGCCCGACACCAGAACCGCTGGAGCTCTGTTTACAGACACTCCACGTTCTCCTGACAGTAGGAGATCCCCCTCAACGGACGGCCTACCAGTAGAACCTAGGCTCCCCACCTGGTGTTCTCTCCTGGAACCACCCAGGTTTTGGGCACCTTGGGCCGCAGCCCATTCCCACTCCTTCTCCGCCGAGACAGGACGTGCATCCCTACACCCTTCCCACAACACCGGGACCTATCTGGGCTACCACAAACCTTTCCCACCACCTTTGGTTGGGAAATACCTAAACCACTTCCTTCTGGGTCACCCCAGATGCTTCTCCAGACCCTCTGGAATCCACCAAAAGGTCTGCCTCCAGTGCAAGCTCCCTGGGGTCAGAGAACTCACACTCCAATGGGTGTTGGCATAGCTCTGGAAAACAGGGGCTTAAAATATGCTCTCCAACAATTGAATCACACAGCCCACACAGGTGTTAACCAAACTACCCTTCACTAAACCATCCAGTGCCTCAGAAAAGTACCCCACATCATTCTCACAAGACTGGTGAGACAGTGTCTGACTGTTGCTGTCTCTTAACCCATACATTTCTGGTTGGTCTCCAAACTCACTTACTAGGGCTTCTATCATGAGGGAACCCCTCTCCCTGCACCTCTCATCTAGAGTCAGTAGAGTGTCCCTCCCACTACCAGGAATATGATCCCCTGTGCCAGTTCCCCAATCCACCTCAGGGACACTGTGCATCACTGGAGTAACCTCACAATCCTGAACCCCCTGGTGTATGTCAACCCCCTCCTTGAAGCAGGGCCCCAAATCTGTGTGTGCGTGTGCCTCTCCCGCAGTACTGGACACTACATTTTTGCTGCCACCATCTGAGCTGGACCTAGCCCTACTAGCTTCCCAGTCCAGCTCTCTCATTTTAATGTCATGGTCTAACATCATCCTTTTCTTCTCCATGGCTAACTTAAGCTTCTCCAGTTCCACAGCCATTCTCCTTGCTTCCCGCCTGTCCTCCAGCTCCTCTGGGGACAAGGCACTGCTGCCTGGTTTAGAGGGAGCCCCCCCTCCCAAAAGCACATCCACCCTTGGAATAGGCTCCTCTGCCTCCTTGCCAAGATCCCCAGACAGCCCACTAGCATGTCTGGCTGCTACCCCGGCCCTCAGCGCCTATTGTAGCTCCTCTTTTCTGGTGAGGCCCCTGATTTGGATTTTGAGGTTTTTGCAGATCGCCTTCAATCCCTTCACATTGTAGGTTTCTAACCTCTCCTCCTCAAAGGCCACTTCCAAGGATGCAACAGATGATGCAATTGATTCAGGCATGTTGTACTAGAACGTTCACGTTCAAGACTAATGGAAAGGCAAAAAATAGACCAAAAAAAACAGTATGTGGTACATAATGGTCTGCGATATTGTAGTAGAGCACAGCAATCACTGTAAGTCAAGTGCAAACGCAAGTCCTATCCTCACCGCTGACAACCAATGTTAGAAATGGGATTTTTGGTAGGCTAGGGCATGTGCCAAAGCCAAGCAGAAACCACCACTCTAGTCAGGATAAGGGAGTTGCACTCCTAAAATAACCCCTGCTCAGCCCCTTGGTAGCTTGGCACGAGCAGTCAGGCTTATCTTAGAGGCAGTGTGTAAAACATTTGCACCTAACCAACAGCAATACAGTGTAAGCACTACAAAAGGACACCACACCAGTTTAGAAAAATATCCAATATCTTTATATGCTTAAGACATGACCAAAAACGATAAAAATCCACAATACAGTACTTAAAAATCTTCGGTTATCAAAATATGCTGGAAAAACAGTTCCTTGATATCGATAGCTCCGTCCGGGGCTATCACGGCGTCGTGAGCAAACAAATCCAAACAGTTCTGGCTGACCGCGGTGTCGCGGGCCAACTACGGTGTCGGGAAGACCCGCAAACAGTATCTTTTAGAAATTCAGGGCGTCGGCGACCTCTAATCGAGCTTCCGAAAGCCCGGTGTCCGCAGGCGTCGGTACCGGAGGTCGGTGCAGGAGTCGTCAGGGCCCTCGAAGTCACACGCGTTGCAGATCGAACTCCTTTCTGTTGAAGTCAGGAGCGCTAGCATCGGCAGGAGTTGGGTGCTGCGGGGCGAAGTGCAGCGGTGCCCTTAGGTCACGGGGCAAGCAGCAGTTCGGTGGTGCCATCAGATGGCGTCGTCGGTGAGACCAGGGTCGCAGTGCGAAGTGAATGTGGTGCTCGTCGCGGTGCAAGCAGCAGCGGCGGCGTTGCTGAAGCACTATCGTCGGCTGACGAACTGGAGTCGATGGCGCCGGTGTCGGTAGGCCAAGGCTGCGGTGCGGGATGAGAGCGGTGCGTCGTGTAACTTTACGAGCGGTGCCCTTGAACCACGGTGCAAGCAGCGGCGTCAATTTTGGCATGGAGCGGCGTCGTCGGGGATACAAAGGCATCGTTGTGAAGCGAGGCGGTGCGGAGTGCGGGGCTCACAGGTCACGGTGCAAGCAGTGGCTCGGTGGCGGCATCAGTATGCGTCGTCGGTGAGACCAGGGTCGCAGTGCGGCGTTGCGGCGGTGCCCTCTGCGGTGCCTTCAGGACAAGGAGTCGGCAGCGGCATCGTCAACGTCATTGGGTTGCTTCTTCTTCTGTTGCAGCACAAAACACACAGTCCCCAGTGCTGAGGGCAGAAGAGCTTGAAGTCTTTGATGTTCCTGAGACTTTTTGAACAGGGGTCAAGCTCTACCTCAAGCCCTTGGAGAAACTCACAAAAGTAGATTGCAGAAAGTTCAGTCCAGTCTTTTCACTGCCCAAGACAGAAGCAGTCACTGCAGTCCAACACAGCAAAGCACACAGCAATGTGGTAGTTCCTCCTCACAGCTTCTCCAGCTCTTCTTCTTGGCAGTCGGTCCAAAGGAGTTCTAGAGTTCAGGGGTCTGGGCCCCAATATTTATATCCCAAAATCCTTTGATCTCTTAAGCAGAGAGTGTCTGTGCCCAGCCAGAACCAGTTCTGCCTTCTCTGGTGTGAATTCCTGGCAGGAGGTGGAGACGGCATTGTCAGAGGCAGACCAGGCCCTTTGAGGTGCAAGGAAATCTCCTCCCCCTTTCCCAATTGCAGCCCCGGTCTATTCAGCCCTTTCCTGACCCACCTAGACTATCTGGAGCCACTCCTGCTCCCCAGCCTTCTGTCATCCAAAACCCAGACAGGCAATCTACATTCCAGCAAAAGTGGTGTTTTCAAACACAGAATGTAAAAATCACCTTCACTAAAAGATGCATCTTTAGATTCTGAGTTCAGGCATACTAAACTTTATTTCCCTACCTAATTCCCCAGGGCCAGTTATGTTTATAAGATGTTATAAACAAACTACCCATTATGTCCTATGGGGAACAGGTAGCCTTGCAATAGTGAAAAACGAAATTGGCCGTAATTCACTATCAGGACATGCCACACACACCAGGGCATGTCCTACCTTTCACATACACTGCACCCTGCCCACAGGGGTACCTTGGGCCTACCTTAGGGGTGCCTGACATGTAAGAAAAGGGAAGGTTAGGGACTGGCAAGTGTGTGCACTGGCCAAGTCGACATGGCAGTTACAAACTGCGCGCAGACTCTGCAATGGCAGGTCTGAGTTACCTTTTCAGGGCTACTCACGTGGGTGGCACAATCAGTGCTGCAGGCCCACTAGTAGCATTTGATTTACAGGCCCTGGCACACTCAGTGCACTTTACTAGGGACTAACAAGTAAATCAAATATCCAATCATGGAAACACCAATCCATAACACAATGTATACAGAGAGCATATGCACTTTAGCACTGATTAGCAGTGGTAAAGTGCCCAGAGTCCTAAAACCAACACAAACAGGTCAGGAAAAAATAGGAGGAAGAAGCAAAAAGTTTGGGGATAACCCTGCAAAAAGGGCCATTTCCAACAAAGTCCATTAAAGAAACCCTTGTGGATGGTGTGTTACTATTAGGCCTGGGTGGTGAACTTTGCTCCGTTCGCGGAGTTTGCAGAGTTCTCTGCACTCCGCACTCCGCGGAGCTTGCGGAGTGCAGAATACTCCGCTTCGCGATGTGCAGCGGAGATTTTTCCCCGCTTGTGATCGCGAACGGTAAGTTCGTGATCACAAACAGTAAGTTCGCAAGCGCGAGCTGCCGCTCGGGTAGAATTTCTACCCGAGCGGCAGGAATACCAGCACAAACTGCAGTTCGCACTGCACTCTGCCACTTCCGGAACTTCGCAGAGTTTTTTTGTAACTTCACGGAATTTCGTCCAGGCCTAGTTACTATACAAAGCTTGTAATGGTGGACGGCTAGGTAAACACTCCAGAGGTGGGCTCAAGGCCATGTCTGAGGCAATAGGTGATTTTAAGTTAGCCACCCTAGTCCGATTCTTCTCTGTTAGAGCGGTGATGTCCAGCAGGGAATAGTCCTCTAATATACCAGGGTCACCATTGCACGAATCAACACAGAGTCCACCATGAGTCATTCGGGAAGTTTACTTAAATGACAACTTTTCCAACACAAAGGCGGCATCTTGGCCACCAGATGGAGCCACGTGACACTTGGACTCGGACTCCAATTTAATGCCTACAGTGGTCATCTTAGGAACGGCCTCTGTGTCCATTTCTTCCACTACTTCTTCCACTACTTCTACTGGACAACATGATTTTTTAGGCTGACTTAGAGGTATAGCCAGACTGGGCTGTGAACAAATTGACTGACCGGATGCAAGACGATGTCCTGGGACAAAACCATAACTAAACTTACATCATCTTCTCTATTTTGGCCTGAGGACATCGCCAGTTCCTTAATTCCTACCCGCTCCCCCTCTTTAAGAACAGGAACAGCACAGAGGGGTGAGACTTCATGAGAGACAAATGGGACCGAGATGTCTTTTGCCAAATAGTTTTATTAGCTTTTAAAAGTTTAGGAGAACTAATGGAGATAGCAGTTGGACCAGAACTAGAGATTAAATGCCCGGAGTGCAAACACCTAGATAGCATCTTTAAAAAAATACCCAATCTCAGACTCCTAGGATGCTCTAGACACCTGCTCTTTCTGCTTCTGGCAGCTCCGCAACTGAAGTCAACTCCTTTCTAATTGTCCTTTTTAATGCCCAATGTGCCCAAATGTGCCCAATGTGCCTTAAAATGCCTAAATGTCCTTAAAATATGACCCAAATAATAGGTGTTTAGCTTCTCCTACAATGTGCGCTGAGATACTGCTGCCTCTACTGCAAAGGGACACTGCACAATAAAGTGGCGCTGTTCCACTGATCTGAGCTTGTACCCAGAGAATCAATTAACAAGCCAGTGTTAGCAGGCAGACATCGAATAAGCAGTGAACAGCAGGCAACAGAAATGAAAATGAAGGGCAAAAGTCAAATACCCAGTGGTAGGCAGTCAGACGGCATTATTGGAGGCAAAAACAAGATAACCAAAAATGGATGACAAGTATGTGTGCAGGGAGAAAAGCTGCCCTCTTAGATACTAGTTGCAACGGCCTAATGTCGGCTACCTCCGCACCTCCGAGGGGGCCTGCAGCCTTGGCCTCCCCTGCGCACTACCGCTGGAAACCTCAATCATCGGGTCACAAGGCACAGCTAATACAAGCTAATACAAGGGGGTATGAGGAGAGGTGTGAGGAGGTATAAGGAGATGAGCAGTCTTTCCCTGGCTGGTCCCACCAGACAGGCCTAGGCAGGGTGTACAAGGGGCAGGATACACGAGGAGCTCTCCCCCAGCTCCCGTCCAAAGGTCTAGCGAGTCTGGAGTGTCACAGCTGCAGCCAATACAGCCACTGACACAGGCACCCCCCTTCTTAACCGGCAGAATCGGAGTCGCCATGGGGGGCCACAGCCGCACTTGCACCACTGCCTCTACATGTCAGAGCCCCTAAGCCATGCCCGCCCAAGCACCACACCTTCCCACTCCTCCAGCTGAGCGCTGAACTCCTGGCGTCTGACGTCACTTAGTTGGCAAGTATGACCTCTCACCGTTTCGTTTCCAAGTTGAGCAGTAACAGGTGTTCAAGACTAGTTAAATAAAACCTCACATTTCCCTTCTGGGACCAGGAGAGGTAGGTCTCACACCCAAAACATCAGAATAATTAAGTTATAATTAAACTAGCCTAGAGTTTGTCAAATTCCATCCGGTGGAGACTACTTTGTCTGCCCCTAAAAGACTCCTTCACAGTGAGTATGGCCTTTGGGTCAATACTCACCGGGCTACTAAATAGGTGTAGGAGCGTTAAGTCTGAAAGTTCCTTTTTACTATATCTCAGCCAGAGGATGTCCAGCACATGATCAAGAGAACGACAATCTTCCAAAAAGTCTCTTGACTTACGGATTTTTCCCATACCATAAGCCATACTAAGAGTGGCTCCAGTTTAATTTTATCCCCCGAGGGGGCTAGCCCTAATTGTGAAAAACACATAAGGCAGGGGTAGATTGTGAAGCCGCCAACATTCTACACAGAAAGTGTGAGGCAATGAAGGTCAGGGAATACTACAGCAGGTTGTTTTCAACCTGCTGTAGCATCCCCTGATCTTCATTGCCTCACACTCCTGCTCATTAACTTGTTATAGAAATACAGTTACTCCTATATAGATCGATCATTTCTCTGATTGTTTTTTGTCCCGACCTTCAGGCAAATGAGAAAAACAAATCAACAACTCTTTGTGTCAGCGCAGCCCTAGAAATGTACAAATTAAGCCAGGATACATTTTGGTCAAAGGGGAGGCCTAGATATGTGAAGGACTTTCCTGTCAGGATTTCTGTCCCCCAATCAAATGTTTTAGGGCCTAATTACGAGTTTGGCAGTCTATAGGACTGATTAACTTGCGGTGGAGGTGCGGTGGTGGTCAGGGACCGCTGCACAAGCGGTCCGACTGCCATATTACGAGAACGGC
The DNA here is from genome assembly GCA_963921515.1 of Calotriton arnoldi. Classification (NCBI taxonomy): domain Eukaryota; kingdom Metazoa; phylum Chordata; class Amphibia; order Caudata; family Salamandridae; genus Calotriton; species Calotriton arnoldi. Next base: position 472,885 of record CAWUFW010004008.1, on the reverse strand, counting down.
AGTCGGACCTCCATGGGACTGCCGCAACTGGCAGGGATCTGCGATCCCTGGTGTTGGTGCGGTGCGGTGGTCTTGGGGAGCTGCAATATGCTTGTCTGTGCCACTGCGGCACTGCCAAGCATATTACGAGTTTTCTCACTGCCAGCAGATTCATGACGGTTCTCGCGCCATAAAACTGCTGGCGGTGAGGAAACAAAGGGGGCCCTACAGCAACCCCTCTTGCCCCTGTGCATTGGGGTGCATGCAGGGGGGCACATGTTGTGCCACCCCTGTGTACATGCACCCCTGTTCCTGCACGGCATGAACTGCACTCTGTAGGAATGTGCATTGGCCGTCCCGCAGCGGAGCAGTTCTAAAGCACATATATAAGCCCTTCTACTGCACCGCCACGGGCCCACCAAGCCGTCCACTCGCCAGACCACGAAATAACTCCTAATCTGGCGAGCGAGCAGCGGTCGACTTTTGCGGTGTTGGAGCGGGGCGCTGGTGTGGTGGCGTGCCCCAAGACCGCCAAAGTCGTAATTACTCCCTTAGTTTTCAGATTTTTTTGGGCCGATACTAATTTAAAAGACTTCTGTAGGTTAGTTTTAAGATCCAGGTTACCCATAAAAGTATAAAATTCGCCTAAAAGAAGCAGTAGGGCATTAGCAGTTCTTGCCATTAAGACTGCATTATCTGCATATAAAAGAGCAGGGCCATCACGCATCCTCGTCTTACTCCTAAATGAGACCGACTCATTAGAGAGATAAAAATTCAACCACATTACTTCACAGCTGATCTCATTCAGCTGGTCAGTTGTTAGAAGCCAGTAGGAAGCAGGCTGCATTTTATAAAAAGCCACACATTCCAGAGCTCCTAAGTAACTGGCCCAGAAACTAACCATCTCAGGCAGATAACATTTCCAGTCGAAAAACAACACACTGGCCCCGTACCAAATCATCAGGAACTCAAGAAATTCATGTTCCGAAGCTATTTATCTTCTGAATAGCCCTCCTTTGATCATCATTACTAATGGAGTCTCTATCACTTTTATAAGGGCTTTACTGTTAGCTGATCTTTTTTGTATCGAATATTGTACTTTGTTACGTAGCACTATTATGTTAGACTAAGGAATGTTTATTATTCTTACTCTTACTATTACTACTACTTCTACTACTACTATTGCTACAACCACTACTACTAATACTATTACTAATAATAATGTTGATGATGATGATATTATTAATAGAGGTATCGATGTGACTGTGCCCTCTTTTGATGTGAAGGCTGTAATAGCAGGCACAAATGGTTGCAAAGCCACTAGCGCTCTAACTGAGTATAATGTTTTACCAAACAATTAAAGAGGAAAATTAGGTAAAATTAAGATCACAGTGATATGGGGGCTTTAAGCGCTCAGAAAAACAGCAGCTCAAAGTCATCTGAAATTCAGTGGCGGCTGGCTTGTACCAAGGGTGGTGAGGTTGGGGGAACCCAATTTTTTTTTATTATTTTACTTTTATCTCTCTAACTTGCAGCACATCATCGACCTTCTTCGGGTGTCTTCTCTCCTCCTGGAAGCTCTGGACCAGGAAACTGAACTACCTAATCCTGCACTGCTCTCACAGCATGAAAGCAGCGCCAAGATTGGATTGAGCAGGCTCTCTCAGCACTCCTAAGAGCGCTAGAGGCCTGCGCTTTCTTTAACTCAGCTATTTAAGACAGCTAGGTTAGAGAACTTTAAAATACACATGTCCGGCTGGCCGGCCCGAGACGCCGGTCAAAGAGACATTCACATTTTAAAGCACACAGCTCTCTGCTGCTGCCACTTGGCAGCACTGGCCCGCCATGTCCTGACACTTAGGGGTATATTCACAAGAACGTGTTGTAAACATCTCCAAAAAATGTTAACGCAACTTTACACATCGCAGCCGATCGCGGGAAAATAACCCCGTGTTAACGGGGAATTCACAACACGGCGGTACCATGCGATAGTCACCTGAAACCGCGGACAATGTCCGCGATACAACCACCGCGACGGCGATAAAAACACAAACCCCAACACCAAAAAATGTGCAATGAACCCATTCGCGATGAGGAAATCAGCGATAAGCAGCGCCAGGCCTGCCATACAAACAAGGCAGGCGGGAAAAGCACTACAAAAGGAGAAAAAACACACAAACACAAAATGACCAACACCGAAGCACCATGGAGGCAGCCGGAGCAGGCGCAGAGGACGAGCGCAACCCCACAAGTACCTCGGATGATCAGCCCGGGACCACGGTGACAGGGAAGGGAAAGGACAAGAAGAAGAGGAAGACGAAGTACAGTCCGCAGGAGAATCAGATTCTGGTCACGGAGGTGATAGAACACCATCAACAACTGTTCGTCGCCTCCTATGTGTCATTGGGCACCAAAAATGGATTATGGCGGTCCATCGTGCACAAGGTGAACACCGTTGGAGAGCACAAGAGGTCAATGGACGAGGTCAAGAGGCGATGGAATGACATCAAGCGCAAGACCAAGGAGAAACTTGCAGCCAACCAGAAGGCAGCAACGCAGACTGGAGGTGGGAGCCCAGCGCCGCAGCAGGAGCTGGATGACATGGAGGAGCTGGTGTCGACAGTCATCAGTGTGGAGACCGTGGCAGGAGTCGGGGCACCGGACACTGCTCGACAGCACACAACACAACGGCAACAGGGTGAGTAACCACCAGGTACTGGGGGGATGGGGGTAGATGGCCACAATGGCACACGTGCACAATCAAGCAGAGCACAGTGCACACCCACAATCACTCTGGATCATGGCCCTGATCTACAAACTGTCACAATGTACATTGCCATGCTGTCTGATGTCAAAATGTACCATGCGGCCACATACATGTGGACACATTGTAACACAGCATCTCCCCTTCACATTGCAGGGGCACCGTCAACGCCACCTGCAGAGCAGTCCCAGCCACTCTTCACTGATGACGAGGAGGACACCACCAGCATCGACACCCAAGCCCTCCAAGACATCATTGAGCTCATCCGCCAAGCACCTCCAGGACCAGGGCAGCCCAGCTGCATCGAGGAGACCCCACCCACTCCACCAACCACCCAGCAGGAGGCACCCACAACCCCGGCTGTCTCCCAAGACCCCCCCGAACAACCCATGGCCTTCCAGCGCCGTGTGTTGGAGGTCCAGAGGGAGATGGCTGAGCAGGTGCGGGTGGGGTTCGAACTCATGGCTACCAAACTCGACGGCATCCATGGGTGTCTGAGTCCCATCAGGGACCACCTCCAGTCCCTAACGGACACCCACACACCACTCCATGGTCTCCAACGAGCCCTGGCTGACATTGCTGGAGTCATGACTAGGAGACAAGAGCACCTGTCCGCTCAGGGTGGCTCCAGCGATCTCAGCCAGGAGATGGCACGCATGCGGAGGCTCATGGAGGACATGGTGCGGATGGAGGCGGAAAGGATGGCAGCCACTGCTGCACATCAGCGGAATGTAGCTAGGATCTACCAGGCCCTGCATGTCCTCATCATGGCATTGCTCCCACAAGGCGTGGAGATGATGAATGCTGCTGCCCCCACACCATCCACATCTCCGCCCCCTGGTGTGTCCGTGCCCCACAGTGCGGCAGACATTCCACCTCCAGCACCTGATGTGTCACTGCCACACAGAGCGGCCGGCAATCCACCTCCAGCCCCTGATGTGTCAGTGGCACACAGTGCCGCAGCCAGAACAGCACCACCCACAGGTGGGGAAGAGCACACGGACGAGGACGTGGATGGGCTTGAGTTCAGAAGGAGGTACTAGCATTCATGTCCGCCACCTGGCCTGTTGCTCCTTGGTGCCGCACATGGCCCCATGACCGCCCACTGACCCCCGATACACTCTGCAGCACTCACCTTGGACCACGACATGGACTTCCATATCCTGTTCGGTGACCAATGACACGGCGACCAGACTGCGGACTGTACTCTTCCTCATCCTCTGTCCTTGTCATTCCCTGATGGAGTCTGGCTGGCCCTCCACGGGCCCATATTGTGAAGTGGGGTTGGCATGGCCCTGTACTGCTCCAGCTGCTGAACTCCACTGGATGTGCAATAAACAATCAGGAACGCACTGCTGTGTCATGTCTTTCATCATTCAAGTATGAATGTGTGGATGAATGTAGGGTCAGTGATTCCCCCTAACGGCAATGCTGCTCATCTAGTGGGATTCCAGTCACAGTGTGCTACGTTGCCGATTGCGTTGTGGGTGCCGTAGACACCACAACAGGGACACACGCAATAGTCACTGACCAGAGCCCCCGAGTCGTTGTTGCAAGCCCTGCGCTGGTCCGGCGTACGCCATGACGGACCACTCCGCTTACGCTCCGAGGGGGGGGGGCCACATCACCACATGTCACAGGTCTACAGGCTAGTGGTCTGCAGGTCGCTGGTCTAGTTGTCAGCATGTCGCGGCCACTCCCTGAGGGCAGGTTTGCACACACACCACACCCATCCGGCGCAGGCATCACAGGCCATGTGACCCCGCCAATATATGGGGCCGACAACGTCACATTCCCCTCTGCCGGTGGTGACTGGATGACGGACGCTCCACGGTTCTCAATCATAAAGGGCCCATGACTTGTTGCGCACAGGGTTAGTGGTACCCGAAGCCTTGCGGCCGTCACGGGCCTACCACCACGTGGCGCTGGCTCGGGTTGCACAGGGTTAGTGGCACCGAAATTGCTGAGCGGGTGTGCAGCCTACGATGATGACGTGTGCACTGATGTGGTCTCTGCCATTGATGCCTCAGGACTCAGCGTCATGTGTGGGACCTGCTGGGCCGCGGTGCGGGTCCGCATGATGTGGACCATGCCATGGTGGCGGGACCGGGGCCTGGAGCTTGCACGGGCACGTGGTGTGCCCACTGGTGGACACACCGTTGGCGGCAGGTGAGCAGTGGGGCCTGGGTGCGCAAGTGCGGGCAGACAGCGCTGGGCGGCGGGAGGGGATAGGGTGTGGCTGCATGTGGGCGCAGGATGGACAGGCGTTGTTGCCGTGTGCAGTGAGGTGGACTCTGCCATGATTGACTCTGGCCTCGTTTACAGATTGCAGACCTGGTGGCTTGCAGTGTGTACCAGGACATGGTTGGAGACACACCGGTGGCAGAAGGTGAGCAGTGGTGCCTGGGTGCGCAGGGCCGGCAGTGTCCCTCCTTCTCTCTCTCCCTCTCCCTTCCTTTCCCTCTCCCTCTCTCCCTCTCCCTTCCTTTCCTTCTCTCTCTCCCTCTCTCCCTCTCCCTTCCTTTCCTTCTCTCTCTCTCTCTCTCTCTCTCTCTCCCTCTCCCTTCCTTTCCCTCTCTCTCTCTCCCTCTCCCTTCCTTTCCCTCTCTCTCTCTCACTCCCTCTCCCTTCCTTCTCTCTCTTTCTCTCTCTGCCTTTCTTTCCTTCTCTGTTTCTCTGTGTCTCGCTCCTTTGATGTGCGCATGACACACGTTCTGATTTTGTGCTTTATTTTCCAGGCTGTGACATCATGATTGTCCTGGACGGACCCGACAGGAGTCTTCCGCATTGTTGTTTTGTGTTATATTCAATAAAGTTTTTGGTTGTTACTTCAATGATGAGTGACTGTTTCTCGTTCTTCTGACCACACATGTGTGTTTCTTTGTGTCATTGTGCGACGTCATGCGCTTTTTGTGGCTCTTGTGTCGTGCACGGTATGTGTTTGTCCGAGGGTGGTCCCTGGGGGGGGAGGCTGGGAGTGGTGGTGGTGGGTGTTGTGGTCCTCATGGGTCTCCGGGCTGCATGGTCATTGTCTCCATGGCATCTGTGGGTCTTCAGATGTGGCTCTTGGCTGTGCTCCCTTTCATGCTGCAGGTAGTCGTCCAGCTTAACACCAGCAAAAGGCAGGTGTTAATTCCCTGGTGCTAGCGCATCTTATCGCCTGTTTTTGGTTCGCATCGCAGATCTGGCAGTTCGTTGTGAAAGTGGTGGTGTGGTTTTTTCGTGTGTTTTTGCACGGGAACGCCTACTCTGCATCTCATTAGGGTTAGTTGGTGGTGTCCACCGTGGAGATAAATTTTGCGGCAGTTGTCGCCGGAATACTGGCGATGTCTGCTGTTTGCACCCGCTTGTGAATGGGGTGTTAAATCTATCTCCACTTTTGTTGAGTTAAGGTGGCGATAAATCGGAGATAAGTCCTTGTGAATATGCCCCTTAGTTTGGGATGGGTTGCTGAAAAATAAAATGATAATAAATAAATTTGATTACCATTTTGTTTTTCAGCTCTGGGGCTTGTGGGGCAACACTACTCCACTCAAATGGAGGAGCCGCTCCTGCGTGAAATTAGTCATGCCTTGTCATTATTATCTGAGCCACATCTGACTCAGCAGGCTTTGGTCCTCCAGAAGTTGAATTAGGATCTGACTAGAGGGTTGATAGCTTGGCTAACCTGGAAGGGAGCGAGGGATTCCACGTTTTCAATCAGGGTCACAGGGACTGGAAATCGGAAACTAGGATTTGATACCCTTTCAATATCATATCATGAATATCTTTAAATAGAGTGGCATACATAAGAATCCATTAAGAATAGTGAATTCAAAAGTCCTGAAAGTGTCTTGCATTAACGAATGTTCTATGATTGTGCATGTTTACGACATGTTCCACGTCCTGGAAAAGAGAGATCTGGACATTTTGGTGACTTGAGTAAATGCTGATTTTGATCAGAACACTGCTCTACCAGCTGGAGGGGTTACAATGGGGGTGGGGATCCAATTATTGTCATGAAAAGATAGATTGATGTATATTCCATCAAACTAACTAAATTCAAGTCGCTTGAGTGGTTGGCATGTAAGTGTGCTTCATCTCCCAACACTTCTTTGACAGTGCTACAAAGTCCTTTGCAGACATTTTTGGAAATTTGTATGTATTGTTTGCAGCTTAATTATAGTCTGTATCAGTGTTTGATTGGTCAGTAGGTGCCTGTGCTTCAGTTCGGGTATGGTCTGTCACAGGTGATCTAAACCAGACCTCATTGTCCCGCCCTTGCATGGATTACAATTTGAACGTTGGCACTGGAATGATGCTGTGGGTGCCAATGTGCCAATGATGTGTATTATGGAGTTTGAGTTTGACCTTATTATTAGATTATTTTAATCGTGAAGTTTGCTGAAACCTGGAGCAGCCAAAGCATTTATTTGTTTTTAATTGTATTAATTTTACCTATGCGTACTGTTTTAACTTTTTCCGATATCATTCCATTGTAATGTATTATATTGTACTTTTATGGTCTAGTCTTAACGAAAGGGCCTCATTTACAATAGAATGGCGCAGTACGGTGCCGCAAGCAATTTTGCAGCGCCACGCTGAATCATTCTAAAAGTGCAGGAATGCGCTGTATTTACAAGAATACGGTGCATTCCTGTACTGACCACTGCACCAGCGCTAAAAAAGCATCCTAGCGCCAATGCAGGCACCCTTGTCCTATGTTGCAAGAGTGCCTGCGTTGTGGGGATGATTGATTTTGTGCAGGAAGGGACACCTTTCTGCACAAAATCAATCAATGGAGTTGATTTCCTCCTTTTATGTGTGCTGCAGAATGCACCAAACAAAGAAAGAGGAAAAAACTAGAAGAAATAAGGATATTTCTCCTCGCTGCGCCTCCGTAATGGCACCCCTGAGTTGGCGTTAGAATCTGACGCATTCCCAGGTTTACAATTCCTTGGAAATCTGGGAATGCTTCAGATTCCATGGGTGTTGCGTCGGAACACCCACAGCAACACCCCTGGAACGCCCTTTTCACGCAGTGTTCTGCGTGAAAGTGGCACATATTTACAAGGCCATGTAAAGCCACGTAAAGTCGCTTTGCGTGGGCTTGTAAATATGCAGCGACATATTGCGCCACAGGAGCATAAAAAAGTGACACTACAGCGGCGCCAAAGTGCCGATAGGACCTCGTAAATGAGGCTCAAAATGTTTTTGAATTTGAATTGAGTGTGACCTTAGGAATACGTTCTGCAAGCCTTCACAGTTCTTGATTGGGTTTGGCATCACCACTTACTTAATGGACGTTTGCAATATAGATAAATATGTTATTGTTTTGTAATGCTGTGCTGTAGCAACACACTCCTAGCCTGCAATTATTTGTCACCTCCCCTTTCTTCCGGTTTGGCTTTTATCGCATTACTTTTTTTCTTAAAAATCCATGTAGTCACTAGCATCGTCTGCATCCTTTGCAATTCCACTGAACAGCCTTCATGAGGCGTGCGACACTGGCATAAGGCCATTGCTGCGCACAACCCCCGCATTACCGAAACTGCTCTCCAAAACGTTATCAATGTCAGGTCAACTAGCAATATACAGAATCAAAGCCAAAATTATGGAGCAAGGTTATCTAAATCATGCTAAAAAAAGGGAAAAAATGAAGCACATTCTCTGCAAATAGCAATTTCATTACGTGGAGCAAGAAAAACATTTTTGGAGAAATTTGCAAATTAAGTGGCAAATTATAAAGCAACTATGGCAAATCCATCATTATACGGTAAATGATGTAGCCATTTATTGACATAAGTCCATTGGGCCTCTCCATTGTTTATTGTTTTCTCAACAATGTATTTATGAAAGATACATCGAGACCTAAACATTGTAATTTTGATCAATGCTCTTTATTCCCTACAGTTTGAAGAAAACAGCATTTTTAAGCTAACTGCCCAAAAATAAATATGTTAAATAAAACGTGCATAATGGGACGTAATGTGGAGCTTTATTGCTATCTTACGGTTCTGGTGACATTTACAAACCTCTTGTCCGCCAGTTTCTAGTTAACCATGTCACCAGAACCCTTTCATGAAATATTGGACCATACTACACAGGTCCCCATCATGTTTTTCTCTTGCTCCCCGGCTCTCTCTCTCTCTCCAGAGAGAGTGTTCTTTGGTGACACAAGGGATCTACAGAAAAAGGGCGGTAGACGACACTATTTGTGGAAATAGGTAATCACTCAGACAATGTTAAATATGGAGAACCGAAGAAACGTATGCATTCTTTACCATTGTCTATTCCTACTTATATTTTTGCTCGTTCAGAATCCTGACACCTGGTGGTTAGATTCAGGATAGTCCCGTTTGATGGTAAAGCATATTTTTGTATATCTTTGGCGCCACCTGCAGTTTTGAATGCCATTTTTAGAATTCAAAGACAATCGCCGTTAAATTAATCTAAGCACGAATGTTAGTGACAGGGGCATTATTATCCGAATTGTTTATTGAAAGAGCTACTCGGAATATTGAAACTGTTGATTAATTTCCAAAAAGAAGAAGCGTGCATTCGCTGCTTCTCCTGGGGCACAGAAATGCTTTCTTGTAAGTTATGAGAAATGTATTCTTACGACCTGTATGTGCTCCTTTTGTTTGCATGCAACAATAACATTGTTGGAATACTTTGCGCATACATTACATTAACGTTTTGCGTCTTCTATATCCTTCTACTTTTTTATTTTTGCAGTGTGATATGGCGCCTACTCGGCCCAAGAGCATCGGTGCACTTTACAAGAGCACCGATTACAGTGCACAAGGTCAGATTCACGTTGTTTCCAGGCACCGGGAGATTAACTGCTTTGCCGAGAATCACAGGATGTTGAACCGACGCCGGGACTCGAACCTGTCTTCCCAGTTCCAAAGGCGGGGGAACTTTGGTAACGCGATATAGCCTTCAAGCTGGCAAAACAGTTTCCGCTTTGGAAACGCCTGTGGACGCAGTCCTCCACTAGTCTACAGTTGAGGGATTTCACCCCAAAATTGAAACTAAGGCACCTACTTTTGTGGAGTAAATTGTCAATGGAGATGGAACACTACTTGTTGGTCGCTTTCATACATTCCTAAGCAACAGCTCGGAAAATGCAACAATCTTGTCAAATTCTTAGGTAGGCATTGCTCGATAGACGCTAGATGGCAGTGTAGGATAAGTTGGGAGAATAGCTCTACAATTCACTGGCCTCTGTTTTTTTTTCTTTTCTGTGTTCTTCATTTAAGGTGGACCGGGTGAGTTGTAGTAGGTTAGGTCATGTAGCCGCGGAATCAATTTAGGGTGCGCATTTTTTAAAAAGCCTGATACTTTTTGGTAAACTGATACATCTTTCACAATATATATATATATGTATATGTGTGTGTGTGTGTGTGTGTGTGTGTGTGTGTATATATATATATATATAAATATATATATATATATTCACTGAAAAAACCATAGGTTTCAGACACGTTATAGTTACAAATTAGCATTTAAAAAACCTTTGAAATTCACTGAAAAAAACCATAGGTTTTAGGGACAGTTATAGTTACTTGGACATTGCACTCGTACAAAACCCGTGAAATTCCCCCGTTATAGTTAGTTCAGCTAACTATAACTCGCGCCCCGCAATGCACTGCTGATGACGTCACATATTACATCACTCATGACATGGTCAGTGACATCACTGATGACATCACTGATGACATCTCAAATGACATCACTGATGACATCATCCAGTGACTGTGTGTTTCTGTAAAGTTTAAATATTTTCAATATATATAGGAAAAGACGTATTGAAGAATGAGTGGGTGTGTAAGTGTCTGTATGGATGATTTAGTAGGTGCGTGACTGACTGTATAAGTGAGTGATTTAACGTATCTTACTGAATGCATGGGTTAGTGACTAAACTGGGTGAATGTCTGTATCCGTCTGTCTGTTGCTGTGTAAGTGGCTGCATGTGTTTGTGAATAGCTACATGAGTGTCTATTTGAGTTATTGAATGCTTGTGTGAGTATCTGTATGGGTGCCTGAGTGTTTGTGTGGGAGGGGTGTGTGCGACTCTGTGCATAGATGTGTGAGTGGGTGATTCACTGGGTGGATGGTTTCAAGAGTGCATCTGTGATAGACTTTATGGGTGGGTAAGTGTGTGTAAGAGTGTGTTAGTGAGTGAATGTATGTCCCAGTGGTACATGTGTGAGTAACTACATATGTGAAAGGCAGTATATATGTGTGTTGGAGTATATAAATAGCTATAAGCGAGAGTGACTGATTGTGATAGTGGCTGTATGGATGAGTGTGTGCTTGTATCAGTGATTGTATAAGAGCGTAAGAATGTGCTAGTATTTGTATGAGTAAGTGAGCTGGTGTGTGTATAACTGTATAGGTGAGTAAATGGTAGTGTGTTTAATTATTTGCATGACTGACTAGGTGTGTGAGTATCTCTATGGATGAGTGGCGTTGTTTGAGTGTCTATATAGGAGTAAGAGTGCATATGATAGTCCTGTACTGAGTGACTGTAAGTATGAGTGACTGTACGGGTGAGTGAGTGGATGTGTGTGTGTAGACCTAAGAATCAGTGAGTGGGTATGTAGTTATTGGTGTTGGAGTGTCTATGGTTTTGCGAATGGCAGTCTGTAATTTAGAGTGGGTGTATCCAAGGTTATATTAGGGTGTGACGAGGTGCATCAGATTATCACGTGGATGATGTCATCAGTGATGTCATTTGAGATGTCATCAGTGATGTCATCAGTGATGTCACTGACCATGTCATGAGTGATGTAATATGTGACGTCATCAGCAGTGCATTGCGGGGCGCGAGTTATAGTTAGCTGAACTAACTATAACGGGGGAATTTCACGGGTTTTGTACGAGTGCAATGTCCAAGTAACTATAACTGTCCCTAAAACCTATGGTTTTTTCAGTGAATTTCAAAGGTTTTTTAAATGCTAATTTGTAACTATAACGTGTCTGAAACCTATGGTTTTTTCAGTGAATTTCAAAGGTTTTTTAAATGCTAATTTGTAACTATAACGTGTCTGAAACCTATGGTTTTTTCAGTGAATTTCAAAGGTTTTTTAAATGCTAATTTCTAACTATAACGTGCCTGAAACCTACGGTTTTTTCAGTGAATTTCAAAGGTTTTGTAAATGACAATTTTTAAATGTATTAATTGTTATATTAATTTTTTTCATACTGATTTACTACATATTTAGAAACAATTTTTTTTTACATATTTTATTTTTTAAATTACATTGTAATTACATTATACATTACATTACAAAAAATACTTTATCAGAATGAATTACTTTAGTTTAAATACTTTGCAGATAGGCAATAGACTTTTAAGTACAGTAGTTACAGTTGTTGCAATGGGCAACACATTTTCAAACACAATGCAACATTCAGCTCAATGTGAATTTCTAGTTAAATGCAATTAGTTACTTTATGGATTACTTTTGTAACCACAGGACTGGATCCTAGATTCAGTCCTGGTACATCTCCTGTAAACAGTTGAGTAAAAGCGTTTTGGTTACAGTCGTGATTTTTAAGGAATATTATTGTATTTTAAAAGTTGACACTTTGAAACTTTTTCTCATAGAATCACCAATGTTATCCTATGGAAGGAAATTCACTTAGCAGGTAAAAACTGTTATCGTTACTTTTTCTTACTCAGTGTTGGATCCTGGATCCAGCACTGGTGCATCTCCTGTAAACAGTTGAAAGAATGCGTTTAAGTCATACTGTCGATTTTTAAGGAATATTTGTAGTTTGTGAAAATCAACACTTTGAAACTTTTTTGCTGAAAACCAGTCAATGTTAGCCTATGAAGGAAATTCAAGTTACCGGTAAGTACGGTTAAAATTACTTTTGAGGATCAGTACTGGGCTGAAACATGCAGCACTGAGGTCTCTCCTGATAACAGGTGAGTAAATCGGAATTCGTATTTCGGCTGATTTTAGAGGAATATTTTAAAGTTCCAAAACTCCACACTTAGAAGAATTTCCAAGTGAAACCAGTCAATGTTAGCCTATGGAAGGAAATTCAAGTTACTGGTAAGTACGGTTAAAATTACTTTTCAGGACCAGTACTGGGCTGAAAGATGCAGCACTGAGGTCTCTCCTGATAACAGGTGAGTAAATCAGAATTCGGATTTCGGCTGATTTTAGAGGAATATTTGTATGTTTCAAAAATCAACACTTAGAGAAGAATTTCCAAGTGAAACCAGTCAATGTTAGCCTATGAAGGAAATTCAAGTTACCGGTAAGTACGGTTAAAATTACTTTTCAGGATCAGTACTGGGCTGAAAGATGCAGCACTGAGGTCTCTCCTGATAACAGGTGAGTAAATCGGAATTCCTATTTCGGCTGATTTTAGAGGAATATTTGCACAATGGTGAAGGGAGGGGGCGGGGCCTGAGGTGACATCTTTGCAAACGCGCCCCGTGGCGTGTTTTAAGTTGGGGGAATAAGTCCCCTTGAATCCTGAGGGTCCCTAGGGGCCAACTAGACCACCAGGAACCTCCAATATGCGCCAGGGGGCTGCGTTGCAGAGACGTGTAGAGAGGCCACACCCCTTTTTACACCTCACTGCAACGCAGCTCTGTGGCGCATTCTGGATGTACCTGTTGGGCTAGTTGGCCCCCAGGGACCCTCAGGATTGAAGGGGATTTAATTCCCCATCTTAAAACGCGCCACGGGGCCTGTTTGCACACATGTCACCTGAAGCCCCGCCCCTCCCTTCACCACTGTGCAAACGCGCCCCGTGGCGCGTTTTAAGTTGGGGGATTAAGTCCCCTTGAATCCTGAGGGTCCCCGGAGTCCAACTAGCCCACCATATACCTCCAAAAGCGCCACAGAGCTGCGTTGCAGAGAGGTGTAAAAGGGGCGTGGCCTCTGTACACCTCTCTGCAAGGCAGCTCCCTGGCGCATACTGGAGGTACCTGGTGGGCTAGTTGGCCCCCAGGGACCCCCAGTATTCAAGGGGAATTCGTTCCCCTCTGCAAACGCGCCAGGGGCGCGTTTGCAGAGTGGTGAAGGAAGGGGCGGGGCCTGCGGGCCCGATCGTTTTTTTTCTTCCCTGAAGGGGGGCTGTGTGGCCCCCTTCCTTTTCTTTTTGGGCCCTGGGGACCCCATCCCCCAGGGCCTTACACCTTTTTTAAATTACCTTTTAAAAAAAAAACGGGAAGGGGGCCGCGTGGCCCCCCTTCCCTGGGCCTGTATTGGCCCCGGGGACCCCATCCCCGGGGCATGGCCTCTATATTTATTTTTTGAGGGGGCAGCGTGGCCCCCTCCTCTGGCCATTTTAAGGCCCCGGGGACCCCATCTCCCGGGGCCGGCCTTTCCATTTAAAAAAAAAAAAAAATTCCTCTTTTTTGGGGAGGGGGGCCGCGTGGCCCCCTCCCGGGCCACTACTTGCCCCGGGGACCCCATCCCCCGGGCTGGCCCTCTCCGTTGGGGACTGTGGGGGTCCCCAATCCCCCCACAGTCCCGCCGGCTCCCCACGTCCCTTGGGAGCCGGCATTGCTGTTCCCACATGGGGAGCAGCTGACATGCTGCTCCCCATGTGGAAAAGCAATCGCTTTGGATATTGGAAGAGAGAGCAGGTTTCCCTGCTCTCTCTTCCAATATCCAAAGCAGTTTGCTATGGCAGGACGGGAGCCGCGAGGCTCCCGTCCTGCCATAGCAAACTACAGTGTCCCGGGGGTAGGCACCCCGGGACACTGCAGGAGCCGGCCCTGGGGGTGGTAGTCCCCAGGGCCATCAAGGGCTTCCAGGAGGGGGCCGCGCGGCCCCCTCCCATTCAGTACACAGCCCCGGGAGGTGGTGGTCCCCGGGGCTCTGGGGTCCGTAACGGACCCCCATATTAAAATGTTTAGTGCCCCGGGGAGGTGGTGGTCCCCGGGCGTGTGGGGGCTGGAGCCCCCACACAGGTTTAATAATGTATTTTGAAAAAGCCCCGGGAGGTGGTGGTCCCCGGGGCTGCGGGAGGGCTCAGAGCCCTCCCGCACCATTTTAAAAAAGCCCCGGGGGGTGGCGGTCCCCGGGGCTTGGGAGCCCTTTGAGGCCCCCACACATTAAATTATCCCCCACCATGCCCCCGGGACTTGGGCCACCCGGGGCCAATTAACATCGAAGCGCGGGAGACCGCGCTTCGATTTTTTTTCGGCAGGATTCGCGCACCCTGAGCGCATCCTGCCGATTTTTAAAAATGTTTTTATTTTTTTTGCCCAGGGGTCCTTGTGGGACCCCATGAGCAAACCTAGGGGGTCAGGGTGTTTCTACCCTGCCCCCTTTGTGCGCTTTGCGCACTTGTTTCTGTCCCTCGGTTCTACCGAGGGACAAAATGGCTGCCAACATTTCCTGAATCGGAATGTTGACAGCCAGCTGACAGCCAATTAACATGCAGCTCGTGATCGGGAGGGTACGCGGACCCTACTCGTCCCTAGATATCACTAACTTTTTACTTTTCATTTTCTCAGCAACTACTGAACGGATTTACACCATTTAACAAAAGGGTTCTTTCTGAACCAAGAACTACCTCTTTGCCAAATTTGGTGTAATTCCGTTCAGCAGTTCGGGCTGTAGCCGTGTCTAAAGTTTCCTATGGGAAAATGCATGGGGAAAACGCGTTTGGGACCCCCTTTTTTCTCGGCCCCCGCTTGACGTATCACCCCGAGACTTTCAGGGTAGGAGCGGACCGGAGCGCCCCACGAAGTTTGAAAATTTCGCGAAGATACGTCAACCGGCAAGAGAGTTATTTCAAATAGAATGTCGCGGATTTCCTATGGATAATAGGTTGTAACTATAACTATCTACTGGCGACCGCCAGTAGATAATATATATATATATATATATATATATATTAGCTCACTGTATAAAAGAGGATCGGATACTTTATATAGTTATTCGCTCTAAAATGCACTAGAAATCGATTGGTGTACGATCATATGTGGCTCTTCCACATGGTGGCGCACTTCATGCTAGATTGAGAAAGGACACGAGCAACGCGAATGACTAAAATTAGGTGTAGAGCGTGCAGCAACCTCCACAGTGCACCTCGGCGCTGTAAATCAGACTGCCAACATGGAGAAGCACAAATAATTAAGAAGGACGTGAGGGCAGCCAGGTTGCGCAGTGTATGGGGAACGGCTTAGTGAAGCCGAGGCGTGAGATAGCAAGCAAATGTCACCGAGGGACAGGTTTACTAATATTTGAATCCACACGGCACAAATCATAGTGCAAAAGTTACCCTTCCAGTGCAAATTACCATTCCTAGACAAACCTCTGCACTTTTCCCTCTTTGCATGTGTGCTGTATAAATGCTGTGTGATGAAAAGTTTTGGGGGAAAAAATCTACTTTACGCCTACCTCAAGAAGGCGTATTTTTTGGCTGCTAAACAACCTTGATGCAAAGTAGTGCATAGCGCTACTTTGGTTCACTTTTAGACAACTTTCCAATGTAAATAAACATTTGGACTATAAATTAAATAACAAATCAAAACGTTGTGCTGGTTTGTGTCAAGTTTGGTGACTTTGAACCTGCACAAAGTGATGCATTTTTCACATGGTTTGAGGTTATTTTATTTCAAATGAAACGTGGTATTTAAACAGGAGAGCACATTACCAATATGCAGGAGAATGACACATGGGGTTCAAACAGCAAATGAAAGCATATGTCATCAAAGAGTAATAACAGTAAAAACAACTCTTGTCTCTGGCATTTCATATTCAAAAAGCTCCTGTTGTTTGTCAGATTTGGATGGTTGTATATACACCAGCAGCTACCTGCCTGGTAAAAGGACATAATGAAACTGACATATTTTACATACTTAGGCCCTGATTCCAAGGGCTCATTTACAAGAAAATGACACAGCGCAGCAAGCCATTTAGCTGCGCCAAGCTGCATCATTTTCAAAGCACAGGGATGCGTTGTATTAACAACAATACAACACATCCCTGTGCTTTCCCCTGGATGGCACACATTTGGCTTCCATGCGCCAGTGCAAGCACACTTGCGTCATTTTGCAAGGGTCCCTGCGCTGCGGGGATGATTGCTTTTGTACAGGAAAGGACACCTTCCTGCACAAAAACCATCATTAATGTCATTTCCACTTTCTATGCGTGCAGGAAAAAACGAAGAGAAATTAAAGTATTTCTCCTCATTGCACCTCCCTAACGCCATTGGGTGGCGTTAGAATTAAAAGCATTCCCAGGTTTATGATTCCTTTCACGCAGATGCATAGTTCTGTGTGAAAGGGGCACATATTTACAAGTCCATGAAAAGCCATATAAAGTGAACTTTGCGTGGTCTTGTAAATATGCTGCGGCACATTGCGCCTCCGGAGCGTCAAAAAAGCGACGCTCCGGTGGTACAAAAGTGTCACAGGGGCCTCTTAAATGAGGCCCCAAGTTTTTTGGAATGCTTTTAAACTCACCAGTTAAATTAGGGTACGCTGGGGTACATGATTTATCAGGTGCAATAAATAGCTCCTATTACGAGTTTCTGTAGAATAACAAGTGGATATTGGTGTTTACTGCACTAACATCAGTGTGGTACTGCAAATGCCATAAACGTTTCTCTTGGAAGGTTTAAACTGAAATTTAATGGAGGATGAGATATTTAATGCATCCGATATTTACTGGATGCTGTAAATACTATCCAATGCAGGGCTTTCAGTGGGATGAAAAAACAGGGGGGGTCTCTCAAAGAGGCATAGCTTTAAAACACATAACCTAAAAATCTGTGCTTAGCATAGTGTGCCACCCGAATGGTATTTTGCTGCTATTGTCATTGCATCCAGATTCATAATACAAGTAACATTACACCTACAACACGCCGGGGAAGACTATTGGCTTTGTCAATGGTTGTTAGTTGCATAAGATAAATAAGCAACAACTGTAGATTCGTTGTATATAATGATGAAAATGCTTCTGTTCTGAAATGATGAGACTGAAAGTACTACAACGAGTCTCTTTGAAGTTACATCAAAGGCAGTGAAGGGTGGTACTGCTGCAGGGTTAAGATTGTTTTTCACCCTGATGGTGAGGGAAAAAATGGAGTACCCGATAGGGATCCGTCTCACCACCTGCTTTTTAGCACCGGCAGAACCCGGCCCACTTAAAGCCCTGATCCAATGCATAATTTAATTCCCAGTGAAACAAGGGTTTACGGAGGGGTCAGAAATCACTGACCCACTTGTAATCGGGCCCTGAGACAGTATCCCCTAAGAGAAGCACCTTTATTCTTCCACAATTTGATTCAGGTTCATGTTGAGGAATGAGTGTTTCAAGGTCAAATGTGCCTGAGTGCAAACTATTGTGTTGGCAAACAGGATACAGCTCTGAAATACATATAATTTTGTAATAGACATGTCTCTATTTTATTTGAGTGCTGTATTTTGGCACAAGTGAATAGGTAAGATATTCAAGCAGCATAGATTATTTTATATTACATCAATGTATATTTTATTTGCTAGGCGTTTTTCCACTACTTAGCCTCGTGAAGCTTTGTACAGACATCGGTTTGTGATTGAGATTCATCCAGTGGTGGTTCCCAGTTAGGGATTTTGTCCCTGAACCACATTGGTGTGGAAGGGTTGTTTGGAGGGAGTGGGTTACCCTCACAGAGGTGTTCTTACAACTTCCAGCACAACCCATCAGAATGATAAATGTGTAATGTTTTGTCGCTCTTCATGGTGGTTCACAGTGGGTGTCTGGTTCATGAGGTTCACAGTGGGTGTCTGGTTCATGAGGTTCACAGTGGGTGTCTGGTTCATGGTGGTTCACAGTGGGTGTCTGGTTCATGAGGTTCACAGTGGGTGTCTGGTTCATGAGGTTCATAGTGGGTGTCTGGTTCATGAGGTTCACAGTGGGTGTCTGGTTCATGAGGTTCACAGTGGGTGTCTGGTTCATGAGGTTCACAGTGGGTGTCTGGTTCATGAGGTTCACAGTGGGTGTCTGGTTCATGAGGTTCACAGTGGGTGTCTGGTTCATGAGGTTCATAGTGGGTGTCTGGTTCATGAGGTTCACAGTGGGTGTCTGGTTCATGAGGTTCACAGTGGGTGTCTGGTTCATGAGGTTCACAGTGGGTGTCTGGTTCATGAGGTTCACAGTGGGTGTCTGGTTCATGAGGTTCATAGTGGGTGTCTGGTTCATGAGGCCTTCTTTTCACCCTAGTCAGCTATTGAAGTGGTGTCACAGATGGGCAATGAAAGTGGTTCAGTGTCAGAGTTTTCTATATCAGTGGCCAATTTTCTCCAAATTTTGGGTTCTCTTGCACCTGCGTCCCAGTCCATGAAATAATCATGGTCCTTATTCTGAGGACCCCTGTATTTTGGGAGGTAATACTGTACCAATTGAATATCAAACCAGAAGCATGAAGTATGAACTAAGTACAGTATTGTTGAGTGCCTCTAAATTATTGGGGTCACACCTGGAAAATTACCTAAGGCAATAAAGGAAACTGTGACCTTTTCAGAGAAAAGGAAAATTGACAGGTATCTCTCACCCCTCCAATTGAGTTATGCCCATGTGGAGGAGGGTGTCAGGAGCTAAACAAAAATGTCAGAGATTCTCTCATCAACAGGTGCATGGAGGAGCCCCACCTTTTACTCCAAAATCAGTACATTCACTCAAGATTATTGATATTTTACAACAGACAAGTATATTATTATCTTATAAATAATATAACTAAGAATAATTGCCCTGATTATTAAGGACTCAGAGAGTATGAGTCCCAGCTGCTCCACCCACGGATTGCACCAGCTGTTCAGTCCAGACCATCAACATCCCTGTCCTGCAGGTCAATGGCAAACTTATTCGCATCCTTCAGGGTGTGGTTCTCAGAAACAGCCAATAAGTAATCGATTGGCGCTATATCATCCATTGCATCAGTCAGCACGCGCACTTGCTGCTCCCATTGCTTTCGGAAGAGACTGATGGTTTCCTCGGCCACTCATCTCGTGCTGCACTTGTTTCAGTTACACTGAATGATGAACAGGATTTCTCTTGCTATTTCAGGAAGTATTCAGAGGATACTGCTACTGTATCTTGTCAGTTCCTCCGATACAGAACTGAGCAGGGCTGTTTATAGCTGCTGAGGCTGAGCCACAGTTAAAGCTAACCACTACAGAGGTTGGAAGAATCCATTCTCTGCCTTTTTAACATGAGCTACTTAAAAAGTGCAAAAATACATGACAACTGAGCGCAAATAATTATAAAAGCCAAAAGAGTATATCATGCAAGTCTCATCTTAATATTAAACATGTCTGTCTTCTCAGTCCTAAGCTACTGTCATAGATTTTAATACACTACTAGGCCTGGGCAAAATGTTAATTACGCCAGAGTAATTGGAGTGCGTTTGGAGATTTTGTGTGATTACTGAAAACTGTGTGATTTACCCTCATTCACGTAATTTGCATTAATTAGTGGCTAAAACACCTACCCAAGAGAACAGGAACAGAGCAATAACAGCTACTGGCTGCTTCTGTCTCTGTTCTGTTGCATTTAGAGCTATTTTCTTTGCACAAAATGCATCATCTGGTTCATCTTGGATGCAAAAGGGGATTTTTGCGCTAAAAAATATAGCATAATTCTCCATAATCTTGCATAATTTTGCTGTAATTTAGCATAATTCAGCTACAGCAAACTTCACGAGTTACACCCACCCCTATACATCATGGGACAAATGTACTACTATTTCACACACTGCCGCACAGCAACCGAACATTCTGCTCTGCACTGCGTCAAAGGAAGCAAGGAGGACAGTGCCATATCTACTAAAATGTGATGTTGTTGCTCTCTTTGAAAGTGCTGGCACACAATTGGGCTGCCTTTAGCCATGCACGCATATTTGCACCATAGTGCAAAGGTGTGTGTGGGGACCTAGCATAGGTATTGTACTGGAGGATGGAATTTCAGCACAAAATGCTATGGTTAAACTAACTTTAAAACCTTTGCCACTTAGTATGTGTGCTGTACGGGGCAGCACAAATGCAAATTGGGAAAAGTTTGGCAAACATAAAACTTTTCTCCTACTGTGCACCTGCCTCAAGGCGGTATAATATTTTGGTGCAAAGTTCCCTCTACAAATAGTAGATAGGGCGTTGTTTCAAAGACTATAGCTGGTGGCATAGGACTCCCACGTACCATTCACGGGATTGCCCATTGATGCAAAGTAGCACAAAGTAGTGGAAAATGCTACTTTGCATTACCTTTAGGCAACTTTCCAACAAAAAACACATTTTTCACTGTAAGAATTTCCCAAGTCAACACTTTGCACTACTTTGGGTTACTTTGTGTAACATTGCATTGGAGCAAAGCATTGATAAATCTGGCCTTTCATGCAGAAACAATAATCATGTGAAAATGCAACAAGGCCTCTGACACATGTAACATCACATTTACATTTAATAAACTCCATTCCGCATATAAAGGTATTACTTTCCCAATCTAAGTTATGCCTTTTAGAAATGGAAGCAAATGAAGGAACACCAATTGTTTTCCCGGTTCTTAGCTGAAGAATTCAGGGGCATATTTATCTAACTTTCATGCCACCTTGTTGCACTGCTCTGCTTGAAAGGGCAGGAAATGCCATATTTAACATCAGACGGCGCATTCCTGTCCTTTATATGCTCTGGTGCACTTTTGTCTGCCTAGCGTCAATACAGGTACCCTTGCACCATTGTGCAAGGGTGTCTGTGTTGTGAGCAGGATTGTTTGTGTGCAGAAGGCATTTTCCTCTTTCTATGTGTTCTGCAGAATGCAGCACAAATATAAAGAGGAAAATACGAGGTGAAATAAAGATATTTCTCCTCATTACGCCTCCCCTGGGAAGGCACAGCTTTTTGACACATTACCAGGTCTACCACTAATGGTAAATCTGGGAATGCACCAAAATCCAAGGGTGTATGCATACGACCATCCACGCGCCATCCATGGAACACCTCCCTGGGGCAGAATAACCCAAGGCAGCGATTTATGCTGCCTTGCTTTACTCCAGATTTATCAAGCCATGCAGGGCCATGCAGGGTGTCCTTGTGTGGATTGATACACCTGACTTTGTTGTTGCGTCGCCCTTGTGCCCCCTTGCGTGGTGCAAGGACAACACATCACAATGATAAATATGCCCCTTAGAATTTTGAAGTGCTTACCTACAGCAATTGTACTAGATGTTACCTGGTGAAATGTTTGTAGGGAAAAATTGTTAGTTTCGCACCAGTTGTCATCCTTATTCGGACACCAAACTCTGGCTGAGCCCAAATCAAGATTACTGTGTCTGGAATATATAGAATTTTGGACCTGTCAATGTTTTTACCCTTTTTCCATGAACGTTTTTGTCAGTGAATATTGTTAATGTAACATCTCTCTGCTCGTGTAATGCACATTTCTTATTATGATTATTAGTTTCCGTTGAAAATGACCATCTTTTGCCTGGCATTTCCCCAGATGTTTACCTTAAATTGCTAAACCAGTTTTTGTTGGCCATAGGACCCTGCATACTTTACACCTGCTAACCAATGGTAAAGTGCCTGTGCACTCCCTTTTAAACCTGGAAAAAATTGGCATATGCCTTCTTGACACAATTAATTAACTTCCCTAGAATAAGGTGCTGCATTTACCCAGAGCCTATAAACTAAATAGTACTAGTGGACTGCAGCACTCATTGTGCTACCCACTAAAGTAGCAGTGTAAAGCATATCTCCATGTCTGCCCCTGCAGACTCCCTTCAACTGCCATTTTGACTTGGCAAGCAAAGCAAACGTTTTACCCGGTCTACACTTTCCTTATCCTCATGCAAGCTCCCCTTGCAGCAGTTCTTCTATCCAGTTTGCCCACAGTCCGCTACCCTATGCAGCCTGTCTACCTGCTGCCCTCTGTTTGTGCCTCCTCTGCTCATCTCTTGCTCTGTTGGTCTTTCCTGCTCGTTTTTCTGCCCTCTGTTTTGCCTTTTCTGCTTGTTTTTCTGCCCTCCATTTCACCTTTCTGCTTGTTTGTCCGCCCTCTATTTAGCCCTCTTCTGCTCCATTTTGCCTTTTCTGCTCATTTTCTTCTCTATGTTTTGCCCTTTCTGCTAATTTTTCTGCCCTCTGTTTTGCCTTTTTCTGCTCATTTCTTCCCTCTTCCTGCCATTTCCCTCCTCCCGCCACCCAGCGCCCGCTCTCCTTCAAGGACCCACTTACTTAATGGAGGCTGCAGCGTGACCCTATTGAGCAGGACCTCTACCAGCTCCCCCTGTGACAGTTCTCCTGTTCAGTTTGCCCGCAGTCCGCCACCCTCTGCTGCCTATCTACCTGCTGCCTCCTGTTTGTGCCTCCTCTGCTAGTTTCTTGCTCTGTTTTGCCTTTTTTGCTCATTTTTCTGCCATCTGTTTGGCCCTCTTCTTATCTTGTTTTTCTGCCCTATGTTTTTGCCTTTTTTGGCTAGATTGTCTGCCCTTTGTTTGGCCTTTTCAGCTTGTTTTCTACCCTCTGTTTTGCCCTCTTCTGGTCTGTTTTGCCTTTTCTACTTTTTTTTCTGCCCTATGTTTTGCCTTTTCAGCTTGTTTTTCTGCCCTCTGCTTTGCCTTTTCTGCTTGCTTGTTTTTCTGCCCTCTGTTTTTGATTTTCTTCTGCTTGTTTCTTCCGTCTTCCTGCCGTTTCCTTAAGACCTGCCTTTTCGATGGAGACCTCGCACCCCAGCACCCAAGGGTGACAGTGCCGCACTCTACAAATGCTGATTGATTGATTTCCTTTTTACTGCATATATATTTAAGGTTTTACATGTTCCAGCAGTGAAATCACCTCCTCAGTCATTTTGTCTGGGTGGCAAGATTGGCTCACCCATAGGAAAACACTTGTTACATTATAACAACTAAGGGCCAGATGTATGAAAGCATTTTGCATTCGCAAACGGTGCGAATCGCAAAATTCAGCCGTTTGTGGATACAAAATGCCCTCTACTTATGTATGAAAGGCTTTTGGATTCGCAATTAAGGTAATCACAATTTTTTCCGATTACCGAAATTGTGAATGCAAATAGGGAATCGCAATTTGCGAATTCCTAATGCACATGTAAGAAGCCTTTCCTAAATGTGAACTGTGCATTTAGGAAACATTAATTATCATCAACTTCAAGCTGATGATAACCATGTGCGAATTTTGAAAATGTACAAAAATGCATTTTTCAAAGTGCCATGTGGTGCACACATGCCCCTATGGCATGTGTGCGCTTTACATGTGCACAATTTGAATTTTGGGGGTGCCTCAGTGGGGCCTTAGGCCCCCGGGCACCCTTGGCTTTGCATTCGCTAATTTGCGATAACCAATTAGGGAATCACAAATTAGCTAATGCAGAACCATTCGCACCTATGGGGCTTTCGACCCATAGGAACAAATGGAATCATATTACCTAATAACGATTCGCTATTTACTGAATTGCTATTAGGTAATATTAAGGAATTGAAAAATATTTTGCGATTCCTACATACATAGAATTTTGCAATTACCAAATAGCAGTTTGGTAAAAATCGCCATTTGAAAATCGCAAAATGCTTTTTGCATACATCTGGCCCTTAGTGCTTAAGCTCAGTTTGGGAGCAGCTAGAAAAATTAGTCAAGGACTCATTTTAATAGTATTTTAAAATTCAACTTAATGGTCAAGTCAGATTTTATATTATTATTTTGAAAATTACACTTTTACAAAGTTGCCATTTTCCTGACTAAGCCGAAAGTGGGCTTTTTGCCAGTGTCCAGTGTTCACCTCAATACTGATTGCTCCCCTCTGATGAGATGTGGATTGCTCTCAGACAGTGGGAAAAAGGCTTAGTTGTGGAGAAGTGTTTTACTTCCTTGAGCAGGATGAGCTGGGAGTTGTGCCCAGCCCCTTTCTGAGCTTCAAAAGATGCCTACCCTTTCACTGGCAGATGTAGCTCACACCTAGGCCTGCCTGCCCTTTGTCTTGCTAATCACCTCGGCTCAGAACCCAGTGGGGGGGTGAGCTGCCCCAGAACTGGTATGGAGTGTCCACATTGGAGGGTTTGCCATTATCATAGCTACACCTCTGGGTGAGCACGGGGAGCTCTCACCAGGCGAAAAAAGGTTCTGACAAGTTAGAGTTAGGTAGAGAGGGGTATTGTGGGATAGTTTACACTAAAACACATAGGAAGTGCTGCAAAAGTAGTGTCGGGTCACCCATGAGAACGTTTACCCCATTGGTTAGGGAGTGGCCAGGAGTTTACACCACGCACATGCTAGCACTGGGCATATAAGCGGAATCCCCAGCACCCTCCTCAGACCACTTCTGGACCTGTAAAGAATCAGGAGAAGGAATGCCCTACTGTCTGAAGAATCTGAAGGAAGGCTATACCTGCTTGCCTTTAACTCATGACCCCAGAAATGACTCCAAGGGTTAGTTGACTGACATCCTGTTTGAGCTAAAGGGGCATAACACGCTTCCCGAGGCCCCTCTCTCTGCAACTGCCCAGCAGATCAATTCAAACTGAACCTCCCCTCGACCCTTCTAGATTGAGTCCTAACACCCAAGTGGTGGCCCCAGGTCCTGGACTCTTGCCGTGTAGGACTTAGACATTTTCTGTCAACTTTCTGCTTGGAGAACTGATGGAGACGAGGATCAGTTATGGAGCCTCAGCCATCGATGCTGACTCACTGGTCAGCCTCAGCTTGCTGGTTTTCCCTGCTGATGGAGATCTGACTTACAGCAAAGTTTTCTAAGTTTGAATGTAAAAGGCTGTACTAAGACCAATGCTGAACCGAAGCTGATTGACATGGAGACCTTCCTGGGCGCTGACTCTGGACTTTTCCCCCTTTAAACTTTACCACCTTCATTGGCAATCATATCAGGACCCTGCTCTTCAGGAACTCACTGCCATCAAGCCCCTCTTCAGATCCAACTTGCAGCTTGCCCCCCACAACCCATCAACAACCACTTTTTCTCTATAAAAGTCCAAAGGAAATCTTTCCATCTGGTCGAACTGTCGTGTAGTTCCTATATAACCTATACAGGATCTGCGCGTTTGGATAACATAAACTGTGGGATTGGTGGCCGACTGATTCCGTGCACCCCCACCAGATACGTTAGCCTATCTGTATTAGCTAGCTCACAGTGCCACTGTAATCTCCTCTTACCAAGGAGAGAATAGATTCTGGCAACCTCAGAACATGACAAACCTGATCCCTCAGAATCGTGGAAACAATATACTACCTTTCGCTCAGTCACTCGTGCTCTCTTAGTTTGTCTTAGATAGATACACAGAATAAACAGGCTGGGCGTTTTCAATAAGAATTTATTGAACATTTGTTATTCTAGTGAGGAATAGATGAGCTGCAACAACCATTAGACAGTAGCAGAGATATATGATTAGAAGTACTATGAAAGTAAAGGGATGGTATAGTTCTACCAACCTATCAGAAATCATGAATATATACAAGTACATAAAACACATGATAAAAAGTGCGTACTCCTACGATGCCTCCCTAACTAGATGTACCTGAATGTACCTAGCATCTGTGTAGGTGTTATGCCAAGAATCCCTCTAGGATCTAGTCAACCTCATTACCTGAGAATGAGAGAATATGGGACCCCGTCCTGGTCTCGAGTTGGACACCCCGCGAGGGAAGTTAGACCACTGCGAGCTGGAGTGTCTGCATGCAGGAACCTCAGCGTCTCTGGTCAGTGTGTCAGCCGGGAAGTCTCGGGCTCCTCTGTCCTTCCAAGCAAGATGTGATGTATATATACCCATAGGTCTCCCCAGGGGTCCTACCTTGCTGTGTTACTGTGTCTGCCTAAAGGATGACGTCGGGCCTGAACTTTATACAGAGATATTATACAGGAGATGTTAGTCCTGCTGTGCTTCCAAGAAGCCTCATGCATAATGTATGAGATTCGAACTAGGGGGAAACCCACGTTCTGAATGCAGTGTTGTATCTAGGTGAAAGGTCAGTCCCTAAGAACCATTATGTATGTAATGTAGGGAAGAATATAAGTGAAAGGTTGCAATGTTACCTGCGCCTATATAGGGTACCTATATGGAATATAACACCCGCTCCTCTTCCGACTGGACGACATATGTAACTTATTACGGTACTACTAGCCTAACTAGATATTGGTACGCACAAAGTTTAAAAACATCTGTTTAGCTAAACATGTTTAAAACTTCTAAAAAATGTATAAAAAACGTAAAACTGTGTAAAAAATTTTTTTTGCAAGCCTTAGCTCTAAAGTGTCCTTAGTTACAGTCCGAAGCACTATAAGCATTAGAAAGCCATGTATGCCCAATAAATGAAAGGAATGTCAATTTATGTTTTGAGATCCAAATTTGAGCTTTGTTGGAGAAAAAAAAAAAAGGCGAATTTCTTCCAGCACACGACGAGCCAAATGAGTCAAAAGTTTATGTGTCCTGGCTGGTAGACGCAACATTTTCGTTGCTTGCTTCTGCAGTAGACGGCCCCTGTAGCACCTCACAGAGTACGTCCATCGAGCACAGATGATGTTCTACACTGTCCGCAGCCGATGGTGGGTCAGACTGTGCGCCGTCCAAAGCCTGGGTGTCAGAGGAGGAGCCGGTGTCCATACCAACAGGTGCTGTTACTACCTGTGGGGGCTCAAGGAATGCCGCCATCAACATCGGAATACGCTGGGGACACTGCAGAACATGGGCCGTTATCGGGTCCAGTAAAGCATTCACGTCCGGTTGCGCACATGATGGGAGTGTCAAACAAAGGTCTAACACGCATTCTTCTCCGCAAAACAGGCATCGGAGGACAGGTAAGATGCAGTCTATCCAGACTGGTCGAAATGACAAGAACCAAGATGCACTTAGTTCTCTTAGGCGAGGTAAGCCTAGATATTGTACCATGCGGTCACGGTATTTATGCTCCAGGAGTGCTCTTTCCATCTCCTTGGCGACTGGGACGTCTATTGCGGAGCAAATATAAAACAATCAGGATACCTGCTACTAGTAACAGGATGAGCGGAAGTCCTCCAAAGATGCTTCCGAATACGGAGTGTATGAAGTTTGGTATAACTCCAAGTACCGTCTGAAAGGTGCTCAGAAGTCCAGAACCTATGGTCTTAAATAGGCGGACAATGCCTGTTGTATCAGACATGTTAAAGATATGATTTACCATTTCTGTGAAATGGAAAGCGCAGTTTGTATGAATAAGCACCTGTATCTCTGCCGAAGACCTTGCGATCTGGAGATCAAAAGTCTCTTGAGCGGAGGTTAAGGGCACAAACTTCTGTAAAAGCATGGCTTTCATTTTGCTTAGAGTAACTATCAAACCGTATTAAAGAAACATTCAGTGAAGGCCATAACGGCGCCTCCCTGACTGTATATGTCAGTGGAAACAATACTTACATACAACAAGTAACCCTGGAGCTCACGGTTACCAGATATGCGATGCCCGGGAGCATTCCGCAGCAGCCTTGACTGTTCAGCATCAAGTAACTCCCATTTGAAAGTAGCCTGAATGCTGGAGTAATCACTGCAGTTGGGGCACCCCTCAAATGGCAGGACAGGTTCGCTGCAGAACCATTACAAGCCCCGTGCAGCATTATATCCTGACATATGAGTGATCCACTTAAAGCGTTCTCACAGTTTGTACCGCTTAGAATCACTTCTCAATCCCCACTCCGGCATCGAAATCTGTATGGTAATACCCATGATTCCTTTATGTATTCCTTACCCATTTCTTCATATCTGCCTGCCTGCTTTTGTTCAAGGCAATACTGAAACTGAAAAGTAGTGACCGGTAGAGTTATGTGGCCATGGATTAGCCATTCTGTGGATGGTAATTCTGCCACTGTAAATGCTAATCTATCCAGTTCTTCAATACGCAGCATTGTATATTTTGCTCCCCTTTGTGCCATTTCTATCTGTTTATCTGTTAGATTGTATTCCGAAAACAGAGGCGTACTGTTGATATAACGCCAAGGCACGTAGCCTGCATGCAAAGATTGCAGCGTCCAGCTTAATAACATAATAGAACGTAATTGAGATTGCCCGTGTTGTAATATGGCCAAATCTTGTTCTAGTATGTCTATCGCAGAAGATACAATGTTGCGTAAGGAATATATCCTGGAGGTCAATGTAGTTAACCCATTGTCTACCACTGCTAGAGCTTTTTCCAGATTTATACGGTCTATTTCACGTAACCTCTCTGCGGCCTCTTGTTGGGATATTTTCCATATTTCCTTGTAGACAGCATAATAGAAACGTTTCTGACGTGTCTTCCTAGGACCTAGTAAAAAATCCCTGAGATCCACATCCTGTGACAGTAAGGATAAGTGTTGTTTCACCTTTGTGAGTGTTGAGGTTTTTAGCCAATCAAGGCACAACTTCCCAACACTGTAGGATGTCACTACCCCTGGATGTTCTCTCTGTACATAACGAGGATCTGGCCTATGGATAGCGAAACCTTCGGTTTTACCCATGAATCTCGCCTGACAAATATTAGTGTCTGTGGGCCAAATCAACCATTTCTTCCAATCAGGGTCTGATCTGTTGTATTGTGTAATGTTATTCAACGTAATCTCTTTCTGTGATGTTATGTTACCCTCGTTGTGTGATGGAGTTGGCAGCCGAGGTGTGTTTAAGTCTTTGTTCTTGGCTAGTCCAAGGCAAGACGTCTGTTGCACTGTCTCGTTCAAAAACATGATTTGTTGAGGGATAAGGCATGCTCTAAACAAAGCTTCTGTTCCCTGAACCTGCCATTCTCTAGTGTCCAGACTGATTTCAAGTCTATGGTGTCTTTCCATAAGTTGAAACCTTGTTCAGACAACTGGGCAATAAAGGAAGCAGAGTAAATCTGTTTGGTGTTTGTCAACATATTTTTCTTTGCTGATGTTGGTGCAACCCTATAATAATATGAGGCTGGGTTAGACATATTAAACCCTGAAAAATATGGAAACTTTTGTGTAAATGTTTTTGAACTGCCTTTCGGCGGTGTTGGACAATGTTCCCACTGGTGGTATGTGAACACATTTCTAGGATTAGCAGATTTATGTAAAAAGTGATGACCATAGTGTTGATAACAATACATTGTTTCGAAATCTGATGTGCTTTCCAATGTTTCACTATTAGAAAATGCAGCAGATTTTTCCAAATCAGACAACATATTATTTACAGTTTCAAAATCCCAATCATCGGAAAATGTACTTGAGGTAATGATATCACTCAACGATATTTTAAATAAATGAGGAATTCTTAAAAGTTCGGTCGGACCAAATATATCGAAATCAACCCTGTCCCAAACTATACCATCGGGTATAGGAACTGCTGTAATGTTCACTGATGACAAGTCTCTTTGTTCTCGATGAGATGATTGGTGTGGTTTTAAAATTAAGTTCACCTTTTGGGCTGCAGAGCTTTGTCGAAGGTATTTTCCATTAACAAGCATGTTAAAACTATTACTAAGCCTAACCAGAAAAGAAAGAAAAGTATCCCGGTGATTACCCATAGTTCTATCCAAGGTGACACCAGGTAAGTCTTTTTAAGAAAGTTCAGAAAGTCTTTAACTTGCTGTTTGTGCGATTTTTGGGCTGGCATTGTTTCAGGTTCACTTGGATCCAAAGAAAACATATCAAAGTTTACGAAGTAGCCAGAAGCAGTTTGATCAATTGTTTGTATTGCATCAGGATTTGTAGAAATCGTAGTTTGCTCTTGTTGAGGCATGTTGATGTAGACATCTGTATTTGGTCGAATTTAAATTTGTCTTTCATTTTGGTTCTGAATTTGAACTTCAGGTTCAAGGGGAATGAGTTCCATAACATTATTGCATAGTCCATCATTCCGTGCAGGAGACTCTTCGAACGTGATGAGTCTTTCCGTTTGAACTTCTTGAATTGTAGCGAGAGGAGGGGGTCTGCTACTTTGGAGTTGACGTGGCCTACTACTCAGTATCGGCCACATAGTGTGGTTTGATTAGGTCGATTGAGACGAATCTTTTCTCCTTTTTTCCGGCAAGAGGCGGTAGAAGTACAGTTCTTGTTCCTTCAACTGCTAGAACCTGTACTGGCTTTCTGTATGATGGCCCAAATTCTTTTTTGTCCGCTATTTTCTCTCTGACCAGATCCCCGACTTTTGGGATCCAGACAGGTCTTGCCGTGTCTGATTTGACTTCCCCAGTGGCAGTCTGCTTCATATGGACATTACTTTGTTGTGTCCTGGACTCATTTAGATCCTGTAAAACAGCCAAACGATCATGGATGTCAAAAGGCTTTTCATCTGCCACTGAGCCTTCACAATGAAGATCAGGTACCAACATTCTTGTCCCAAATAGGACCTCATATGGAGTGACCCCCTAGAGAACTTCTTGGCATATTTTTCAATGCTCGCTGCACTCCATATAGATGTTTTACCCAGCTCTCACCCGTGCCTAATACTCTAGCTGTTAAAGACTGCTTTAAGTCTTGGTTTTTCCTCTCCATGACCGAATTTCCCTCGGGATGGTACGGAGAGGAGTACCGCAATGCTACACCCAATTCTCGCATGGCCTCCTTGTAAGCCCGAGAGCTAAACGCAGGGCCCTGGTCAGAATGTAATGTGCCAATTGCGTATGTCCCTATAAAGACTAGCAGATCTTTTATAACAGTTCGACCGTCAGCCGAGCGTTGGGGCCACACACATAGGAATCTTGAGCAGGAATCCACTGCAACCATGATATACCTGTAAACCCCATCTCTTTGTAAGGGGCTGCAGTGGTCCAAGTAAAGACACGCTAGTGGTTTGTCAGATATTAATAATGGTGTCTGTGCTGGACGTGTTACGGTGGAACCTTTCATCTGCTGGCAGATGTCGCATTTCAAGACGTAGGGGCCGATTCACAGAACTAATCTGAGACAAAATCCTAAACTTACTACTTTTGGTATTCACAGAAGGCATTTAGTAGTAGTAAAGTTAGGATTTTGTCTTAAGTTAGGATTTTGTCTTAAGTTAGGATTTTGTCTTCAGTTAGGATTTTTTCTTAAGTTAGGATTTTGTCTTAAAACCAAAACTTAAGACAAAATTAGGTTTAACTTAAGTTTAACTTAAGACAAAATCCTAACTTAAGTCAAAATCCAAAATTAAGACAAAATCCTAACTTAAGACAAAATCCTAACTTAAGACAAAATCCTAACTTTACTACTACTAAGGGGCCGATTCCGATTCCGGCCGGAAATCTCTCCGACCGAGCCGGACCCGGAGAGAATTCCGACCGAATCGGACCCTAGCAGTCCGACCGAACGAGTACGATGCGCACGCATGCCATCGGACTCGAGTCGGTCAGACTCCCATTGAAGTCAATGGGAGCCTGTCGTACAACGCGTACGCGGGCCCCCATTGACTCAATGGGTGCGAGGCGGACAAGGGCACCCCCTACAGTGTGTATGCGTCCATGCGCATCGTGGCGTACATGCACAGGTAGGGGGGACCCATGGGTCCCCCCTGTGTGCGACTCGCGCGCCTACGCATACAGGGGGGTCCGACGCGGACCCCCAAAGTCCGGCTCCAACAGCTTTTTCGAGCCGGACGGCGCGAGTTGGTCGGACTGCTCGTGGCGAGCATCGTACTTACCCGGCCGGGAAACGTCTCCATAACGCGGTGCGAGTCGTGTCCATGCGAGTTGATCGGAGCGTGTTGAAGCCGCGTTCGAGTCGGTCGGAGATTTCGCGGGTGCCTGCATCGTACTCGCTCGGCCGGACCCGCGTACGATTCGGTCAGGAAACAGGGCTCCGAATCGGATCCGGTAAATCCGAATCCGATTCGGAGCACTACCGGCCGAGATCGGAATCGGCCCCTAAATGTCTTCTGTGAATACCAAAAGTAGTAAGTTTAGGATTTTGTCTCAGATTAGTTCTGTGAATCGGCCCCCATGTCTAGTCTGCTTTGTTAACCCAGGCCACCAATAGCGTTGTTTCATTAAAGAAACAGTCGCCGTAACTCCTGCATGTGCAGAACCTATCCCTTCGTGTGCTGCTAGAATTAAACCTAACCTACGATCCATGTTTGTAATTACTCTATCCCCCACTCCAGGAATCTGAGCAAATGGAATGTTATTGGCATCTAACTTGTAAGAGTACTTGAGTGGAAACCCTTTTGGTACAGCACCGCTGTTTTTGCGACAAGCAATGACAGCCACCATAATCTCACCGTCTATTCTCGTTTTAGAACGAGGGATTGCAGCTACGGAAGCCGTGCGTACAGCCCCCTTTGCGGCTTCATCAGCCAATGAATTACCTTCAACGTGAACGCCATCACGCTGATGACTCAGTGTATGTATCACGTGAGCTCTCGGTAGTTCGGTTTTCAACTCCACTACCTGTTCCCTTAGCATTTTATGCTTAATTGTGCCACCTTTTGCATCTTTGAACCCGTTTTGAACCCAGTGCTGCAAATATTCATTATATGACTGCACACAGTAAAAGGAATCGCACACAATTAGTGTGGGGAATTCTCGATCCGTATTTTCCAGTGCCTGTATCAAGGCTTTTAACTCTACCAGCTGTGCCGTGCAGTCCCCTAGAGACTGCGTTTTTGTGCAACTTGGGTGGAACTTTCCATCCAGCATGCGACCTTTAACGATTGCGCATGCCGCGCTATATTGTTGCTTACTTCCTATGGCCGGTTGAGCTGATCCGTCAGGGTAAATTTTATATTAATACTGATCTAGAGGTATTATTTTGTTTGGTAGAGTATATTCTTGTACGTATTGCAGAAATGCTTGTGTCTTTAAATTTGGGTCGTACCTGTATTCTACATTTGATGCAGTGAGAGAATTAGCCCATTGTATCCATCTCAGATGTAAGGCTTTAGCGTTAGGAACGCTTGCCTTTGTCGCAGCCTCTAAGGCTGAAACCGGAGTCACTACTATTATTCGTTTCCCCTGAGCCAGTGCTCTTTCTCTCACTACAGCAGTCTGTACTGCTGTTAGAATCTTTTCTGTAGATGCGAAGCGCATCTCAGCATTTGTGTACAAATGTGATTTGAATGCAAATGGTACTGTTTCACCTTCATTATATGTTAGATAGGTGTACCCAGATCAACCCGCAACTATACAGATCACCAGGTTGCATACATTTACGCGTGTCTGTAAATGTTTGGAACCTATCATGTCAGCTTGTAAGGAACGAAGTGTATCTGTGTGTTCCTGTGTCTATAGTTTTATTGAAAAATCAGGTTTTATTAAATCGTAGAAAGGTTTTACTCTTTCTGCGTAATCTAAAATGTATGTTCTGCCAAAGCTCAGGAATCCCAAGATTGGTTGTAAGTTTTTCAGTGATTTTGGAAGTTGGAGCAGCGCGCACTTTTTCAAAAAATTGGCTGCCAGGCTTTTCCCCTCACTTGAAAGCTCATATCCTAAAAACAGGACACTGAGGTGGGCAATTTTTGATTTTTTAAAGTTGTATTTGTAGCCCTCAGATGGAAACCCCAAAATTATGGTATTCACTCTGTTCAAGTGCTCCTCTAGGTCATCGTCCGTTAGATAAATACCATCCACATAGGACAATGCCTCTTCATCAAAATTTTGAAGTAACTCAATTACTCTAGCCGAAAACAACCCCGGGCTGTTCTTATACCCCTGGGGGAGTCGACAAAATTGATGCTGTGACCCTAGCGCTGAGAATGCTGTTAGATACCTGCTTTCTGGCGCTATATTTTGGCAGAAAAATCCATTTGAGATATCAAGTGTCGTTTTATATTTTTTCTGCACAATGTTATTCATTAATGCGGCACTGTATGCATTTTGGACTGCAAATGATGAACCCTGAAAGGAACCAGAGGAACGTGTATCAGTATCCTGATACCTGTCAGGTTTCCTAATATTATCCCTATTCCTAAGGTTATACCTCTTTTCGGAGGGCTCCTGTGGAGGAGATCTACCTCTGGATTGAGATCTGTTTTCTTTAAAGTTTTGTTGTTTTTTATTGTCCTACTTCTTCTTTGTTGAAGCAGCTGTCTGCTTAGAAGTGTCCTTTTCAGGACTGCACATCAGTTGTGGTTTTAAAGCTTTCCCACCCAAACTGTCTCTGCCTAATTCTGCATATGCAGTTTCAATTATTTTCGGTAGTTCGTGTTGTTGTTCTAAAGGACTGAACTCCCTTAGGCATTGGCAGATAGCCACTGAAGCTGCTTCCCCTTTAATATTAGCTAATATTATGGCTGATACCTGGGCATAGTTACCTAGTAACTTCATCCCTAAGTTCAGAGCAGGTTCTCCTCCATACTCGTTTTGTATTTGTCTCAATACGTCTGGTACTACTGCTAATGACGGGATACTATGAGTTCTGGTATAAATGGCAGCAATACTGTACCCCAAGTGGTACAATCCTCTATTTGTGGTGTTATCCCCATGGGCAAGCAGATTGTTAGCATTCTGTGTTTTTCATACGGGGTAGTATTCGGGAATACTGCCTCTAGCTGTGTTATTTTCTGAGCTACCCAGAATGGCATTTGTTCACGTTTTGTGGGCATTTTATCCATCACCGCGTGTAATGTTTGTGGTGTGATTTTAGTTGCTGTACTCTGAACTTGAGTCCCATTTGTTGCAACTATTGCTGGTTGGACTGTAAGTGTCCTCATGACAAATTGCGTCAAGTTTCTGTAAATTTGTATTAATTCTTTGTGTTGTGTGAGTAAGTCTCCTGGTGGCATTGTTTCAATGTCAGGATGTGGTGTGTAGGCTGCTAATATTGGCCATGTTGCCCCTTCTCTTCCGAGTGGGCAGAGTCTCACTCTTCTTCTTATATGGGGTAGGGCGCCTTTAAACCAGTATAAGTGTTCCTGGTATGTGGCCGGAACCTCAGTGTTCTCAAACGGACAATATTCCGCTGGTGCATCTCCTTCTATGTAGGAGCGCAATATTTTTGTTCTTGCATTTGCTGCTGGGAATGTAACCCACGAATAAAATACCTCTGTTCTATATGATTCGTATGCCTCAATCACAAAAGCTACTATGCCACCCGTGGCTGTTACACCATGCGCAAGTAGTTTCAGGGTGACTGTATTTCTAAGATTTTCTGCAATCGGAATTGCATCTGCATTTTCTTCTTCATCTGAGAGGTGCAAACTATGCACAACTCCTTCAGTTTTTTCCACGCTTTCAGTCATTTTTTAGAGGAAGAAGTATCTCAAGGAAACTAAGATAAGGTGTTTTTGCACAATTTTAGGAACACTGTGTCCTTCAAGCTTGATTAACCAACAGCCAATAAATAGGATTTTTGCCTACTCAGCTGTGGCGGAGTTTTGTGCCCACCCACTCCAGACGTCTCTGGTGTTTTGTGAGTAGGGGTCTCTAAGAATAGCACGACTGAACTACTCAGATTCTACTGTTAAATAAGTACCCAACCAACGTTGGCGGCGCCATGTCGTGTAGTTCCTATATAACCTATACAGGATCTGCGCATATGGATAACATAAACTGTGGGATTGGTGGCAGACTGATTCCGTGCACCCCCAAAGGATACGTTAGCCTATCTGTATTAGCTAGCTCACAGTGCCACTGTAATCTCCTCTTACCAAGGAGAGAATAGATTCTGGCAACCTCAGAACATGACAACCTTGATCCCTCAGAATCGTGGAAACAATATACTACCTTTCGCTCAGTCACTCGTGCTCTCTAAGTTTGTCTCAGATAGATACACAGAATAAACAGGCTGGGCGTTTTCAATAAGAATTTATTGAACAGTTGTTATTCTAGTGTAGAATAGATGAGCTGCAACAACCATTAGACAGTAACAGAGATATATGATTAGAAGTACTACGAAAGTAAAGGGATGGTATAGTTCTACCATCTCGCAGAAATCATGAATATATACGAGTACATAAAACACATGATAAAAAGTGCATACTTCTACGATGCCTCCCTAACTAGATGTACCTGAATGTACCTAGCATCTGTGTAGGTGTTATGCCAAGAATCCCTCTAGGATCTAGTCAACCCCATTACCTGAGAATGAGAGAATATGGGACCCCGTCCTGGTCTCGAGTTGGACACCCCGCGAGGGAAGTTAGACCACTGAGAGCTGGAGTGTCTGCATGCAGGAACCTCAGCGTCTCTGGTCAGTGTGTCAGCCGGGAAGTCTCGGTCTCCTCTGTCTTTCCAAGCAAGATGTGATGTATATATACCCATAGGTCTCCCCAAGGGTCCTACCTTGCTGTGTTACTGTGTCGGCCTAAAGGATGACATCGGGCCTGAACTCTATACAGAGATATTATACAGGAGATGTTAGTCCTGCTGTGCTTCCAAGAAGCCTCATGCATAATGTATGAGATTCGAACTAGGGTGTCGTATCTAGGTAAAAGGTCAGTCCCTAAGAACCGTTATGTATGTAATGTAGGGAAGAATATAGGTGAAAGGTTGCAATGTTACCTGCGCCTATATAGGGGACCTATATGGAATATAACAGAACCTGGTCCCTGTATCCGACCTGCTCTCTATCAGGGTAACGTTTGACTTTGACCCGGTGTAGAGAGATCAGATAACTACAGTTGGTGCTTTGTGCTTTTTGGCGCTATTTTCAATTCAAACTTTAAAAATTCATATCTCAGATTCAACCTACTAGATTTGTGTTGTTTTGATGTCATTTTATTTCTAAAAATGTACTCTATTTTTCTAAATTGATTTGGGGTTTTTCTTCTGTTGTGTTTTCACTATATTATTGCTAGTGTGCTGCAGAATTACTTTACACATTGTCTCTTTACTTAGTAAAGCTTGACTACTTTGTGCCAAGCTACCAGTGAGTTAAGTTTGATTCTGACTGAGATTTTAATGACAATTGGAAGTGAAGAATTTTTGACCTGATTATGATGGCAGTCGGACGAGCGTCTGACCGCCATCCGGTCAGGAACGGGACCGGCTGACAGGGAGTCGGCGGTCCCACCAGACAGATTACGATCCAACCGCCGTGGAGGCAGTCGGAAACATGCCTCTTAGCATTGAGGCTTGTGCTGCGGCCCAAAAAAGGGATGCAGCACAAGCCTCACTGCTAAGAGGCATGTTTGTGAACATCCCTGC
The DNA here is from genome assembly GCA_963921515.1 of Calotriton arnoldi. Taxonomy (NCBI): domain Eukaryota; kingdom Metazoa; phylum Chordata; class Amphibia; order Caudata; family Salamandridae; genus Calotriton; species Calotriton arnoldi. Next base: position 435,152 of record CAWUFW010004008.1, on the reverse strand, counting down.
ACCATGTGACAGGCACCATGCGGTGCCTGCCACACGGTGCAGGGATGTTTAGGGGGCACAGAACCCATAGCTAAAGTCCAGAGGGGAAGGGGGGCCCACTAGGGGCCCCCAAAGTCCCTTTCCCTCTACCTTTTCATGGTGGGTGGACCGTCATGAAATGGCAGGCGGAAAGGGACATTGTAATCCCACCACCACTGTAGGGATTGCAGTCCATCCGGCAGTCCGACTGGCTCCTTGAGCGTGGCGGACGGTCTCTCCGACAGCCCACTATCCGCCCGCCATCCTAATTCAGGGGCGGTCCTGCAGGGACCGATGGCGGTGGGACCATCACCGATAGCCTGACAGTGGCGGTCCCACCATCATCGTAGTCAGGCCCACAGTTATCTATATAAACAAACATTTGATTTTTCAAATAAAATTAAATACATGTAATTTTTTTATTTACAAATGTGTGTTGTGTTTTGCTCTATTCTGTTTTTATGTTGTTCTGCCCGGGTACTTTATAATATTAAGGAATTGTATCACACCTACTTGGCTTAATCTTTTAATTAAATTCTTTTGATTGAACAAGCTCAAACGACATTGCACCGTTGAATATGTCTTTATGCTTACAACTAGGACACGCTGATAGCCCATGTACATCGTGAAAGGGTTACATCATCACAGTTATCTTACAAATGGTCATTATGTTAAGTAAACACTTTTGCCCACGACAGGGAATGAGTTACAGTTGGCTAACTGCCTTTCATCTCAGAGTAGATGTGTCCGATTGGCTGGGGCTCCGGGCCTCATTGCGTACCTCTGTAACTTTGCCATGGAGACCATATTTTCCCCCACTTTTTAAGGCATCCTCTATTTTTATACACTACTTCTTCTGCTCGCTGGCACCAGTCCAGGTCGATTTCCCATTACGCCACTGATGGGGGCGAACCTGCACCCCAGTGCCTGGCGATATTATGTTTTGCGGCACCCGCCGCCAGTGCCAGCCAGATTCTTTTATGCTTAGGCCAGTTTTCCTCCCCCCTAATCATCAGTAGGAGCTAGCGGGCATCTGTCGGCACCTGTAGCCCCAGTACCATTGACATTACCGCCATCACCTTTTGCCAGAACGAGTAAATCACGGGACACTCCCACAAGATTTGGAAAAAGGAACCCTCTTGCTGGCAGCCCCTCATACACAGCGTCGTCTGTGCCTTCCATCATTTATGAAGCAGTGTGCATGGGTAGGAAGAGTGGTGTAGTATTTTGAGCTGTATCAGCATGAATCATGTGCGGATGGCTATTTCTCTGGGGCTTTGTGTAGCTTCTGCCCATTCTTCATCTTCCATATTGCCTAGATCGTCTACCCAGGCCCTTCGAAGGGAAGCCAGTGGGTCTGGTGCCATGTTTATCAGCTTCCAATATATTGTCAACGTACCCTTATTGGGGATCAGATCCACTAGCAGCCTATCTTCTAAAGGGGAGTGATCTGGAAGGACCGTGCCCTGCTGTATGTGTCTGTCGGGGCATGCATTAGCCTCAAATAGGAGAATCTTTGGGTGGGTGCCATGTTATATTCTTGTTGGAGATCCTCAAAGGGGAGAGGCGCTCCGTCTCTCCACACAGCCCCTAGGTGGTCGATGCCTATTGTCTGCCATCCCTTGAACCCCTTCAGGGTAGCGACCTCCCTCAGCTGGTCTCCTGACCATAGAGGTGTCATGCCTGTCAGCCGTTTCTGCCATCCCAGAAACCTATTTGCCTCAATCCAGCAACTAACCACTACTGCGGTATGTTCAGGCCAGTCAAGATGTGTCCTATGAGTGTACAGGAATGATTTGTGGCCCCCGCCTGGCTTTGCATCTCTGTCCACCCTGTAGGCCGGCTCCTCCTTGGCCGTGTAGGCCCAGTCGTTTATTACCAAGCGTTGAGATGCCCAATAGTATAGTTTGACACAGGGACCACCAAGCCTCCCTCACACACCCCCCTTTGTAACTTATCCAACGCAATCCTGGGCGCACTTCCCTGCCATAACAATGTGCGGAGTTCCTGCGCTATTTGTTTAAAGAAGGTTGGGGGGACTGGGTATGGCGTGTTTTGTAGAATATATAGAAGACGCGGTAGGGTATTCATTTTATATAGGGCGGCTCCGCCCATTAATGACAGTGGTAGAGTGCGTCAGTGTATAATATCTGTGCGAAGTCTATTTAACTGGGGGGTAAGGTTTCTCTGCAAAAATAATTGGCGATCGCGGGTCACCTGAATGCCCAAGTATTTAAAACCTTCTGCATTGATCGGGGCGGCGCACCTCGCTGGAAGACTCGGAGGGGGGCCCGACAGAGGGAACACCACTGACTTATTCCAGTTTATTGTGTAGCCCGAGTAGCCCCCAAAGAGTTCAAAGATATGTAGGACTCTTGCGATGGAGTAGTAGGGCCTCGAGAGATATAAGATTATGTCATCTGCATATAAGGAGATACGTTCCTCCCATCCCCCCAGCGCCACGATACCCCAGATCATCGGGTCTGTCCTGATCCAGTGCGCCAGAGGATCCAATGCCAATGCAAACAGCAGAGGCGACAGGGGGCAGCCCTGTCTGGTGCCTCTGCACAGGTGGAAGGTTCTGGATAGCGTGCCATTAACTTTCACTCTAGCCAGGGGGCTCTGATAAAGGAGTCATACCCACCCGTAGAACTTGGGTCCGAAGCCCAATCTGGCAAGCACGGCGAATAAGTAAGGCCACTCTATGCTGTCGAAGGCCATCGTGGCATCCAGAGCCATTAGTTCCGTCTGTTGGGGTGAGAGATCTTTTGTCAAGTGAAGGATTCTGTAGAGCCGTCTTAAGTTATGACGGGTGCTTCTGTGCGGCATAAAGCCGGATTGATCAACATGAATAATGGAGTCTATAATTGCCACTAGTCTGTTCGCTAGGGCCTTCGCTAGCACCTTTACTTCCATATTCAACAGGGATATTGGTCTGTAGGAGCTGCATATGTCTGGAGGTTTGCCTGCCTTATGTATAACCACTATTGTGGCTGTACACTGGTCTGCCGGTAGTCGTCCTACCTCCTTGGCTTCCTCCAGCATGTTCTTCAGTGGTTGTGCAATTTTAGTGATAAGGCCCTTGTAGAGTTCTACGGGAAGTCCATTCGGGCCCACTGCTTTTCCTGACTTCAGCGACACCAGGGTGCTGGATAGTTCTTCTTCAGTAAGATCGGCCTCTAACGCTTCTACTGCGTCAATGGGTAGTATCTGCAGTGGAAAATCCCTTAGCAACTCCTCACAGTCCCCCTCGGAGCGTGTACTTACCGGGGTGTATACATTTTTGTAATAGGAGGCGAACGTCTCCGCCCTTTCTGCGTTGGATGTTTGGGGTGACCCGGTTGCATCTTTGACACTGACCACCCATGACCTCTCCTTGTCTCTTTTGTCCAGCCAGGCCAGAAGCCTGGAGGCCTAATCTCCTAAATCATACAGTCTATGCTGTGTTTCCAGAGCGTAGGCTCGTGCTTCATTGTCGACTAGGGCAAGTAAGTCTTGCTGGCGTAGGGTTAGTCTATGACGCAGGTCAGCGCTCCCACTGGCTATTGCCTCCCTCTCTAGTATGTGGATCTCCTGCTCAATTGTTTGATTCTTGGATACATCGTCCTTCTTCTTTACCCCTATAAATGCTTGGGCTTGACCCCTCAGCACCGTTTTTAAGGCTTCCCAAAGGGTTAGGTGTGATCCAACCAACCCTGAATTTTCTTTGAAATATAGATAGAACCCTTCCTGGAGCTTATCTCTTGAGTCTGGGTCCTTCAGAAACCAGGGGTCTATTCTAGGAAATATTGCTTTGTTGGTGGTCGGCCCTCTAAGGGTGACGCTCACTGGGGAGTGGGCCGAGATGCCCCTTGCCAAGTGTATTGCTTGTGTAAAGCCTCCAACCCTATCGTGTTGGGTGAGTAGATAATCTATCCTGGAGAATGAACCATGCCTGGCAGAGTAACATGTGTATTGCTTTTCATTGGGGTTATGTGCCCTCCAGAGGTCCGCTAAACCCATTGCTGTCAAAAAGCCTGGAAGAGTCTGTTCCCTCCTCTGTCCCACCGTTGTACTTGATCGATCTAGATCTAGGTTTATCAACGCATTGGCATCTCCCCCTGCCAGAAGAGTGCCTGTGGGCAGTCCCACCAGGAGTGCACTAATTTTGGGGAGGATAATGGCATGTAGTCTTGGTGGTACGTAAAACGAGCAGAATGCGAGAGGGGGCCCCTCCCATTTGCCCGCTGTGACAACGGAACAGCCGGCGTCATCATGCCAGATTTTATCCAACGTGAAGGGCAGTGAGTTCCGCATCAGAATGCATGCGGCACGGGCGTCTGTCGAGTATCCCGAGTGGGTTGTCAATTTGTATCCGAAACGGTCTAGGGCTTTGTAATGATTCCCCTTTAAATGATTCTACTGAATCATAACTACGTCAGGGAAATGAGTGCGTTTATTCTTATTTATTAGACCGTTCACATTCCAGGACCATGCTCGTATATTAGTCGTTTCTCCTGCTATCTTGGAGGTGGTGATGTGTAGTTTCCTGTTGACTCCCCCCACCGTTGGCCTAGTGCATACATACATTATGTTAGGACTACATTTGTCTTGAGCAACATTAACAAACCTAGCAACAAAGCTAAACAGTTTCCCCAACTCCCCCCTCCCTGCAACCCTGCTAGGTGAGTTATAAACCTCCCACCTCCCCAACATGCAGAGTGCCTGTCGCCCAGTCGGTGCTATGGTAACAACTGCTGAGGGGTAGTGGACGAGCCACCTGCGTCGATGAAGGTATTCCTACAGGCGGATAAAACAAAACCCCTGAACTACTTATAAGAGAGCAGATATTAATAGTCACTGTGTTAATGTTAGATATCTTGACGCGAGGTCATGAAGTGCTGATTTAGTTCTAACCTATTGTGACCAAAGTGTCCCCACTCGATTCTTGCACTACTTTCCCCTGCCCGTGCCTCCCGACACCTAGAACAGCGTTCCTTTGGTTTATGGCAATATCATGGATAGTCACTTATCTGGCTCTTGTAGCTGGTCGGACCTGCCAGGCGGGGAGTCAGATCCTCGCTTCTCTTGGCCTTGCTCTTTCATGGTGCTAGCCCATTCTCTGCCCTTCTTCCGCCCGACCGCCCTCCAGCCTTCTAACCAGTCCTATGTTTCTTCTGGCATTGTGAAGAAGTATGATTTTCCCCCGGCCAGGAGGAGCTTAGCTGGGAACAACATCACATACTTCAGATTCTGCTTTCGGAGTGTCCGTTTCACCGCATCGAAGGTGCGCCTTTGGCGTTGGACCTGAAGAGTGAAATCTGGAAAAAAGCGAATAGTGGCGTTTTCATGAAGGAGGTCGCCATGTTTTCGTGCCACCTGCAAGATAGCATCTCTGTCTCTATAGTTTAATGTACAAGCTATGATAGTGTGGGGGGGTGCCCCGGGGCATGGGCATGGCCCTAATGCTCGGTGTGCTCGTTCCACTGAGAAGAAGATAGACAGACCTTTAGGCTTAAGCATGTTGAGGATCAAGTCTTCGAGGAAGAGACCCGCTGATGGTCCTTCCAATCTCTCTGGGACACCCATCACCCAGATGTTATTGCGGCTGGCTCAGCCCTCCTGGTCTTCTAGTCTGTCCATAATGTCTGTTTGTTGTTTAGTTAGCAGTGTTACTTGCTCTTCCAGACGTTTCGTTTTAGCTTGCAGGCCCCCAATGCTTGCTTCAGCTGTCGCCATTTTGTCAGCCAGCTTCCGAAAGTCCGCCCTGATCAGAGTCACCTCCTCAGTCACCGAGTCTAGTTTGGGTTCCAGCATACCCCGCAGTCCCTGCCCGCTGCCATTATGTCTTTTAATGAGGGGTCTGGGGTGTGGTCTTCATCTTCAGCTAACGTCGCAGTTCCAGTAGCGCCCCCTTCGCGGCCCATTGCCACTGTGTATTTATCAATTTGGTTGGCTTGACTTGGGCCCATGCTCTTGGTGCGGACCATTGCTGTTGATTTCTGGCCGTCCTGGATGGCCATGTGTTATGTTCGGGTATGAGTAACTCGCTCTTCGCACGTGCAATCTTGTGTCGTTATTCCTGCACCTGCGTGCCAATGCTTGTGGTAGTTACGCACCACTCCTCAGCCGTGCTGGGAAGGTGCTAATTTCTGCCAGCCGAACTCGATTCGTCAGCCCAGCAGTGTCGTCTCAGATTCTTCTTCTAGCAGAGGGCAGAGAATAGTGCCTCTCTATCCATATGTGAATGGCTCCCTCTTTTTCCTGCCCGCCTCGATAAGTACCACAGAGGCGTGTTGTCCCCGGGGCCCTGACCGCACTCCTCAGGGGGAGGAGAAGGCCTCCGAAGATCCTGTGTGCTGTCTCCTCAGATTGTTTTTTAGCTGTGTTCCCCTACCCCGTGCCGCTCCACTGCTGTTATCTGGCCAGCCTCTGCAGAGCCCTGGTGGAGCGACAAATCCTTGGGGGTAATCCCCTCCTCTGGCCTCGCAGCACAATTTTCACTGGGCCTCACGCCCCAGGCCCTACATCATCCTGCCCCCCCACTGGGGTAAAGCCTTCCGTCTCCTTACTTGATCACTGCTGGCCTGGGGCCCCGGTAAGTGGCCTTCCTGCACTGGTTGCGTAAGAGGGAGCAAGTTGGTTGCGGTGCTCGGGCAGTCTGGTGCTCCCTAGGATCACAGCCCCGGGTGTGACGCAGGCCTCTCTCTTTCACCAGGGACCGGATCCACGCCCTCCTCCTCATTGCCTTTATGCCTGGGGGGCGTATAGATACGTTTGCTTGCCGGGCTCCACCAAGCGGGCGTACCCTCGCCAGGCCTCTGGGCGGCCCCCCGAGCCGCGGGGCTTGATTCTCTTTTGTCCACTCACCTCGCGGCAGCCTCTCAGGTTCCTCCGACCGATGGCCCACCTATGTCGTTGTCTGTTGGCACCCGGTGTCTTCGCTGTGCGCACTGCTGGGGTAGGCTCTATGCTACGGTGCCAAGTAAGTGTCTGGATTCTTTGCGCCCGCGATTCAGGTGGTCGGCGCCATTTTAGCCCGTAGAGCTCCACTGCGGCTCCCCTCTTACTTCCGCTCTTAGTCGCTGGGTGGGACACTTTCGGTCGGCTGATTACTGACCACGCTTTCCTCCGTCTGTAGTTTACTGCAGCTCTGTCTTATTGGACAGATGATGACGGATTTGTCGAGGCTCGAGGCTCAAGGCTGCCGGCTAGCGCAGCTCGCTGAGTATGCGGCCATCTTTGCCGGCTTCAGGCCATGCCCCATACTTGGCTTAATCTTGAGCTACGGGCATTACCATAGTCACCTATAGAGACACAGGACAGTGAAACATTTATCTCTTGCTCCACCCTCCAATAGAGGATGTGTGGTTAAGTGCAAGGGACCACAGGCCTGATACACCTATATTAAGACCTGGACACAATTTCTTTACCCCAGTACTGTTGTATCATCCGTACCATTTATGGCATTAATGCACTTAGTAAGATATTACTACAGCTGTGTTCTCAACCTCACAATAAGTAATTCTCTTGCAGAGTGTTAGAACCAACTCCAAGTAAAAACAACTAGCAGTTGCATACCTCATAAAATTAATGACATTTTCAGATTTTGAAAGGGGGTTGCTGTAAGTCTTCCTGCCTATTCTATATGTAACTAGGACTTTGCAAGTCACTTTAGAGCCCATGATCATGTATAAGAACTTGACAATCAGCCCTGTTAGCCTATTTGGACTTAGAACTCCACAGTGCTTTACAATTATAATTTTAATATATCGTAATGGTAAATTTAATGATTTAAAAAAGGAACTCCAACAATCAGTCACATATTATGTACAATGCAACAAATAAAATAAAGAAAAGATAAAACTTTTTGTGTCAATTTTAGCACAGTCAGACACTCTTCATGGGGCCACTTGGCAGAGAGTGGCAATTGGGCCCCAACCATAGTGGTTGAAGTTATTCGTCATTGGTGTCCTAAGCTAAATCTGACTATGGCTCTGCAAACTGGTCAGGTACAACCCTTTTTGCACTTGACTCTCAGGGAGGTGTTAATCACACAGCATTATGAAATATGATACAATCCGGGGTGGGGGGGTTCAGTTACAGAGTTGTGTAGCCCCTGCAGCATCTAATGAAATGCAGATTCCCTAGAGTACCACTCCCCCCCTTTCTTTCTTTTGTGTGACTCAGGTAAAGATACGGGTACAAGCATAAGCTAATGATAGGTGCAGATCACTAGTGATTACCACAGAGGCTGGTGTCTAGATCAGTCAAATAGTCTTTTAACCAACAAGTTCAAGTTGGCAAAGACTAGCGTTAGCAGCAACACTTTCCCTCTGCTCATGTTAGGTAAAGCCTCTTAGTTCATGGAGAGAGAGCATGTGATACTGGTGAGTTTGATGTTCAGGCCAGTGTGATTACCTTCTACACATTCTCGAGATTCAGCACCAGCACCATGCCTGTCTAGCTGCTTTCCAGATCACAGGTGCTAGACAACATGCTTGGTGGGCTTGTTGCCAGTCATGGCCTTTGGGCTAATGCAGGAGGGCATTCATCTTCTGCACCTGTAGCCCATGGGGGGAATATAAGTGGCACTCACACTGACAAGGAAAAAAACATGGTGCGCTTCCGCCACCACTTTACCTGATGTACTCATGTCAACAATGGTAGACCATTGCCTGGATCAATGACATAATATAGTTGAAAACAATATTGATTCATATATATATCAGAAACAAATATTGTCTACAAAAATATCGTCATCCGATACTTAATTAACAACAACATAAATATTAATGATCAAAATATTGCCATTAAAAATATCTATTTCTACCAATATCAAAACCACAAATACTGTAAACAAAAATGTTTTTAACCATAAATAAATAAATAAAAGCTCAAAAATATCAAAACCCACAATATTGACTAAACTAATATCGCAAAAAATAAAGCCAAATATTACAAATTAATAAAATAACTTTAGTCTACTTTAAACAACAAATAAAAATAAACTCTATATAAATCCATAAATCATCTAACTACATTATTTAAATCTTATTAAAAATAAATAATCTTTAAACATAAAAAATACAATGCAAAACATCAGACAATTAACCAACAAAAAATACTTTCATCAAAAAATGTAATACAAAAATAAACATTAATCAATAAAACTATACATAAAAATACAACCAAAATAACACAAAAACAGTAATATATATTTCACATTAAAACAGAAACACTAATTAGCATCCACCATAAAAGATAATAACTAATATATCAAAGAAATTCTAACAAAACAGAACAGTAACTAATGAAAAACAACCATAAAGCAAACTAACCAATAAGAATAGCTAAATAATAAAAATATAACATAAAAGGAGTAGAAAATTCCAACCCTTACCACACCAAAAACAGTAGGGGGCTTGTTTATTGGAAATTGATGTAGGGCAGCGCCACAAGTTTTCTTGCTGCACTGCCCTATGCCAATGTGAAAGGACAGAAATGCACTGTATGTGTGAAATACGCTGCATTCCTTTCCTTTCCCCCTGCACTGGTGCACAATTTGCTGCCTAGCACCAATGTAGGCATCTTTGCACAATGGTGCAATGGTGCCTCCATTGCAGGCAGGATTGTTTTTGTGCAGGAAGGGGCGCCTTCCTACGGAAAAACAATCCAGAGAGACGTTTTCCTCTTTCTATGTGTGCTGCAGAATGCAGCACACATGCAAAGAGGAAAAAACGAGGACAAATAAAAATATTTCTCCTTGTTATGCCTGCTCTGGGAAGGCATAAGGTTTTGGTGCTGCCCAGGTTTACATGATTAAGTAAATCTGGTGCAGCACCAAAATCCAAAGCAAAGCCCATGGAACATCTCCTTGATGCAGAGTAAGGCAGCGACTTGCGCTGCTTTGTCTTACTCCATATCTATGAGGCCATGCAAAGCCACGCAGGGTGGCTTTGCGTCACCTCACAGATATGATTGAGAGGCTTTTGCCACCAGAGCCTCATAAAAATAGATTCTCCAGCGGTGCATGCCTCTCATGAATAAGCCCCTAAAATTGCAAGACAGTGACACTTTGCTGAATTGCCAACAGAAAACCAAAAAAGAAAATCTACCTTCACAAGTAAAACATTAATTTTTAACATAGATCAAAATAACTTATTTAAAAAAAAAAAAATAACTAACAAAACCCCCATTTTTTATTTATCTGCCAAACTTTAGGTACTACAGAAAAAGTACCATCTACAACCCACAGTCCCACCAATAATTATCAACAATCAAACATCTAGAAAAGAGCACATAAAATGTAAGTAAAATCAAACAAAAATATCAGCTAAACTTTCAAATTAAAAGATAAAACTAAAAGCCCTCAACCCCTATAAACTAACCACAGATAAAGATTTAAAATATAACTATACAATATAACAAAAATTTAACTAATACAACTTTTCTCCCTATAGAAAATAAACCACCTGATCCAAAGTAAAACACCTTCAATGGAAAACAGAATAAAAATAACTGCAGTAATACTCAACAACACATATGTAAGTATAAAATGCAAAACAATTGTAGTAAAGTTTTATGTACATTTGGAAAGGGAAGGTAAAATTATTGAAATTTATTTTACTGTATTATTAAAATATTTTGAGACAGAAATAGGAAGATATGCCACCTCACAGAAAGGCAAACAATTACCCTTGCACATGGGTTACACTTACTACAAAGGGAGCACAAGCACCAAGAATGTTAATTGTAAATGCAAAAAACAGTATTCTAATGCATGTTATGGGATGGCTACTCTGAAAATTATGTTGTTATTAATGTGAGAGAACACAACCACTCCCCAAATGTCACCGAAATCGAAGTAAGGCATGTATTTCCAGATTTAAACGAAGCAAGTATTCGTTTCTACGAGCCCACAACTAAAATACTAAAAGATATACCCCTAGAGTGCCTGAGCATTTCACTTGTCAGCCACCAGCTATACCCACTTTAAAACACTTAATAGCATGAACTAAGCAAGCCACCAATTGCCCCTAGAAGATAAGAAGACATCCACATTCCTCAACACTTAACAACAACACATTATAATGAACCCTACCTCCTACATGACAACCTAAATAATGATAAAGACATTATTATATTTGCTACAGGAGTTAATTTACTAAGTCTAAGCAATCTCAAACATGGATCATGGACGGAACATTCGAAATATGCCTTAAAGCAATCAGTCAGATATACACCATACGCTGTGAATATCAAAACACTGATATACCGCCCATAAATGTATTGCTACCTAATAAACAAAGTAGAACTTACTACAAACTACTAAACCACATTCAAATTAAAATACACAACTATTCCCCACATATAAAATTAATCACATTTGATCATACCATGATACCAACAATACTTAAACTGTACCCATACACAGACATTCAAGGCTATTACTACCATTTGTGTCTAAGCATTTGAAGACATCTCCAACAATTTGCATATGCAACAAACAGCCAGTTTGCTTTTGAAATAAAATAAATAAATAATTGCACTAGGCTATATCCCTGTAGCAGAGGTAACTAACTACTACAACTTACTTATAGAAAATCCATTGTAGCAACAAAACGAACACAAACTTAGGGCCTGATTACAATCTTCGCAGAATGTGTACTGCTGTCGCTTTTTCGGAAGTCTTTCCACCCACTGCCTTGGCAATCTGAGCACCCTATTAAGATCTTGGTAGGAGCTCGGCTACTAGTTCACTGCAGTCCTGTGGCCTTTGCAGAGACTCCTGCTCCTTTGTCGACAGCAGGAGAGCCAGAGGCGGGTCTTGAAGGGAGTCATGCCAAGCTTCCCGCCGTCTAGATTATGATTTGCCTTTCTGTCGAGCGTTTCCTGGCAGGGACACCTTCATGTGCGAGTCCGCAGAAAGTAAGGAAAATAGGTGCAAACTCACCTTTTATTGGGGTCCCACTTCAGAATTCATGCTGCCCCCAGACCGTGATGCTCAGCAACCCCATTGTCACCAGAATTGAAGGTAGGCTGCACTGTCTCCTCTCCTTTGTAGTGAATGGTAACAGTTAATTTCAGCATGTGTTATTTTACATGCAACAAAACAGACAATACACATGACCTACATATACATTACGACACATACACAACATATATACGTATTTTCTGGTATTAAAACGTAGTACTTACCTGTCTTCACTCCATCAGGACTCCTCCTCCAAGAGACTGCCAGCCCATCGGGAACATCTAAATCGGCTTGGCGATATACCGTCAGCCCGACAGCGGCGGAGTACTCCAGCCTCATCATCTAAATACGTCGGGTGGGAAGGCCTTCAGCGCGGCAAAGTACTCAGTCCCGCTGCCACCACGGGGCGGCAGTAAGACCGCCAAAATCATAACTAGGCCTTAAGTCCCCTATTGGACTGCTTTGAAGACACTTGGGTGGGCAGGCTGCACGGTTCAGGACTCGGATGTCAACCCAAATTCCAAATATCATGGTAAAATGTCTACAACAGCACCATAGCTTAAGAAGCCAAATCCAACAATGCCGTAGAAGTATGGCGCAATGCCCTCCTAGCCACACTAGGTAGAACCCAAACTACATTCTACAAATTTAGTGAAGCCCTACAAAAAGAACAAAGCTGCCAACAACTAAAAATCGAGCAACCAGTAACCCAAATTAAACTTAAAATAAGTAAACATACCAGTAGGATGTATGGCATGTTACAATGTAAAGTTAGAATCTTTACAAACAACAAAGGAGTACACTACATGGAATGAATAGCAAAATCCCTATTATAAAGGTACGCACTACTACAACAATTCAAAGCTGTGGTACTGTGCCTGGAGTGATAGATGGCTTTTGTCATTTTACAGCTTGGCATGGACAGCACTGAGCTAGTCCTATGCTTAAAGACTTTGTTGTAGAAATGGCAAAAGACTTTGTCCCTTTCTATCTTGGCGTGGATGGCACTGTGCTAATCCTATGCTTAAAGAATTTGATAGAAAAGCAGACATTTGAGGTGAGCAGATCTAGAGTATCGTTGGTGTGAGAGTGCTCTATACAGGAGCTGCTTTCCACCTAAACTTGAGAACTACCCAGAGTTCTCTGCTTCTTTTTTGCATAATTTATGCATTACCCTATGCCTGAAAGGGTATTGTTTTGATATATATATATATATATATATATATATATATATATATTATTCACTGAAAAAACCATAGGTTTTAGGGACAGTTATAGTTAGTTGGACATTTCACTCGTACAAAACCATAGAAATTCCCCCGTTATAGTTAGTTCAGCTAACTATAACTCGCCCCCCGCAATGCACTGCTGATGACGTCACATATTACATCACTCATGACATGGTCAGTGACATCACTGATGACATCTCAAATGACATCACTGATGACATCACTGATGACATCATCCAGTGACTGTGTTTCTGTAAAGTTTAAATATGTTTAATATATATAGGGAAAGGCGTATTGAAGAATGAGTGGGTGTATAAGTGTCTGAATGGATGATTTAGTACGTGAGTGACTGACTCTACAAGTGAGTGATTAAATGTATCTTACTGAATGATGGGTTAGTGACTAAACTGTGTGAATGTCTGTATCCGTCTGTCTGTTGGTTTGTAAGCGGCTGCATGGCTTTCTGAATAGCTACATGAGTGTCTACATGGGTTATTGATTGATTGTCTGAGTATCTGTATGGGTGCCTGAGTGTTTGTGTGGGTGGGGTGTGTGTGACTCTGTGCATAGATGTGTGAGTTGGTGATTCACTGGGTGCATGGTTTCAAGAGTGCATCTGTGATGGACTGTATGGGTGGGTGAGTGTGTGTATGGGTGTGTTAGTGATTGAATGTATATCTCAGTGGTACATGTGTGAGTAACTACATATGTGAAAGGCAGTATATATGTGTGTTGGAGTATATAAATGGCTATAAGTGAGAGTGTGTGATTGTGAGAGTGGCTGTATGGATGAGTGTGTACTTGTATCAGTGATTGTATAAGAGCGTAAGAATGTGCTAGTATTTGTATGAGTAAGTGAGCTGGTGTGTGTATAACTGTATAGGTGAGTAAATGGGTGTGTGATTAAGTTTTTGCATGACTGACTAGGTGTGTGAGTACCTCTATGGATGAGTGGCGGTGTGTGAGTGTTTATATAGGTGTATGAGTGCATATGATAGTCCTGTACTGAGTGACTAAGTATGAGTGACTGTACGGGTGAGTGAGTGGATGTGTGTGTAGACCTAAGAATCAGTGAGTGGGTATGTAGTTTTTGGTGTTGGAGTGTCTATGGTTTTGAGAATGGCAGTCTGTAATTTAGAGTGGGTGTATCAAAAGTTATATTAGGGTGTGAGAAGATGCATGAAATTATCACATGGATGATGTCATCAGTGATGTCATTTGAGATGTCATCAGTGATGTCATCAGTGATGTCACTGACCATGTCATGAGTGATGTAATATGTGACGTCATCAGCAGTGCATTGCGGGCGCGAGTTATAGTTAGCTGAACTAACTATAACGGGGGAATTTCTATGGTTTTGTACGAGTGAAATGTCCAACTAACTATAACTGTCCCTAAAACCTATGGTTTTTTCAGTGAATTTCAAAGGTTTTTTAAATGCTAATTTCTAACTATAACGTGTCTGAAACCTATGGTTTTTTCAGTGAATTTCAAAGGTTTTTAAATGCTAATTTCTAACTATAACGTGCCTGAAACCTATGATTTTTTAAGTGAATTTCAAAGGTTTTTTAAATGCTAGTTTCTAACTATGCCTACAGAGGTAGGACATGTGAAGAAAGAAGAAAAACGCACAGAAAGAAGCAAAAGATGTGCAGAAAGAACCAACAGAGGAGCAGAAAGAGGCCTTGTTGCAAAATCATCCTGTGCCCACAACTTTTTCAGACGGGTACTGGTGGTAACTGACTCTGACTAACCAGAGCCAGTGCTATGCTAAAAGACACTTAGAATACAGTGAAAACACCTACATACACTAGGGAACACTATGCGTTGGGGTACCCCTGTGATTAGCATGACCTCCTCTGCAAGTCCCTAGTACATAATAGGGCAGGGGATTAAAACTACCTCTTAAAACGCGCTACAGGGCGCGTTTGCACAGTGGTGAAGGGAGGGGGCCTGAGGTGACATGTGTGCAAACGCACCCGTGGCGCGTTTTAAGTTGCGGGATTAAGTCCCTTGAATTCTGAGGGTCCATGGGGCCCAACTAGCCCCCAGGTACCTACAGTTAGGACCACAGAGCTGAGTTGCAGAGAGGCGTTCTGAGGCCACGCACCTTTTTCACCTCTCTGCAACGCAACTCTGTTGTGCTTACTGAAGGTACCTGGTGGGCTAGTTGGCCCCCAGGGTCCCTCAGGATTCAAAGGGAATTAATTCCCCAACTTAAAACGCACCACAGGGCGTGTTTGCGCACATGTCACCTGAGGCCCCGCCCTCCCTTCACCACTGTGCAAACGCGCCCCGTGGTGCGTTTTAAGTTGGGGGATTAGGTCACCTTGAATCCTGAGGGTCCCTGGGGCCCAACTAGCCCACTAGGTACTTCCAGTAAGCACCACAGGCCTGCGTTGCAACGCCTGTAACAAATTGTGCAGTTGTGTTTAGGTAGTGAAGAGGGTCGTGCTGGGGGTAGTGTTTTAGGGTTTAGGGTAGTGTAGTGGTGTTTGAGTAGTGTAGGGGTCATGCTGGGGGTAGATTTAGGGTTTAGGGTAGTGCAGTGGTGTTTGGGTAGTGTAGGGAGTCGTGCTGGGGGATTGTTTTAGGGTTTAGGGTAGTGCAGTGGTGTTTGGGTAGTGTAGGGGGTCATGCTGGGGGTAGTGTTTTAGAGTTTAGGGTAGTGCAGTGGTGTTTGGGTAGTGTAGGGGGTCGTGCTGGGGGTAGTGAATTAGGGGAGTGCAGTGGTGTTTGGGTAGTGTAGGGGGTACTGCTGGGGGTAGTGTTTTAGGGTTTAGGGTAGTGCAGTGGTGTTTGGGTAGTGTAGGGATACTGCTGGGGTAGTTTTTAGGGTTTAGGGTAGTGCAGTGGTGTTTGGGTAGTGTAGTGGTTCGTGCTGGGGGTAGTTTTTTAGGGTTTAGGGTAGT
This sequence comes from Calotriton arnoldi, assembly GCA_963921515.1. Classification (NCBI taxonomy): domain Eukaryota; kingdom Metazoa; phylum Chordata; class Amphibia; order Caudata; family Salamandridae; genus Calotriton; species Calotriton arnoldi. The sequence continues at coordinate 419,037 of CAWUFW010004008.1, read as the reverse complement.
GCAGTGGTGTTTGTGTAGTGTAGGGGGTAGTGTTTTAGGGTTTAGGGTAGTGCAGTGGTGTTTGTGTAGTGTAGGAGGTCGTGCGGGGTAGTGTTTTAGGGATTAGGGTAGTGCATTGGTGTTTGGGTAGTGTAGGGGTCATGCGGGGGTAGTGTTTTAGGGTTTAGGGCAGTGCAGTGGTGTTTGGGTAGTGTAGGGGGTCGTGCTGGGGGAGTGTTTTAGGGTTTAGGGCAGTGCAGTGGTGTTTGGGCAGTGTAGGGGGTAATGCTGGGGGTGGTGTTTTAGGGTTTAGGGCAGTGCAGTGGTGTTCGGGCAGTGTAGGGGGTCGTGCTGGGGGTGGTGTTTCAGGGTTTAGGGCAGTGCAGTGGTGTTCGGGCAGTGTAGGGGGTGGTGTTTCAGGGTTTAGGGCAGTGCAGTGGTGTTCGGGCAGTGTAGGGGTCGTGCAAGGGGTGGAGTTTCAGGGTTTAGGGTAGTGGTGTTCGGGCAGTGTAGGGGGTCGTGCTGGGGGTGGTGTTTCAGGGTTTGTGGCAGTGCAGTGGTGTTCGAGCAGTAAAGGGGTCGTGCTGGGGGTGGTGTTTCAGGGTTTAGGGCAGTGCAGTGGTGTTCGGGCAGTGTAGGGGGCGGTGCAGGGGTGGTGTTTCAGGGTTTAGGGCAGTGCAGTGGTGTTCGGGCAGTGTAGGGGGTGCTGCAGGGGGTGGTGTTTCAGGGTTTAGGGCAGTGCAGTGGTGTTTGGGTAGTGTAGGGGGTCTGGGGTGGTGTTTCAGGGTTTAGGGCAGTGCAGTGGTGTTTGGGCAGTGTAGGGGGTCGTGCTGGGGCTGGTGTTTCAGGGTTTAGGGCAGTACAGTGGTGTTCGGGCAGTGTAGGGGGTCGTGCTGGGGCTGGTGTTTCAGGGTTTAGGGCAGTGCAGTGGTGTTCGAGCAGTGTAGGGGTCGTGCTGGGGCTGGTGTTTCAGGGTTTAGGGCAGTGCAGTGGTGTTCGGGCAGTGTAGGTGGTCGTGCTGGGGCTGGTGTTTCAGGGTTTAGGGCAGTGCAGTGGTGTTCCGGCAGTGTAGGGGTCATGCTGGGACTGGTGTTTCAGGGTTTAGGGCAGTGCAGTGGTGTTCGGGCAGTGTAGGGGGTCTTGCTGGGGCTGGTGTTTCAGAGTCTAGGGCAGTGCAGTGGTGTTCGGGCAGTGTAGGGGTCTTGCTGGGGCTGGTGTTTCAGGGTTTAGGGCAGTGCAGTGGTGTTCGGGCAGTGTAGGGGTCGTGCTGGGGGTGGTGTTTCAGGGTTTAGGGCAGTGCAGTGGTGTTTGGGCAGTGCAGGGGGTCGTGCTGGGGCTAGTGTTTCAGGATTTAGGGCAGAGCAATGGTGTTCAGGCAGTGTAGGGGGTTTTGCTGGAGGTGGTGTTTCAGGGTTTAGGGCAGTGCAGTGGTGTTCGTGCAGTGTAGGGGGTGGTGTTTCAGGGTTTAGGGCAGTGGTGTTCAGGCAGTGTAGGGGGTCTTGCTGGGGTTGATGTTTCAGGGTTTAGGGCAGTGCAGTGGTGTTCGGGCAGTGTAGGGGGTCGTGCTGGGGGTGGTGTTTCAGGGTTTAGGGCAGTGCAGTGGTGTTCCGGCAGTGTAGGAGGTCGTGCAGGGGGTGGTGTTTCAGGGTTTAGGGCAGTGCAGTGGTGTTCAGGCAGTGTAGGGGGTCGTGCTGGGGGTGGTGTTTCAGGGTTTAGGGCAGTGCAGTGGTGTTCGGGCAGTGTAGGGTGTCGTGCTGAGGGGTGGTGTTTCAGGGTTTAGGGCAGTGCAGTGGTGTTCGGGCAGTGTAGGGGGTCGTGCAGGGGTTGGTGTTTCAGGGTTTAGGGCAGTGCAGTGGTGTTCGGCCAGTGTAGGTGGTCTTGCTGGGGGTGGTGTTTCAGGCTTTAGTGCAGTGGTGTTCGGGCAGTGTAGGGGTCTTGCTGGGGGTGGTGTTTCAGGGTTTAGGGCAGTGCAGTGGTGTTCGGGCAGTGTAGGGGGTCTTGCTGGGGCTGGTGTTTCAGGGTTTAGGGCAGTGCAGTGGTGTTCGGGCAGTGTAGGGGTCGTGCTGGGGCTGGTGTTTGAGGGTTTAGGGTAGTGCAGTGGTGTTCGGGCAGTGTAGGGGTCGTGCTGGGGCTGGTGTTTCAGGGTTTAGGGCAGTGCAGTGGTTTTCGGGCAGTGTAGGTGGTCGTGCTGGGGCTGGTGTTTCAGGGTTTAGGGCAGTGCAGTGGTGTTCGGGCAGTGTACGGGGTTGTGCTGGGGCTGGTGTTTCAGGGTTTAGGGCAGTGCAGTGGTGTTCGGGCAGTGTAGGGGGTCGTGCTGGGGGTGGTGTTTCAGGGTTTAGGGCAGTGCAGTGGTGTTCGGGCAGTGTAGGGGGTTGTGCTGGGGCTGGTGTTTCATGGTTTAGGGCAGTGCAGTGGTGTTCGGGCAGTGTAGGGAGTCGTGCTGGGGGTGGTGTTGCAGGGTTTAGGGCAGTGCAGTGGTGTTCGGGCAGTGTAGGGGGTCATGCTGGGGGTGGTGTTTCAGGGTTTAGGGCAGTGCAGTGGTGTACGGGCAGTGTAGGGGCTCTTGCTGGGGTGGTGTTTCAGGGTTTAGGGCAGTGGTGTTCGGGCAGTGTAGGGGGTCTTGCTGGGGGTAGTGTTTCGGGGTTTAGGGCAGTGCAGTGGTGTTCGTGCAGTGTAGGGGGTCGTGCTGGGGGTGGTGTTTCAGGGTTTAGGGCAGTGCAGTAGTGTTCGGGCAGTGTAGGGGATCGTGCAGGGGGTGGTGTTTCAGGGTTTAGGGCAGTGCACTGGTGTTTGGGCAGTGTAGGGGGTCGTGCTGGGGAGGTGTTTTAGGGTTTAGGGCAGTGCAGTGGTGTTTGGGCAGTGTAGGGGGTCGTGCAGGGGGTGGTGTTTCAGGGTTTAGGGCAGTGCAGTGGTGTTCGGGCAGTGTAGGGGTTGTGCTGGGGCTGGTGTTTCAGGGTTTAGGGCAGTGCAGTGGTGTTCGGGCAGTGTAGGGGTCTTGCTGGGGGTGGTGTTTCAGGGTTTAGGGCAGTGGTGTTCGGGCAGTGTAGGGGGTCTTGCTGGGGGTGATGTTTCAAGGTTTAGGGCAGTGCAGTGGTGTTCGGGCAGTGTAGGGGGTCTTGCTGGGGGTAGTGTTTCAGGGTTTAGGGCAGTGCAGTGGTGTTCGTGCAGTGTAGGGGGTCGTGCTGGGGATGGTGTTTCAGGGTTTAGGGCAGTGCAGTAGTGTTCAGGCAGTGTAGGGGGTCATGCAGGGGGTGGTATTTCAGGGTTTAGGGCAGTGCAGTGGTGTTCGGGCAGTGTAGGGGGTCGTGCTGGGGGTGGTGTTTCAGGGTTTAGGGCAGTGCAGTGGTGTTCGGGCAGTGTAGGGGGTCGTGCTGGGGTGGTGTTTCAGGGTTTAGGGCAGTGGTGTTCGGGCAGTGTAGGGGGTCTTGCTGGGGGTGATGTTTCAGGGTTTAGGGCAGTGCAGTGGTGTTCGGGCAGTGTAGGAGGTCTTGCTGGGGGTAGTGTTTCAGGGTTTAGGGCAGTGCAGTGGTGTTCGGGCAGTGTAGGGGTCATGCTGGGGGTGGTGTTTCAGGGTTTAGGGCAGTGCAGTGGTGTTCGGGCAGTGTAGGGGTCGTGAAGAGGGTGGTGTTTCAGGGTTTAGGGCAGTGCAGTGGTGTTCGGGCAGTGTAGGGGGTCGTGCTAGGGTATGTGTTTCAGGGTTTAGGGCAGTGCAGTGGTGTTCGGGCAGTGTAGGGGGTCGTGCAGGGGCTGGTGTTTCAGGGTTTAGGGCAGTGTAGGGGGTCGTGCTGGGGGTAGTGTTTTAGGGTTTAGGGTAGTGCAGTGGTGTTTGTGTAGTGTAGGGGGTCATGTTTTAGGGTAGTGCAGTGGTGTTTGGGTAGTGTAGGGGGTCATGCGGGGGGTAGTGTTTTAGGGTTTAGGGCAGTGCAGTGGTGTTTGGGCAGTGTAGGGGGTAATGCTGGGGGTGGTGTTTTAGGGTTTAGGGCAGTGCAGTGGTGTTCGGGCAGTGTAGGGGGTCGTGCTGGGGGTGGTGTTTCAGGGTTTAGGGCAGTGCAGTGGTGTTCGGGCAGTGTAGGGGGTGGTGTTTCAGGGTTTAGGGCAGTGCAGTGGTGTTCGGGCAGTGTAGGGGGTCGTGCAGGGGTGGTGTTTCAGGGTTTAGGGAAGTGGTGTTCGGGCAGTGTAGGGGGTCGTGCTGGGGTGGTGTTTCAGGGTTTGGGGCAGTGCAGTGGTGTTCGTGGCAGTGTAGGGGGCGGTGCAGGGGTGGTGTTTCAGGGTTTAGGGCAGTGCAGTGGTGTTCGGGCAGTGTAGGGGGTGCTGCAGGGGTGGTGTTTCAGGGTTTAGGGCAGTGCAGTGGTGTTCGGGCAGTGTAGGGGGTCTTGCTGGGGCTGGTGTTTCAGGGTTTAGGGCAGTGCAGTGGTGTTCGGGCAGTGTAGGGGGTCTAGCTGGGGTTGGTGTTTCAGAGTCTAGGGCAGTGCAGTGGTGTTCGGACAGTGTAGGGGGTCTTGCTGGGGCTGGTGTTTCAGGGTTTAGGGCAGTGCAGTGGTGTTCGGGCAGTGTAGGGGGTCGTGCTGGGGGTGGTGTTTCAGGGTTTAGGGCAGTGCAGTGGTGTTTGGGCAGTGTAGGGGTCGTGCTGGGGCTAGTGTTTCAGGATTTAGGGCAGAGCAATGGTGTTCAGGCAGTGTAGGGGGTTTTGCTGGAGGTGGTGTTTCAGGGTTTAGGGCAGTGCAGTGGTGTTCGTGCAGTGTAGGGGGTGGTGTTTCAGGGTTTAGGGCAGTGGTGTTCAGGCAGTGTAGGGGGTCTTGCTGGGGTTGATGTTTCAGGGTTTAGGGCAGTGCAGTGGTGTTCGGGCAGTGTAGGGGGTCATGCTGGGGGTGGTGTTTCAGGGTTTAGGGCAGTGCAGTGGTGTTCCGGCAGTGTAGGAGGTCGTGCAGGGGGTGGTGTTTCAGGGTTTAGGGCAGTGCAGTGGTGTTCGGGCAGTGTAGGGGGTCGTGCTGGGGGTGGTGTTTCAGGGTTTAGGGCAGTGCAGTGGTGTTCGGGCAGTGTAGGGTGTCGTGCTGAGGGGTGGTGTTTCAGGGTTTAGGGCAGTGCAGTGGTGTTCGGGCAGTGTAGGGGGTCGTGCAGGGGGTGGTGTTTCAGGGTTTAGGGCAGTGCAGTGGTGTTCGGCCAGTGTAGGTGGTCTTGCTGGGGGTGGTGTTTCAGGCTTTAGTGCAGTGGTGTTCGGGCAGTGTAGGGGGTCTTGCTGGGGGTGGTGTTTCAGGGTTTAGGGCAGTGCAGTGGTGTTCAGGCAGTGTAGGGGGTCTTGCTGGGGCTGGTGTTTCAGGGTTTAGGGCAGTGCAGTGGTGTTCGGGCAGTGTAGGGGGTCGTGCTGGGGCTGGTGTTTGAGGGTTTAGGGTAGTGCAGTGGTGTTCGGGCAGTGTAGGGGTCGTGCTGGGGCTGGTGTTTCAGGGTTTAGGGCAGTGCAGTGGTTTTCGGGCAGTGTAGGCAGTCGTGCTGGGGCTGGTGTTTCAGGGTTTAGGGCAGTGCAGTGGTATTCGGGCAGTGAACGGGGTTGTGCTGGGGCTGGTGTTTCAGGGTTTAGGGCAGTGCAGTGGTGTTCGGGCAGTGTAGGGGGTCGTGCTGGGGGTGGTGTTTCAGGGTTTAGGGCAGTGCAGTGGTGTTCGGGCAGTGTAGGGGGTCGTGCTGGGGCTGGTGTTTCATGGTTTAGGGCAGTGCAGTGGTGTTCGGGCAGTGTAGGGGGTCGTGCTGGGGGTGGTGTTGCAGGGTTTAGGGCAGTGCAGTGGTGTTCGGGCAGTGTAGGGGTCATGCTGGGGGTGGTGTTTCAGGGTTTAGGGTAGTGCAGTGGTGTACGGGCAGTGTAGGGGGTCTTGCTGGGGGTGGTGTTTCAGGGTTTAGGGCAGTGGTGTTCGGGCAGTGTAGGGGGTCTTGCTGGGGGTAGTGTTTCGGGGTTTAGGGCAGTGCAGTGGTGTTCGTGCAGTGTAGGGGGTCGTGCTGGGGGTGGTGTTTCAGGGTTTAGGGCAGTGCAGTAGTGTTCGGGCAGTGTAGGGGATCGTGCAGGGGGTGGTGTTTCAGGGTTTAGGGCAGTGCAGTGGTGTTCGGGCAGTGTAGGGGGTCGTGCTGGGGAGGTGTTTCAGGGTTTAGGGCAGTGCAGTGGTGTTCGGGCAGTGTAGGGGGTCGTGCGGGGGGTGGTGTTTCAGGGTTTAGGGCAGTGCAGTGGTGTTCGGGCAGTGTAGGGGTCGTGCTGGGGCTGGTGTTTCAGGGTTTAGGGCAGTGCAGTGGTGTTCGGGCAGTGTAGGGGGTCTTGCTGGGGGTGGTGTTTCAGGGTTTAGGGCAGTGGTGTTCGGGCAGTGTAGGGGTCGTGCTGGGGATGGAGTTTCAGGGTTTAGGGCAGTGCAGTAGTGTTCGGGCAGTGTAGGGGGTCGTGCAGGGGGTGGTATTTCAGGGTTTAGGGCAGTGCAGTGGTATTCGGGCAGTGTAGGGGGTCGTGCTGGGGTGGTGTTTCAGGGTTTAGGGCAGTGCAGTGGTGTTCGGGCAGTGTAGGGGTCGTGCTGGGGTGGTGTTTCAGGGTTTAGGGCAGTGGTGTTCGGGCAGTGTAGGGGGTCTTGCTGGGGGTGATGTTTCAGGGTTTAGGGCAGTGCAGTGGTGTTCGGGCAGTGTAGGAGGTCTTGCTGGGGGTAGTGTTTCAGGGTTTAGGGCAGTGCAGTGGTGTTCGGGCAGTGTAGGGGTCATGCTGGGGGTGGTGTTTCAGGGTTTAGGGCAGTGCAGTGGTGTTTGGGCAGTGTAGGGGGTCGTGAAGGGGTGGTGTTTCAGGGTTTAGGGCAGTGCAGTGGTGTTCGGGCAGTGTAGGGGTCGTGCTAGGGTATGTGTTTCAGGGTTTAGGGCAGTGCAGTGGTGTTCGGGCCGTGTAGGGGGTCGTGCAGGGGCTGGTGTTTCAGGGTTTAGGGCAGTGCAGTGGTGTTCGGGCAGTGTAGGGGGTCGTGCTGGGGGTAGTGTTTTAGGGTTTAGGGTAGTGCAGTGGTGTTTGTGTAGTGTAGGGGGTCATGTTTTAGGGTAGTGCAGTGGTGTTTGGGTAGTGTAGGGGTCGTGCTGGGGGTAGTGTTTTAGGATTTAGGTTAGTGCAGTGGTGTTTGGGTAGTGTAGGGGTCGTGCTGGTTGGTAGTGTTTTAGGGTTTAAGGTAGTGCAGTGGTGTTTGTGTAGTGTAGGGGTCGTGCTGGGGTAGTGTTTTAGGGTTTAGGGTAGTGCAGTGGTGCTTTTGTAGTGTAGGGGGTCGTGCTGGGGGTAGTATTTTAGGGTTTAGGGTAGTGCAGTGGTGTTTGTGTAGTGTAGGGGGTCATGTTTTAGGGTAGTGCAGTGGTGTTTGGGTAGTGTAGGGGTCGTGCTGGGGGTAGTGTTTTAGGATTTTGGTTAGTGCAGTGGTGTTGGGGTAGTGTTTTAGGGTTTAGGGTAGTGCAGTGGTGTTTGTGTAGTGTAGGGGGTCATGCTGGGGGTAGTGTTTTAGGGTTTAGGATAGTGCAGTGGTGCTTGTGTAGGGGGTCGTGCTGGGGTAGTGTTTTAGGGTTTAGGGTAGTGCAGTGGTGTTTTTGTAGTGTAGGGGGTCATGTTTTAAGATGCAACGCTCCAATACCTGACCAGTCTGCACTACATAAAACTGCAAAAAACTAAAAATAAAAAATGTTTTGCACACTTTTGTCATTGGGCTATATGTGGGCTACATCTGGGTAATATTTGTGCTACATTTGGGCTCTTTTTCACTGGTGGCCATCTTGGAAGACTTCTTTGTTATGAAGTTTCCTAATTTCCTCATTTACTGCAGTCTCCTCAGTAGGAAATGCTTTCAGTTTTTACTTTGATTCCATCAAGAAGGCATTCAGATGTGTCACACATTTGCCATAAATTCAGAATGTTATTACTCTAGTTGTTCATTAGATCACTTTAGTAAAGCTACTGCTCACCAAGGAGTTAACTGGAAGTCTACTGCTGGTATTGAAAGTGATTGTTTCAGTCTGCATGTCAGAATTTTGTAATGAAATAGAAGAGGATTTGAGATCTCACTTAAAACATGCACTAAATTTTCTTTTGCAGCACTAACCATAATTTCTATGGCAAAATGAACCCCTCATTTTGTTCCTTTTAAATTAAATGTTTTAAGTGTTACCAGTTTATTCCAATCAAGATGGCTTCAGGTGTGCCATACTTTTGTCATAAGTAAGGCTGTTAGCACTCTAGTTGTTCTTTAGAACACTCTGGGAAGCTGCAGTAGAACACAAAGGCATCAACTGACAGGATGCTCCTGTTGAAATATAACAGGAAGATATTTGAGATCTCCCTTAAAACATGTCCTAATTTTTCTTTCTACAGCACTAACCATAATTTCTATGGCAAAATGAACCCCCTCATTTTGTTCCTTTTTAAATTAAATGTGTTAAGTGTTACCAGTTTATTCCAATCAAGATGGCTTCAGGTGTGCCATACTTTTGTCATAAGCTAGACTGTTAGCGCTCTAGTTGTTCTTTAGAACACTCTGGGAAGCTGCAGTAGAACATAAAGGCATCAACTGACAGGCTGCTCCTGTTGAAATATAACAGGAAGATATTTGAGATCACACTTGAAACATGTCCTAATTTTTCTTTCTACAGCACTAACCATAATTTCTATGACAAAATGAACCCCATCATTTTGTTCCTTTTTAAATTAAATGTTTTAAGTGTTACCAGTTTATTCCAATCAAGATGGCTTCAGGTGTGCCATACTTTTGTCATAAGTAAGACTGTTAGCGCTCTAGTTGTTCTTTAGAACACTCTGGGCAGCTGCAGTAGAACACAAAGGCATCAACTGACAGGCTGCTCCTGTTGAAATATAACAGGAAGATATTTGAGATCACACTTGAAACATGTCCTAATTTTTCTTTCCAGAGCACTAACCATAATTTCTATGACAAGATGAACCCCATCATTTTGTTCCTTTTTAAATTAAATGTTTTAAGTGTTACCAGTTTATTCCAATCAAGATGGCTTCAGGTGTGCCATACTTTTGTCATAAGTAAGCCTGTTAGCACTCTAGTTGTTCTTTAGAACACTCTGGGAAGCTGCAGTAGAACACAAAGGAATCAACTGACAGTCTCTGCCCTTGTTGGATGTACATGTTTTACTGAGAATGTCAGACTTCATTCTCACATGACTGAGAAAGATAATGTGAATTTACAGAAAATATGCTCTCATTTTAGCTTCTGGAGCACCTTCCAAAACTGTATGGGACAAGCATGTGAAAATAGTTCTCTCAAACATGATTCATGATATCCCAGCAGAAGGTTTTTCACAGGGTAAAATCACCTTAGAACACACCACAATTCCTGAAATTAGTATGGTACCATCAACAAATGAATTCTAATGTAACTAAAGTCTGTTATCACCCTTTATAGTTCTCCTTTTGGTAACCCTCAAAATCTTCGATTCACTACAATGCATTTATATTGGTCCCAAGATGGCTGCCAGCAATTCCAGGATGAAGTGCTGACAGCCAATCAGATCTCACGATGACATGTGTGGTTAGGCTCCGCCCAGATATATATGTGTTTTTACTTTTGATTTTCTCAGCAACTACTGAACGGATTTACACCATTTAACAAAAAGGGTTCTTTTTGAACCAAGAACTACCTCTTTGCCAAATTTGGTGTAATTCCGTTCAGCAGTTCGGGCTGTAGCCGTGTCTAAAGTTTCCTATGGAAAAATGCATGGGGAAAACACGTTTTGGGACCCCCCTTTTTTCTCGGCCCTCGCTTGACGAATCACCCGGAGACTTTCAGGGTAGGAGCAGACCGGAGCGGGCCATAAAGTTTGAAAATTTCTCGAAGATTCGTCAACCGACGCAAGAGTTATTTCAAATAGAATGTCTCGGATTTCCTATGGAAAATAGGTCCTAACTATAACTATCTACTGGCGACCGCCAGTAGATATATATATATATATATATATATATATATATATATATATATATATATATATATATATATATATATATATATATATTCACTGAAAAAACCATAGGTTTCAGACATGTTATAGTTAGGAATTAGCATTTAAAAAACCTTTGAAATTCACTGAAAAAACCATAGGTTTCAGAGACGTTATAGTTAGAAATCAGCATTTAAAAAACCTTAGAAATTCACAGAGGAAAACCATAGGTTTCAGGGGTGTTATAGTTAGCTGGACATTTCACTTGTACAAAACCATTGAAATTCCTCCGTTATAGTTAGTTCACCTAACTAGAACTCGCGCCCCCACAATGCACTGCTGATGACGTCACATATTACATCACTCATGACATGGTCAGTGACATGTGTCCTTCTTATTTGCTTATTTGTTGTCATGATGAATTTTTTAATTTAATTCTTTAGTATAGCATAGTAGTTTAGATTTTAGTGGTCAACTATTCACACAGGTTTTGGTGAATTATAAGGTTGTATTAGTAAGAAGCACTTTTTTGCACTCTAGTCACATGAGAATCGACGTGATGAATTGCTGTGCTTGAGTGGAATTTTTATGTTAAATTTGGAATGGAGGAGGAAAACATGAACAAACTACATGACCTAAGCATAGGCCCATTCAGGGCGTAATAAATTAGAAGTGGAGTTATCAAACGTGGCATAACCAGAATATGTATATATATTTAAGATTTTTGTAACAGGCAATTATGATCTTGGTGAAATGAAATACTATTAAGTTATGATAAGGTATTAATTTGCGCAAATGAATACTAAAACCAAGGCAAGATCAAGAAGAGAAATGTTGAAAATCTATCACCTTAAAATGGCCGCCACGTTTACCCAGTATTGTGAAGGTATAATGAAATGTGTCCTTCTTTTATGTCAAGCCTCGAAACACGTCATGCATCACAGGGTATTTAATTTGTTTAATCACTAAGAAATGCTGACATTGATAAAGGCCAGGGGGCCAAAACGCGTTTGTCAGCCAAGGAGAGATGCTGTACTTACAATAAATATACTTTTTGAATGAGCCCGGAGTGCCCAGCGTTTTTCTGAGAAATGATGTGTTCACGAGTGCGTCCTCGCGTGCTGGAAGCACCCACTGCGCAGTGAGCAGTAGCCGTGACGGAGTTTGGGAACTGAAAAAAAAATTCTATAGTCCAGTGAAGGTTACAACTGCAGACCATGACTTTACAATCCGAACATTAGTAAAAACGAATGCATTAGCGTGATATTTTGAGGGTATTGTTGTTAAAAAACTTGACTGTGGTCTGATGCGCAGACAAAATATTTTGGTATTACACCTTTTTCTACAACAACGTGAATATTGGAAGTCCTTCGTTAGTGTTGTTGATCTGTTTAAATAACATCCAGGTGACATCAACCCTCTTTCCTGCATATGATTAAGATCAATTGTGATCGAAACGCGTACTGCTGTCTGCTGTGCTGCCTGAGGAATAAATCCCCAACTTATTGAAAAGCTGGCTGGAGTGGCTTGTTTTCACGCTATTGCTGTGCGTGATTTCGTTGTGGAATATATGGTGGTGACGTCGCCTGCAAGCCCGGACTCGTTAGGCTGAGGCTCCCTTTCGTCATTTTTCGTTTGGATACACATAGTACAAGGGAGCCCGCTGGCTGCTCATCATATCGGAGAAGGATTTTGCTGTGTTGGAGCCTCTGCAAGAAACGGAGGGCTCTGCTACTGTTTTCCCAAAGAGGCCTACGGGCTGAAGATTTCTAAATATTTTGGAGTAAGCTAGAGTTTGCGGAGGCCAGTTGACCTTTGCACCCCTAACCTGAAAAAGTAAAAGGCAGTTGCAAGGAGAACATGAACTATAAAGTTACGAGGGAAATGCCTTGTAAGTACATTGAGACTTTTTTGCCACGTAGCACTACATGGAATTGAATCCTATTGAGGCATGGGGTGGCATCTTTGTTTTAATTTATACTCAACTAAGGCGTATAAACACAACCTATTATGAAGGACTTTACCTTATTTTGCTATTCTGCTGCAATGCATTATGGACGTTGGAGTCCAGTGAAGGTTACAACTGCAGACCATGACTTTACAATCCGAACATTAGTAAAAACGAATGCATTAGCATGATATTTTGAGGGTATTGTTGTTAAAGAACTTGACTGTGGTCTGATGTGCAGACAAAATAATTGGGTATTACACCTTTTTCTACAACAACGTGAATATTGGAAGTTCTTCGTTAGTGTTGTTGATCTGTTTAAATAACATCCAGGTGACATCAACCCTCTTTCCTGCATATGATTAAGATCAATTGTGATCGAAATGCGTAATGCTGTCTGCTGTGCTGCTTGAGGAATAAATCCCCAACTAATTGAAAGGCTGGCTGGAGTGGCTTGTTTTCACGCTATTACTGTGCGTGATTTCGTTGTGGAATATATATATTCCCAGCTCCACCTGTTTTGGCGTCCCATTAGGGAAATGCAAGAAATTTGGGGCACAACGGCATTGGAAGAACTGCAAAGACCATAATGCCAAATGGACACGCCCACTAGAGGCTGGACTTTAAAGATCACTGCAAGCGCGGTGAAAACCTTGGCTGCTGTACCCCGTTCAAGACGCCAGTGAGCAAGGGCTATGGAAGCCCGAAACGCGTTTGGCGCTAATGAATGCTGGAAAGGTGTTGATGTGTACCCTGCACTCCTGCTGAAATAAAAGGTGACAAACACGCTGTGTGTGGCGCTTCAATTTGAGGTTCTTCGCATTTGGATATTGAGCGGCTCGCCTGGTCGCGAAGCGCCCCACTGCGGATTCTGCAGCTCCTAACGCTGATGACATGTGGCGCAGAGGAACAACGTGACCGTTCAGTAAGGTGACTAAAAGCGGGGTCCCAGCTCCACCTGTTTTGGCGTCCCATTGGCGAAATGCAAGAAATTTGGGGCACAACGGCATTGGAAGAACTACAAAGACCATAATGCCAAATGGACACGCCCACTAGAGGCTGGACTTTAAAGATCACTGCAAGCGCGGTGAAAACCTTGGCTGCTGTACCCCGTTCAAGACGCCAGTGAGCAAGGGCTATGGAAGCCCGAAACGCGTTTGGCGCTAATGAATGCTGGAAAGGTGTTAATGTGTACCCTGCACTCCTGCTGAAATAAAAGGTGACAAACACGCTGTGTGTGGCGCTTCAATTTGAGGTTCTCCGCATTTGGATATTGAGCGGCCCGCCTGGTCGCGAAGCACCCCGCTGCGGATTCTGCAGCTCCTAACGCTGATGACATGTGGCGCAGAGGAACAACGTGACCGTTCAGTAAGGTGACTAAAAGCGGGGTCCCAGCTCCACCTGTTTTGGCGTCCCATTGGGGAAATGCAAGAAATTTGGGGCACAACAGCATTGGAAGACGCCACTGAGCAAGGGCTATGGAAGCCCGAAACGCGTTTGGCGCTAATGAATGCTGGAAAGGTGTTGATGTGTACCCTGCACTCCTGCTGAAATAAAAGGTGACAAACACGCTGTGTGTGGTGCTTCAATTTGAGGTTCTTCGCATTTGGATATATATATATATATATATATATATATTATTATTTTTTTATGAGGGTATGCTGGGACAAGATGAGTATTTATTTTTACATTGCGAAACACCTATTCTACCTACTTTTTACCATCTGCCCAAAATACATAAAGACCCAAAAAATCCACCAGGTAGGCCATTAGTTGCCTCCATCGGCAGTCTTTTAGAGAACACAGCAGTATAAATTGATTCCTTTTTAGCACCCTTGGTCAGAGATCTTGCTTCCTATGTCCGGGATACTCAGGATTTCTAGAGACAAATTGAAGGTATCACGTGGGACAAAGATATGTTTCTCATAACTTTGGACATAACAAGTTTATACACGTGTATCAAACACGGAGATGGACTCAAGGCTGTGGAATGGTTTCTTAACAAGAGACAATTGAAATTTCGGAAACACAATGAAATGCTTGTTAGCATGATCACTTTTTGCTTGAATAACAACATCTTTACCTTTGCAGGTCAACTCTACCAACAGCAACGCGGTACCGCGATGGGCACTTGCTTCGCCCCCAGCTACGCGAATCTATACGTGGGCTGGTGGGAGAAGCACGTGGCCTGGGGGGAGACAAATGACTTGTGGATGGATAAAATAATATTGTGGGCAAGGTATATAGATGACCTTTTCGTTGTTTGGCGTGGCAGCCGCTCCTCGGCTGAGGAGTATGTTGCCTCGCTTAACAACAATGAATTAAATCTTAAATTTACAAGTAATATCAGTGATACATCGGTGACCTACCTAGACCTGGAAGTATATACCGAAAATAACATCTTATTAACCAGACTGTATAGAAAACCGACAGCGGGTAATGCGGTTTTACATGCAGGCAGCCATCACCCGTTGAGCCTAATAAAAAATGTACCTTTCGGAGAGCTATTGCGTCTTAAACGCAATTGCACTACGATGCAGAGCTACAATAATGCCAAGGAGGAAGCTCTGCAAAGATTCAGAGAGAGGGGCTATACTAAGGCAGATTTACTGCAGGCAGAAAACAGGGTAGAGAAAATCAATAGAGTAGAATTACTGGTAGCAAAGGGACCGAGGAAATCTATACAAGATGGCCCGGCAAGAATGATAACATGCTACAATGAAAAATCGAGCAGCATTCTACAGATTTTTAGAAAGAATTGGCATATTCTGCAAACTGACAACATTTTAAAAACAAAGCTTCCAGAACGCCCACTAATATCATATAAACGGTGTCCCTCATTGGGGGACCATCTGATCCACATTCATTTTGACATAACCCCGAAAATCCAAAATCGTTTGAGTATTGCCGGATTCTTTCTGTGCAAATGATGTAAGGCCTGCAAATGTAGTAGCAAAGCCACCACCTATCAGGGCAGACCAGGGGATCCTAGGCCTGTCCGTATGATCAAAAAATTCCTTAATTGTAATTCAGAGTTTATGGTATACTGTCTGACATGCCCATGTAAAAAGCGTTATATCGGTAGCACTATACACCCGACAAAGAAACGCATCCTTGAGCACATGCGTGCTATTGCAAACAAGGATGCGACTTACCCTGTTGCTCGTCATTTTGAAAAATTCCATCAGAGCAACAGGGATCTCCTCCAATTCCATTGTATAGATCAGATGGAAAAACAGGAAAGAGGAGGGGATAGGGTGCGTAAGCTTTGGGCCTTAGAGTCTAAATACATTATAGACCTCCAGACCAAAGCTCCGATAGGCTTGAATAATGACGAGGAGATGTGGGCACATCTAGAGTAATAGAGGAAGATAATGAACTATTTCCATGCAAATTTTGTGTTTGGGACTATTTTACTCTGGATACCGCGAAATACACACTCCCCCCAAAAATAAGATTTGACATTTTGTGAATGCCCATTTAGGGCACAATTATGGTTGCAACTAGATGACACCGACATTCTGTATATTTTTCAAAAATTCGAAACAGCAAACCATAACAAGTATACCTATGTATACTCGTGACGCACGTCCTCACCCTGTAAATACCCCAAACAAGAGTCCCGATTGAATATGAGCCTTTTCTTTGCTCCAAAAGTGTGCCCATCCACCGCTCCTGCCGTTCCCAAGGAGCAGTCTCCAAGACCAATGTTCGTAATTACACAAATGTGGAGTGCACCACCAAAGAGGTCGGAATAATTATGTCCATCCAATAGTGTGAGTGATTCCTTTATTCCTTCAATACAAAAAGGGGACAGCCGACGCGTTTCGTCCATACAATATGGACTTCATCAGGGCTTAGCTATTCAAGCTTTAATAATATAGCTGTAGACCCTTAGACCAGTGTCAAAGATCAAAAAATAGTACATAGAGTCTGTACTATTATGCTGGCACACTGCACCCTCCTGAATCCAGGGTCAGTTATAATATACAGGCTCATGTGCCATTTCAATCCAGGCGAAAGCGTCCGTGCATGTCGGCGTTCTACTAAACTGAGACAAAATCCTAACTTTACGACTTTCGGTATTCACAAAAGGCATTTAGTAGTAGTAAAGTTAGGAGTCCTAACTTTACTACTACTAAATGCCTTCTGTGAATACCAAAAGTAGTAAGTTTAGGATTTTATCTCAGTTTAGTAGTAGTAAAGTTAGGAGTCCTAACTTTACTACTACTAAATGCCTTCTGTGAATACCAAAAGTAGTAAGTTTAGGATTTTATCTCAGATTAGTTCTGTGAATTGGCCCCTTAGTGTTTAATTCCGGGCTGAATCTGGACTCTAGCCTTTTCAGGGATATATCAATTCCCCCTTTCAATATTTGTCCCATCCTGCCTCTTTCTGACTCATCCCAAACCTTTCTGACCACTCTGAACTACCAAACACCCTTCTAAGCTTTCCGCTCCTTTTTTAGCCATGCCACTCAACTAACAGGCACACACGATCACTACTTACAAAAATAACTTACTACTACCCTTCCCAAGTCCATTCTCATCATCCTATCTCTACTCTAAACTCTACTAAACATACAATAAATCAAAAGCACATACCTAACACAGCTAATGCAGAAAGGAAAGAAAAATAAATGATTAACCTACTAAATATTATCCTCTAATCTTGGGTTCCAGAGTAGTGTGCTACTCGACGTAAAGCGATTCAATTCTCGTCAGGGGTAGTAGGCGCCAAATAAATACAATTTATGATTACAATTACAATTCTAGTTTTATCATGTCAATAGTAAAAAATCCCGACAAATTATCGTTTCCCTCCTGGAAATGTGTAAAATGTCTGTCTACAGGATAGTGTTTATCATCGTGATTAATGGCAGAGATGTTCCAAAACCGTTTTTTCACCTGGATTGATGGACCTACCAATATACCATTTTTCACAGGGGCACACTAACACATAGATTTATGGGAAGGTGTTGGACACTAAATTGGTCACATTTACTATTCCCACTCCAATCTAAGTCATTAAGGGGAAGGTTTTTAACACTAAAGGGGTGACATTTACTATTCGCACTCCAATCTAAGTTATTTATAGGAAGGCGTTAGACACTAAAGTGGTCACATTTACTATTCCCACCCCAACCTAGGCCATTTAGGGGAAGATGTTAGACACTAAAGGGCTGACATTTACTGTTCCCTCTCCAATCTAAGCATTTAAGCAATGGTGTTGAACATTAAAGTGGTCATATTTACTATTACCACTCCAATCTTACCCAGTTAGGGGAAGGTGTTGGACACTAAAGGGGTCACATTTACTATTCCCACTACAATGTGTATCATTAAGGGGAAGGTGTTGTACAATAAACTGGTCACATTTACTATTTCCATTCCAATCTAAGCCATTTAGCAGAAGGTGTTAAACACTAAAAGGGTGAGATTTTCTATTCCCACTCCACTCGTACCCATTAAGTGGAAGCTTCTGGTCCCTAAAAGTGTGACATTTACTATTCCAACTCCAATCTAAACCATTTAAGGGAAAATTTTGGACACTAAAGTGGTCACACTACTTATTTCCAGTCCAATCTAAATTATATTTTTGAAGATGTTAAACACTAAGGGACTCCCAGGAAGAACGCCAAGGCTGAGGTGAGCCCGCCCACCGGATTATGAATGTAATCCAGGGTGGGCGGGTGGTGCTGCGGTGGTCTCACGACGGTGGCTATTCTAGGCTCATAGGAGAGACTAACCAGCATACCATTGCTATGAGAGTGCTTGCAGCACTTTAATTCACGGTGTGGCATGCACCATGTCATGCATGATGCACTGTGCAGGAACAAGGGTTCAATTTCAGGGGTGGCACAACATGTTCCCCTCCACATGCACCCCCAGGCCCAGAATTGGCCCCCTTACCTGCATGTTCACCAGCTTTTCATGGCGGGGTGCCCCGCCATGAAAAGGGTAGTAGATATGCAGGTTGGAATATGCTCGGCGGTGCCAGCATCGGCACCTCCAGCATATTCAGGCCGTTGTCAGACCGCCACCACAGAAGGATTCTTGATCCCACCGGAGGCAGCGGTCTTGTGGCGGTCCCATTGCCACACTCGTACAAGGGCTGCCGGGTGGTGGTGGTCGGACTGCCACCGCGAGTACGGCGGTCACAGCAACGCCGTACTCGTAATAAGACCCTAAATGTAACACATTGTATATTTAACACTCCCAAAAATATTATATAATTCACTAAATAATACTAATTACAAATATATATGAAAAAAACATCAGTATTCTACATTAAAAATAAATTTTGAACTATAAAAAATACAATAATATTTTATTATATAATGAAAAATACATTTGCATTTAAAAAATGCAGGGCCATATCTACAAGGCCATGCGATAATTATCGCACAGCGCTCTTAGCGCGAGGATAATTATCGCCGGCCAACTCTGAATTTTATCGCGGAGATAGCGTGCTATCAGCAACGCTTATCTCCAAAGCGATAAAATTCAGAGCGCAAGCTGCCAATTGTGCGATTATCGCTGGAAATACAGCGATAATTGCACAAGGTTTGGCGATAGCTTGCTGATAGGGCAAGACATACTTAGCCATGATATCCACCTTCCATAGGATATCATGGCTAAGTCAGTCTCAAAGCAGGCGTTAGGAAAGTAGCGATAACAGAGGTTATCGCTACTTTGCTTATCGCTATGCTCCTTTGCGTGGGGCTTGATAATAGGAGAAATGTCACTTAGCGACATTTCTCCCGTTATTCTGGGGAGGAACGCCCACTTTGCATCTCATTAGAGATGCAAAGCTGGGCGATAGGAAAAGGGCGAAGAAGCATGGATTCACGCGTTAGCGTGTCCTTGCTAATAGGGCGTTAAAATTATCGCCGCTTTTCGTCTGAAAACGGACGCTAAAGCGGTGATAATTTTAACTCCGGCCCTTGTAGATATGCCCCGCAATTTCTATATAATCCTTTTGCTTTACACATAGTTACATTTTGTAAAAGTACATTAAAAAGCACAACAAATAATGAAATATATAAACAAAATACAACCAACCTAAAGAAAACAATAAAATTATGCAAAACTATGAATCATCAAAATGATCTTTTCATATACTATTTGGAAAAATAACATAGCCACAAAAAAATCTAAAATTAATAAAAAAATTCTGCAACACACAATTCAATGTTAGTCAATGCACATATATTTTATCTTTTCTTTAATCAAATATTAAACAAATTATATTTAAAACCTATTAAACAATGAAAAAGCTACACATTATCAATTCATTTATTACAAAAAGTAATATATATAATTCTAAACAATATGTTTTACTAATTTAAAATTGAACATAAATATAAAAATGTAAAACATTTTACAGAATATAAATTAATAAATACATAATTAAATTAACAAATAAAAGTTAACATTAAAGCATACATATATAAGCCAACAGACCATGAAATGACAAGTCAACGCAGTCACCTCCGCCTGATTCCACACAGTTCTCATGCTCCGCAGATCATCAGGAGGATCCCAACCAACACCAGAAAGACCGTCACTCAGGCCCTCATCACCAGCCGCCTCGACTACTGCAATGCCCTCTATGCCAGCATCTCCACCCAGCTCCTCACAAGACTCCAGACCATACAGAAAGCTGCAGCCAGACTCATTCTGGACCTCTCCAAATGAACTCACTCCACCCCCCACCTCAGCGACCTCCACTGGCTCCCCAACAAGAAAAGATGCCAGTTCAAGAGCCTCATGCACACCTACAAAGCCCTCCATGACCTAGGACCTTCCTACCTAAACCATCGACTGAACTTCCACCAACCCGCTAGACACCTGCGCTCCCCTTCACCCTCCCTCTCACACACACCCCATATCCATCGCAGTGGTGGCTACTCCTTCTCCTACATTGCTGCCAATTCCTGGAATGACCTCCCCCCCCAGCTTTGTACAGCCCCCTCACTGGCAGACTTCAGAAAGAGAATCAAGACATGGCTCTTCGACAGAGACACAGCACCCAGATACCTGTTGGGGTGACTTTGTTGCGCTATACAAATGCTGTTTGATTTGATTTGGTTTGATAATTTTTACCAAAATATAATGAAAAAATCACACATAATAGTTTGATAAAAAAAACTTAAACATTTTAAATGCCAAAATAAATGTTTTAAAATTATTGTTAATATTTTCTTACAAAATTAAATGTCAATAAAATAAATTTAAAAAATATCAATATAACACAAAAAATACATTTTTAAATAACAAAATTAAGAACATTTGAACATTTATTTTCTCATAAAATAGAAAATATTAAATTTCAAATTACATATTAAATAAAAACGTATTATGACTGATACAGCAAACATTACATAAAAAACTATTACAAACATATTTAAAAAATCTCACCATTCTTTTCCCTCTAAACTCAACATCTTACTCCTATAACATTATAAAACTTATGAAAAGACAAAACTCCTTTAATTAATACTTAAAAAATCATTTATAATATTAACAAATTGCATTAAATAAATGGAAATGGAAAATTACCAAAATAAAATACAGCACTAATGAAATACTACAAAAACCCTTGATAAAATAACTATAAAAACTATATTTTATAACCTCACATGTAAAGACAACATATAAGTAAATAAATAAATACAGTCCATCATGGGATATGGCCCCAGTGACATTTGCATGTTTTTAACACAATACACTATGAGGCATATTTATTTATTTATTTTTTCAAATATCTTTATTGCATATTTAAAAGAGAAATACATTGGTAATACATTAACAATACAACAGATCATAATCAAGTATATACTAAATTAGTACCAAAAAGTTTTTAAGAATAAAAAGAAAAGATTTCATAACAATAATTAATGGATTGGGATAAAAAGAATTGTAAACATATTGTTATTTTTAAAAAAAGGTGAGCAATTAAATATATGAGATATAGTATATGTTATAAAATTAATCAAATAATATTATAAATCCCAGTCATAGGGATCAAGCAAAACAACTACATATATCATGACAAAAACACATACCAGTTGTATTGCTTAATAGATAAGAACGATCAGCATAGGGGGACGGGGGAAAGTAAAAGAAAGACTAGGGAAAAGACAGAAAGAAGAAAAGAAAGGAATCAAAGAGACGGGAGGGGACATCTGCTCCAATGGAAGAAAATAAATTAAGAAATGGAATCAAAAGGATACTGAGCTACCAACCCCTGAGAGGACAAATTCATATAGTTGTCCAGAGATCGCCAAACATTACTCGAAATAGAAGACGAGTAATGTTTTTTCTCAACAAAAGTATGAGCTCCACGAAGGTATGAGACCCATGCCCAACAGGTATGATAGGATAGAAGATGAAAAGATTTCCATTCCGTTAGTATAATTTTAACAGCAATGGATAGGAGTAAATCTAATAGCTCCAGATCCGTATCGTCAAGGGGTAAAGGAATAGCTGTAGCCCATGGACCCAATAGAATCATAGGTAAAGAAAGATCTATAGATGTGTTAAAGATTAATGATAAGTGTTTCTGTATCAGGCCCCAAAAAGAATGCAATAATGTACATTCAAAAAACATATGTTGATGGGTGCCTGGTACTAAGTTACAGTTCCAACAAAGATCACTATCTCGTAGTTTCAACTTGTGTAAACGAGCAGGGGTCCAATGAAGGATATTTAATGTAAAGAATTTGGATTGCATAAGTGAGGGAGCAATCTTATTACGTAGGGATAACTTCCCAATCAATTGCCAGGTATCTTGTGAAATATGTTTAAAAATGTCATCTTCAATTTTTTTTTAATGGATTTTAGAAGCAGTATGACCTGAGCGTAACCACAGGGAGAGAAGTGAAACAGTAACCGAATCTGTAGATAGGTCTATTTTAGAAAGTTCAACCTTTAGTTTCAAAAAAGAGTAAAAGTCCATGTTGCTAAGATTATATTTCCTAGCTAAAAAGAGAAGGGAAGCGAGTCATGATTAGAATCATAAAGATCTTTCACCAATCTGATACCATTGGCAGCCCACAAAGAGGCCGTGCTAGGCTCAATGTCAGTGGCAAGCTTAGGATTGTACCATAAAGAGGACCATCTTGACTTATGAATAGGTGTAGATACTTTTTTATCAATATACTTTAGTGCATTAATCGTGTCTAATATGATACAATGAGAATGATCAAAGACAAGCTTAGCAGCTGTGAGAAAGGAAGGAGTGGAAAAAGGAGTGGGGAGCTCACTTTCAATATAAATCCAAGGAGGAAAGTGGTGGGAATCCGGTAAAAACCAAAGGGCACCTTGAGACGCTAGGAAGGCGATTTGATACAGGTTCCAATCCGGAAGACTACAGCCACCCAGGACAGCAGGCTTTCTAAGGTGTTTATAAGCAATTCTAGCTCTCTTATCATTCCATAAAAACTTTGAAGAGATTAAATCCATCTCATGGAAGAAGGTAGAAGAAAGCTTTATAGGTAGCATGGAGGATAAAAAGTTAATAACCGGAGTTATCATAATTTTAAGAGTTTGTAATCTTCCCCACCAAGAAATATATTTAGGAGACCAGGAAGATAAAAGATCTCTAACTTTAGCTATGATATGAGATTCGTTATAAGAGATAGTATCTGAAAGGTCCTTACAGAACCAAATCCCTAAGTATTTAATACGAGTTGATTGCCATTTAAAACCTGAGTCACCCATGTGAAGGAAAAGCACAACGAATTGAGGGAGAACATTTCCGTTTTTTCTTTCTTAAGAGTATACCCGGAAACAAGTGAAAAATCTCTAATGATGTTAGAAATAACCGGAATCGCTGTTGAAATTCCCCTGAAAAAATAAGCACGTCATCAGCGTAAGCGGCTATTTTAAGCGTATACAATCCAAATTGAAAACCTTTAATACCTTGGTTCAAATTTAGTAGACGAAGAAGTGGGCCTATAGACAAGAGAAAAAGAAGGGGAGAGAGAGGGCAGCCTTGTCTAGTGCCCTGACGAAGATTAAAAAAAGAAGATGTAGCACCATTAATTCGGATATTAGCTTTTGGTTGCGCAGAGAGAGACATTACCATATTAATAAAGGAATCGCCAAGGTTATGGGATTCTAATACTGCTTGTAAAAAAGGCCTAAAGACTTTGTCAAAAGCCTTTTTGGCGTCAAGGGCGATCGCCGCCGATGGTAAAACTGAAAGTTTTGCTTTTTCTAAAATATGACAAATGGTCCGAATATTGTCTCTAGCAAGTCTTCCCTTAACAAAACCTGTTTGGGAATCATGGATGAGATGGGGAATATGACCCTCTAAGCGCCTAGCCAAAATCTTGGCAAAGATTTTAGCTTCCATATTTAATAATGAAATTGGGCAAAACTTTTTAGGATCAGAATGATCTTTACCATCCTTCGGAATCACTACAATAGTGGCCTCAGCAGCTGAGCCAGAAACCTTGCCAGAAAGAACATAATTATCAAAAATCTGCTTAAGATATTTGACTAATGAAGGAGTAAATGTTTTATAGAAAGCAATAGGAAACCCATCTGGTCCCGGAGCCTTTCCCGAACGAGTGGTCTTAATAGCCTGAATGATCTCGTCAGTGTCAATCGGTTTCCCCAATTCAGCCATGTCAGAATGCGAAATAGTATTAGTAGGGATCAAGTTAAGAAACTGTTGACAAGTAAACTTGGAGCATTGATCTTTAGGTGTGTATAACGTTTCATAGAAGTCTCGAAAGACTCCAAGTATTTCTTGAGTATGAAATTTCTTTGATCCATTTTTATCAGTGATGTGGAAAATATGAGTAGCTTTAATATTCGTGTCTTGATATTTTAGGGTGGTGGCCAGCAACTTACCAGCTCTGTTTCATAGTAATAAATGGCTGGATTTTTGAGCGTGTACACCAATATAAGCTCTTTTAGTGACAATAGAGTTAAAAGAGTATTTCAAATGTTTAATATCTTGTAGGAGTGATTTATCATTAGAGTGTCTATATAACTCTTCTTTGCATTTAATATCATCCCCCAAAGTTTGAAGAGAATTCCTATTGTCGCTATTTCTCTTTGACATTTTTTTAATAATGTGACCCGTATAGTACATTTAAAGGCGTCCCACAAAACTATTGGGGTATCCACCGTAAACTCATTATCTTTGAAGAAATTATCAATCTCCTCATTGAGGGGCTCATTACGATGGCGGGCGGAAGCACAACCGCCGTGCTGGCGGATGCAAAACCACCAGTTACCGCCGGCACGCAGCAGTCCACACGCCCGCCCAATTATGATGCGAAAAGTAGGCCAAACACCGCCGGCAAGCCAGCAACACCGTCCGCCATCAAAGTGCGCCCGTTCACGTAGCGGCGCAGCACAACTGACACACACCGTCCGACGAAACACGTCCCGCCCGGCGCATAAATTACGATGCCGCAAACAAACGGCTCCCACGGCCAAGAGACACCGCACGTGAAAGAGAGGCGGTAACACGGACGCAGAGCACGGACAACGAAGAAGCGGCACCCCGGGCATGAATCCAGCACTGCAGGCCCTTCCCATGCTTCTGCTGATGCACCACCAAGGACGCAACGTACCGCGGAGACGCAGGTAGGCACACACACAACAAGTGCACGCAAACAGCGCACACAGTGCAAGGGCGGAAAAGCGGACAACCCCCACCAGCGCGTGTACACTACACATCCACCATTGCATCCACATATGACACACAGGCCAAATCCTAACATCGCGGAACACATGTGTACACACCACCTGGGACTAGGAACCAACCACCCCGTCACGGCCACAAAGCGCCGATGACGCCGCCACACATGCGCACAACGCAGAGGCCAACCGCAGCGCCATGCATGCATCGCACACAGACACAGGGACACAACCAAGCAGCACACACATCAGCCCCACCCCGAACGCACATGACACGTGACAGGCCTGCCACAGACATGTCCCCAACGCCCAATTCACGGACAACACCCAACGCCACACAACCGACGCACACATGTCAGTGAAGTCACGCAACAGCAGGACACACCCCAGTGTAACAAACATGGCGAAGCACACAGCGGTGGCAACACCAACTAGGAGAAGCAGGGCTCCTTCGGGAAGAGGAACGCCAGTACCACACTGAAAAACCCATACCACCCTGCACATATGAACAAGACACATGAAACGGAACACCAAAGAGCCCGGGGACCGACAACAGGTGGCCCAAGAATAACATCCACACACAAGGCCCAACGCAGAGCGGAAAGGCAGGCTGCCGCCCACACAAGGGAGAGCAGACAGCACTGAATGACCTTCCATTCCAACTCCGAAACCACAGCCCTACGACAGAAGCCGGTGAATACAGCCATTGTCCAAGAATAGACCAACACAGGCATGCCGAGGAGACCGACCACAGGGCAGATAGCGCATATCACAGAAGCACACAACGGACGGGGAAGAAAGAAGAAAACACTCCCCATGTCGGCCACATGCAAGTTAATTGGAAGGAGTCACACAGCACTGACCTTGAACTGTCTGAGAAGCATGTGGGAAGAGGGCCCGTGTCCTCCAAACAAGCCAACAGAACACAAGTCCTGTCTCCCTACGACTACACAGAGCTCACAGCAACCCCGGAGCGTGCACATTGCAGACTGCACACACAGCCGGAGCACGCCACCTCAAAGAACCGCTGCGAAATGGCAACCGCAACACACCTACCCAACTACGCCGAACAGCTCAAGCTGTACAAAACCAACACGATACATACATTGGGATGCGATCTCCTGTCCCTGCTGAACGTAAGTTACCGACTGACTTACCGCATCACATTGTTCAGCTGCGTCATGCCCGTCTTCTACTGTCGGAGGTGTCCCTACCAGCATCCCGTCGAGATATGCCTCTCCAACCCGGCATGTCTGAAGGCGGACCTGCTACCACTACTCCTCCCTCTGGACGCACACGACAGGGCCTGCTCTGCCTATGGGGGCATGGCGTATGTGGCCAACATCGCACCCGCACTGAAATGGGACCACTGTGCCTCCACACGACGGATCATCGAGAACAGCTACATCGAATGTCACCCAGCATGCCCCATCATGGTCCTCCAAGGGACAACTTACGAACAACACCTTGACAGCCACCATCCGCTTCATTGGCTGGCAAACATGTACACCACCAATGACATGGAAGCCCTGCTGGACGGCATCGCATACCTGACAACCTGTAAATACGTCGGACCACAACGCAGGTTCCCCGAGTGACCTATGAAGTCCAACCCCGCACCCATGCTCAGCTTCCGCACGGACTGGCCAGTCACCACCACAACAGCCATACCAAACGACCGGCAACTGTAACCACACCATCAACGACATCGCCATGACATCGGATATGACCGGGACATGCACACTGTTCCCCATCACATCCAGGAACACCGCATGCATCGTGGGAGGCAGTGGCATGGGCTCTGTGTATCGCACCCACATGGACGGAACTGCACGAACAACCAGGACACGACATGGATCCAGCGCACATGGACACACACACCGCTCAGTGGACATGAATAGGTCGCCTGGAGTCTGTGGGTGCTGCACCCCTCCCACCCCCGCCCCGGGAATCCCATACCAGGACCTTTGCATGGACGACAAGTGCATACAACAACAACACGACCCCAGTGACTGTGACATGTCCAGTAACCACCACAGTGCAACAACAAGTGGCACGCCGCTGCATGCACGCAAGCACATGCCCTGATGTCATCTCACATGCACGCGTGCATGAGGAACAACCGCAGCAAACCTGTCACATGGAACTGAGATGGACTGTGCCCATGATGCCGAGCGGTCTGGTAGGCTACATGTATACCGTCTGTGTCAAAGTCCGCAGCTCCGCAGCTATACGTAAATGTACATTAGCACAGCCTTGGCCAAGCAGATGTTACCCCACACCCTATCCCATTTGTAATCATGCTCAGTATATCCTCAACATGTATTCCGCTGCCAGTAGTGTCCACTATACTGCATCACAGAGGACAGAAGACTCAATATAATGTTTGAAACCAAAACTGTCTCCGCTGACTCATTTCACAAGTACGAATGAGAGAGGATGAGAGTATGTGAAGTACACGGCAGTCGTGACATGACCATGTAGTCCACTGGTATTGGATGTCAACGCAAATGAGTAGCACTACTGTGGAAGACACACATGTGTCGTGTGAAGTCGTATGGACGCAGTGCTCAG
Organism: Calotriton arnoldi; assembly: GCA_963921515.1. Classification (NCBI taxonomy): domain Eukaryota; kingdom Metazoa; phylum Chordata; class Amphibia; order Caudata; family Salamandridae; genus Calotriton; species Calotriton arnoldi. The sequence goes on along the minus strand of CAWUFW010004008.1, from coordinate 391,926 downwards.
GTGGGTGGGTGCGACGGGTAGATGCGCACATGCCAAGTTGGAGCACGCCGTGTTGGGAGGGGTCATGAACAGTACACCACCGCTTCCCTGGGCATTGTGAGAGGACACCTGTCGGGGGGAGTGAACACGTGTGTGCACAGCAGCCGGGCACACGTACAAAGCGGTACCAGGCGCACCTCAGCCCACCCTCTGTGGACAAGCTGGATCCTGTTGTGCGCCCGCCATGCCCCTTGACAAGGCACACACAGCCCCAGTCGACCAGGTGTAACCCCAACATAGTCAATCCGCACAGGCGATACAGGGCACGGGATGGCAGTGGAGCATGGTGTGTGAGAGGTCTCCTCGCGCTCCTCCTGGTCATATCACGCAGGCAATAGAACCTCAACGTCTAGCATGGCACAAGTCAGATGGAAGTGTAGGGGGACGCACCACAGCACGAGCAGCACTGACGTCACGGGAGGTGGCTCGCACCATCCCATCCATTGCCCATCATACCAACCACGCCACATGCCATTGCGACTAAGTGCAAGCGCGTGCGCCACCACCCCCGAGCCCTCCCCAGAGAGGCCAAAGAGTGAATGTGTGGGCCATCAGCCACAGACGGACGCGGCCTGGCCGCAAGGGCAGCCACAGCCACTGGGTGTCGCAGGTGGCGGATCCGGAAGGCGAAGACTGTGATGCATAGTCCATGCAGGCCGGGTCTCCATTTGGGGCACCACGCAGGTGGACGGCGTCCCGCCACACATCATACCCTGAGACAGCCCACTCGTGCAACTGCCCCACACATACACTCCTTGCCCTCTCTGGTGCGAGCTTGGGGCTGCCTGTGCAAGCGCTAGCCTCGCAGGTGAGCATGCATATTGGGGGCGAGGGGAGGACATGAGGGCTGGGGCGAAGATGACTGTATCACTGTCAGTTAGTACAAGGGATGACCCAGATGTGGAAAGGAAGAGACGTGTCCCGTGTGTACTGCAACTAGTCGCCAATCCAACTACCCCCCCATGTCCGGAATGTAAGCCCGCACCTAGGCCCGCCCATCCGCCACATCGAACATACCACCAGCACGACAACCTTCCCATTCGAAACACTGACTGGGGGTGGCGACCAGTGAACAATCATGTGTAGCCTACCCACGCGTACATGTGGGCCCTCCATGATCCATGTCACCTGCGGCAAAGACATGACATGCGCAATGAGGGAAGTGAGGAGAGCTGTCCGCCCCACGCGCAGAAGGTGCATCAGCTCCACAGACCCAGCAGCGAGTCCAGCAGGGGTCACATGTGCAGGGGCAGCTGTGCCTGGTGTGAAGGCACATGCATATAGACAGCACATCGACCAATGTGTAGTCTGCCCACATCCACAGTCCATCATCATGCGGACATAGGAATTGAACACAGGGCAACACATCTTAGTTGGTGCACCCACCGTGACCAACAATGCGCAATCATCGACGTACCCGCCCTGTGCATGGCCCCCCACCCAACGGAGGCACATCCAGTGCCACCATCCCACACACACAAGCCTTCCACGGAACATGCTGTGTCCAATGGTCAGTACAGAGTCAGCGCCCATCTGGTGGATCCTGAACAGGAGACACATGCACACACATGCCAGCTCCCACTATGTACGTCTGCCACCTGGCACGTGCAATGTAACCTCTCACCTGTGACGTGTGACTGCAAGCACACAGCCGTCTTGGCATGGGGCTGTCAATGTGGACACCAGTCAATGTTTCGGGAGCTGTGATCCGTACAGTGCTGTACATAGGGTGCAGTGCTGACACCTACTACTGTCTCATATCCCCTCGTGCCACAGGTCCCACTTGTATTGGCCGCTCAGCCCGTGCCCACATCGTCGTCGTCGTGTGCCATACTCATCCAGCCTCGGAAGCAGTTCCATGCTCAGCAGACACTCATGTTGCCGTGGCGTTGCCGCTGACGAATATGCAGTCAGTCCCCATCAGCACGCCCGCAAGTCATTGGGGCCTAGATCCCCATGTGCATGCACATGGCAGTGGTATGTCTCACTTGCCATTGCCATTGTTGGGAGACCTGTGTAAGTGTATTGTGGCCGTGCCGTCCCAGCTTGACAGCTGGGCTGTGGCTCATGTGCTTGCTCAGTCATGTCAGTGATGTGTATGCGAAATTGCTATGTGCCGTGTTGCTTTGACATGTGTCCTCTGCCATTTAACCCAGGCGGAGACCGAACATTGACCGCCCATACCAATTGCTGGCGGACATGGAGGATACTGAGGTCATAAGGAAGTTTCGGCTGGACAGGCCAACCCTGCATCGACTGTGTGCCATGTTAGAGCCCCATCTCCGTCCCCGCAGGGTGTATCCGACTGCTGTCACCCCCACGGCTAAGGTGATGGCCGCCATGCATTTCTTCGCCACTGGGTCATTCCAGCACACAGTGGGCAGTGGAGGAGGGATGTCCCAGCCCATGTTCAGCAAGGTGCTGAGGGATGTACTGGCAGCCATGATGCTGTACCGGAACAGGTACATCAGATTCCCCAGGGCTCGTGAATTGGCGGCAGTGAAGGGTGCATTCTATGCCCTTGGCAGAATCCCACACGTCGTGGGAGCCATTGACTGCACACATGTTGGCCTTGTTCCACCACAGGCCACTGAGCACCTGTACCGCAACAGGAAGCACACGCACTCCCTGAATGTGCAAGTGGTGTGCCTTGCGGACATGGTGATCACCCACGTGTGTGCAAAGTTCCCAGGCTCGGCCCATGACGCACACATAATGCGCAACAGCATCTTGCCACGACTGATGGCCAATCTGCAACAGGATCGTGGCTGTATTGTCGGTGAGTATGTGGAGTGGTGTAGCGTGCTGGTTGTGCGATGCTGTCCCCTGTCCAGTTGGAATAGCAACGGTTCTCTGTGTCCCTCACACCCAGGTGACTCTGCGTATCCGAATGGGGCATGGCTGCTCAGTCCATTGAGGAATCCTCGCACCCCAGCAGACGATCGATACAATGAGGCACATGGGAGGACCAGACATGTGGTCGAGCGTACCTTTGGCCTCCTCAAGTCCAGGTTCAGGTGCCTGGACCGCACCGGGGTGCACTGGCGTACTCCCCACAGAAGGTGTGCCAGATAGTGGTGGCGTGCTGCATGCTGCACAATCTGGCCATTCAGAAGCAGATCCCCCTCATTGTGGATGACGGAGATCAACCAGGGCCCCAGCCCGCAGACCAGGACAGCTCGAGTGAGGTGGACAGCGGAGAGGAGGAAGCTGGGAATGTGCGCCAGCAGCTCATCGCCCGCTACTTCACTTGACGGTGAGTGTCCATGTACGACGGATGATGTGTCTGTATCTGTGCAGGTGTGTGTGTGCTGTGTCAGGGTGGCCGTATGTTCACTGCGTGCAGTGTGTCAACGCTCCATGGCCAGGGTAGTATGCCACTGTTGGTGACTGTGGCATTGTGCCCTATTGCTCTGTGCGATGTGTGTACATTGCTTGTAGTTGTTGACATGTACTGTGTGATGGGTGTGTGACACACTCATTGAATGTGCTCCTGTTCTGTCTCCCACCCCTAGGTCCCTACAGGCCCTCCGGATTCCATTGCCATGCCACGCATCAGGTGCCTTTCCGCCCAAGGTGGCCGTTGTATTCCGTACAAATAAAACACAGGGCACAAACAGCAGTTAGTGAAAAAGGTGCATTTATTCCAAACTGTGACATGTGATTGTGTGTAAGGTGATGACAAAAGTGGTGCGTGCAGTGACAATGAGCTGTCGGTCATGGCTGCGTGAAGCTCAGGGTGTACCCACTGGTTCTATGTCCATAGTCCAACACACACATGCCATCCAGCTGGCTGTGTGGAGTGGGATCGTAGAGCAAGTCAATGCAGTGGCTGGTCAAGGAAGGCTGGCGGAAGGCTGGCTGGCTGCCTCACTTGCGACTGGAGCGTGCGAAGTCCTCCCGGGAGATCTGTTTCCTCTTCGGACGGCCCCTTCCACGTTTGGGAGGGGGGTGTGTGGTGGCGACCTGCTGGTGGTGGGTGAGGTGTGCTCACTGGCTGTGGACGCAGGGGAAGTGGACACTGCTGCCCGACCCTGCGCCCTAGCAGGTGGTGGCGGAGGTGGTGTTGCTGGCCTTGCCTGTGACCCCACCGCCACCACCAGCTGGCCCATGAGGTCCACGAGTTGGTCCATACGGGACACGAATTGGCCCATATGGGCGTCCATGGACCTCAGCACCCCCAGCACCTCCCGCGTGTCTGTAGCAGACCTGGCCCATTGTCCTTGGGCCTCTTCATAGGCCCCAAGGACTCTGGCCATTTGAGGCAGGGCATGGCTCCCAGGGGAGGCTGGCGTTTCCCTGACCCTGCTCCTCCTACCAGTCCTGCTGCCACCGGCCTGCCCACTAGCCACATTGCACACCACGGTCCTCGCTGTGGCTCCCAGGGTGGATCCAGTCGGCCGGGCCACCACCTGCGCTGGGGCTGGTGCCAGCGAAGACGTGGTGGTGGTGGTGGCGGTGGTGGTCGGTGCGGCGATGGTGGCGGTTGCGGCAGTGGTAGTGGCCGCAATGACCGTGGGTGTGGCCGCAACGACAGTGGCAGCAGGGGGCTGGGACTGTTCAGCATCCCTGGATGATGGGTTGGTGGGTAGGAGGGGTCCTGGGGAGCGGCTGGGCCCTGCCACGCCAGATGGGCCTGCTTGGTGGTCCGTGTCCGAAGAGGAGGACAGATCCTCCAGATCCGTGTGTCCTCGTTGGGGGCTTGTGGGCTGGCTGTGCTGGCTGCTGTCTCCATCCCCAGCATCCGGCAGTTCGTCACCTGTGGAGAGAATGAGATTTGTTATTGTGTTGCACCTGGCGAAGTATGTATTTGTCGTCTGACATTGGCAGTTCGTGCAATCTCGTACATGGGTTTCCCGGAGGCGAGTGTGTGGCTGTGGCATCTGTAGTTGTGTGTGCTAGGCAATGGGACTGTGTGCTGTGCACATGTGGCATGGGACGGATTGGCCATGCCGATGGGTGTGTTGCTGTGCCCCTACTCATTGTGACTCTGGTGTATGCGGGCTCCTGGCCCATCCTGGGTCTGGTTTGTACTTTGCTTTTGGGGTTCACATGGAATGCTTAGGAACGCATATGGCAACATGGGGGCCATGCCCCAGATTTGCATTTGGGAGGGGATATGCTTTTGGGGTTCAAATGGAACGCTTAGGAACGCATATGGCAACATGGGGGCCATGCCCCAGATTTGCATTTGGGAGGGGATATGCTTTTGGGGTTCAAATGGAACGCTTAGGAACGCATATGGCAACATGGGGGCCATGCCCCAGATTCGCATTTGGGAGTGGATATGCTTTTGGGGTTCAAATGGAACGCTTAGGAACGCATATGGCAACATGGGGGCCATGCCCCAGATTCGCATTTGGGAGTGGATATGCTTTTGGGGTTCAAATGGAACGCTTAGGAACGCATATGGCAACATGGGGGCCATGCCCCAGATTCGCATTTGGGAGGGGATATGCTTTTGGGGTTCAAATGGAACGCTTAGGAACGCATATGGCAACATGGGGGCCATGCCCCAGATTCGCATTTGGGAGTGGATATGCTTTTGGGGTACATGCTGTGAGCCATGGGTGCCGAACGTGACATGTGTTGTGGCAGCATGACAGTGCATGGTTTGAGGTGTGTGCATGCTTGACATGGCCTGCATATTTGCTGTCTGTTGTGATTACTGGACATGGCATTGGACGCATCGTTATGAGTGAGTGATAGTTGTGTGCCAGCCAACGTATTGCAGTTGTCCCATCTCCTTGGTGTGCGTGCTGCCCTGTGCCATGTGCATCACTGCAGTGCTCGGGGGGTGTGGCCCATGTTGTGTGTTGTTGCTCACAGTGTGTCGTGCGCTTAATTGACTTCTGGCACATGGTTGGTCATGGGCATGTGTCTTAGCGTGACTGCTGTATGTGTGGCAGCTGTGCGGATGACATGCCTTTCATGAGACTGGGGCTGACGGATGGGATGGATGGTATGTTGTATGTGCATGGTGTGTCTGTGAGTTTGATGGGTTCAGTGGTGTTCGTGTGCATTTCTGTTGTTCCGCTCTGTTGCGTCTAGTGTTGTTTGTCTTACATAGGCGTAGTTGTGGGGTGTGTGGTTGACAGGCAGTAGGGGCTACATGGACAGGACTTCAATGGTGTTTCGGTTGTGTGTGATGAGTTGCACAGTGGCTGCCGTGTGGGACTATATTCAGTGTGGCTTGTGCATGCAGACGTGGCTCCTTGGGTGTTGCTATGTCTGTGATGGGTCATGTGGGGTGTGAGTCTGTTGTTCATGTCCGTGTGCACATTGTTCACTTGTTCGTGACGGTGGGCGGTGCTGCGTGTTCGTCTGCTACGTGACATGTCCCATGTGTTGGTCGTGTTATGGTCCTCATGCCTCCAGTAATCCAGCCCTGTCCAGTTTCCCACCTGCAAGTTGTTCGTGCGTGCACTGTACTGGATGCCACATGGCTCTAAGCGGGGGGTGCTCCATGTTGCAGGTCTGTGGGGGTGGTGGGGTTTTGTGGGTCGTGGGGGTGGCTGGACACCCACTGACACCGATTGCTGTGGACCGTGATGTCTGCCTTTCGGCTGTCGTTGTGCACTGCGGTGGCTGACACGTGGCTGTGGGGTGTGGGGGATGCTCCTCCTTGCTGTGCTGTGGGACTGGGGCCTGGTGTGTGTTGTACTTGGGCTGTCCACCGTCCCACCCACTGCACTTTGTGTTCCTGCCACTTACCTGTTACTTGTCGGTTAGTGCAGCTGTGGCGGACACATGGGTGTGGTGGGTGCTCGTTGTGGCGCTTCTGGCATATTTGGGGACCTGTTGGTGGTTACGTGGCTGGCTTAGTGTACACATGTCCCCTTGCATCTTACAGTTGTTCGGTTTGGGCTGTGTGTGGTAGTGTCTGTTGCATGTGTGTGTGATGTGTTGTGTATTGTGTGCTGGACATGGGGGTGTTTGTCCCTGTGAGCTGTGGCATGGTAGTTGCGCATGTGAGTACATAGCGGTGTGCTGGTATACATTAGTTTGTACTTACCAGCCTCCACTCCCCCTGCTAATCCGGCGAGGATCTCCGGATGTATTACGACTCGCACCTTCTCCTCCCACGCTTTGAAGGTCTTAAAGAGCGCGGGATTCCCTCCGCCAGTGACGGCAGCCAGCTCTCTGTTTTTGCCCTCCTTCTTCTTGACCAGGCTCTTGACGTCATTCCAACGTTTGTTAATCTCGACTCTGTTCCTGGGCAGGGTCCCGACTGCATTGACCTGGTCTACGATCCGGTTCCACATTCTGTTTCTGGTGGCTAGTGGTGTGTGCTGGACCATGTTCCCATAGATTTGTGGGTACACCTTGATGATCTCGTCGACCATGACCGTCAGCTCCATGGGCGTGAACTTGGGCATCCTTTGTGGTGCCATGGTGTTTGTGGTGCTGGTGCGGTGTGTGTTGTGTAATGTGCAGGGGGTTTGTGGTGCCGGTGTTTGGTGGTGGTGGTGGTGGTGTTTGGTGGTGGTGGTGGTGGTGGTGGTAGTGATGTGTGCGTTTCTGTGGTGTGCTGCTGTCCTTGCTGTGTCACTGTGTCCTCTCCTCTCCTCTCTGGTTTGCAATGTAGCAAGGGGTTGTGGTCTGTGGGAGTGCTGCTTTTGTACTCACCTATGTGGGTGTGTCCTCATGGTCTGTTGTTTTCAGGTGTGTTGTGTCTGGGGTTCTGGCCTTTGTATTTTTTGTTTGTCCGGGGGTGTTTTCGGGATGTGTACTGTGCTTGTGTATTTGTGCGTGCCTTGCTGTGTGGACTTGTTGGCCATGTTGTGTGCTATTGGTTTTGTGTGCGGATGGTTTCTGTGCAGGTACGTTGGCGCCATGGCTTCTGCCGTGTCGATTCTCATCGGCGTTGTTTGCGCTGGCGGGCGGTATATTTGTGGTTTTTCCGCGCTCATGGCGGTGCGATCGTAATTTCACGTGCGGTGTGTCGGCCGTGTGGGCGGGCGGTTTTGTGTTGTCGTGCGTGTTTCCGTCCGTGGCGGGCGGTTTGACTCCGACTCGGACGTTGGCGGGCGGTATTTTGTGTGATTTTTCGCCGATGGCGGTTTTCGGTTTGTGTAATCGTAATGGCGTGGTCGGTGTTCAGGCGGTGTGTGCAGGCGGATTTTTGCCGCTTCCATGCCTGGCGGATTTATTTACGCCGGGTATCGTAATGGGCCCCTGAGTTCTTTAACTTCATCATTATCTTCCAAAATTTCTGCAATGAGACGCCAATTACGAGGGCCTCTCGTATCTGTAAGATTAAGGATAGTTAAAGAGACCGCCGCGTGGTCAGAAACAATAATTGGGTGAATCATAACATTTATAGTATGTTTTAAAAGAGAGGCATCTACCAAAAGGTAATCAATACAAGAGAAGCTAGAATGTGGAGAGGAGAAAAACGTGAAATCACTACCCGTAGGATTATGCAATCTCCATGCGTCAATAAGATGATGAGATGAGCACACATTGAGCATGTGTTTATGCGCCCTAGGCAGAATGTCTATCTAAAATAGGATCAAGAGGAAGATTAAAATCTCCGCCAACAATTGTTCTTGAATTCTGTGGAATATCAGAAAGTTTTTTATTAATGGAACGCCAAAAAGTGGGTCATCAATGTTTGGGGCATATAAATTCATAATATAAAGATCATCCGACCCATTAGTCAGACGAGAAAGTAGCCATCTGCCACTGGTATCATGCTCAGCTGTACCAATAGACAAACCAGAGCTTTTAGAAACAAGAGTAACAACCCCATTCTTCTTACCAGAAGCCTAGGAACAAGTAACATCAAGAACCCAATCCTTCCGCATAAGAAGAGCTTCTTTAAAGGCTATCTTAGGGGTTGATTATGAATGCGGGCGGATTGCCACTGCCCGGCCGGCGGTGGCGATCCGCCCGCCATCACAACCACATTTACCCCCGCCATATTACCATGGCGGGGGGTACCGTGGCGGACGGAAAGTCCGTCCGCCGCTTTTCCGCCGGTCGGCAATCATCACGATTGCCGGCCGGGCGGAACTCGGGCATAATATGGTGGCGGTGCCTGGAAGGTACCGCCATACATATGATGACTGGCGGTTCTGGCCTTTCCATGGCGAAGATGCCGCCATGAAAGGGCTGGCGGGAATTGCTTTGGGGGCCCGTTGCGGGCCCCCGGGGGGGTGGGGGGATGCACTTGGGGGGTACCTATGGTACCCCCCTACATTGCCATCCTCAAGGTGGCAGGCACCCCGCGGTGCCTGTCACGTTGTGCATGGCAATGCACAACATGCCTCTTTGGCATTGCGGTGGGTGCTGCTTACAGCAGCACCCGCCGCAATGTTAAAGATGCGGGATGCGACCGGCAGGGTGGCGATCGCATCCTAATTGGTGGTGCGGGACCGCCGGCGGCCGGTCGCAGCACTGCTAGGGTGGCCATCCTAATGGGGCCCTTAGTCTCTTGAAGTAGAACCACATCACCAGATAAACTTTTGCAATAATCTAAAATGTTGGCCCTCTTAACTGGGTGATTCAACCCCCAGGCATCAAGTGAAACTACATTTAAACCAGACATAGATATATATGGAACAACATAAGTAAATGCATATGATGAAAAGAGAAAAGGGCAACCAAAATAAATAAAAAGCTAAAGGAAATAAAGCATGTATTCCAAAATAAAATGAAGCAGATGTCCCAAAATTAGGATAAAGAGCAAGGAGGGGAATGAAGAGCAGAAGGAAGAAAAGAAAGAAAAAAAAAACTTCACAGAGAAAAGGAGTATCAACCAAATGCAACCCCACCAGGGGATGTCTGTAGGAGACAAAATGCATGGGGGGAACAACGTGGAAGAGCAACAGCAGAAGCTATCAGCCACGGTATGGACAGCTCAAGGAAAAATAGGCCACAGAGCGGCGAAACAAGTATAACATTCTCAGGCGGATTACTTATATTGCTACATTTTGCTACTAAGAGTAAATAATATAAAGTCAATAAATATACTTATACTCGAACATTTGTGAAAAAGGAGAAAATAAATAACATTTCATAAATAAATAAATAAAGCAGCCTATATAAGCAGATAAATATCAATCTAAGATACTATAAACCGGCCCATAAAGTTATATGAATAAGATCTAAAGAGAATAAATACAATATATGGAATAAATAACCAACTATAAAATGATGGAATAAGAAAGGTCAGAAACAATTTCATACAATTAAAGCACATACTAAATAAGAATTAAATATAAGTAGGGTATCTAACATGAAATGTAATTCATAAGCAATTCATCATGGCTTTACTAGTATGGAACGTCCGGTTGGATATACATTAAAAAGAGTAAAGCACTAAATGAGTAAGTAGATACTAAGTTGGAGCATATAATGACACAAATCATCCAAAAATAATTTGATATTCAATGAAGGTCAATAATCAATAAGTAGTATATACATATAAATGAATTATCACCAACTTAGAGACTAAGAAAAGATGAAAGATAAAGTAAAAGGCAGAATAAGCGAGCTAAACAGAAAAACAAATGAAAGATAGAGTAAAGACGAAGGAAGGAGAATAGAGTATAGCACATAAAAGATAGAATACTAACCTTATTAAGAAAATGATGAGAAAGAGTTAATGAGAGGTCAAAGAATAAAGAGAAACAGACAGTCATATAATTTATTAAGAGATAGACCCCAAGAGGGAGGATCACAAAATACAAAATTGCATTGTATTATTATCAACAAATGTACGTATTATATATAGCATACATAACCACTGTAAAGGTGTGAAATAAAACTATCATGAATCATACCATATTAGCTAGAATAATTATGATAAAGAAATAAATAAAATGATTGTCATAAGCAGATCTTACAAGTGATATCATATCTATAGCATAAGGCAACAGTATAACTATCAGGTCATTGGTAGTCAATGACGTCACAAACTAATATAAGTATGTCAATAGATACCTCTTAAAAAAACCACTGGGAAAAGATAAGACAGAGCAAGAAATAAAAAATAGAAAGTAGAAGAATCAAATGAATAAAGGATCAAATACTTACTGATAGTACAAGATTTAGAAAAGAGGAAAAGATAAAGTTGATGGTCAATGACGTCAGAAACTAATATATTCATATAAATAAATTACCGTTTAAGGAGACCACTGAACAGAGAGAAGACAGAAAAAGAAATAAAATAAAAAGTAGAAGAAGCAAGTGAATAAAGGATCAAATACTTACTGATAGTAAAAAATTTAGAAAAGAGGAAGAAATAGAACTGGATAAGAATTTAAAAATATATTATCAATATTCAATTGTAACAGCAATACTGTAAGGAACCATATAGACTAGGTTATCCAGCCAAGTATAGATCAACACTAGGAATGTAAACCCAAATAATACTAAATATAGTACAGAAGAATTGCATTAACCTGCAAAGGAGCATATGAGCTTGGTCAACCGGCACTGTACAGAACAAAACCAGGAATATAATCTCAAGTAGAACTAAATAGAATACAAAGATTTGCAATGTCCTATAAGAGAGACTAAAAGTTGATGAAGAAATAGAGAGGCACCTGCATATATACTAGATAAATGAAAAAATATATTAGGCACAGATCATGTCGAAAAATACAAAAACATTAGAGACGAGAGGTACCAGGAAGAGAGTCTGAGTCCATTTGCGATTCAGATTGATTATCCAAGAATGTCAAGAGATCTGAAGGTTCATAAAAATCTGTGGGCGACCTTTGAAAGTGATCCGGAATCTTGAGGGACCAGCAAAAGAGAATGGAATATTTAAATCAGTGAGTCTCTTGCGTAGATTCAGGAAGCCTTTGCGGCGGATCACCGTGTCTCTGGCAAAGTCTTGTGAAATGGATATTCTGTGGCCTTCCCATTGTATTGACTTAATTTTCCTCATTTGTGCCAGAATTAGTTCAGTATGTTGGTGGCGCAAAGGTTTAAAAATCAGGGGCCTTGGAGAGGACATCGATCTTGGTTTGTAGGTTGGGTCCCTATGAGCGCGCTCTATATCAAAGTCTTTATTGAAAGAAATATTCAGGGTTTTTGGGATCCATGTAAGCAAGAAATCAATTACTGAAGGAGCAGACTTTTCACAATCCTCCGGTAATCCAAAAATACGAAGATTACTTCTTCTATTTCGATCCTCCTGTTCCGTGAGATCTCTCCTCAATGAAGCAATGGAACGTTCCAGATTTTGAATGTGCTTCGCTTGCGTATTTGTAAAGTCTTCCACATTGCTTATCCTTGTTTCCGCATTAGAAACACGCAGTGAAAGAGATTTGAGATCATTACGAATTGCAGCCACCTCTACCTGAAGTAAATCAGTATTTGTTTTGGTACTTTGTGCAATATCATGAACAGTGTTAAGCTTAAGTAAAATCGCCTCCAAAGTTGAGGTAGATTCAAGGCTGCCATTAGCTGGCGATTCCGGAGTGGAAGAGGTGTGTTTGGAACATTTTAAGTTCCCTTTAGAGTCTCTGTCTTTGGTAGTAACACCCATGCCTTCCGCCATTGGATAAGATCGTAGCAGTCATCAGCAGAAAACCTTAGGATGGTTAGAAGAAGCAGATAAGGCGGAGTATGGTCTTAGAGTGAAAAATATACTCTCCAATAGCCAACCAAATTATTCAGTTGTGCCGCCAAATTAATAGGAAATATCACAACAGGATAATATCGTCACACTTACATCATCTGGAATAAGCAACCAGCATTAGAACCAGCCTCAATGTCAGATGGTAGGCATTCAATTTAAATAGAACAATATGAGACAAAATTTAGACAGCTGGCGCCATTTTAGAACTGCAGATCCTGAAAAGAAAATATCTGCATAAGATATGTGATAGCTATGAACAGCGCTGTATGGGACTAGAGCAATGTGGAAAGGTACTGTAAGCAACTTCAAATGAGCTTTTAAGAATTTTAAACGTGAGACTTAGCAATTCCATGTCGTGTCATGAGGAGAGTTGCGCAGACAGCCGCCATTTTAGGGAGCCTTACAGCATCGCAATTCATGTCGCAGCCTCAAAACTGGTGACTCACGAAGAGAACACACCACTCTCTGGCACTCATTGGTCTTCCACCTAATCCTTGGGGCTGAAGGATAGTTGAAAATCCCTTGTAGCGTATGAAAATTGAGATAAACGTATCTTGAAGTTGAAGAGAGTGAAACCACTTACACTGAGCAATAAGCCACACCCCTATGGTACGGACAGTCGGACACAACAAAGCGTCGCAATAAAATAATATAGAACAGTCCCTTCGGAAGCATTAGTGTAGCAAAGAAGGCGCAATGATAACGAGATGCAGCCTCCATACATCAATTTGTGTGGAGAATTTCACGGCCGGTCGCCATTTTGAAAAATAACCATCACCACATTTCCCATGTCTTAGCATCAAATTGAGTGTTTTAGTGAAATAAAAACACTCTCTGATGATCCTGGAGTATTCCACCGCTCTCCGGAGTTGAAGGGCAATGAAAAATCACCCGTATAACATGTTAAATGAGCCTCCGTACCGGCAGTGTCACGGAGCTCAAAGAAAAGCCGCCATCTCCGTTGCATGTCAAGCCACGCCCCCCTATGAGGCATATTTATTAAAGGCTTGCATTTTCCTTGTGTTGCAAGCCGTCACAAGGCAATGAAATTCCTTAACTGGGAATTACTATGCCACACAAAGCCACTTTCATGGCTTTGCATGATTTGGTAAATACAACGTAATGGCAGGTAGCGCATAGTGCTGCCTTGCATTACTTTGCATCACGTAGGTATTACATGGGTGAGGATGTAGCCTTACGGCTAGGACGGTTGATCTCGATGCTGGGGAACCGGGTTCGAGTCTCGGCAATGACGCTCAACATACTGTGATTCTGTGCAAATCACTTAATCTCTCCATGCCTAAAAATGACTTGTAAACTTGGGCTTGCCAAAGAGGTGCACCTACCTGACAGAGGTGTAAGGAGGAGAAATATCTTTATTTCTCCTCATTCATTCCTTTTTCAACATGTGCTGCATTCTGCAGTACACATTATAAGAGGAATATGTCTCTAAGGATTGTTTGGTGTACATCCATTTCAGTAGCTTTGGATTTATTAAAGTAAAAAGATTTATGTATATCTAGAAACACGGAGGGTCCGCGGATCTGACAGAGCTCATGGTGAGATCATGGTGAGATCTGATTGCCTGCCACCACTACAACCAGGAAGTGGTGGCAGCCATCTTGGGACTCGGACTTGGCCGAGTCCCAAGAAAAGGAAAAGTGGGCAGGGTAGGAATATCCTGACCTGCTAGGCCTGGTGGTGGGGTCCAAAAGGGGACCAAAAAGGTTTTAAAAAAAAAAAAAAAATTCTGTGAATTTGCAGAAGATCTGTGGGAAATGTTTGTACAAAAAACAAGCGTGGTTTCCTGCACTTGTTTTTACTAGCTCCCTGGGTGGGCCAGGTCCAGGGGGAAATTGATTATTGTATAATAGAGAGGGGCCCCCTCCCCAGGCCACATTCGGCCCGAGGATCCCATCACCGTGTATTGGCCGTGCTTTCAATAGTGAGGGGGGGCCATGCAGCCCCGTTCCTGGAGCCAATAATGGCCCGGGGACCCCATCCCCCAAGGCTAGCTCATGCTACGTCCCAGGGTTCCCCCTTTCCAGGACTTAGCAGTTTCTTTGGGCAGGGAAATCTGTGCTTGCTCTTGCTTGGCGGGAGCAATTTCAAAGCTCCCACCAAGCGAGAAAAACACTAAATTCACTCCCAGCATGCATGAGCATGAATAAGGCTCCCGCCTGCTGGGAGTGGACTTTTCATTTGTGTCCCTTCCCACACTGAAGCAAGCAGGGAAGCATATGAAAATATTGCAGCATTTTAGCTGCTTCCTGCGGGCGGGAACAATGCCGGCTCCCGCTGGAGGTGGGGAGCTGGCTTGGGGTTGTGGAGGCCTTGGGGCTCCCCCTGTGGCCCCCAAAAAGTAGATGGTGGGTGCCCTGGGTGGGTACCAGGGCACCAACCATTCATTGGCTGGGCCCTGGTAGATCGGGTCTCTGGGACTGAAATCAGCCAAAATCCCCCTCCCCATTATTAAAGGGAAGGTCCTGGATAATGGGGTCCACAAGGCTGATATTGGTCCGTGGAGGGGGTCTGTGTGCCACCTCCCTATTTAAAAACATGGAGGGACTCAGGGGATGGGGATCTGCAGGATCAAATTGGCCCAGGGAGGGGGGCTGTGTGCCCCCTCCCCTCTATATTATGGCTGGGACCCGGGATACGGGGTCCCCGGGGCCAAAAAGTGGCTTAGGGAGGGGGCTGTGTGCCCCCTCCCCATCTGCAACATAGCCAGGCCCTGGGAGATGGGGGTCCCTGGAGCTAAAATTGACCTGGGAGGGGAGCTGTGTTCCCCCACCCCATAAATCAAGTGGTAGGCCCTAAGGGATGGGGTCCCCGGGGCCAGAAATCAGCCTAGGAAAGGGGGCTGTTTGCCCCTTCCCATTTACACTGTAGCTGGGCCCCAGGATATTGGGTCGAAATCTGCCCAGGGAGGGGGCTCCGTGCCCCCTACTCTATAAAACCAGTGGTGGGCTCCGAGGGATGGGGTCCCCGGGGCCATAAATGGCCCAGGTGGGAGGCCACGTACCCACGTACCCTAAAAAAATGTGTCCGGCCCCGCGGATGGGGTCCCTGGAGTTGAAATCAGCCCAGGGAGGTATTGAGAGTCTGGGCCTCAGTGAATCATGGCGTCTGGATCTAAGTGAGCAAGTTTTCAAGAAATCAGTGAACAAATGCATCCAGCTGAAAAGCCAGTTGGAGGACAAAATGACCCTAGCCTAAGGAGCAAATGGGTGACTGGTGTTAATTTCATATGATTTTCAACATGAACAGCCCTATTTTGAGACACCCTACTCAACATCAAGAGAAAATTGATGGCGATAAGACTAGTCCTGTTTCCCACCCTAGAGTATACACCTAAGTGGCAGGTTGAGGTTCAAATTGCAGACAAAAGGTGCTGCTTATGCCATTTGGCATTGCTACATGTGCTAAGCCTCTGCCTACACCTACTTGTGCACCGGAGAGCCCCGTTACGTAATGATTTTCTTTTCTTAGGAATAAGAACCTTCAGGTCAGCAATTATAGAGTCTCTAAACCCCCATAACATTATGTTGAATATCCGGCTGGTGCAGCTTCTTGACATTTTTATAAGCCTGATTAAAATAAAGGACCATCCCAACCAGGGCCCCTGAAATCTTCAAGTCAGCAATAGTGCAAACAGAATGATGCGGATTCGTACAGAGCGCACCTTAAAGACGGGATGCTAGAGGCCGCATCAGGCTTGAGACTGAGTGAAACTCTACGCCTTCTATCCCAACTGATGAGTCCAAAAGAGTCTCAGGGGAGTACCCAAATCATATGATCTAAGACTGAACAGGCCGAATGACTTAGATAATTGTCATTGGTATTTTCCCTGTCTTATGTTCAGGCTATGAACTATAAGAAGATAAGGGTCTCCTGGTGACCAGGTGGGGAATTACACTTTACACTTTTTCATGCACTTTATAGTGTAACACATGTGTGGCTAAATCATAGGTACCAATATTTGAGGCTATGTTTGGAGAGACGTATTCTATGGTGCTATGGTCCTCCCCCTCTGTGATAAGTCTTATGAGTCTTAGATATCTTTTTTCCCGCTGCTATGACTCGCATTGAAGCACCTTAGTATGTGCCGTTGCATTGATCTGTTTGATGCACTTTAGCTTCCGATCTAGCCTGACTATGCTAGTTTTAATTGCTCCATGTTTTATGGTATCCAAAATGATATGGGTCTGTTGTCCAGACTGGAGAACTGGCAGCATCTTGAGGCTATTAATATAGTTTTATAATCACATGCTTATCGCAGCATGTCAGACCATTTGCTGCACAGTCTGACGGACACACTTTAGCTTGTGCTTCTAATGTGTTTTTATATTTGTTAATGAATTGATATGCTAATTTGTTTGTATGTTCTTATGTTTATGGTTTTTATTAACTAATAAACTAAACTTGACTGACTGATATTGGTGAGATGTGGTCATATTTTCTGTAGCCTGATACCAGGCAGGCTGCTGAGTTGAGTGATGCCCATAGAGGAAACAGGTGAATTTTGGGAATGCCTTTTAGAAGTGCATTTCCATAGTCAAGTTATATGAGAACTGGGAATTGGACTATGATCTTGAAATATTTTGCAGAAATGAGGGGTTTCATTTTTTGGAGTAGGCTTGCTAGTGGATATGTTGTGTACGTGCAGGTTTAGATTATTTTCAAGGGTGAAGTCCAGAGAGTTCCCTGTCTCAACAATGGTTGATTTACAGCCAAAGATATTCCATTATAAGGCTAAACATTGCTGCATTAGAGGACCTATGCCACGTTTTAGCATTTTGCCTAAGGAACTGATCAGGATGTAGTAGAGCAAGATATTTTCTTAGAAAATAGTGAAGGAGCAGCTGCATGTGGCATTAGTTAATCTAATTTCTTTTACAACTGATTTTCACAGTTTTTTACTGCACAATTCTGAAAAAGATTGTGAAATCACTTCCTTGATATAAACAGATGTTTTAGGGTTAAGCATATTGGACCCTATTCACAAATATTTAGCTGTGACTTACTTTTGAAGTACTCCAGAATTCAAAGACTTAGGGCCCAATTACGATGATGGTGGGACTACCACCGTCTGGCCAGCGGTGGCTGTCCCACTGCTATCGGACCCTTCAGGTCCTCCAGCCGCATTACGATGGCGGGCGGATGGTGGGTGGTTAGAGAGACCGACTGCCATGGATCTGACAGCCTCAAGGAGGAGGGACTGCAACCCCTACAATGTTGGCGGTGCCTGCTCAGGCACCGCCATAGGGATTACAATGTCCCTTTCGCCGGCCGTTTCATGACGGTTAACCCGCCATGAGAAGGCAAGTGGAAAGGGACTTGGTGGCCTGTAGCGTGCCCCCCTTCCCCTCTGGCCCTCCGATATGGACCCTGGGGAGTACCTATGGTGCCCTCCTACATGTCCCTGCACCATCTGGCAGGCACCGCATGGTGCCTGCCACATAGTACAGGGATATGTCAGATGTGTTTATTTTGTATTGCGGCATGTGCTGCAGCCTGCAGCACATACCGCAATACAAAAGATACACAATGGTCGTAATGCGGCCAGCGGGACCTCCGAATCCTAGTCGGGCGGTCCTGCTTCTGCATCGGTGTCATCCGCCTGACATCATAATCAGGCCCTAAGTCAGGACTAAGCCATAAGTACTCATGTCCTACTGCTAAAATTCATGAGTAAGCCAGGAGCTCAACAAGGTTACATCACAATTATTCCAAAACCATTTTTTGGGGATCGGGCCATTTATCTTTTAGTGAATCCATTTATCAATTGACGCAACAAATTGGAATCACCGATGGCAACTGTATTGGTACAGTTTCTAGGCACTTTATATACAATCTAGGAAAAACTACTGCTGCCCTATCTCTACCAGTGCTGGACAACTTAGTTGTTTGGTAGAGCCATTCTGAGACTACCAACGGGGTTCAAATGTTGCACTACATTTCTGCTCTGAACACTAAATAAAAAGTCCTTAAAGTAAAATGTTCAACTTCTGCACACCCTTTAGTGAATAATGTTAGCACAAAACCAATACCTGGCATTTAGGCTTCTAAAGGTGAAATTTCCCATTCAAGAAAAACTGCTCACAACCTGGCCTTTAAAGCAAGGGCAGCCACCATTTACAGCTGCCCACCTACCTTTAATGTGCCCTCCACCCCTGAAAATTAATCATTAGCTCCCGTCCCTTACATAAGGCCTCCATAACTGTCCTATTTGCAAATCAAATCTGAATTCCTCTAGAAAACAGCGTGAGGGCTTTTTCTTCCCTGAATTCACAATTTGAGTAGGTGGTTAATTTTTTTTTTGGGCCCTTTGCAATAAATATCAACTGTCACAAAATACTCTGTATTATCTATTACTTTCCTGGATTTAGATATGTTATCCTTCTTCTTTTATTTTTATCAGGGTGATGTTCTTGCTTTGTTGTGGTAGTTGCTCTTACTACATGTGGCCCATTAAAATCCTTGCCCTGGGAAAATAATAGGAATTACAAGTTTTTGATGAAGAATAATCAGGAATCAGTGCGTTTACTGATTCCAACATGTTTTTCCCCTGATTTATTTCGGTTGCTTTCAGCACCAAAATCTTTTTGTGAAAAACAAAAACTTGTAGTTCCAATAGAACCGGTAACCCCTGTTAGCAAGCCCACTGGAATTTACAGACCACTTATAATGACGGCCAAAGTAGTGTTTGCGAGAGGTTTCAGGATTTATAAAAAAAAATCAGGCAATATATATGTCAATAATGGTCTATGTGAGATCCTGGATTAGTGGAAGGGGAGAAATTTAGAATATGCACTCCCATCAAAGAAATACTTCAGGTTCTTGTTAAGTAAAACATGTGCCATTGCCAATGGTGGGCTTTCTTCAGATAGTGTTTTTGCAAAGTTGGAGGTCTTTTTCAGAGAAAAGTGTGTTAAGTATTTAAAATAGAAGTAAACAGCCTTGAAGTACAGAAATGAAACAATAACATTCACAAATTCATTTGATTAAAATGAGAACCATTTAATAAGCAAAATATACCAAAATGGTGAAAATAAAGTAAGAGGAGCAGGAAATACAAATTATTAAATTTAGCAATGAAAGCACATCAATAAATAAACAAGGGGTATATTTTCCAAGACTTTGCACTTCCACCGATTGTTTGGCTCTTTTCATATGCTCTTTGCTAAGAAGTTTCAGCATTACATATTTCTCAAAGTCCCTGAAATTCTGTGATGCCTTACTGAGCTCCTGACGTCTCCTTACTTGTTTGTCAAGATTGCTCCCGAGACCACTTACTGCTTTGGATGCCTTTTCCAGGTCCTACTGCAGTTTCCAAAATCTTATGGAACGTTTCCGGTTTATTTTGACTTTATAAGCAATCACCCACCCCCTAAGCATAGCTTTAAACGCCTCCCAAACTGAAAAAACTGGGGCTGTATTCTGGTTTATTTGGAAAAACTCAGTAATTTGAGTTTTATTTCCTCTCTCTATCAAACTGCCTTCTATGCCTTGAGCTTAAATCAGCATCTTGTCAAATTTCAAGCAGGACTATGGAGTGATCCGAAAAAGCGTTGGCGAAAATAGTGGTTGACTTTCTAGTTAGCATTGACATAAAAAGGAAAATCAAAACAGAACACGGTAATGAATTTCTGCAAAAAACAGGTAAATTCCGTAAAACCCAGATAATCAAGACGCCACAGCTCTACCACTGAAAAATACTGCTTGAAAGATGATAATAAAACTGCAGTTTTGGGTTTAGTCAGCCTTTTGAAGCTATTTGGGGAATCCAGCTTTGCATTTTGTATAAAATTGAAACTCCCTCCCAAAAAAATTAGGGGACCGCTTAACTCAATCTAAAGCTCATAGAGCTGACTAAGAGCCTCTGTATCATCCCCTTTTGGACCATAGTAATTAACTAAATTGAGATTTGACCTGTCCACAAAAACTTTAAGGCAAATCCACCAGGAATCCAATAATAACATAGTGAGAAACAATAACATCTATTCAAAGGACACTCTCAGGCAAAGGCCGAAACCTAAAATCTAAAAATACTCAACCCCCATGTACCACGGCAAGGAAACCTTGGTACAATGAAGAGGTCAAAAAACTAAAACAGCCTAAAGGAAAGCCACTAAGGCCTAGAGGAAAGATAACTCTAACAAAAAAGTTAAACTTACTTTAATTAAATACAGGTTATTATACAAGAAATGCATTTGGGAGGCAAAGAAAAGACACTGTGATGTGGAATGGCTAAAACTACACACACTAATGGGGAGTAGAAACCAAGCACAATTTTGCCACTAAGTCAACAGGCTACAAGAAACAGCATATAAGAAAGGTAATTGCATACCTCAGGAAACATGGTTGGCCCACCTAAGAGATCAACATAATTCAGTAGTTACAAGTGTGGCTCACATAACCTCAAACTGTATGCAACCTTCTGATGCAACCAAACTAGAAGTAAACATTAATAAAAACAATGTAAGAAACGGTAATCAAGACTATCTGTGAAAATGGTACACCAGGCCCTAATGGCCTGCCTGGCTCTATATTCAATTTCAACATTGAGCTCAGGACTAAGCATCTTACGCCATTATTTTACACAGCCTATTTGTCAGTGGACATTCCAGACTCATGGCGTGGGTCCATACTGCACCCCATACATAGAAAAGCAGATACAAACGACCCCACCAATTCCCACTTGATAGCACTTTTAGATGTTGAGGCCAAGGCTTACTCAAGAATTCTACTAGAGGAACTTGAAAACTGGACAGAAACAGCCAACCTCAACCCATATTATCTGGTGGGATTCAGGCAAGGCACTTCGACTATAGACAACGTAGTTGCTCTTTCATATTTCGCTCACAGATTGAAAAGCCCTGCCAAGCTTGCCATATTGGCATGCTTTGTGGATTATTCTGCGGCATTTGACGGTGTAGACCGACAAATATTATGGAAGAAACGAGCAGATTGGGGTATTCCTCACCCCCTATTAAAAGCCATAATTCCGCTCTACTAGAACACATGGGTATGGGTCTCAACTTGGCCCGGGGGACAGGGTATCCCTAAAAATATACACAAACAAAGACATTAAATAAGGCTGTGTACTAGCTCCGCTACTGTTTAACTTTTACACAGCAGACATGGGGCCAGAAATTGGTAAGTCAAATCCTTTCCTCCAAGCTTAGGATCGTACAAAATTCAAATACTGAAATACACAGATGACCTAGTTATACTGGACCATACTCCAATAGGTCTCCAGAGAGAGCTGGATCAACTGGATCAATATAAATATAGTGAGGAAAAAAACGATGGATTTAACCCAGATCTGTGACAGGAGGTGAATGTTTGACAATGTTCCGCATTCTGTCTATCGTCTTTTTGTGTTGCTGTAGTTGCCCTAAGTGGGAAGGGTATGCCCAGATGTGGGTTCTGTGCTAACTGTGCCACTATATTGAAGCTAGCCTGGCTGATAAGGGGTGATATACCGAAACTGGTCCCAGGTTGCTTGTTTCTGGTCCAGGGAGGACCTGGCTTGGCAGTTCAGGCTTGACTGTTCCCATGGGGAGCAGGGTCAAGACTGATATGCATATGGTGGGTCCATACTGGGGTGGCATAGTGAGCAAGAAAACAATGGATTTAACCGAGATTGTCGTGTAGCTCCTATAGTACCCCTGCAGGACCTGCGCGTTTGGATAACATATACTGCGGGTCTGGTGTCAGACTGACTCTGTGCACCCCCACCGTATATGTTAGCCTGGTTTGCATTAGCTAGCTCGCAGTGCCACTAGTGTCTCCTCTTATCGGGGAGAGATTAGTTTCTGGCAACCTTAGATCATGACAACCCTGATTCCCTCAGAATCGTGGAAACAATATACTACCTTTCGCTCAGTCACTCGTGCTCACTTATTCGGTTTGTCTCAGAGAGTTACACAGAATAAACAGTCGGGCGTTTCAATAAGTATTTATTGAACAGTTGTTATTCTAGTGTAAAATATATGTGCTGCGGTAACCAGCAGACAATAGCAGAGCTATATTATCAGCAGTACGATAAAAGCAAAGGGATAGAACAGTTCTACCATATTGCGATAGTCATGAATACATACATGAATATAAAAGCATTATGCAAGTGTGCGTACTCCTACGATGCCTACCTAGATGTACCTGAGTGTGTACCTAGCATATGTGTGTAGGTCTTAGAAGCTAAGAGCCAAGAATCCTCCTAGGATTTAGTCGAACCCCCATACCTGAATAGAGAGAGTGTGGGAACCCGTCCTGGTCTCGAGTTGGACACCCCGTCCGGGTTGTGTCAGACCACTGTCAGCTTGAGCGACTGCATGCAGGAGCCTCAGCGTCTCTGGTCAGTGTGTCAGCATGGGAGTCTCGGTTCCCTCTGCCTTACCGGGGCAAGATGTGGTGAATTTATACCCTAAAGAGTCTCGGTCCACAGTATGGGTTGTATTGGACATGAGGAAGACGTCAGGGGTGAACTTTGTACATACATATTATGCCGGTGGTGTATTCTTAGAAAGCCATGCATAATTAATGAGTACAGTGTGGGCCTGTGTTTGGAAGAACCCTGCTGCATTCAAAACCAAAGGATAGATAACGTTCAGCCCTCAGAGCTCGTTGTGTACTAGCTGGGACCAATGTAGGTGAAAGATCATGCCTATATAAGGAATCATACTATAATAGGTATAATAGGACATGTACAGTTGTGCCCATAATTGGGCATATGCAGCCATGACCATAATTGGGCAAGTACGAATATGACCATATTAGGGTAAATATGAATACGTCCATTTTAGGGCATGTACAAACGGATCTACATTAGGGCATCTATGCGGGATATAACACCCACTCCTCTTCCGAACTGGATAATAAATGACCATACTTAAAATCTGGACAATTTAAAAACATTTTTAAAAGCAAGTAAAAACATGGTTCTTAAAAAAATCGTTAAAAAATTTTGGTGCTTAAAAAAAAAAAAATTAAATTCAGCTTTTTATAGTTGCCACTTAAAAGTCAATATCGTCTCTCTATAGAAGTTGTATTACCATAAGCAGGAGAAGGCCATGCTTTTCTCAAGCGAAAGTGTCAATGTAATTTTTTTTCTCCAAATTTAGATCGTTTATTTTGAAACGAGTGAAGAAGCCGAATTCTTTCCCAGGACACGATGAGCCAATTCAAGATTACGCGTCCCGGCTGGGAAGCTCAAAATTATCGGTGTCAGCTGCTGTAGATGACAAATCCAACGCCTCACAGAGAACGTCAATCGCACATAGATGGAATGTAGTACTGCCATCAGTCGGTGCTGCGACAGCTTGTGTGGCAGTTGTAACCTGGGTGCCTGTGGAGGAGTCACCTAACCCAGCAGGAGCAAACGGCACCTGTGGATTCTCCAGGAATGCGTTCATCAGAATCGGAAGCCGCTGGGGACAGCGCAGAGCATGGGCCTTTATGGGGTCCAGCATTGCATCCGTGTCCGGAGGCGCATCTGATGGAAACGTTAGACAGAGATCCAACATGCATTCTTCCTCGCAGAACAGGCATCGAAGAACAGGTAAGATGCAGTCTACCCAGACTGGTCTAAATGATAGAAACCAGGAGGCATTGAGTTCTCGCAGGCAGGAAATGCCCAGAAGTTGTACAATGCGTTCACAGTATTTCCGCTCCAGGAGAGTGTTCACCATTCCCTCGGGAAGTGGGCCGTCCATTGTGTAGCAGCAATATTACAATCAGGATTCCTGCGATTAGGAACAGGATGAGCGGGAATCCTCCAAATACGCTTCCCAATATGGAGTGTATAAAATTTGGGATTACTCCGAGGACTGTCTGAAAGGTGTTTAACAGTCCGGACCCTATGGTCTTAAATAGGTGTACAATTCCGCTCGTATCAGACATAGTAAAGATACGTCCCACCATTTCTGCGAAATGAATGGGGCAGTTTGTACGTATGAGTGCCTGTATCTCGGTCGAGGTCCTTGCAACTTGAAGTTCATAGGTTTCTCGAGCGGAGGTTAAGGGCACGGGTTGCTGTAAAAGCATGGCTTTCAATCTGCTCAGAGTATCAAATTGTATAAAAGAAACATTCAGCGAAGGCCATAGTGGCGCCTCCCTGACTGTGTTCAGTGGCGGAAACAATACTTGCATACAGCAAGTAACCCTGGAGTTAACAGTTACTAGATATGCGACGCCTGGAAGCATCCCACAACAACCTTGATCATTTAACATTAAGTAACTCCCATTCGAGAGCAGCTGGAAAACTGGCGTGATCATGGCCGTTGGGGTCCCTGACATGTGACAAGATAAGTTCGCCACCGAACCACTGCAGGCTCCGTGTAGAGAAATATCCTGACACATGAGAGAACCGCTCAAAGCGTTCTTGCAATTTGTACCACTCAGATACACTTCTTGATCCCCATTCCGGCATCGGTATCTATATGGTAACTCCCAAGTTTCCTTGATGTATCCCTTACCCATTTTCACATATTTGCCTGCCTGCCTTTGCTCAAGGCAATATTGAAACTGAAACGTAGTGACCGGCAGAGTGATTTGGCCATGAATTAGCCATTCTGTTGTTGGTGATTCAGCTACAGTGAATGGTAACCTTTCCAGTTTCTCAATACGCAGCATTGTATATTTGGCTCCCCTTTGTGCCATTTCTGTCTGTTTATCAGTTAGATTGTATTCTGAAAACAGAGATGTGGTGTTTATAAAACGCCATGGCACATAGCCTGCATGCAAAGATTGTAGCGTCCAGCTTAACATCATAATAGAACGTAGCTGAGATTGCCCGTGTTGTAACAAGGCCAGATCTTGTTCTAATATGTCGATTGCCGAGGACACAATGTTGCCTAAGGAGTAAATCCTGGAGGTCAAAGTAGTTAACCCATTATCCACTACTGCTAATGCCTTTTCTAAGTTAATACGGTCTATCTCCCGTATCCTTTCTGCGTCCTCTTGTTGGGATATTTTCCAGTTTTCATTATAGTAGGCATAAAGGCCTGCATATATGAAACGTTTCTGACGTTGTTTCCTGGGACCTTGTAGAAAATCTTTAAGCTCCATGTCAGGTGTGAGTAAGGTCAAGTGGTGTTTTACTTCTGTGAGTTTTGAGGTCTCTAGCCAATCAAGGCACAACTTCCTAACACTATAGGATGTCACTACTGTTGTCTTTGTACGTAGCGTGGGTCTGGCCTATGGATACTAAACCCTCTGGTTGTATTCATAAATCTCTGTTGACATTTGTTTGTGTCAATGGGCCAAACCAGCCATTCTGTCCAATCAGGATCTGATCTGTTATACTGGAAAATGGCATCTAATCCTACCCCTTGTGTAGTTGAATTCTGCCCCCCACCCATCTGCGATGGTGTTGGAAACCCCGGTGTGTTCCTTTCCTTGCCTTTGGCTAATCCAAGACAGGATGTCTGTTGCACAGTTTCATTCAGAAATAAAATCTGCTGCGGAATGATGCATGCTTTAAAAAGTGCTTCTATTCCCTGGACTTGCCAGTCCCTAGAACCCCAGATTGATTTGGAATCTATTGTGTCTTTCCATAGATCGAAACCCTGTTTAGACCAACTGGTTCAGAAAGGATGCAGAGTAAATATGTTTGGTGTTTGTTAACATAATTTTCTGAGCTGAATTTTTCTCCACTTTATAATAAAATGACTTCGGGTCGGATGTGTTAAACCCTGAGAAGTATGTGAATTTCTGTGCAAATGCTTGTGAACTACCTTTTGGAGGTGTTGGGCAGTGTTCCCACTGGTGGTACTCAAATACATTTCTAGGCATTATAGATTTGTGCAAGAAATGATGACCATATTGCTGGTAACAGTACAATGTATCATAGTCTGAAGTACCTTCTAACATTTCATTGTTCGGAAATGCAGCTGTTTTTTCTAAATCAGACATCATAGCATTTACAGTTTCAGTGTCCCAATCATCAGAAAATGTACTGGAGGTAATGAAATCACTTAAAGAAATTTTAAATACATGTTTTAGCTTTAAAAGTTCAGTCGGACCGAATACATCATAATCAATCTTGTCCCATACTATACCGTCCGGTATAGGAACTGCTGTAATGTTCACTGAAGACAAGTCTCTTGGTTCACGATGAGACTGGTGTGGTTTTAAAATCAAATTGACTCTTTGGGCTGTAGAGCTTGGTTGGAGGTATCGTCCATTAATAAGCATACTAAAAGTTATTATTAAACCTAGCCAGAAAATGAAAAATAAAATGCCAGTGATATACCATAGTTCAATCCAAAGTGACACCAGGTAAGTCTTTCTAAGAAAGTGCAAAACGTCATTGAGTTTCTGTTTGAGTGATTTTTTGGCTGGCGTCGTTTCCGGTTCGCTTGGATCCAGTGAAAACGTATCAAAGTTCATGAAATAGCCACAAGCAGTTCGATCAATTGTTGGAATTGCATCGGGATTTGTTGAAATTGGATTTTGCTCTTGACGAGGCATGTTGACGTAGATGTCAGTAGTCGGTCTTATTGCAACTTGGTTGTTAAGTTGATTTTCATTTTGAAGATGAATTTCTTGTTGAAGTGGAACGAGTTCCATAGCATTGTTGCTTAGTCCTTCATTCCGTACAGGTGGCTCTTCAAACGTGATGAGTCTTTCTGTTTGGACTTCTTGGATTGTAGCAAGAGGAGGGCGTCTGCTACTGTGGAGCCCACGAGGCATACTGTTTAGTATTGGCCACATAGTGTGGTTTGATTAAGTCAATTGAGACAAATATTTTCTCCTTTTTTCCGGCAAGAGGCGGCAGAAGTACAGTTCTTGTGCCGTGGATTGCAAGGACCGGTACAGGCTTTCTGTAAGATGTCCCAAATTCTTTCTTGTCAGCAATCTTCTCTCTGACTAGATCCCCGATTTTTGGGATCCAGATAGGTCTTGCTGTTACTGCCTTGACTTCCTCAGTGGCGGCCTGTTTCTGGAGCACGTTACTTTGTTGTGTCCTGGATTCATTTAGATCCTGTAAAACAGCCAAACGATCATGGATATCAAATGGTTTTTCATCCACCACTGTGCCTTCACAATCAAGATCAGGTACCCACATTCTTGTCCCAAATAGGACCTCGTAAGGAGTGACACCTCCTAGAGAGTTTCTTGGCTGATTATTGAGCGCGCGCTGTACCCCATAAATGTGATCGACCCATCTACCGCCCTTGCCTAATACCCTAGCTGTTAGAGATTGCTTTAAGTCTTGGTTTTTCCTCTCCACAACAGAATTTCCCTCGGGATGATACGGAGAGGAGTACCGCAATGCTACGCCCATTCCTTCCATGGCCTTTTTGTAAGCCCGAGAGCTAAACGCCGGACCACGGTCAGAATGTAACGTGCCAACTGCGTATGTGCCGATAAAGACTTGCAAATCTTTTATAACAGTTCGAGCGCCAGCCGAGCGCTGAGGCCAAACCCATAGGAAACGTGAGCAGGAATCCACTGCAACCATGATATATTTCTTGGACCCATCAGATTGTAAGGGTCCGCAGTGGTCCAAATACACACATGCGAGAGGTTTGTCTGATTTCAGCAATGGTGTCTGCGCTGGGCGTGTTACGATGGAGCCTTTTATCTGCTGACAGATGTCGCATTTCAAGACATAGGGGCCGATTACGATGGCGGGCGGATCGGCACCGCCGTGCCGGGGGTGGCTTCTGCCGGCCTGGCGGGTGCTGTTTTGCCAACCACGGTCGCGAATCCCCGACCGCCATATTACGATGGGCAGACATAGGCCAAATCCCTACCGCCGCGGTGTTTTCAGTACCGCCAGTACCTTGGTTCCGCGACGATGGCGGACGTAGCCAATAGCGGGAGATCGCCGTGCGGAATGACGTGTAGACCGCCATCCGAATCACAATGCCTCAAATAGGCAATCGGACCGCAACGGAGAAACCACCCATTGAAACACGGCGGAAGGAATACTGCGGAGGAAAACGGCAATAACACACAACTCCACGCGTTCGCTACCGCAATGGATCCTGCTCTACAAGCCCTACCGCTGCTGTTCCTGATCCGCGATCAACAAAGTCACCGCCGCCGTCGACAACACCGCAGGTACGTCAATGCCACAAATCGCATCGGGGTCATCCATCAACAAGGTCATCACCACATCCTCCCGGTCACGTCACTGCAGCGGTGAAGACGCGGGAAAAGTTCCGCACAATCCAGTAGGCAGGGCCAGCGGCACGCATGGGCAGTCACAGGGACGTGTAAGGATTGTGTTGGCCCTGGCCCAAATGTACATTGTGTGCCTCTGTTGGTAGCACCTGACATTACCTCATACCATCACAGCTCCTACCATCCCACCCTGTTCAACATCCAAATGTGTGCCCATCTGATATTCAGGGATAGTGATGTATGTGAACAAGTTCATAGGTGTATTGTGGCAAAACAACACCTGCATAGTAATGCCAAATAGGTGCCTGTGATGTGAAACCCCTCTTCCTGCCACTGCCAAGATGAGTATTAGGGGGCAAACCCCACCTGCAAAGTAATGCCAAATAGGTGCCTGTGATGTGAAACCCCCTTCCTGCCACTGCCAAGATGAGTATTTGGGGGCAAACCCCACCTGCAAAGTAATGCCAAAAAGGTACTTGTGGTGTCAAACCCCCTTCCTGCCACTGCCAAGATGAGTATTAGGGGGCAAACCCCACCTGCAAAGTAATGCCAAATAGGTGCCTGTGATGTGAAACCCCCTTCCTGCCACTGCCAAGATGAGCATTAGGGGGCAAACCCCACCTGCAAAGTAATGCCAAAAAGGTGCCTGTGGTGTCAAACCCCCTTCCTGCCACTGCCAAGATGAGTATTAGGCGGCAAACCCCACCTGCAAAGTAATGCCAAAAAGGTGTTTGTGGTGTCAAACCCCCTTCCTGCCACTGGCATGATGAGTATTAGGGGGCAAACCCCACCTGCAAAGTAATGCCAAAAAGCTGCCTGTGGTGTGAAAGCCCCTTCCTGCCACTGCCAAGATGAGTATCAGGGGGCAAACCCCACCTGCAAAGTAATGCCAAAAAGCTGCCTGTGGTGTGAAACCCCCTTCCTGCCACTACCAAGATGAGTATCAGGGGGCAAACTCCACCTGCAAAGTATTGCCAAAAAGGTGTATGTGTTGTGAAACCCCCTTCCTGCCACTGCCAAGATGAGTATTAGGGGGCAAACCCCACCTGCAAAGTAATGCCAAAAAGGTGCATGTGTTGTGAAACCCCTTCCTGCCACTGCCAAGATGAGTATTAGGGGCAAACCCCACCTGCAAAGTAATGCCAAAAAGCTGCCTGTGGTGTGAAACCCCTTCCTGCCACTGCCAAGATGAGTAGTAGGGGGCAAACCCCACCTGGAACATACATGTTTGTATTTGGCATGTACAGGGCCACATACACCTCAACACCACTGACAAGGACAGGCCAAGCACACTGTGTGACCACTCAACTGCACTCATCCAAATATACCCATGTGAGTACGAAGACAGGCCTTCACAAGATTACCACACACACACTGCTGTTCACACATCCAAACACATCACACAGACATCACCAACCTTGGACACCCCGCAAGTTAGACTGTGTGTAGAATTCACCTCTGTTGTGGTATAGCCCCCTAACATGACGTGTACAATCATACTGAAATCAACAGCAAATGATGATTGCAAGAGTACATCAACACCCACAAACATCATTGCACCCCCAAACCTCAGAGTAAAGCAGACCAAAAGTGTGTGTTACGTTTGCCAAACAATGACAAAGTGAATGAAGTCAATGGCAATGTGGAAGTGCCATGCAGAGCATGTGGCACATTCATCCATACCCACACATCAAAATGTTAAATTAAGCAAGGGCAGTAACAAACGATACAACAGGAGTAACAGTGTTTATTGCAAAATATCCTGATATGCACAAAATTTCAAACAAATAAAAGGCCATTGGCCAGTCCACAGTCCAAACAATGCACATGTGTGCATGAAAATGTTTACAGTGAATGTGGAACACCGTACACTGCCATGTGAATGAACAAAGCACCGGGGCTATCAAAGCGCAGTCCAGGCACCGCTGTGGGAGAGATGGGTATGGGAGGGGGTCTGTGCCTCAGACTTGCCTGTCAGTTGGACTGGGAGGTGGCTGATTGTCGTGGCCACTGGCGGAACTGGACCTGGGAGAGAGAGGCTCGTCAGAGACAGAGTCAGCAGTGGCTGTGGCAGGCGTAGGTCTGCTTGGACCGGGTGGCACGAGGAGGCGGAGAGATGCTGCCGTGAGACACAGAGGCAGTAGTGGCTGTGGCAGGTGTAGGCCTGCTTCTACTGGGTGGCATGGTGGCACGTGGAGGCGGAGAGATGCTGCCATGAGACACAGAGGCAGTAGTGGCTGTGGCAGGTGTAGGCCTGCTTGGACCGGTTGGCATGGTGGCACGTGGAGGCGTAGAGATGCTGCCGTGAGACACAGAGGCAGTAGTGGCTGTGGCAGGTGTAGGCCTGCTTGTACCGGGTGGCATTGTGGCACGTGGAGGCGGAGAGATGCTGCCGTGAGACACAGAGGCAGTAGTGGCTGTGTAGGCCTGCTTGTACCGGGTGGCATGGTGGCACGTGGAGGCGGAGAGATGCTGCCGTGAGACACAGAGGCAGTAGTGGCTGTGGCAGGTGTAGGGCTGCTCGGACCGGGTGGCATGGTGGCAAGGGTGGGAGGTGGAGAGACGCTGCCGTGAGACACAGTGGGTGAGGGTGAATGTTGAGGGCTGCCTCTACACTTCTTGGGTATACGATATTGCAGAAGTGTCTTGGGAGTAGTGGGAAGTGTGGCTGGCACAACAGAGTCCCTCTCCACCAAAGGTGTGACAGGTGCAGGTGGCCCTCCTTGTGGGGATTTGCAGGATATGGACTTCACCTTGCTTTTTGCTTGCCTTTTGGCCTCCATCCCCTGTGGCCCTGGTGAACGACTCACATTGCTCTCCTGACCACGCTTCACAGGGGTGTGGGTGGGAGTAGAGGTCCTGGGTGAAGCAGTCTTAGGTTGCTTTGTGGGCTTTCCCTTCAGCGGCACCAGCACCAGCACCATATCAGGCATGCCAACTGTTTGTCTGTCACTTGGAGCAGTTGTGTGGATGGGAGTCTCTTGTGATGGGTGCAATCTTGTGGACCATGAGCTAGAGGCCTGCTTCTTTGCCTGATGCCCCTGAGTGTCATGTGAAGGGCTTTTTTCTTTGCGTCCCTGTGTGCCTGTGTCACTTTTTGGGGTTGGTGTCTGTGGTCTTGCACGCTTGGAGCGCTGCTGTCGTGTGCTGGGTGTTGACAACTCGGGGCCTGAGGGCTCAGTTGTGTGGTCACTCCCCTCAGGGGTTGCCACTGGCAGGGTGGTTGGTGAAGGCATTGGGGCTGGACTTGGATGCTGTGATAGCTGAATGGCTGCCGTCACGGTGGAGGACAAACCCTGGATAGTCCTGTGTAGCCTACCCACATCCGAATGAATGCCCTCCATAAATGCCAGAACCTGTCCCAACTTCTTGTCCTGATCCTGGAAAGCATTTAGGAGAGCTGTCTGACCCACACACAGCTGGCGCAAGAGTTCAATCGCCTCAACACTGAGGGCAGCAGTGGAGACAGGGGCAGGGGCAGCGGTGCCTGGGGTGAAGGTGACTCTACCCTTAACAGCCCTGCGGGCACGGACAGCACTAGTGGTAGTAGCCGGGATGGTGGGCACTGGCCGATGTGTGGTGGAGGAAGAGGCAGCATTGTCACTCCCTGTGACCACCATTGTCGCTGACTCCCCACTGGAGTCCGATGATGTTGAGATTGTGCTTTCTGTGCGTGAGTCCTCAAGGACACTCCTGTCCCCCTCCGAGGCACTGGTCACATCAGTGTCAGTGATCTCATGGCTATCATGCGTGCCACATGCTTCAGCACTGGTGTCCGTATCATGGCCTTCCGTGCACTCAGTAGATGCTGCAGTGGACAGAGACATAGGTTCAGTACAGTGCCATACACACAAACATCAAATGCAAGCACAGAACTAGACTAGATAATGACAACCCCAAGTTGCACAACACCCTGTGCAGTCTGCATGTGCAACAATCATGCTGAACACAGAAGATGCATGGAAATATGCATTGTTTACATCAATGAGCCATGTGAGGTTCACACCGGCAAATGGCAGGTCCCTGCCTCCTTGTAATGTAACCTAAACATCTCTGCAAGCATACCCACATGCCTGTATGTGAGAGAGGCATACATCTCAGCATGTTGCCTCTGTCACATATGGAGTCACTGTAAGGGGTCAACACAGATACAGATTCAAATTTCTACTTAATAATGTCCATGAGCTACTGATGTCTGACAAGGTGACCAATTCATCTTGCAAACTGATGCACGTTGGTGTCAGATGTGTACTTCACACCATTTACAAGTCCTGCAGTGCACACATCATTAAATGCACACTGACATGATGCACACTGCTGTACACTGCCTGGTGATGTCCATGACACCCAGAATGCAGAAGATGTCATAAAGCCACATCTCATCATGCAATGGCAAGGGCCATTGTATGAAACACAAGATCAAGTCCATCTATGGGAAAATACATGACACCTGCACTGAACACATAGGCCACTGAGAAGTAGTTCCTAAAAATTTACACAGCAGCAAGATCAGCAATGTCTCCCGGTCGCCATTCATGCAGTCACTCACACCCAAAGTCAGCCTACGCAGAATACTCACCACTTACTCCCTGCTGATGGTCCCTCAAACGTTCATACAGCTCTGGCTGTGTCACAGACAAGATGCGGGACATCAGTGGAGTCATGGTTCGGCGCGCCAACCTGCCACTGCGAGGGACCAGCCCCACCGTCATCTCTGCCACGGTCCTGCTCAGACGGGAGATGTCGTCCCACCTCTTGTGGCAGTGTGTGTGCCGTCTGTTGGATACACCCAGAGTCCGCACCTTCCGTGCAATGTTCTTCCATGTGGCCTTATGCTGGTGGACCTTCAGCTGCAGGCATAGGAGACAAGAAAAGGAAGTATCAGAGACCCTGTGTCATTCACACTGTGTGTCAGCACAGGAGAACATAAATGCATGGCACACAAATCAATACATCTTCATCAGAGGCCATACAGCATGACACATAGTACATGTTCATTACAATACTACACAGAAATTAATGCATGTATGGCTTGGCACACAGTACATGGCCATCTCATACACATGCACAATGGCAGCACAGACAGCCATGTGCAGAAGGCCCTCATCTGTGACGCAGTATGTGAGTGAGCATGACATGCAATACAGTAATAATGAAGTGTAGTGGCAGACTCACTGTGTCCACCACTACACACCCCACGATGCCCTTGGCCTGTGAATGGCTCAATGCATTTTTCAGGAAACATATTGGGACATAATCTGATTTATCACGCACTTCTCACAATGTTAAGTCCTTGATTGTGCAATTCTCAGGACTATGATGGCTCAGTGAGTATTAGGTGTGTGGACTAAACACATGTTTGACTCAGTCCAGTTAGGCATGGCTCAGAGTAACATTGGACAGTGTCTGTGCAGGCCAGAGGAACTCACAGTGCGGCTCAACATGGTCCCTCAGATAAATCACATGGATGTACAGCATGAGAGGGTGAAAAGTGCCAACACATGCGAGACTGAACACATGTTCAAATCAATGTAAGGATGACATCTACTACTTACATTGATGTGAAGTGTCATTGTTGCATTAACATCAAGTGGGTTCCACTCATGCATTGGACTATTGTGCATGATGCTCACATCAACATAGTGCACTTAAGAAATATTCAACACACATAAGTTAGTGCTCCATTCCAATATACGTTTCAACAGTCACATATGAGGTTGTGAAGAGTGAGTGGACAGTCACATAACATGGCACAGTAAAAATCAGTCCCGACTTGTGCTGTTGCAGAACACCATCGTATCTGTGTGGCTGTTTAAACAATGCATGTCTCCCCCTACCTACAATCAACTTATGTAGGTGTGGAAATAAGCCTACAGATACCATTGACATGAAGTTAGCATGCATGGCAGTGTAACACACATTTAAATCACCTACTCTCAGCCCAACATGTTCATTAAGTTTGTGCAAGAATGGCTGTAGGAGTGTCCATTTTCTACACATAATCAAAGTCAATTCCCACAGAACATGTATGGAGTATGCCATGTTAACTATTAGGATGCCTGTACATTGACTTGCACTCACAGGCACATACTACTGCACAGCAACATCATGGTATCATTTTGATCACTCTCACACTTGGAATCAGGGATACTTACCAGTACATCTGGTGCGCCAAAAAGCCTCCCATACTGTGCAAGGACCTCGTCCACCAGAAGCTCCAGCTCCTCTGTAGTGAAGGGACGGGCCCTGACATTCTCTGTTCTCGCCATCACTGGGTCCAGGATACAGCAAAATATGCAGTTGTAGAG
The DNA here is from genome assembly GCA_963921515.1 of Calotriton arnoldi. NCBI lineage: Eukaryota > Metazoa > Chordata > Amphibia > Caudata > Salamandridae > Calotriton > Calotriton arnoldi. The sequence continues at coordinate 356,841 of CAWUFW010004008.1, read as the reverse complement.
GAATGGCAGTCAGCAGTGTCTGTATGCATGTGAAATGTGTGGCTCTCCCACAGAGATTTATAGGCCCCTGGGTTGGTATCAGTGGCAGGCAGCTGCTGCAATTGGTCCACCTGGCTGGCATCTTTCAATTGTGGCCAATGAGCGGCCCCGCGGTGGCGGTGCACGCCTACCGCGGTTTCAAAAGTTGCATTTCACTACCGCGATCGCGGTTCCCATTGGCTGCAATGGCATTGGTGGTGTCACACCGCGGAGGACAGGCGGTCGCTACCGCTATGTTGCATCTTTCAAGTGTGGCCAATGAGCGACCCCGCGGTGGCGGTGCACGCCTACCACGGTTTCCAAATTGGCATTTCACTACCGCGATCACGGTTCCCATTGACTGCAATGGCATTGGTGGTGTCACACCGCGGAGGACAGGCGGTCGCTACCGCTATGTTGCATCTTTCAAGTGTGGCCAATGAGCGACCCCGCGGTGGCGGTGCACGCCTACCACGGTTTCCAAATTGGCATTTCACTACCGCGATCACGGTTCCCATTGACTGCAATGGCATTGGTGGTGTCACACCGCGGAGGACAGGCGGTCGCTACCGCTATGTTGCATCTTTCAAGTGTGGCCAATGAGTGGCCCCGCGGTGGGTGCACGCCTATCGCGGTTTCCAAATTTGCATTTCACTACCGCGATCGCGGTTCCCTTTGGCTGCAATGGCATTGGTGGTGTCACACCGTGGAGGACAGGCGGTCGCTACCGCTATGTTGCATCTTTCAAGTGTGGCCAATGAGCGGCCCGCGGTGGCGGTGCATGCCTACCGCGGGTTCCAAAGTAGCATTTCACTACCGCGACCGCGGGTCCCATTGGCTGCAATGGCATTTGTGGTGTCACACCGCGGGGGACAGCCGGTCGCTACCGCTATGCTGCATCTTTCAAGTGTGGCCAATGAGCGGCCCCGCGGTGGCGGTGCACGCCTACCGCAGTTTCCAAATTGGCATTTCACTACCGCGACCGCAGGTCACATTGGCTGCAATGGCATTGGTGGTGTCACACAGCGGAGGACAGGCGGTTGCTACCGCTATGTTGCATCTTTCAAGTGTGGCCAATGAGCGGCCCCGTGGTGGTGGTGCACACCTACTGCGGGTTCCAAAGTAGCATTTCACTACCGCGACCGCGGTCCCATTGGCTGCAATGACATTGGTGGTGTCACACCGTGGGGGACAGCCGGTCGCTACCGCTATGCTGCATCTTTCAAGTGTGGCCAATGAGCGGCCCCGCGGTGGCGGTGCACGCCTACCGCGGTTTCCAAATTGGCATTTCACTACCACGGGTCACATGGGCTGCAATGGCATTGGTGGTGTCACACCGCGGAGGACAGGCGGTCGCTACCGCTATGTTGCATCTTTCAAGTGTGGCCAATGAACGGCCCCGCGGTGGCGGTGCACACCTACCACGGGTTCCAAAGTAGCATTTCACTACCGCGGGTCCCATTGGCTGCAATGGCATTGGTGGTGTCACACCGCAGGGGACAGGCGGTCGCTACCGCTATGCTGCATCTTTCAAGTGTGGCCGATGAGCGGCCCCGCGGTGGCGGTGCACTCCTACCGCGGTTATGGACACATTATGCACTAGCAATGGCAATGGCCACATTTAACAATTGAACACTATGCCTCCATAGTGTCTTTATGCACTTGTTTTGTACAATTAATGCTGGTGTGACATTAAACTCACTGATGCCTACACATGCCATGTCTGTGGAAAATGTGACATGCATTGACATGCACTTACTCACGTCACCTATGATATGTGTGTGGATGTACATCTATTGGTTGTATGATGTTGTCTCATCTTTGGAATCAACTTAATGTGTGAGATGGCTAATCAAACAACAGTAATGATTGCCTGAAAACATAATGGTGGTATGTTACTGTGCCCATAGCTGATTTAAGTAGGATATGTGATCAGCTTACATACACTGTGCACATTGTGATGATAACTAGTGGCCTGTGCAACTTAAGCAAGAAGGTGTGGCAGGTAAAGCAGCTACATATGAGTCAGCAGTGTTGCTGTCTCATACCTCTGCTGTGTCACCTACTCCTAGGCCTGGGGCCACCAGATGTATTGGTGTACCATTCACAACCTCTGAATATGTTTTTCTGGTAGTCAGTATGTACAACATGACCCCTTGTAAACACACATGTGGTGAATGTCTCTCTGCATCTGAGTTGTGGATTCAGCAATTGTTGGAGTACGTTCATTGTTTCTCCTGCGTGAGTCAAGATGTGAGAAGTCAGACACATCTCATTGTGTAATTTGAATAACATTAGTCCTCTCCCATTTCATGTAGGCGACGACCAAATGTGCACCGGACTTTCACAGTCCTGGCGGACATGGAGGATGTGGACATCATCAGGAAATTTTGCCTGGATCGCGTTACACTGCAAGAGCTGTGTGCTCAGTTGGAGCCCCATCTGAGGCCTCAACACACATATCCAACTGCCCTATCCCCAACAGTGAAGATCATGGCAGCGCTGCATTATTTCGCTACGGGCTCTTTCCAATACACGGTGGCCACCGCTGGTGGGATGTCGCAACTAACATTCAGCATGGTGCTCTGGGATGTGGTGTCCGCAATGATGCTATACAAGGACCAATACATACGATTCCCAAATAAAGCAGATTTGCCTGCTGTGAAGGTTGGTTTTTATGCCCTTGGCCACATTCCTCATGTAGTTGGTTCCATTGATGGCACACACATTGCCCTTGTCCCACCACAGGCACGTGAGCAGGTGTATAGGAACAGGAAGCACTACCATTCCATAAATGTGCAGGTGGTATGCCAAGCTGATATGATCATCAGCCATGTTTGTGTGCGATTTGCTGGCTCCGCCCATGACTCCTACATCCTGCGGAACAGCATTGTACCCCGGCTGATGGAAAATCTACATCCAGAGCGTGCATGGCTTGTAGGTGAGTACACTGAGTCAAGTAGTGTGCTGTGTGTGACATGCTGTTCTCGTCAACTGTTCGTATCACAACATTTCTCTGTGTATGTCACACCTAGGTGACTCAGCTTATCCCAACAGGCCGTGGTTGCTGAGCCCACTGCGGAATCCAAGTACCCCGGGTGAAGTCAGCTACAACGAGGCACATGGTAGGACACGACGTGTGGTGGAGCGCACCTTTGGCCTACTGAAGTCCCGATTCCGGTGCCTGGACAAGAGTGGAGGTGCACTGTTGTATTCCCCACGAAAGGTGTGCCGGATAGTTGTAGCATGCTACACAACCTTGCCTTGCACAAAGCCGTTCCGCTGATCCTGGATGACGATGAGCAGCAGATGCCCCCACCTGCACACCCACACACTTCCAGTGCGGACGATAGTGGTGAGGAGGAAGGTGTTGACCTGCGTCAACAGCTCATTGCCAACTACTTCCCTTGAATGTAAGTGACTTTGTAGACAAGTGATATGTGTGTTTGCTTGGATGTTACTGTCAAGGCATAGATAACTTTAACTGCTGGCTGTTGTTGTGTGTGTGATGAAGGATGATGTGTGTGGCACAGGGTATTTGTATCCAGGTACATCATGTGTACGTTGAGGTTGTTGACCATTGCTATGGGTGCTTGTTTTTGTACCTTGATGCCTAGTGTTGTATTTCTGCTGTGAAGGCGTCACCTGATAAGTAAATGTCATTCTCTTGTGTCTTTCTAGGTTCATTCACCCTCTGAATGCCTCCTTTGGCTTCACAGCTGTTGGAACATTGAAATCTGATTTGTCATTGTACATACTGGAATAAACATGTAGCTCACACAGACATAGGTATGTGAAGAGTGTTTATTTGGGATTAGTTTTTGTGCAAGTGACGGGGATATGTACATAAATGTGAACAGTGAATAAATGAGTTGTCAGTCATGGTAGTTGAGACAAATAGTGTAGTCACCACAAAACTGAAGTCACACAGTCCAACAGACTCAGGCCATCAACATGGCAATGTGGGCAAGAATAGTCAACATAGTCAATGCAAAGGGGAACAACAAGATACCATCATGGCTGGCTCTGTGAGTGGCGTTGGTATGGTGGCCTGCCACCAAATCCTCCCCTGTGGATTCTCGGACGGCCCCTGGTGCGTTTGGGAGGGGGGCATCTGCTGCAGGGTCAGTGGTGTCTGAGAACTCACTCTCCTCCTGCACACCCCTCTCTGTGGCTGCAGCTGGAATGTTGGGCTGCACAGCAGGCAATCCACTGGAGGGGGTGGAGCGGCACTTGGGGCTGGGAGTCTGTCCTCAGAACACCCACTAGCTGGCCAACAAGGTCGACAAGTTGGCCCATCCGTGTGTCCATGGACTGCTGCAGCAGGCGGATCTCATGCATGTCTTCAGCAAGCTGGCCCATTACTCCATGGTTCTCTTGGTAGGCACCAAGGACTCTTGCAATGGTGGCCAGGGATTCAGGGTCATTGTCCTCCTGTGTCTCTGCCCCAGTTGTACTCCCACCTGCCCTCCTGACATGGACCTGTGGCATAGTCCCCCGATGCACTGGCACACTCTCCCTGGCATGCTGTGATTGTGTGGTGGTGTTGGTAACCACCGTGGCAGGGCGTGTGTTGCAGGCAGCAGTGGTGATGTTGGTGGTGGAGGCCACACAGGTCGTAGTGGCAGGGGGCAGCACAGTTGTTCTTGCTGTGGTGGTGGTGGTGGTGGAGGCCACACAGGTCATAGTGGCAGGGGGCAGCACGGTTGTTCTTGCCATGGTGGTGGTGGTGGTGGTGGGGACAATGAGGGCTTGAGACATGTTAGTCCCTGCCACACCAGAGGGGCCAGCTTGAGAATCCTCGTCCGAGAATGTTGGGGAACCTGCATCTGAGAGTCCACGTTCCAGGGGGGGAGACTGGCTCCGCATGTTGGTGTCATCCTCTGCAGTTAGTTGTTGATCTCCTGTTGAACAGAGGTGATATGGTAATTGAGTTGCACGCAACAAGCTTGATGTTACACAATTGTTTGAGACATTTGATACAACACACACTTTACAATGCAATGACTTTGTATGCCTGCTATATGCTGTGCACCATGACATGACGTTGAGGTACATACCTTATTAGTCCATGGTGTCCGTTGTGAATTGAAACTTGGTGCAGTGTACAGATAGTGTAAATACACGGACATGTCCTCATCTACATAATTGCGTGACATCAATTTTCTGTTGTGCGTCTTTTCATTTTGCTGTTCATGTTATCTATTTCAACAGAGCTAGAAGGAACCATTGTCATGTGATACATAGCTTTGGAATCACATGTACTTTCCTTTTTTTCCATGTAGACCATGCATGTTTGGTGTTGGGATGGGCGTTCATGCTCAGACACCATGGCACTTCCACATTGCATTCTCTGCTGTGCACAATTGTGGGATGCATTTGTTTCACTTGTGACTTGGTGAGTATGAGTTCAAAATATGTGACAGTTACGTGCACTTAAATGTCTGCACACTGGATGTGGCATTGATAACTATGCCAAGTTGGCTGACATGTTAGTGCTGATGTGGTTATGTGGCTACATGCATTTAGATAAGGATGGCGGGGTACATGCAGTCACTACCTATGTGTAAGTTTTGGGAGAGCAATGCAATGGCTGCCCCATGCTTGTGGGTGTGGGGAATGCTCCATCCTGCTCAGCTGTGGGACAATAGAGCATGAGAAGGCTACCTACCTGTAAGTCTGAGGAGAGCAATGAAATGGCTGCAACATGGTTCTGGGTGGGGGGGAGTGCTCCATCCTGCTCAGCTGTGGGACAAGGGTGCCTGGTGGGAGTTGTAGTGCAGGCTTCCCACACACAAACACCCCTCCCTGTTAAGATGGCTACCTACCTGTAAGTTTGATGAGAACAATGAAATGGCTGCCACATGGTTCTGGGTGGGGGGGAAATGCTCCATCCTGCTCAGCTGTGGGACAAGGGTGCCTGGTGGGAGTTGTAGTGCTGGCTTCCCACCCACAAACACCCCTCCCTGTTAAGATGGCTTCCTACCTGTAAGTTTGATGAGAAGAATGAAATGGCTGCCACATGGTTGTGGGTGTGGGGAGTGCTCCATCTTGCTCAGCTGTGGGACAAGGGGGCCTGTTGGGAGTTGTAGTGCAGACTTCACAGCCACAGAGACCCCTCCCTGTTGAGATGGCTACCTACCTGTAAAGTTACACATTGGAGGGAAATGGCTGCCCCATGCTTGGGGGTGTGGGGAATGCTCCATCCTGCTCAGCTGTGGGACAATAGAGCATGAGAAGGCTACCTACCTGTAAGTCTGAGGAGAGCAATGAAATGGCTGCAACATGGTTCTGGGTGGGGGGAGTGCTCCATCCTGCTCAGCTGTGGGACAAGGGTGCCTGGTGGGAGTTGTAGTGCAGGCTTCCCACACACAAACACCCCTCCCTGTTAAGATGGCTACCTACCTGTAAGTTTGATGAGAACAATGAAATGGCTGCCACATGGTTCTGGGTGGGGGGAAATGCTCCATCCTGCTCAGCTGTGGGACAAGGGTGCCTGGTGGGAATTGTAGTGCTGGCTTCCCACCCACAAACACCCCTCCCTGTTAAGATGGCTATCTACCTGTAAGTTTGATGAGAAGAATGAAATGGCTGCCACATGGTTGTGGGTGTGGGGAGTGCTCCATCTTGCTCAGCTGTGGGACATGGGGGCCTGTTGGGAGTTGTAGTGCAGACTTCACAGCCACAGAGACCACTCCCTGTTGAGATGGCTACCTACCTGTAAAGTTACACATTGGAGGGAAATGGCTGCCCCATGCTTAGGGGTGTGGGGAATGCTCCATCCTGCTCAGCTGTGGGACAATAGAGCATGAGAAGGCTACCTACCTGTAAGTCTGAGGAGAGCAATGAAATGGCTGCAACATGGTTCTGGGTGGGGGAGTGCTCCATCCTGCTCAGCTGTGGGACAAGGGTGCCTGGTGGGAGTTGTAGTGCAGGCTTCCCACACACAAACACCCCTCCCTGTTAAGATGGCTACCTACCTGTAAGTTTGATGAGAACAATGAAATGGCTGCCACATGGTTGTGGGTGTGGGGAGTGCTCCATCTTGCTCAGCTGTGGGACAAGGGGGCCTGTTGGGAGTTGTAGTGCAGACTTCACAGCCACAGAGACCCCTCCCTGTTGAGATGGCTACCTACCTGTAAAGTTACACATTGGAGGGAAATGGATGCCCCATGCTTGGGGGTGTGGGGGATGCTCCATCCTGCTCAGCTGTGGGACAATAGAGCATGAGAAGGCTACCTACCTGTAAGTCTGAGGAGAGCAATGAAATGGCTGCAACATGGTTCTGGGTGGGGGGAGTGCTCCATCCTGCTCAGCTGTGGAACAAGGGTGCCTGGTGGGAGTTGTAGTGCAGGCTTCCCACACACAAACACCCCTCCCTGTTAAGATGGCTACCTACCTGTAAGTTTGATGAGAACAATGACATGGCTGCCACATGGTTCTGGGTGGGGGGGAAATGCTCCATCCTGCTCAGCTGTGGGACAAGGGTGCCTGGTGGGAGTTGTAGTGCTGGCTTCCCACCCACAAACACCCCTCCCTGTTAAGATGGCTACCTACCTGTAAGTTTGATGAGAAGAATGAGATGGCTGCCACATGGTTGTGGGTGTGGGGAGTGCTCCATCTTGCTCAGCTGTGGGACAAGGGGGCCTGTTGGGAGTTGTAGTGCAGACTTCGCAGCCACAGAGACCCCTCCCTGTTGAGATGGCTACCTACCTGTAAAGTTACACATTGGAGGGAAATGGATGCCCCATGCTTGGGAGTGTGGGTGATGCTCCATCCTGCTGAGCTGTGGGACAAGGGGGCCTGTTGGGAGTTGTAGTGCTGGCTGGCTGTACATGTACCCCCATGTAAATATTGTTATGTACCTTTGTGGTGAATGAGAGGGAGTTATTGTGGGATCTGTGAGACCTGTTTGGGGGGAGTGTCGTGGAAATGAGTACATTTGGGCCTAGGAGGTGTTGCTTTTAGTTGTGCAAGCTACTACATAGCAGTGTTATGGCAGACTTTTGTTGGTACTTACCAGCCTCCATTCCCCCTCAATTCCAGTGCAACTCTCTGGGTGCAGTATGCCAAGCACCTTCTCCTCCCATGCGTTGAATGTTCTTGGTGGAATGGGAGGGCCACTGCCAGTCCGGTTTGCCAGCTCACGGTTCTTGCTGTTCTTCTCCTTGACCTTGCTCTTGAGGTCAGTCCACCTCTTCCTGATCTCCTTCCTGTTGCGTGGAACTTGCTCCTACAGCATTGACTCTGTCAACTATCCTTTGCCACATTTGATTTTGCCTGGCTGATGGGGTCTATTGGACCCTGCTTCCTAAAATATATGGCTCAACTCTTATTATCTCATCCACCATGACTGACAACTCACCATCAGTGAATTTGGGCATCTTATGTGCCATGCTGTGTGATGTGCTGAGTGGTTAAGAGTGCAGGTGTGCAGGTGTGCAGGTGGTGGTGGTGGGGGTGATGTGTGTGGTGTGTGTGTGTTTGTGATGGTGTGATGTGTGCAGGGTTGCCTATCCTTTGTGTGATGTTGTTGGGCCCTTCAGTTCTGGAGTTGTGCAACAAATTGTGGTCATGCAGGGGCTGGTTTTATGGTCTGCTATGTGGGTGGGTCCAAACTGAGTATTCATGTCAGGTGTGTTGTCTGTGTTGGGCTGGGATTTGTAGTTCTTATTTGCCAGGGGCATGTGTCAATGGGGTGTGTAGGCTGTTTTCATTGGCTGAGCCAGTTACACAGCCACATTTGGTGGTTTTGTGGTGTAGTTGCTTTCGACCGCCATTACTATTTCCGCGCGGACACCGCGGTCGGACTGCAATGGTCATTCCTCCAGCTCTCCCATTCATCATTGCTGTCAATCGCGGCTGTCGGAAACAAGCGGTCGTACCGCTGGCACTGCAGTGAGATCATAATTGCACTCATGGGAATTCCGCTTGTGTATCGGCGGGTTGTGAGCTTTCCGCAGTGAATACGACCGCCGTGGAGGGTATTTCGCATTTTCTGCACGTGCGCCGCCGGTGTTTCTTGGGTTCCGACCGCGGCGGTCAGATTTTTCCGGCGGTGCATCGTAATGTGATCGGCGGTGGTGCCGCAGGCCATGCGGGTGGTCTTTTCCCATTGCCACGGCGGGCGGAATGGTTTTCCGACCGCCATCGTAATCGTCCCCATAGTCTTTAGTCTGCTTTGTTAACCCTGACCACCAGTAGCGCCGTTTCAGTAAAGAAATAGTCGCTGTAACGCCTGTATGTGCAGAACCCAAACCCTTGTGTGCCGCTAAAATCAAGCTTAGCCTACGATTCATATTTGGTATTACTCTATCCCCTACTCCAGGAATCTGAGCATATGGAATGTTTTGTGCATCTAACTTGTAGGAGTAATTGAGTGGAAATTTTTTAGGTACTGCTGTGCTGCCTTTGCGTGAAGCATTGACAGCTACCATAATCTCGCCGTCTACCCTCGTCTTTGAACAAGTAACTGCAGCTACGGCGGCTGTGCGAACAGCCCCCTTTGCGGCTTCATCAGCCAATGAATTCCCTTCAACGTGAACGCCATCACGCTGATGACTCAGTGTATGTATCGCGTGAGCCCTTGGTAGTTCGTTTCTCAATTCCACTACCTGTTCCCATAGCATTTTATGCTTAATTGTGCCACCTTTTGCATCTTTGAACCCGTTTTGTTCCCAATGATGTAGATATTCATTGTACGACTGTACACAGTAAAAGGAATCACACACAATAAGTGTGGGGAATTCGTGATCCGTATTTATTAGTGCCAGTATAAGTGCTTTGAGTTCTGCCAACTGAGCCGTGCAGTCTCCTAGAGATTGCGTTTTAGTGCAACTCGGATGGAACTTGCCATTGTGCATGCGACCTATAACAATCGCACACGCCACGCTGTAAGCTTGCTTACTCCCTATGGCTGGTTGAGCAGATCCGTCAGTGTAAATAATGTATTCATACTGATCTAGAGGCAAGATTTCATTTGGCAGAGGATATTCTTGTTCGTATTGCAGGAATGCCTGTGTTTTTAAACTTGGATCAAATCTGTAATCAACATCCGTTGCAGTAAGAGAATTAGCCCACTGTATCCATCTCGGATGTAAGGCTTTTGCATTTGGAATGCTAGCTTTTGTAACAGCTTCTAAAGCTGGTACTGGGGTCACGACGATTATGCATTTTCCCTGAGCCAGAGCTCTTTCTCTTGCTACAGCGGTCTGCACTGCTGTCAGGATTTTTTCTGTTGAAGTGAAACGCATCTCTGCGTTTGTGTACAGGTGTGATTTGTATGCGATTGGTACTGTTTCACCTTCATTAAAAGTTAAATAAGTGTACCCGCATTGACCCGCTATTACTCGGATCACTAAGTTCTGTGCGTTTAGGCGTGTCTGTAAATGTTTAGAAGCTATCATGTCTTCCTGTAGGGAACGCAGGATATTTGTGTGTTCCTGTGTCCATTGTCTGACTGAAAAATCAGGTTTTATTAAGTCGTAGAAAGGTTTTACTCTTTCTGCGTAATCCAAAATGTATGTTCGACCTAAATTTAGGAATCCCAGAATTGATTGTAAATTCTTTAATGATTTTGGAGGTTGGAGCAGCGCACACTTTTCTAAAAAGTTAGCTGCCAGGCTTTTTCCCTCACTTGACAGCTCGTATCCTAAAAACAGGACATTGAGGTGGGCAATTTTTGATTTTTTGAAATTAAATTTGTAGCCCTCAGAGGCGAATCCCATAATAATGGTGCTCAACCTGGTCAAGTGCCTCTTTAAGTCATTGTCCGTCAGATAAATATCATCCACATAGGACAATGCTTCTTCATCCAAATTTTGGAGTAACTCTGTTACTCTTGCTGAAAACAACCCCGGGCTATTCTTATACCCCTGGGGGAGTCGGCAAAATTGCCGTTGTGACCCTAACGCACTGAATGCGGTTAGATACCTGCTTTCAGGCGCTATATTTTGGCAGAAAAATCCATTTGAGATATCAAGTATTGTTTTATATTTTTTCCGCACAATGTTATTCATTAATGCGGCACTGTGTACATTTTGAACTGCAAATGTCTTTGTGCAAGTGTTTAAATGTCTGTAATCTAAAACTAGACGATATGTATTGTCAGGTTTGGCTACGGGGAACAAAGGATTGTTCATAGGTGAAGTGCAATTTTCTATCACCCCCTGGTATTCAAGTTGGTCTAGAATCTCCCTGACTTGTTTTTTAGCTTCCTGCTTTATAGGGTATTGCCTTTGAGCATTTGGGGAAACTTTTAACGGGATCACGTGGTGGGTTGACTCCTCATCCCAACCAGCATGATTTTTGTACAATGCTGGAGCTAGGGCAACCGCTCACTCCTGCGCATATGCATGTTTTAGGTGAATGGCAATGAGGTCGGAAAAGGCTGGAAAAATTATCGTTTCTCCCCTAGGGCACTCCATGACGAATGCTGGCGGCCAGTCTTGTTCTGCTAATAGAATGTCTTAGCCAGATGACAGATTTTTCCAAAAGAGAGCTTTAACTTTCCTGGGTTTATCCCCCTCCCTCCGGAGTGTTATCTCATGTAACTTATGTGGGACACTTACCCGAGTATCAGGTATTTCCAACGTGATATACTCACTCAACTCCGCTGTCACCAGAAATTCCTTCAGGTTCTGGCGAGCTATCGTTACTTCTGCCGCGCTGTCTAGCATCGTCAGAGCCCACTCCTCGTTCAGAAGCTGTGTCCTTTAGAATTCTGGGCATGTCTGATCTTGAGACCTGCTACCTTCTTCTTTTTGAACTGAGGTTTTAATTTTTGTTTATCCTCTTTTTTAGGTGCGTAGTCCGCAGCGCGTTGCGTGTCTCTGGACTTTGTACGCTCCTTTGACCGTCCTTCCCTCTCGGAGTTTTGTAATGAACCCTGAAAGGAACGAGAGGAACGAGTATCAGTATCCTGATACCTGTCAGGTTTTTTAATATTATCCCTATTCCTGAGGTTATACCTCCTTTCAGAGGGCTCCTGTTGAGGAGACCTACCTCTGGATTGAGATCTGTTGTCTTTAGACTTTTGTTGTTTTTTATTTTCCCACTTCTTTTTAGAAGAAGTAGGTGTCTGCTTTGTAGTGTCCTTTTCAGGACTGCCCACCAGTTGTGGTTTTAATGCTTTCCCACCCAAACTGTCTCTGCCTAGTTCTGCATATGCAGTTTCAATTATTTTGGGTAGTTCGTGTTGATGATCCTCTGGACTGAACTTCCTTAGGCGTTGGTGGATCGCCACTGAAGCTGCCTCCCCCTTAATATTAGCTAGTATTATGGCTGATACCTGGTCAAAGTTATAGTAACTTCATCCCTAAATTAAGGGCAGGCTCTGCTCCGTACTCATTTTGTATCTGTTTCAATACTTCAGGTACTACTGCTATTGACGGGATACCATGTGTTCTGGTATATATGGCAGCAAAGACTGAACCCCAAAAGGTGCAGTCCTCTACTTGTGGTGTAAGACCCATGGGCAAGCAGATTGTTAGAATTCTGTGTTTATCACAGGTGGTAGTATTCGGGAATACTGCTTCAAGCTGAGTTATTTTCTGAGCTATCCAGAATGGGATTTGTTCGCGTTTTGTTGGCATTTTGCCAACTATTGCGTGTAATGTTTGTGGAGTTGTTTTGTTAACTGTACTTTGGACTGGAGTGTCTTGCGCTGCAGCTGGTGCAGGCTGAACTGTTAAAGTCCTCATCACGAATTGTGTGAGGTTTCTGTAGATTTTAATTAAATCTCTGTGTTGTACGAGTAAGTCTGGCTGTGGCATTGTGTTAATATCAGGATGCGGTGTGTATGCCGCTAATATGGGCCATGTGGTTCCTGCTCCTCCGAGCGGGCCTAATCTTGCTCTTCCTCGTACGTGGGGTTGGGCGCCTTTAAACCAGTAATTATGCTCCTGGTAAGTGAGTGGAACCTCTACTTCCTCAAAAGGAGTATAGTCCGCTGGTGTTTCACCTTCTAGGTAGTAGTGAAATACATTTGTAATTGCATTCGCTGCTGGGAATGTAACCCATGAATAGAATACCTCTGTTTTATTGGATTCGTGTGCCTCAATCACGAAAATTACATTACCACCCCTGGCTCTTAAGCCATGTTCTAGAAGTTTTATGGTGACTGCCCTTCTGAAATTTGGTGCAATTTGTATTGCATCTTCAGGGTCTTCTTCTAAACCTAAGAGGTTTGTTGTAACTCTCCCTGTTGCGTTTGTTTTTTCCACCATTTTTAATTGGAAGAAGGGAGTTTAAAGAGTTTTTAAGATAAGGTGTAAGATGCACAATTTAGGAACTAAATGTCCTTCAAGCTTGATTTACCAACAGCCAATAAATAGTATTCTCGTACTACTCAGCTGCGGCGGATTTTGTGCCCACCCACTCCAGACGTCTCTGGGGTTTTGTGAGTAGGTTCTCTGAGAATAGCACCACTGAACTACTCAGATTCTATTGTTAAATACGTACCCAACCAACGTTCGCGGCGCCATGTCGTGTAGCTCCTATAGTACCCCTGCAGGACCTGCGCGTTTGGATAACATATACTGCGGGCCTGGTGGCAGACTGACTCTGTGCACCCCCACCGTATATGTTAGCCTGGTTTGCATTAGCTAGCTCGCAGTGCCACTAGTGTCTCCTCTTATCGGGGAGAGATTAGTTTCTGGCAACCTTAGATCATGACAACCCTGATTCCCTCAGAATCGTGGAAACAATATACTACCTTTTGCTCAGTCACTCGTGCTCACTTATTCGGTTTGTCTCAGAGAGTTACACAGAATAAACAGTCAGGCGTTTCAATAAGTATTTATTGAACAGTTGTTATTCTAGTGTAAAATATATGTGCTGCGGTAACCAGCAGACAATAGCAGAGATATATTATCAGCAGTATGAAAAAAGCAAAGGGATAGAACAGTTCTACCATATTGCGATAGTCATGAATACATACATGAATATAAAAGCATTATGCAAGTGTGCATATTCCTACGATGCCTACCTAGATGTACCTGAGTGTACCTAGCATATGTGTGTAGGTCTTAGAAGCTAAGAGCCAAGAATCCTCCTAGGATTTAGTCGAACCCCCATACCTGAATAGAGAGAGTGTGGGACCCCGTCCCGGTCTCGAGTTGGACACCCCATCCGGGTTTTGTCAGACCACTGTCAGCTTGAGCGACTGCATGCAGGAGCCTCAGCGTCTCTGGTCAGTGTGTCAGCATGGAAGTCTCGGTTCCCTCTGCCTTACCGTGGCAAGATGTGGTGTATTTATATCCTAAAGAGTCTCGGTCCACAGTATGGGTTGTATTGGACATGAGGAAGACGTCAGGGGTGAACTTTGTACATACATATTATGCCGGTGGTGTATTCTTAGAAAGCCATGCATAATTAATGAGTACAGTGTGGGCCTGTGTTTGGAAGAACCCTGCTGCATTCAAAACCACAGGGTAGATAACGTTCAGCCCTCAGAGCTCGTTGTGTACTAGCTGGGACCAATGTAGGTGAAAGATCATGCCTATATAAGGAATCATACTATAATAGGACATGTACAGTTGTGACCATAATTGGGCATATGCGGCCATGACCATAATTGGGCAAGTACAAATATGACAATATTAGGGTAAATATGAATACGTCCATTTTAGGGCATGTACGAACGGATCTACATTAGGGCATCTATGCGGGATATAACAAGATCTGTGACTGGGGTGAATGTTTGACAATGTTCAGCATTCCGTCCATCATCTTTTTCTTTTGCTGTAGTTCACTAAGTGGGAAGGGTATGCCCAAACCTGGGTCCCCAACTTACTGTGCCTATGGATTCAAGCTAGCCCGGCTGATGAGGAGTGATACCCCGAAACCGGTCCCAGGATGCTTGTTTCTGGTCCATGGAGGCCCTGGCTTGGCAGTTCAGGCTGGACTGTTCCCATGGGGAGCTGGGTCAAGACTGATTTGAATATGGCTGGGTCCAAACTGGTGTGGCATATTGAGAAAGAAAACGATGGATTTAATCCAGATCTGTGACTGGGGGTTAATGTTTGACAATGTTCAGCATTCCATTCATCATCTTTTTGTGGTGCTATAGATGCCCTAAGTGGGAAGGGTATGCCAAGACGTGGGACCCTTGCTCACTGTGCCACTGTATTCAAGCTAGCCTGGCTGATGAGGGGTGATACCCCGAAACTGGTCCCAGGATGCTTGTATTCCGGTCCAGGGAGGACCTGGCTTAGCAGTTCATGCTTCACTGTTCCCATGGGGAGCAGGGTCAAAACTGATTTGCATATGGCTGAGTCCAAACTTGGATGGCATAGTGAGCAAGAACGCGATGGATTTAACCCAGATCTGTGACTGGGGGTGAATGTTTGACAATGTTCAGCATTCCATCCATCATCATTTTGTGTTGCTATTGTCGCCCTAAGTGGGAAGGGTATGCCCAGACTTAGTTCCGTGCTCGCTGTGTCACTGTATTCAAGCGAGCCTGGCTGGTGAGGGGTGATTCCCTGAAACCGGTCTCAGGGTGCTTGTTTCCGGTTTAGGGAGGACCTGGTTTGGCAGTTCAGGCTGTACTGTTCCCATGGGGAGCAGGGTCAAGACTGAGTTGCATATGGCTCGGTCCAAACTGGGGTGGCATTGTGAGCAAAAAAGCAATGTATTTATCCCAGGTCTGTGACTGGGGGTGAATGT
This sequence comes from Calotriton arnoldi, assembly GCA_963921515.1. Taxonomy (NCBI): domain Eukaryota; kingdom Metazoa; phylum Chordata; class Amphibia; order Caudata; family Salamandridae; genus Calotriton; species Calotriton arnoldi. Next base: position 341,154 of record CAWUFW010004008.1, on the reverse strand, counting down.
TTGACAATGTTCAGCATTCCGTCCCTCATTTTTTTGTGTTGTGAAAGGCAGCTGTAACCAAAGTTTTGTCTATCTTAGCCAATTACTGATGTAGCACCAAAGTCTCCTCCATTTTTGTCCATTTCCAATCCCTTATTTTAGTGAAAATACTATCGAAAAACGGTATTAGGGACCTAGCCTGTTCCTGTTGCTGTGACTGTGTCTGTTCTTGATTTAGACCCTGTTCGGGCTCCGCTGACTCAACTGGGATATCATATTCTATTGCTGCTGCCAGTCTCTTAAGTCATTCAAAAGCGGAATCTGAAACAATTCTTGAAAGGCACCTCTTCATACTCTTAATATGCATGTGTGAAGAGAGCCAACAGATGGGTAAACTTTTGGCATAATCCGCTAGGAGTACAAGTCACACTTGCATTCATACTCTTCTTAATCCATTTTCCAAGACTCCAAAAAGAACAAGAAGAAATGGTGCAGATATTTTACAAACATTACCAGGACATGTACCAAAAAATTGACCAAGTCCCCTCTACAGAGCTTGAGCAACATCTTAGTTCCTTTGAGCTCCTTAAATTGTCCCAAACCTATAAAAATTGTCTTGTTGTGAAAAACTCTTTGCCTGAGTTATAGATAGTCTTAAAAGCAATTGCAAATGCAAAAGCTTGTGGGAACAATGGGATCCCAATAGAAATTTATAAGGAATTTGCTCTGCAACTTCTACCTTTCTTGACAAAGATGTTAAGTCAAATCATGGGGGGGGACTGATATTCCCATTTTTCTTACCGAAGCATTGGTAGTCAGCTTTCTGAAAAAAGATAAGTCACCTCTAAATGTCAACTCATATTAGCCAATTAGTCTATTAAATTCGAATTATACACTTTCCACCAAAGTAATCGCAACACGATTAATGCCTGTGGTGCAAAAAAGTACTCAGAAAGATCAAAAGGGCTAATACAAGCTATCTGCTCCAGGCAATTGATCATTTTTCTACAAACAATGTAAAAGCGACAGTAATTTTAATCAATGTTTAAAATTCTTTCAGCTTAGTTAACTGGGATGCATTATTCGCCATCTTATCCAAATTTGGCTTTCCCAAGTAACTTTTATCAATGCTTTATAATATTTATCAGGGTGCAGAGGCCAAGATCTTGATTAATGCTAAAGAGATCAGCGCCATTACAATAAAGAGAGGTACGCATCAGGGCTGTCTAATGTCTCTGCTTTTGTTTACTTTTTCTTATTGAGCCCTTGGTGATTAAGCTAAGCAACAAGCCTCTGATTAGCACCCCTCTAAAGGGGATGGGGAATCTTTTTGCAAACAATATTATCTCATATCTTAAAGCCAAAGAAAATAATATTCAAGGAGTACTCGATCCAATCCAGGAATTTACCGCGGGGAGTGGTTATAAGATAAAACACTCAAAATCAGAAGTTTTGTTGTTTAGGGCAGAGGCCAGAATATATTCCTAATCAGTTGGCTCCTATTTGTCCAGTTCGTTATTTGGGAATTTTTGTGACTACAATTTTTGCAGACTTGTTGTACCTTAAATCTTTGACTATGTGTAGGAAAGTTACAGATTTATTAAATAGATGGGCACCTCTCCCGTTCTTTATAATTGGGCATGTTTCATTAATATAAATAATCACCATTATTCCTATTTATTTTGCCAATGTTCCAATCAAAGTGAATAATTCATATTTCCAGGAAGACAACTCCCTCTTCAGTAAGTTTATATGGCGGAATTAACAACCCAGAGTCCTCTAAATACTAAGGGGCCGATTCCGATCTCGGGCGGATCGCCACCGAACGGGATTCGCCCGGAAAAAATACGAGCCGTGCGCGTTTTTTCCGACTGACTCGTACAGCTGTCCGAACGTGCTAGTACGATGCAAGTGTACGCGTTGATTCTGACCGACTCGTTTCCGGATCCCAACCACTCCGACCGACTCGTACGGACACGAATCGCACCACGCAATGGAGACGTTCTCCGACCGAGCGAGTACGATGGACGCGTCGGACAGCCGGATCGAGTCGGAGCGTCCGGCTCGAAAAGGCTCCCGGAGCCAGACTTGGGGGGTCCGTGCCGGACCCCCCTGCACCCGTAGCCATACGAGTCGAACACAGGGGGGACCCAGGGGTCCCCCCTAAACATGCATGTACGGTGCGAGTTGCACCGACTCGTACACACTGTTGGGGGCGCACTTGTTTGCGTCGTACCCATTCAGTCGATGGGAGCCCATGTACGCGTTGTACGACCGGCTCCCATTGACTTCAATGGGAGTCCGACCGAATCGAGTCCGGCAGCATGCGGCTGCATCGTACTCGCTCGGTTGGACTGTAGGAGTCCGGCTCGGTCGGAAATCTCTCCGGATCCGGCTCGGTCGGAGAGTTTTCCGACCCAGATCGGAATCGGCCCCTAAATATTATATAATATACTAAACTAAATATGGAGCAAGGGGGGCTAGCATTACCTCAGCTACAGGATTATTTTTTAGCATCCTTTTTAGATGATATTTTGCTAATGTAGGGCCCTTATACTTTTATGATCACCATACTTTTCATGGCGGGATCGCTGCCATAAAAAGTGTAGAGGTCAGGAAATTCGTAATATGCTTGGTGCAGCGGCACCACCAGCATATTCATACCCCAGACTGCTGCGCCACTGCTGAGGGATTGCGGATCCCCGGCGGTTGCAGTGGTCCCATGTTGGTCTGACTGCTCAAGTTGTAATACGGTGGTCGGACCACCAGTGCCGTGGTAGCTGCCATGCCACTGTGGGTTTGGCGGTCCTATGGACAATGAAACAACACAATTTAGGGGTGGGTCCTAGGGAATTTAGAGACCAGCGAGGATTGAATCCCTATACAATAATGATTAAACACACGAAATCCTCTGGTCTGTGAGGAATCACTGACAAAATATCGACCTAGAAAATATCGAGGTACAAAAATATCGTAACAAAAATATCAAAGTCAAGAATATCGACATCCTATCTACATCATGGTAAGTACAAAAATATCGAAAATTAAATATCGATGTCAAAAATATCGTTGTAAAAATATCGTTTTTTTTAAATGTTAAAAAAATAATCTAAAATAAAGTAAATAATACATATAATTAAAAGAAACATAGTTATAATTATTTAAAAATGTTTAAAAATAAAAACTGATACATATAATGTTAAAATAAATTAAACATATACATATAAAATATAATATATATACTTACTTAATAATATTCATAAATAATTATTTTAATAACTTATAAATTGTTAAAAATATTTTATAAATTATAAATACAGACATACACATACAAAAATAATATTATTAAAAATGTAATAAATATATTTAAAAAATTAAAAAAATTAAAATATTTTTAATTTTTGTAAAATAAATTATACACAACATTAAGTAAAACAATACAGAAAAATATTGGAGGGAAAAAAATTTCTATTCCCACTCCAAAGAGTGCAACAGTAGGGAAAGTGTTGGATAGCGTAGGGGTAAAAATTACTATTCCCACTCCAAAGAGTGCAACAGTAGGGAAAGTATTGGATAGCATAGGGGTAGAAATTACTATTTCAACTCCAGAGAGTGCAACAGTAGGGAAAGTGTTGGATAGCGTAGGTGTAAAAATTACTATTCCAACTCCAGAGAGTGCAACAGTAGGGAAAGTGTTGGATAGCGTAGGGGTAAAAATGACTATTCCAACTCCAGAGAGTGCAACAGTAGGGCAGGTGTTGGATAGCGTAGGGGTAAAAATCACTATTCCCACTCCAGAGAGTGCAACAGTAGGGAAAGTGTTGGATAGCGTAGGGGTAAAAATTACTATTCTAACTCCAGACAGTGCAACAGTAGGGAAAGTGTTGGATAGCGTTGGGGTAAAAATTACTATTCCAACTCCAGAGAGTGCAACAGTAGGGAAAGTGTTGGATAGCGTAGGGGTAAAAATTACTATTCCAACTCCAGACAGTGCAACAGTAGGGAAAGTGTTGGATAACGTAGGGGTAAAAATGACTATTCCAACTCCAGAGAGTGCAACAGTAGGGAAAGTGTTGGATAGCGTAGGGGTTAAAAATAACATACTTATCAATTAAATAATTGTTTTAATTAAATAATGATTTATTAATAAATTAACAATAAATTATTTATAAATACCAATAAATGAAAATTAATAATTACTTTAATAACATTAAATTTCTTCCCACCCTATTCCCCAATAAACACAAAACCCACTCCACATAAAATTTAACACAATTAATATAATTATCAATTAACCAATTAATAAAAATTAATTAACTATTAATAATTAATTAAAAATGAAATAATTATCAATACCAATAAATAATAATTAATAAAAATTAATTACCAATTAATAATTAACAATAAATTAATTATCAATACCAATAAACATTAATAAACAATTACTTAAAGGCCCATTATGATACCGGGCGTAAAAAAAATCCGCCACCCATGAAAGCGGCAAAATTCCGCCCGCCTACACCTTCTGAATACCCACCCAGCAATTATGATGCCTCGAACCGAAAACCGCCAGCGGCGGAAAAAACACACAAAATACCGCCCGCCCATGCCCGAGTCGGAGTCAAACCGCCCGCCACGGAAGGAAAGACGCACGACAACACAAAACCGCCCGCCCTCACGGTCGAGACACCGCACGTGAAATTACGATCGCACCGACATGAGCGCGGAAAAACAACAAATACACCGCCCGCCAGCGGAAACAACACTGAAGAAAATGGACACAGCAGAAACCATGGCGGCCACGTCCCTGCACAGAAACAGCCCCGGACTCAAACAAACACACACAACAAGGCAAACAAGTCCACACAGCAATCCACGCACAAATACACAGACAAAGTACACATCCCGAAAACACACCACCCCTGGACAAACAAATAAACACAAAGCCCAGAACACCGGCCACAACACACCTGAAAACAACAGACCATCAGGACACACCCAAACAGGTAAGTACAAAAGCAGCCCCTCCACAGACCACAACCCCTTGCAACATTGCAAAGCAGAGAGGAGAGGAGAGGACACAGTGACACAGCAAGGACAGCAGCACACCACAGATATGCACACATCACACCCACCACCACCACCACCAAACACCGGCACCACAAACCCCCTGCACATCACACATCACACACCGCACCAGCACCACAAACACCATGGCATCACACAGAATGCCCAAGTTCACTTCCACTGAGCTGATGGTCATGGTCGACGAGATCGTCAAGGTGCACACACAAATCTATGGCAACCAGGTCCAGCACACACCACTAGCCACCAGAAACAGAATGTGGAACAGAATTGTAGACCAGGTCAATGCAGTCGGGACCGTACCCAGAAACAGAGGAGAGATAAACAAACGGTGGAACGACATCAAAAGCCTGGTCAAGAAGAAGGAGAGCAAAAACCGAGAGCTGGCTGCCACGACTGGCGGAGGGAATCCCGCGCATTACAAGACCTTCAAAGCGTGGGAGGAGAAGGTGCGAGTCATCATCCATCCGGAGATCCTCACCGGATTACCAGGGGAGTGGAGGCCGGTAAGTACAAACAAATGTATACCAGCACACCGCTATGTACTCACATGCACTACCACCATGCCATAGCTCAGAGGGACAAACACCCCCATGTCCAGTACACAATACACAACACATTACTCACACACGCAACAGGCACCACCACACACACAGCCCAAACATATCAACTAACAAAACCATGGGGGCATGTGTACACCCAGCCAGCCACGTAACCACCAGCAGGTCCCCTAGTACTCCAGAAGCACCACAACGAGCACCCCCCACACCCATGTGGCAGCCGTAGCTGCACCAACCGACAAGTAACAGGTAAGTAGCCGCAATACAGAGGCAGTGGGTGGGAGGGGGACATCTGAAGTACAACACACACCAGGCCCCTAGTCCTACAGCACAGCAAGGCGGAGCACCCCCACACCCATGTGGCAGCCGTAGCTGCACTAACCGACAAGTAACAGGTAAGTAGCAGCAACACAAAGCGCAGTGGGTGGGAGGGGTGACATCTGAAGTACAACACACACCAGGCCCCTAGTCCCACAGCACAGCAAGGAGGAGCACAGCCCACACCCCACACCCACGTAGCAGCCACTGCAGTGCACACCGGCAGCCGACAGGTAGACATCCCGCCCCAGGACAAACGGTGTCATTGGGTGTCCAGCCATCACCACGACCCATAACACCGCCCCCACCCCCACAGACCTGCAACATGGAGCACCCCCCCGCCCATAACCATGTTGCATCCAGTCCAGTGCACGCTCAAAAACAACCTGCAGTTGGGAAACTGGACAGGGCGGGGTGACTGGAGGCATGAGGACTGAATTACGACTAACACATGGGACATGTCAAGTAGCAGAGGAACACGCAGCACTGCTCCCTGCCACAACCATGTGAACAATGTGCACATGGACATGAACCACAGAGTCACACCCCACATGACCCATCACAGACACAGCAACACCCAAGGAGCCACGTCTGCATGCACAAGTCACACTGATTACAGAACCACACGGCAGGCACAGTGCAACCCATCACACACAACTGCAACACCATCGAAGTCCTGTCCATGTAGCCCCCACTGCCTGTCAAGCACACATCCCACAACTATGCCCATGTAAGACATACCACACTAGACGCAACAGCGTGGAACAACATAAATGCACACGAACACCACTGGACCCATCAAACACACAGACACACAATGCACATACAACATACCATCCATCTCATCCGTCAGCCCCAGTCACATGAAAGGTATGTCATCCGAACAGCTGGTCCACACACAGTAGTCACACAAAGAAACATGCCCATGATAAATCATGTGCCAGTAGTGAATGAAGCGCACGTCACACTGTGAGCAACAACACACATAACATGGGCCACACCCCCCCGAGCACTGCATTGATGCACATGGCACAGGGCAGCACGCACACCAAGGAATTGGACCATCTGCAATACGTCGTGTGGCACACAACCATCACTCACTCATAACAATGCGTCCAATTACATGGCCATAAATCACAACAGACAGCAAATATGCAGGGTATGTCAGACATACACACACCTCAGACCATGCACTGTCATGTTGCCACAACACATGCCACGTTCTGCACCCATGGCACACAGTATGTACCCCCAAAGCATAGTTCATCTCAAATGCGTTTCAGGGGGCTGACCCCCATATTGCCATCTGCGTTTCTAAGCGTTCCATATGAACCCCCAAAGCATAGTTCATCTCAAATGCGTTTCAGGGGGCTGACCCCCATTTTGCCATCTGCGTTTCGAAGCGTTACATTTGAACCCCAAGAGCATAGTACAAACCAACCTCCACGATGGGTCTGGAGTCCGCATACACCAGAGCCACAAAAAGCAGGAGCACAGCAACACACCCATCGGCATTGCCAATCCGTCCCATGCCACATGTCCACAGCACACAGTCCCATTGGCATGCCCACACAACAACAAATAGCACAGCCACACACACGGCTCCGGGAAACCTGTGCACGACTGTGCACGAACTGTGGATGTCAGACAACCTATACATACTTTGTCATGTGCAACACAATAACATATCTCATTCCCCCCACAGGTGACGAACTGCTGGATGCTGGAGATGGAGACAGCAGCCAGCACAGCCAGCCTGCAAGCCCCCAACAAGGACTCACGGATGTGGAGGATCTGTCCTCCGATTCGGACACGGAACACCCAGCAGGCCCATCTGGTGTGGCAGGGCCCAACCGCACCCCAGGCACCCTCCTACCCACCAACCCATCAGCTAGGGCTGATGACCACTCACAGCCCCCTGCTGCCACTGTCGTTGCGGCCACTCCCACTGTTGTGGCGGCCACTCCCACTGCCGCAACCACCACCATCGCCGCAACAACCACCACCGCCACGACCACCACCACGTCATCACTGGCCCCAGCACCAGCGCAAGTGGTGGTCCGGCCGACTGGGTCCACCCTGGGAGCCACAGCGAGGACCGTGGTGAGCAATGTGGCTAGTGGGCAGGCCGGTGGCAGCAGTACTGGTGGGAAGAGCAGGGTCAGGCCAACGCCAGCCTCCCTGGGAGCCATGCCCTGCCTCAAATGGCCAGAGTCCTTGGGGCCTATGAAGAGGCCCAAGGACAATGGGCCAGGTCTGCTTCCGACACGCGGGAGGTCCTGGGGGTGTTGAGGTCCATGGACGCCCATATGGGCCAATTCGTGTCCCGTATGGACCAACTCGTGGACCTCATGGGCCAGCTGGTGGTGGCGGTGAGGTCACAGGCAAGGCCAGCAACACCACCTCCGCCACCACCTGCTAGGGCGCAGGGTCGGCCAGCAGTGTCCAGTTCCCCTGCGTCCACAGCCAGTGAGCACACCTCACCCACCACCAGCAGGTCGCCACCACACACCCCCTCCCAAACGTGGAAGGGGCCGTCCGAAGTGGAAACAGATGTCCCGGGAGGACTTCGCACGCTCCAGACGCAAGTGAGGCAGCCAGCCATCCTTGACCACCCACTGCATTGACTTGGACTACGATCCCACCCCACACAGCCATCAGAATGGCATGTGTCTGTTGGACTAGGGACATAGAACTAGTGGGTACACCCTGAGCATCACGCAGCCATGGCCGACAGCTCATTGTCACTGCACGCAACACTCATGTCATCACCTTGCACACAATGACATGTCACAGTTGGAAATAAATGCACCTTTTACACAAACTGCTGTCTGTGCACTGTGTTTATTGAACAATGATCAACCGCCACCTTGAGCAGAAAAGCATCGGATGTGTGGCATGGCGATGGGACAGGAGGGGCAGTAGGGACCTAGGGGGGGGGAGACAGAACAGGAGCACATTCAATGAGTGTGTCACACACCCATCACACAGTACATGTCAACAACTACAAGCAATGTACACACATCGCACAGAGCAATAGGGCACAATGCCACAGCCACCGTCAGTGGCATACAAACCTGGACATGGACCATTGACACACAGCACACAGTGAACAAAAGGCCTCCGTGACACAGCACACAGACACCTGCACAACTACAGCCACATCAGCCGTCGTACATGGACACTCACCGTCAAGTGAAGTAGCGGGCGATGAGCTGCTGACGGACATTCACAGCTTCCTCCTCTCCGCTGTCTTCCTCACTCGAGCTGTCCTGGTCTGCAGGCTGGGGCCCTGGTTGATCTCCGTCATCCACAATTAGGGGGATCTGCTTCCGAATGGCCAGATTGTGCAGCATGCAGCAAGCCACCACTATCTGGCACACCTTCTGTGGGGAGTACGCCAGCGCACCCCGGTGCGGTCCAGGCATCTGAACCTGGACTTGAGGAGGCCAAAGGTACGCTCGACCACACGTCTGGTCCTCCCATGTGCCTCATTGTAGCGGTCATCTGCTGGGGTCCGAGGATTTCGTAATGGACTGAGCAGCCAGGGCCCATTCGGGTAAGCCGAGTCACCTGGGCGTGAGGGACACAGAGAACCGTTGCAATTCAAACAGGACAGTAGACAGCATCCTTAAGCCAGCACGCTACACAACTCCACATACTCACCGACAATCCAGCCACGGTCCTGTTGCAGATTGGTCATCAGTCGTGGTAATATGCTGTTGCGCATGATGTGCGCGTCATGGGCCGAGCCTGGGAACTTTGCACACACGTGGGAAATGACCATGTCCGCAAGGCACACCACTTGCACATTCAGGGAGTGCGTGTGCTTCCGGTTGCGGAAGAGCTGCTCAGTGGCCTGTGGTGGGACAAGGCCAACATGGGTGCAATCAATGGCACCAACGACGTGTGGGATCCGTCCAAGGGCATAGAATGCACCCTTCACTGCCGCCAACTCACGTGCCCTGGGGAATCGGATGTACCTGTTCCTGTACAGCATCATGGCTGCCAGTACATCCCTCAGCACCATGCTGAACATGGGCTGGGACATCCCACCTCCACTGCCCACTGTGTGCTGGAATGACCCAGTGGTGAAGAAATGCAGTGCAGCCATCACCTTAGCCGTGGGGGTGAATGCTGTCGGATACACCCTGCGAGGACGGAGGTGGGGATCCAACATGGCACATAGTCGATGCAGGGTTGGTCGGTCCAGGCGAAATTTCCGGATGACCTCAGAATCCTCCATGTCCGCCAACAATTGGTAAGGGCGGTAAATGTTTGGTCTCCACCTAGGACAGATGGAAGTGGACACATGTCAAAGCAACACGCCACATGGCATATTCACATACACATAACTGATATGACAGAGAAAGAACATGAGTCACAGAACAGCTGTCATGCAGGGACAGCACAGCCACAATACACTTACACAGGTCTCCCACCAATAGCAATGGGCAGTGACACAAACCATTGCAATGTGCATGCACATGGGGATCCAGGCCTCAATGACCTGTGAGGCGTGCTGATGGGGACTGACTGCATATCCGGCAAGCGGCAACACCACGGGAACATGACTGGCTGCTGTGCATCACACTGCTTCCGAGGCAGGATGAGTATGGCACACACCAACGACGATGTGGGCACAGGCTGAGCGGCCAAGACAAGTGGGACCTGTGGCACGAGGGGATATGAGACAGTCATTGGTGTCACCACTGCACCCTATGTGCAGCACTGTACGGATCACACCTCCAGGAGCATTGTCAGGTGTACACATTGACAGCCCCATGCCAACACGGCTGTGTGCTTGCAAATACACATCACATGTGACACGTAACCTTGCACGTGCCAAGTGGCAGATGTACATAGTGAGGGATGACATGCGTGTGCATATGCGTATACCATGCACCCATGCCAATGTGCAGATGATGACATGCTAACAGACATGTGGGGGCCGGCCACTGGCCGTCCCTGCCTATGCACACGGCATGATGTGTGGCGGGACGCCGTCCACCTGCGTGGTGCCCCGACTCGAGACCCGGGCAACCTAGACAATGCATTGCAGCCTCCGCAGTCCGGATACACCACCTGCGACACACAGAGGCTGTAGCTGCCCTAGCGGCCCATGCCGCGTCCATCTGGGGCTGATGGACCCACACATTCACTCTTTTGCCTCACTGGGGCGGGCTCGGAGGTGCTTGCGCACGCGCTGGCTTCTCTGTTGCAACGGCATGTGACGTGTGTGGGGATGTAGGCAATGGGTGGGATGGTGCGAGCCACCTTCCGTGACGTCACTCCTGCTCGTGATGTGTGCGTCCCCCAATACTTCCATATGACTTGAGCCATGCTACACATTGAGGATGTCTTGCCTGCGTGATGTGTCCCGGAGAAGCGCGCCGAGTCCTCTCCCCCACCATGCTCCACTGCCATCCCGTGCCCTGGATTGCCTGTGCAGGTTGACAATGTTGGGGATACACCTGGGCGGCAGGGGCTGTGTGTGCCTTGTCAAGGGCCTGGCGGGCGCACAACAGGATCCAGCTTGTCCACAGAGGGTGGGCTGACGTGTACGCCTGATACAGCATTGTTCGTGTGTCCGGCTGCTGTGCACACACGTGTTCACATCCCCCCCCGACGGGTGGCCTTTAACATTGCCCAGGGAAGAGGTAATGTGCAGTTCCGGACCCCTCCCGACACAGCGTGTTTCAACTTTGCATGTGCGCATCTACCCGTCACACCCACCCACCTGAGCGAAGCGTCACTCCCGCTTCACACGACACATGTGTGTCTTCCACAGTTGTGCTACTCATTTGCGTTGACATCGAATGACAGTGGACTAGATAGTCATGTCACGACTGCCGTATACATCACACACTCTCATCATCTCACATTCGTACTTGTGAAAGGAATCAGCAGAGACAGTTTCTTTCTTCAAACCATGTATTGTGACTTATGTCCTCTGTGATGCAGTATAGTGGACACTACTGGCAGCGGTATGCATGTGGAGGATATACTGAGCATGTTTACACATAGCTAAGGGTGTAGTTGCATGTGGGATGTGGGCTTCAGAGTTACATCTGCTTGGCCGTTGCTGTGCTAATGTTCATTTGCAAGTAGCTGCGGTGCTGCGGACTTTGACACAGACGGTATACATTTAGCCTACCAGACCGCTTGGCATCATGGGCACAGTCCATCTCAGTTCCATGTGACAGGTGTGCTGCTGTTGTTACTCATGCACGCGTGCGTGTGAGTTGACATCAGGGCATGGGCTTACGTGCATGCAACGGCTTCCCACTTGTTGTTGCCATATGGTGGATACTGGACATGTCACAGTCACTGGGGTCGTGTTGTTGTTGTATGCACTTGTCGTCCATGCAAAGGTCCTGTTACGGGATTTCCGGGGAGGGGGAGAAGGGGTGCAGCTCTCACATACTCCAGCCGGGCGATTCCTGTCCACTGTGCGGTGCATATGTCCATGGGCGTGGGATCCATGTCATGGCATAGTTGTACGTGCAGTTCTGTCCATGTGGGTGCGATACACATATCCCATGCCACTGCCTCCCCGTATACATGCAGAGTTCCTGGATGTGATGGGGAACGGAGTGCATGTCCCGGACACATCCGATGTCATGGCAGTGTCGTTGATGGTGTGGTATCAGTTGCAGGTCGTTTGGTATGGCTGTTGTGGTGGTTACTGGCCAGTCCGTGCGGAAGCTAAGCATGGGTACAGTGTCGGACATCATGGCTCAATTGGGGGATTGCGTCGGGGTCCTACGAATTGACAGGTTGACAGGTATGCGATGGCTTCCTGCAGGGCTTCCATTTCATTGGTGGTATACATGTTTGCCAGCCAATGTAGCGGATGGTGGCTGTCACGGTGTTGTCCGTAAGTTGTCCCTTGTAGGAGCATGATGGGGCATGCTGGGTGACATTCGATGTAGCTGTGATCCATGATCCGTCGTGTGGAGGCACAGTGGTCCCATTGCAGTGTGGGTCCGATGTTCGCCACATACGCCATGCCCCCATAGGCTGAACAGACCCTGTCGTGTGCGTCCAGAGGGTGGAATAGTGGTAGCAGGTCCGCCCTTGGACATGCCGGGTTGGAGAGGCACAACTCCACAGGATGGTGGAAGGGACACCTCCGACAGTAGAAGACGGGTATGACGCAGCTGAACAATGCGATGCGGTAAGTCAGTCGGTAACTTACGTTCAGCAGGGATATGGGTTCTCATCCCAGTAGCTGTATCAGGTTGTGTTTGTACAGCTTGACCTGTCTGGCGTAGTTGGGTAGGTGTGTTGTAGGTGCCATTTTGCTGCGGGGCGATGTGGTGGCGTGCTCCGGCTGTGTGTGCAGTCTGCAGTGTGCAAGCTCCGAGGTTGCTGTGAGGTCTGTGATGGTCGTAGGGGGGCAGGACTTGTGTTCTGTTAGCTTGTGCAGAGGACACGGGCCCTCATCCCACGTGCTTCTCTGAATGTTCAAGGTCAGTGGTGTGTGACTCCTTCCAGATAACTTGCATGGGAACGGCATGGGGGAGTTTTATACTTTCTTCTTTCCCACTCGGTATGTTCTTAGGTGATATGCGCTATCTGCCCTGTGGTCAGTTTCCTCTGCATGCCTGTGTTGGTCTTTTTTTGGGACAATGGCTGTATTCGCCGGCTTGTTTAGTCGGGATGTGGTTTCGGAGTTGGAATGGAAGGTCATTCAGTGCTGTCTGCTCTCCCGTGTGTAGCGGCAGGCTGTGTTTCCGCTATGCGTTGGGCCTTGTGTGTGGGTGTCATTCTTGAGTCCACCTGTTGTCGGTCCCCGGGCTCTTTGGTGTTCCGTTTTGTATGTCTGGTTCATGGGTGCAGGGTGGTATGGGTGTTTCTGTGTGGTTCTGGCGTACCTCTTCCCGACGGGGCCCATGTTCTACTGGGTGGTGTTGCCGCCGCTGTGTGCTTCGCCATGTTTGTCACACAGGGGTGTGTCCTGATGTTGCGTGACTTCACTGACATGTGGGCGTCGGTTGTGTGACGTTGGGTGTTGTCCATGAATTGGGCATTGGGGACATGACTGTGGCAGGCCTGTCACGTGTCATGTGCGTTCTGGGTGTGGCTGGTGTGTGTGGTGCTTGGTTGTGTCCCTGTGTTGTTTGTGTGCGACGCATACATGGCGTTATGGTTGGGCGCTGAGTTGTGCGCATGTGTGGCTGCGTCATCGCCGCTGTGCTGCGGTGCCGTGACGGGGTCGTTAGTTCCTGGTCCCAGGTGGTGTGCCCATGATAGTTGCGAGATGTTGCACTTTGCCCTGTGTTACATTTGTGGGTGCAGTGGTGGATGTGTCTTGTCCACGCAGGGGTGTTGGGGGGTGCCATGTCCTCCTTTTCCGCACTTGCACTGTGTGCGCTGTTTGCGTGCCCTTGGTGTGTGTGTGCCTACCTGCGTCTCCGCGGTGCGTTGCCTCCTTGGTGGTGCATCAGGTATAGCATGGGGAGGGCCTGCAGTGCTGGATTCATGCTCGGGGGGGTCGCCTCTTCGGTGTCTGTGCTCGGCGTTCGGGTTTCCGCCTCACTTTCACGTGCGGTGTCTCTTAGCCATGGGAGCTGTTTGTTTGCGGCATCGTAATTTGTACGCCGGGCGGTACGTGATTTCGTCTGGCGGTGTGTCTCCATTGGGCGGCGCCGCTACGTGAGCGGGCGCACTTTGATGGCGGACGGCGTCGCTGGCTTGCCGGCGGTGTTTGGCTGCCTTTTCACATCGTAATTTGGCGGGCGTGTGGGCTGCGGCATGCGGGCGGTAACTGGTGGTTTTTGCATCCGCCAGCACGGCGGTGGTGCTACCACCCGCCATCCTAATGGGCCCCTTAATTATAATAAATTACTTCCCACCCTATTCCCCTATAAACACACAACCCACTCCTAAACTAAATTAACACAATTAATATAATTATCAATTAATTAATTAATAAAAATTAATTACCAATTAATAATTAATAAACAAATAATTAATTATCAATACCCAAAAATAAAAAATATTAAATACTTTATTATAATTAATTTACTTCCCACCCTATTCCCCTATAAACCCACAACCCGCTCCACTAAAAATGTATACAATTAATATAATTATCAATAACAATAAATAAAAATTAATAATTACTTAATTACAACTAAATTACTTCCCACCCTATTCCCCTATAAACCCACAACCCGCTACAGAACTAAAATGCAAAATTTTATTAAAAATAATTAATAATTTCAAAAAAATTATGAATTAATTTACTATAATTGAATTACTTCCCACCCTATTCCCCTATAAACCCACAACCCGCTACGGTACTAAAACGCAAAATTTACTTTAAAAAAAATTACTAACTTCTAAACAATTAATACGTATATTTAAAAAAATAATACACAACATAACAAAAAATGTGGAACACATACATATAAAATACATACTAAAATACATAACACTAACATAAACATCGATATTATTAACATCAATATTTTTACTATCGATATTAACAACTTCGATATTAACAAAAACGATATTTCTTACTTTCAGGTCGATATTCTGGTCACCGATATTCTTGATGTCGATATTCTGTCCCTACGATATTTAAAACTCGATATTAATGTAGGTCGATATTTAAAAGTCAATATTTTGACTGTGCACCGTCTGTGAGCCCACATATATGCCTGAAAAAGAGAGAGCAAAAATGATCTCAACGTGCTACTAAGGGAATCCCTTAATTAGGACGTAATCCCATCACCCACCGAGGTGGCATGCTTCATCATCTGGGATTCTCCTCTTGACGGGGAACCCTAGCCCTGCCAAGGGCTACAACCCCCTCACTGTGAGGGAGGAGCTCAGGGATGTTTTTTATTCCTACACTATTTAGGATATAATAAATCCTACAGATGAGAAGACAACTGAATAGGTTGGGTGGCGGGCGCAGTGCGGAACTTAAAGACAGAAAAAATGTGAGTAAGTGATATTAAAACTAACTAACAGGAGCAATATGGACTTTATTGGTTTGTTCCTGGTGTCAGGATTAAAAACAGAGCACCTGCAGTTTGAAATAATAACTGTGTGTGGTGGACGTGAACGGGTCTACATGTTTCACCCTCAAGGACCCTATAAGGTGACACGGCTTTTGTCAGGACCAAAAGATATTATGTGCTACTGCGATGGAAAAGTGTTGACAAAAAACTGTGACAACAAATACAAAACAACAATTTTGTTTCTATACAGAACCAGTAATCCCACGTTTGGTGTGTTCGATTTACTGGTCGTACCCATTGTGTATGGATAAGTCGCCTCACCTCAACCTGGCGACAGCTCAGGGGAGGGGACCGCTCTCTCCGTCGAGACCCCGGGCTTAAAATGAGCTGGAACTAGAGGCCAGCCAAACTCATAATTAGGCCCTTAGTTTCCAGCTGCTGGGCAAACTTCCTCTTGTCAATCCTGCAGCCCCTAGCACCTCAGTGAAAGCATCGGTGCACCAGGTCTTTCTTCAGTAAGGTCTCCTGCAGGATCTAGTCCTCCTTAGTCAGCTGGACCCTCTTGGAGTAAGTAACCCTTTTACTTTCTGTACCTTTTGAAGCAAATAAACATGAGGTCAGCCACTGACGCTTGGGGAGCAGTTCTACTTCCATGGTACCACGAGGATTCACTGGTCTTCGAGCCCTAGGGTAAGTCCTGTGTGTAAGTCCTCTTCCTCCAGCAGGAGCCATACGTCAGGTTTCATCTTTTAGCAGGGACTTCTTCTCCAGATAAAGTCTTCCCAGGTGCAGGAATGTTCTAAGAAGGAAGTAGTGGAGGTGCCAGATTTTGCCTGTGGAATAGTGGTATTCTATCACCCAATCCAAACAATTTTCTCACAGTCCCCCACATTTCCTTTTGCAGCACTTCCTCTTTGCCTTACTGTGAAATTACAAGGCCTTGGCAGAGTTCGTGGAGTTCCCTTCGAAGTGACAAAAAAACTCTGCGAAGTTACGCAAGTGGCAGAGTGCAGTGCGCCCAGGCCTAGAAATTACCCAAAAGCCCCATTTCATGACTGCAGGACCCAGCTGCCACCAGGCAAGCCTGTCTTCATCTCCTTGGCTCTTCCCTTACCTGACAGGTTAAAAATTGGTTTTCTCTCTTTCTGTCGCTTGAACTTAACTTTCTAGGATGGTCCTGGGGATGAATAGATGAAGCCCTCCTCATCATCTCCAAGTCTAAAGATGTAGCACAAAAGCTGTCTTTTGTTCTGCCAACGGTTCCTGTCTGCTCTCAAATGGCAAATTCCTGCTAAATGGTCAGCAGTTAACACCCATTTGCCTTTCCTGGGTCGAATGGCAAGCAATTTCCCTTTGAGCCAGAGTCAGCAACTCTCCCAGTCAAGATGTGTATTTAGGCTCTGGAGGTATGATGAGTTGCAGAACTGGTTTTAAGTCCGTTCTGGCTTAGGCAGCCTAAAGTACATTTGTACAAAGTTACTTTTCTGCTTAAGTTATCATAAAACGGATTTCTCCATTAAGTCAGAGTTTAAAAACTAAAAGGAAACAAGGTTTTTTCTAGCCCCTTCCTAAAGGGAGGTAGAAAATAAAGATTTTAATCATGCTTAGGCATATTCATATATATTTCGGAATATAATTACCCCTGAAGTTTTATTTGCTTAAGTGTAATTTGATCTATTCAAAAGATATGTTGAGATGATTGTTCTCATATACACGTGAGTGACAAACTTGAATGTTCTTTGTCCTCCCCTTTCCCTGTTTGATTTATCTTCAAATGTATCATTTATATTTTTTTGTACGATGACATTTATATGCTGAATACATTCAGTTTTATATTTAAAAGGACAATAAAGAATTGGAAAAAAATGAAAGGTCTAGCCAGACCTAATGAGGGAAATAGCTTCTAACTTTTATTTCACTATGAGGCACAGCAGCCCCAATATGCAGTGTATCCTATGTTTATATATTAACACTCTGATCTGCTGGCTTATAAGCTACATTATAGGAGTAACTTATGAATATCTAAATAGTCTTTTTCTACATTGCAAAGGACGTTGTCCCTGGCATGTGTCACAATAGTGCTTTTAAACAGCAGCCTGGCCAGAGCACAGTGATGCTGCTGGCAGAAATATATTGTTGCCATATATGTGGGTGCTGTAAATACACAGTGCAGCCTAAATATGACATGTATCTTTCCATGTCTTAGGCACACTTAAGGCACCAGTTACAATGAATTTATAGGAAAGTTAAACAGGCAAAATAGGGAGTTCCAAAGTACAGCACATAATTAAGAGGGGGCGTGCATTCACTATACAACTGTTTAGTAGTGGTAAAGTGCACTGAATGCTAAAGCCAGCAAATATAGAGTCCAGAAAAATTAAAAAAGTCTGGGGTGACTATGCAAAAAAGTCAAATTTGATACAGCGCTTTTCACTGATTTGCGATACGTTGCATCATGGGGGCATTCCAAAAGTGGTACTTGGAAGTTCCAATACTGCCACCCATGGATTTAGACATAAAGCCAGATCTACAAATATTTTAAAACTTAGGTTTGCATCACAAAATAATCCTTCCCTGGGTCAGGCGTCAAGTAGGAGGAATTAATTTATTTCTCATAACATTTCGCACATTGCATGTGTGATGTACTGTACACCACCCATCCAATGTCTGAAATGTTTTAAAGTTTGTCTAAGCACAGGAGTTTGTACTGGATGGGTACCCTTCCAGTTCAAAACCCATGCTAGACGTCACTCACAGACCTTTGCACTATGGTGCAAAAGTGTGCACGTAGTGCTAGGCAGTCTGTTTATGCTTCAGCACAGGGAAAGAGAGGGACAGCAGACCATATTTAGTAAATGTGACTCTGAATGCCCACTCTTCCAGAGCAGTGCAGTGCAGCATCCTTGGTTGCTGTGCTGCATTGTGTTTTTTTTTAATAGCTCTACCAAAAATTATCAATGTTAGTCAATGTGCACAGGTGAGTGGGTCATAGGCATTTTTTCAGACTAACCGTGATAGGCCAGGTAAGCCTAGTGTCAACAGTAAGTCAACAGTTTTACCTTTTCATTTAGTCTCTAAAAGCAAAGTTAAAAACCTCTTGCAGGGCAGGACTCTGTGGCCGGCGAAGGTTCCACAAGTCCATATACAATGAAGATGAAATCCTACTTACACCTTCAGTTACTGACTAATTTCACATTTGAGCATACTCTCTTTTCTGGATCTCAACATTCTTAAGCAGGGCAAAGAAGGATGCTATAGTCAGTGAGGAATGCCAGACACACCTTGTATTCGGAGTAATCGGCCTGGCACAGTGAAAATTGCTTCTTGAACCTTGTCACTGTAGGTATATGGTAATGTTAATTCTCTACATGTTCCATTTTTAAATACCATGCTCCCTGCCTTGGGGGCTACAAGGCCTACAAAGGGCGACTAAATAATATCTAAAAGTGAGGTCTTTACCTGTCAAAAAGGGTAATTATGACAGGTCACACTGCAGGTTTTACACTGCTGCAGTCAGGCTACACAGGGTAGGCCTGTAGCCATGTTTGCACTGCCACTGTAGGGGAGGTCACAATAGGTGCTGCAGCTCACAAGTTTCATTTAACTTCCAGGCCCTGGGTGCATTTTCTACACCATATACTAGGGACTTTTACGCATGGTAAATGTGTCAATCAGGAATAAGCCTGTTTAGCCATGTTTAAAGGATAGGCATAGGCACTTTACTCCTGGTTACCAAGGGTAAAGTGCACAGAGTTCTAAAGCCAACAAAACATATCAGTCAGAAATCTGGGGGGATGTCACTCAAATGATGGTCATTTCTTAAAGCTCTGCCCTAAATAAATATTCTGTTTAATTTATCCTACCACCCTGTACAGTAGCACTGTGTAGTTACTGTTGTTTTTCATATACATTAAAGTCACCCATGCACCCTAACACAGTCTTTGTAATAATAGTAATTCTCACATATTTATTTGGCTTATTGGTGATCTCTCATTTACACATGACTGGTACAGCCATTTGAGCCATGCATAATTGAAAATAATTCTTATATTTAACTTGCTTTTTACCTTACAAAAATCTCAATATATTGTCAACGAATTGGGGTTGTTCTTCTAAAAATGATCATTCTGACAGATTTGCGTATAAACACTGAATCACAGGAAGCCTTTATGTCTAACAAATTCCTCTGTGGCCACCTACCCATTTACTGTAAGGCAGTGTTGCCAAAGGACCCTGTTATTCACACAGCATGTGTGACTTGAAAGTAATGATTGCTGCTTTCCAAGTAGAAAAGCAGATTTTACTGAAAGTTGTTTGCTGTGGGAAACATCCCACAGTTTATTATGTTACTGGAAAGAAACCTAGTAAATTTGCCACTTTTTACAGATGATGTACCTCAGTAACCTGGCGCTGTAGAGGAAAAGCTGAATAAAGTACCATAAAGTGAATGGAATGAAACTAAGGATCGAAAGACAACCAAAATATCGCGATTCAGTAAGGTTTTTCTGTGGGTAACTTGTCTTAGGTGGCGTACCTTGGAAAGGAGTAAAACACCACTACTCATCAAAAACGCTTTGCGACTCAGGCAGTAAGGGCTTGGTCACCAGATACTTAAAGTTAGGAACATTCATGGCATGAATCTTAAAAAGATTTTAAAAATTGACAGTCTGAGGATTACTAGCTCACGTGCAGATATTTAATTTTGAGGAATTAACAAAGTTTTCCACGAGTACTCCCATGATCCTGCAACTGCTGCTTTTTACATTTACTACACTTCGAAGACTTTCACAAATTTCTATTTGCCTTCCTGTGAAGTGATTTACACATGCACTGTTTACAAAGAGTAGTTTAGAAATGGTCATGTGAACATGTCTTTGTGCTTGTTTAATTGCAATTTGTTTCTGATGTCTCTACAAGAAACCTCTACCATCATGTCACTCCAATTTTGAGGGTGTTGCCACTTCTTTGCTACACTGGAAATGGATATATTCCTTTCCGCGATAGGCATAAATATAGGACTGTCTCCAGGCAGTAATGTATGCGAAACAAGTTTGTAAAAGTTCACAAATGTATACATTTGTAGTTGATCCCAGACTTTCCTAAACCAATCCTCCCTAGTATGCCCAATTCCGATAAATATCAAACCTTAATTTGCAACGTACAATAAATTAATTATGCAAGTCTGTAGACCTGGCTCTTTGCCTCCTAAGTGGCTGTTGGTGGTTTCCCTCCTTTCTGTTCGCTTAGCGCCTTGACACCTTTTGGTATTAGTGTGCTCTATAAATACTATAAAAAAATAAAAAAATAAGCAGAAATATATTTTTTTCTGCCAGCCACCACTGGGCTACACACACTTGTATGCTAATCATTATTGTTATTTCACAATGTTTTGATTGCAAAGCTCGTTATCCGGCGCACCTTTCTTTACCCGTGGGCTGTGTTGTAGTCTCAAACAAATTGTGCCACTGGTCATATAGACCTTTGATTATCGAAGTGTGTAAGTGTATTGAAGGAGCTGGCATCAGCGCAACAATTTTATATAACAGTGAAAACCAATTGGCTTCACAAAAATGACAGAGGATGGTTTCTGAACCATGAAGGTTTATTAGCAGATTAATCAAAGTTACACGTTTAATCAGTCAATAGATCGGTTTATCGAATAGGCATATATATCAAAGCGATGGTTCAGTCTAAGGTGTATATATTGTATAAAGAAGCATGCAAATAATCGTCAAGTACAGAATGCAAAATAGAGGGAGAATCGGTTCCTTGAAGGAACTTCCCTAAGCTAAATAAGGCATCATAAATATCAAGGGGAACGTCTAAGCAGAAGGTGCTAGTTCAAGTGAACAATATTAAAGCTCACGTGAAAAGCTGAAATGTCCAAGAGTCAAAGCCCAAGAACCAAAGACAGGAGCATCAGCAGAGTTAGGAAAATGTCTTTCCTCACCGAAGTCGAGTCAGGAATTTGCTAAACTATTCTTTAAGCACACAATTAAAAGACACATTGCATTCCCTTCAGAACATCACTCCCCTAACTCCCCATCCTTGGCACCAATCAGGTTTCACCATCTTCTGGGAACAGGTCGACTCCCTGCTTTCCCATTCCCCGGAGAAGGCTCACACGGCTACACGACCTTGCAGATATCAGTGGTCCAGCCCCCCTGGTACAGAAGATCTCATCTCTACACACCGCGTGAAGCACAAGAGGTATTCAATTATCTAGCATTTCTAAAACAAAAAATGAACAGTTCTTCTAAGTAGCCTGCAAGGGAGAGGAAAAATGTGAAAGCACACGGAAACTAAACATTCATTTCAGAAATACTTCCAGAGGCTCTGGCCTACGCACAGTTAGCAAAACATTAAGAAAATCCAAGTTAAATTGAGTCAGCTATGTCATAAGCAATACACGGATTATACTTTCTTTATATAAATGTAGCTTGGTTATATTGATATATTAACAGACAGGCTGACGTTCTATTACATTGATTTAACATATAATTAGTAAAATCAAGGAGCACTAAAGTTATGCGTCTCCATTTGGATTTAGTGTATTTTACATGTTCTAATCCACTAAGCAATTGAAATAAATAAATGGATTGAATGGGGAGTAAATCATGTATTTTACTGCTGCACAGTCGTATCAAAAGTACTTGTGGCAAACATATAGGGCCTCATTTATAAGGTTTTGCCTAGGACAGGGCCACAGGCCTTACCGCTGTGCTACCCTAAGGCAAAAGAAAAGGGCAGGAATGCACCATATCTATCAGATACAGCACATTCCTGTCCTTTTGCCCTGTGCCGGCGCACAATGGGCTGCCATGTGCCAACGCAAGCACATTTGCGCCATGGTGCAAGGGTGCCTGCGTTGCGGGGATGATTATTTTTGTGCAGTAACGGAAGCCTTCCTGCACAAAAACAATCACAAGAGGCTTTAAAAAGGAAAAACAAGGAGAAATAAAGATATTTCTCCTCATTGTGCCTCCCTTACGCCTCCCCTGGGGAGGTGTAAGTGTTTGGTGCTGCCTCAGATTTACGATTTCTCGGAAATCTAGGGCAGTGTCAAAAAGCCATGGATGTTGCTGGGAATGCCCCCCAGCAAAATCCATTGTACGCTTCTTTAACGCAGAAAACTGCGTTAAAGGGAACCATATTTATGAGGCAGCATTAAGCCAAAAAAAGTGGCTTGGTGCTGCCTCATAAATATGGAGCAGGCTCCTGCGCAAAGGAACGTCACAAAAAGTGACGTTCCGGTGGCACAAAGGGCCTCATAAATGAGTCCCTCAGTTTATTAACTTGGGCTGCATAGAGATTCCTTAAAAAAAATCAAGAAAATAAAACTTTAGGTAGTTTACTTTTAATGATGCGGAGGGGGCATGGCCCTGCACCTTAATGTAGTGTCTGAATTTGCAGGAAGGTAACAAAGGCAATTGAGTTGTGCGCTTCTACCTTCCCAGATCTCAATGTGAGGGGATCAGTCTCTGGAATGTAAATGCTCAGTACACTGTGCAGGAACTGGCCAAATCACAATACAGCATTAGCTTTGAGTAGCTAAACTGCAACAAGCCACACTGCAGCACTAAACCCAATGTGCGCACAGCTAGGACTCATGAATGAGGCGCTCCTTCCTGTTTCACCTCATTAATATTCATGTGGAAGATGTGTCTGTGAACCTTGTTACAAGTGACTTGGTAATCCTCATTTGATGTGATTACAAGATCTGCAACACTACACAGATTCAATAGAATTTCACACTGAGGTTTCGGCTGACATAAGAAATTGAGATCTCCTGATTAAGCAGTGCTTAATTTGTGAAAAACGCAGATGCCAGGGCCCTTCCCAGGAGGCCACTGCAGGCTGGACCACCGATTGCCCCTGCTAGAAGTACCAATGATAGCACCAACTGTAGTAGTCATGGTATAATCTGTCTCTGCAGAGACATATTACCCATGTGTGTTCCATTTCATGTGTTGTTTATTCTAGAGTGTTGATGTAGAATCCTAAGGGTGACTTGTTCCTGGTAGCCCTGTGTTTAGGACGTTTCCTGTTGCTGATGTACTTATTTGAATAAAGAAGAAGCTGTTCAACCTCTTCCGACTTTCCAGAGTACTTCATTACACTGACGACGAGGATGGGATAGTGCACTATTCAAAGCTTTTTTGACATCAACAAATTCAGCTTGACAACAAGAGGGCCAGATGAATTTTTCACCTTTCTTCAACCGAGTCCTTAAAGCAAAGGTGCGGCTGGCAAATTGTGGAATAAATTTATTGTAATATTCCGCCATACCCAGGAAGGTGACCAGATCATCTCTGGACTGTGACACAGGAAGATTCTCAATAGTTTTTACCAGATGATCTTTGAGTCTAACTCCTCCCTTAGTTAACTTGTGCCCCAGGTAATCAATTTCTGAGAGATTTAATTTACACTTGTTTTCATGTAACATCAAACCTCGTAACTTAAATCTTTCCAAAACTGCTCTAAGCCTATCATCGTGAATTTTCTGAGAAGATCCATGGACTAAGACGTCGTCTTGGTATATTTTTACTCCAGACAACCCTTGTAAGACATCTTCCATTGCCTGTTGAAGCACTGAGGCCGCAGAATTCAAGCCAAATGGAAGGCGGGTAAATTTATATGTCCCGAAGGGTGTTATAAAAGCTGTCAAGTCCATGGAGTCATCATCAATTTTAATCTGATGATAAGCAGCTTTTAGATCTAATGTGGAGAAAACTTCGCCCCCTTCCAATTGCGTCAGCATCTCAGTGATGTTGGGCAGGGGATACCTGTCGGCAATGACAGCTCGATTAAGAGCCCGAAGATCTACACATAATCTCACCTCACCGGAGGCTTTGCGTGCCAGGACTACCGGAGCCAACCAATCACTCGCTTCCGTCTCTACGATTATGCCCTCCTTCATTAACTTCTCAAGTTCAATACACATGGACTCTCTTAATGCCAAAGGCACACTGCACACTTTGCACGTTACAGGAGTGGCATCAGCTCTAAGAATGATTTTATGTGTGTAACCTGAGAGACAGCCTAACTTTTCGTTAAAGACTTGTTCAAACTCACTAAGTTTCTGCAGAGACAGATTACCCATGTGTGTTCCATTTCATGTGTTGTTTATTCTAGAGTGTTGATGTAGAATCCTAAGGGTGACTTGTTCCTGGTAGCCCTGGGGATAGGACTTTTCCTGTTGCTGATGCACTTATTTGAATAAAGAAGAAGCTGTTCAACCTCTTCCGACTTTCCAGAGTACTTCATTACACCAACATAACTACTAACGATCACACCCCTACAAGTGTGACAGACTATTCCAGGCCACCCTAACCTATAAGAACGTGGTGGGTGGCAGGTAAAATTCATTTTCAATATTTTAATGTATATTGACTTATTAAACACTGTTGTTGTGTTAATCTCAAACTTAGATAGCGCCACCATATGGTGGACTGTCATTAGTGCCAGTGCAGAGAATGAATGGCCAGTGCCGAGCACCAGAAACCATCGGCTTAAATTAGGCACTGCTGGAAAGCAGTACTATCCTCTGTACTGCTTTTGAATTTGTAATGCCCTGGCATTGAATCTTGTGCTCCTTTAAAGGACAATGGTGTCAATGCTATGATGTAATTTTGGCAAATGTACTCTGTGGTACCAGGCAGGGGTCCTTTGGAAAGCTGTCATACCACAGTAAAAAGCTGGCACATGTGACCAGTTGAAACTTTCCAATGCTTATATTAGCCTTGGCATATAGTAACCGTTAGAGTCAGCCAGATAAGAAGGTAGTGGTCGAATTACAACAGAGTCCTGATTCTATGTCTCTAAAATAGGAGCTTTGAGCAGTAGAACACACAAAAAAGCCCAAACCTGGCAAATCAATGCAGAGGTAATCCGTCCTTTCCGTGTGATGTAACATGGACTGTAATCGAAGCATAAACCACATTCTAATTAACACTGAATCATTCAGATATCTTATGTTAGGTACCGAATGCCGCATTTAGAAAGAAAATTATGCGTTTAGTATTTTTTCTTACTTATCTATGGTATTATGGGTATTAGTGGAAATGGTTTGCTTCCATACAAGTCTTAAATGGCTTCCTGTCTTTATTAATTCATACTTTAAGTTCCAATTTTCACTCACGAAAATTGAAATGTACTCAACTTCACTATTATGAATGTGTTTTTCTTTTACAGAAGAAATACAAAGGTAATAAGCAGTTTAAATTTACAAATTTCTCACTTGTTTGGATATTTTGGCTAATTTCTTATCATTTTGCACGTTGTCAGCGAAAACATTGCCCATATTTTAATGTGGTAATATCTCAGGATTTTGAACTTACCTATTGTGCTCCTCAATGAGTTTTTTGCATGCACTTATACAGGATTTTATAACACATGCTAAAATTGCACACAATATTTTTAGATGAGATTTTATTGCATATGATTTTATTGAATGCTCTTAAATTAAGGGGGTGCAGAATACAATTACCATCACAAGCAACCCACAAAGAAGCTAAAAAGAAGACCGCCTTCACTAGGGGCCAGATGTACGACCTTTTCATTTTGCGACTCGCAAATTGTGATTTTTAGCGAGTTGCAATTAGTGAGTTGCAAAATGAAATGTACTAATGTGTCTCAGACACATTTAGCGTTTCCCAATGGGGACGCAAATTGCCCACCTCATTAATATTCATGCGGTAGGTCGCAATTTGCGATCTATTGGGAATGCCCTGTAATCACAGGGATGGTGGCCTGCTGAGGTCATCAGACCATCATGTCTGTGATTGCTTTTTGTATAAAATCATTTTTTTTCCTGAAATACAGCCTGTTTTCCCTAAAGGAAAACGGGATGCATTTAAAAAAGAAAAATTAAAAGTTTCCTTTTCATTTTGTAAGAGTAGGCAGTGGTCTGTGTGACCACTGCCTGCTCTTAAAAAATGTTGGCGTCCACATTCACAAAGGGTAAGGGGTCCCTTAGGGACTCCTTCCTGTTTGCAAATGGGTTACCATCTCCTTCACAGAGTGGGTAAAATATTAATGTAGCGACTGCATACCGGACCGAAAAAATTCATACATGCCACTGCAACTTGCTATTAGGAAGGGATGCCCTTGAAATGCCCCATCCTAATAGTGACTCCCAAACCCTATTTTGCGAGTCGGTAATAGGTTACTGACTCACAAAATATGGTTAGTATATTGCAAAAGCCGTTTTAGCTGTCAG
Source organism: Calotriton arnoldi (assembly GCA_963921515.1). Classification (NCBI taxonomy): domain Eukaryota; kingdom Metazoa; phylum Chordata; class Amphibia; order Caudata; family Salamandridae; genus Calotriton; species Calotriton arnoldi. Next base: position 314,014 of record CAWUFW010004008.1, on the reverse strand, counting down.
AAATGGCCTGATTCTCCATTTGCGATCACTAAAAACAGTCGTACATCTGGCCTTAAGAGTTAAGCAGTATGAGCGTGGTGGTGGTAGCATAGTGTGTAGCGATCAGCAGTAGTGAACAGGTCCTTTTTACCCTGTGTATCTGACTACACGCTCACTCACTTTTTTAAAAGTTCTGCTGCTGTGTGATTTTCTTAACTCACCCTTGGCCTACATCAGGTAGATGTGGAGTGGAGTGCACCGCAGCGCAGGAGTAGTAACTCAGAGCTGCATATTATGTGTGTCTGGGAAGGGTACAGAATAGTAATAGAACAGTACTGTCCAGTATATGTATGGTTCGTGCATGTGCTGGGTGTATTGCTTGTGAGAAGTACAATAGATGAATGATGAAGTGTTGTGCAGTGCACATATGGTGAGTGTGTGTGTGTGCTGGCAATATGTGTGTTTACAAATAGCACAACCTGGTACAATACAGAAAAGCTAAAGCACTGAGCAGAGTGCACAGACTGAATGTGTGTGCTGAATGCATGTGTGTCTGTAGTGGCACAATGCATGGAGGGGACAGTCCTGGAGAGTAAATGTGATGTGAATGTACACTGATTGCAAGTGTGCCTGCAATGGTGCATTAAATGGAGGACCCTAGGTTCCATTTTGGGAAGCCCAGGCCTGCCTGATGAAGACATGAGGAGTTGAGGAATCCCTCAGACAGATTTGTGTATTGCTGCATTCCTGTGAACTGGGTGGGACACACTGTAGGAAGGGGAAGGGATTCTCCCTTTACACTTCAAAAGGTTGCTTTTTGATTCAATGATAGATCACAAGGAAGGGAATGGGACACATCTCAGGAAAGGAGGTAGGACTGATAAAGGAATCATAAAGAGTAGGGCTAGGAGCCCAGGATTAACCTTTTGATGCACATATCACTGTGGCTGACATCCAGGTGTGAACTCTGGTCACTCTCATGAACTGTGTTGTGGGACCATCAGCTTCGGTGTCTTGCCTGCTGTGACAGATGACCTTTCAAGAGGAAAGAAAAAAAGGAGAACTGTGCACTTCACAAGAAGCAGAACCCCAAAATAAAACTTCAAAGACTCAAACCCTAAATCACATTTAGTGTCCGGAAAAGGACTATAAGAAGGGGAGGTTGAGACAACAAAACTGGTCATCTGCCAAGCAGCCAGATGGAATGTGTGAGGAGGGGAAGCACCGCAAGACTTCTGCCTGTGGCCGGGACTGGGGGCAAGGCCTGCTAGTTTCCCTGCGGGGTGGGGGACATCACAAAGGGAATCTAAGACCACCTGCCCTGGATCCTGGAGCGCCAGCACCTACCTTCTTGCCAAGACCAGTGTACCTTTTGAGGAAGAGGAGAGCATTAGAGGAAGTAAGGTCCAGTGGAGATCCCTACCGAGAGGACTCCTGAGTGAGGCTTGAGGAAAATGGCTGCTCAGTGATCAGGTAGTTGCCTGTGTGCAGGAACAGTCCGGCAACGCCTGTATTCCAAGAGAGGGCTGCTGTGATTTGACCCATGTACGGAGCACCGTGCAGGAAGTGGTAGGCCCATACCTCCTCTTTGCGGTTCCCTCGTAGGCCACCATTAATCTTATTAGGCCAGGAGCATTGAGCTTGTGTCCGCCTTTATTGGTGACCCTGTATGCCAGGGAGGCTGCCGTGATGAGGATGATCACAATGGAAGAGTCTATGCAAGACTCCAAGTACCTCGAATACCTGTATGCAAGGAGGGCCTGTCTGTGGAGGTACCACTGTAACAAAGAGTTCAGGTTTTTGCCCAGACAGAAAAATTGCGGCTGTGACTGGTGAGTCAGGCCTGTTAACTGAGACCTACACCTGACTGATTCCCCGAGGATCGCAAGGACGCCACTGGAGACGTTGCACCTTCGCTGGGCTCCAGTCAGGAGCCAGAGGATCGAATCCGGCCCTCATGAGGGGAAGAGAAACCTACCTAGTATTTGCCAAGCAGGAGCAGCACCAATCACTGGAATCAACCAGCAGCACTGCACAAAGGAGAGTCCACGCATAATGGATGCTGACACTTATACCATGAGCAGCCCGACTTTGCTAAAAAGGATCAGTACTCAGGAGCACCCATGGAGAGGGCACTCACTGCACCTCTGAACGCTTTCATAATGCCGGAGCAGGTAATACTGGAACTGAGCCTTGGGGCCCAGTTGACTCGCTGCTAACAGGGCTGTTGAATAATTCCTAAGGAGTCAAAGAGGAACTCTTGAGTACAGCTGACTAGTCAGCATTTCTTGGATGAAACCACCTGTGAATGGGAAATAACCCTGACGACATTATAAGAAAGATGGTGGGACAGGGATTTGCCTGACAATGACTAGTTCCCTAACCTCAAGGCGACTGAATTTTTGCTCATGAATATCTTTATTCTTTTGCATGTTTAGAGTGATAAATACAATACTTCTTTATCTTACAAAAGTAAGTATTTGACTGGACATTGTTTTATTATACGTACTGCGTGCACTTTGTGATATGATTCATGTTCCCTTACCTGTATCTACACTCCCCCCCTGTCACCCCGAGGGAGCCTTTGACTGCTCGTCCACAACTACCATTAAGATTCAAATGCAGAAGGGGTACTTGACCCAATTGCTCAGGATCCATAGTGTGTGGGGCCCTGTCATAGCAGGAGTAAAAGGCCTCAATCACCACGGTTGTGTCCAGTAGCCCCTGCATGCCTTGTGGCCTTCTGAACGGGGTTCTGACAATGATGGAGAGGGTCAAAAAAGGGAAGTAACTAGAGGAGAATAGAAAAAAGAAAGGTTATGGAGTAGGTGCTTGATAGATAGCTTGATAGAGGGGTATAGACTGTTCAAGAGAGAATGAGTGAAGTTATTTCATGCTTTTTAAACTCATACATCAAACCTTTATCAATCTCCAATTCCTTCTCCCATATATGTCCCAGTTGGACTTGTACCTGATCACTTAACCCAGCCACAGAGAGGCATTGGATAAGGAAGTGCACTGCACTCCAGTATGAAAGATTTTAGTGGAACTCCACTGTCAGCTCATGCATGCGGCTACTCTGGGCGAGGGCAATAGGGAGGCACTCCTTTAAATGAGGGCACAGGCACAACACTGACAGTCACATATTTTGGTTATTGCCACTAGTATGTCTGGTTACAGAGAGTTGTGTTAGTGAGGTTAAGGCTGTGTCATTTTTATGACATACACAACCACTTCCTGTGAAGCGAACTGGGTTAGATGTCAAGTCAAAGGCCTTCTGATGTAATTTCCTATGATGTTCTCATTACCACTTTTCAAAGCTGAAAAAATGATACGTATGTTTAGTTACCAAAAGTATGTTCTCAGACAAACCTGCTCTATACTGCTATGTCTCTTCTTTTCCACTGCTATTTCCACATGAGTGTGGGTCCTTTGCTGGATCAGTTGCTTCCCTCATATGACTTGACTGTAGGCCTTTTATTACCAGAAAGTATGTATGAGGAACAGGGGAGTGCTAAATGTCTGCAGTCACTACCTCGACGAATGCAGGATCCTTGCCACCTGCACAATGGGCTTCTCCTCCCAGGTTTTTATGCAGCAAAATGAATAGGCCATTGGTTCAGAGCAGGATAGGTCAATTAAACATTCTAAGTAGAATAGCTCATTAGCACCCTTGATACCTACTTAACTAATCAACATCATTGCTTAGGGAAACGTGATATAAAGCAGGGGTGTCCAACATATGTCCATGAGGGCCGAATCCAAGGCCCATTTTCATGATTACTACTGACTATATAAAGGAGTTCCACCAGGGACCTCATTACAGATCATCAGTTAAATTGTGATCCTTGTGCAAACATGTTTATGCAGGTATCCCAATTATGAGTAGTGCAGTGTTTATCGCACATAGTAGTTTCTAGGTATGACAAAGTTCTCACCTTTTGTTAAGTTTCAGAAGGGCAAACAGGCCAGGATTTAACTGGGGGAAAGCCACTGGTGCTTACTAGTGCAGTAAGCACCAACATCAGCAATCATTATTGCATCCAATAAATTCTAGAAACCCTCGGTGTTGGATTTTATTCGATGCATAAATGGCCCTATGATTATTTTGCTTGTAAATAGATATATTATGTGGGTCTCATAAAATATAGCAAAAGTCAAGCTATCCTGGCTGATGAAGGCTGATAGCCTGAAACCGGTCCTAGGATGCTTCATTCCGGTCCAGGGAAGACATGGCTTGGCAGTTCGGTCTGGACTGTTCCCATGAGGCACAGGGTCAAGACTGATTTGCATATGGCTATGTCTGAACTGGGGTGGCGTGGTGAAGCAAAATAACGATGGATTAAACCCAGATCTATGACTGGGGGTGAATGTTTGCCAATGTGCAGCATTCCGTCCATCATCTTGTGTGTTTTGCATTTCGCCCTAAGTGGGAAGGGTATGCCCAGACGTGGGTCCCGTGCTCACTACGCCACTGGAGTCAAGCTATCCTGGCTGATGAAGGCTGATAGCCTGAAACCGGTCCTAGGATGCTTGATTCCGGTCCAGGGAAGACATGGCTTGGCAGTTCGGTCTGGACTGTTCCCATGAGGCACAGGGTCAAGACTGATTTGCATATGGCTATGTCTGAACTGGGAGTGGCGTGGTGAAGCAAAATAACGATGGATTAAACCCAGATCTATGACTGGGGGTGAATGTTTGCCAATGTGCAGCATTCCGTCCATCATCTTGTGTGTTTTGCATTTCGCCCTAAGTGGGAAGGGTATGCCCAGACGTGGGTCCCGTGCTCACTACGCCACTGGAGTCAATCTATCCTGGCTGATGAAGGCTGATAGCCTGAAACCGGTCCTAGGATGCTTGATTCCTGTCCAGGGAAGACATGGCTTGGCAGTTCGGTCTGGACTGTTCCCATGAGGCACAGGGTCAAGACTGATTTGCATATGGCTATGTCTGAACTGGGGTGGCGTGGTGAAGCAAAATAACGATGGATTAAACCCAGATCTATGACTGGGGGTGAATGTTTGCCAATGTGCAGCATTCCGTCCATCATCTTGTGTGTTTTGCATTTCGCCCTAAGTGGGAAGGGTATGCCCAGACGTGGGTCCCGTGCTCACTACGCCACTGGAGTCAAGCTATCCTGGCTGATGAAGGCTGATAGCCTGAAACCGGTCCTAGGATGCTTGATTCCGGTCCAGGGAAGACATGGCTTGGCAGTTCGGTCTGGACTGTTCCCATGAGTCACAGGGTCAAGACTGATTTGCATATGGCTATGTCTGAACTGGGGTGGCGTGGTGAAGCAAAATAACGATGGATTAAACCCAGATCTATGACTGGGGGTGAATGTTTGCCAATGTGCAGCATTCCGTCCATCATCTTGTGTGTTTCTCATAAAATATGGGCTGGATCCGGCCGATTAGTACCTACTCTGTGTACTCCTGACATGCAGAATGGCAGCCCGAGTAGACCTGTAAACTTGAAGTTGACAACATTTATGCACAAAGATCCACGATGTAGTTATGGAAGTTAAATTATCACATAGTAAAAATATAGATGTACAGAGAACTAAATGGTCAATGAGCTGCGCAGAAGGAGATCCTGAGTAGAGCAATTCCTCGCCGCCAACTGGACGATACATAAAAACTAAACAAAACTAAAGTTGGAAATCATTTTTAATCTTCAATTATATTTATTTGTAAATTTGCAATAGATTCTCTTTCCTTTCCAATAATCCGTGTGAGAGATTAAATAAAGCTCATTGTCGTGATCAAAACTTGAATTCAATAAGTATGAACATTATGCACAGGTTTACAATTCCCTCTCCAGACCTACAACCACAAAACTTAGAAAAACAAAGTTAAAACATTACAACATGTAACTTTATATCAATAAAAATCCCAGTTGCTTGGCCGGAACGTCCCCTCCCAGCATTATGCTTTATAAATGGCAGTGTGTGTACAGGTGGCAGGAACAGGTGTTGAGGAAACCCTTTATAGGCAAGTGCCCTTTGCCAAGAAGAGTGCCCACTGGGGATTCCTGCCACCCTCGAGCTATAAATATAATATATCTTGTGTGCTATTGGAAAATTCCCAGAACGAACGACAATACAAGCATTGTGCGTGCAACAGAAAGCTTTTCTTGTTAACACCAAAATCTAAGTTTGTGGGTAGTGATTTTTGACACCCGTGCAGAGTGCAGGTTTATAAAGGCCATGCAAATGTGTTGTCATCTTTGTAAGGTGAGGCCGACATAGCTATCTCTCTCTGGCCTATGGCTTTCAGGTACGCCGCACATTATTCATCAGACCCTTAGTTAGTGACTAGAACATAAATAATATTAATCCAGGGAGGCTCCAGTTTACTTGTACTTCTTAGTTCCAGTTTTTATTAAAATATTCATTAAACATTTTCGGTATTTCAGCAATGACAAAAAATAACAACTTGCAGCACAATTATCCCAAACGCCTGAAATGTAGACAACCCAGCATGCATAACAGTGTGTTGGAACGAACATGTCTGCTTCATGCTGCATTGCCGCGTGCCCCTGTCCTTCGTAGCAGACTGCGAGTATCTAGTATCCTGATTGTGGCACAAGGTTTAGGCCCGTCCCTTGACAGGAGCGAGCAGGGCTTTAAGTGGGATGAAAAAACTAGGGGGGTCTCGCAAAGGGGCGTGGCCAAAGTAATTAAGGGCGTGGCTTAAAAACACCTAAGCTAAAAATCTGTGCTTAGCATAGTGTGCCGCCCGACTGGTATTTTGCTGCTTCTGTCATTGCATCCAGATATATAATACAACAAGTAACATTACACCTACAACAAGCCAGGACTATTGGCTTTGTCAATGGTTGTTGGTTGCATATGATAAATAAGCACCAACTACGGCTTTGTTGTATATAACATTGAATATGCTTCAGTTCTGACATGATGAGACTGAAATAACTATACTGAGTCTCTTTTGAAGTTACAAAGGCAGTGAAGGGTAGTACTGCTGCAGGTAAGATTTTTTTTTCACCCTGAGGGTGAGGGCAAAATGGAGAGCCCGATAGGGGCCCATCTCGGCTCCTGCTTTTTAGAACTGCCGGTGCTGAGCACCAGCAGGACCCGGCCCACTTAAAGCCCTGGAAGCGAGGCCTTGGACTCTCTGGTGGACTGGAGGGGTGCACCAAGCACGCCCTTATTGAAGTGACAGAGCAGGGGCGTAACAGACACCCCCGCAGCCTCTGCTGTGCAAGGAGGGGTGGGGGGACAGATCAGGGGCGTAACAGACACTCCCACAGACTCTACTGTGTGGGTGTGGCACATCTTCTAGTCTTAAGTGGGCCCCCTCAAGCTCAGCTCCTGTGCATTTTCCAGTCCCCGGTGCAGCACGCTGGCTCAAAGCTGCGCCTAACGTTAAAGATAAAACCAAACATATTAGAGAGAGTTAGAGGAGGCCCCTTCAGCCCAGGATCCCCTTGGGGATGCAAGTACCTATCAGTACCATACTGCAGCAGGTGCAGTGTTTTAAAAATTTTTTTTTTGAGTTTTATATAGCACGAACTTGGCCCAAAATTATCAGGTATCAGAGCGTTTTACATGAGCCCCAGTTTTGTTACAGATGGACACATTCATTTTTGTTAGGCACAGGGAGATTAAGTGATTTGCCCAGAATCACAGGATGTTGATCGTCCCTGCCGAGACTCAAACCCAGTTCCCTAGCTTCGAGGTCGACCGCTCTAGCCGTAAGGCTACATCCTCTCCCACGAGTTACCGGTGCTCAGAGTTGTGAGTGGACCCGCTGCTCCCTTGCTTTATGCGGTCTTTTACTACCCAACCACGGGATGAATGAGCCCATTTTCCGTACTTGCATTTGGGCCCCTGGCATCCTAGCTATGCCACTGCTTATTTAGCAGATCAATTCTTTCTTTCCTTTAAGGCATGTGAAAGGTGCTTACTGTAGATCATGCCCTGGTTTTATGAACAGCCAAATGGGTGATTAGGCACATAAGAAATTAGGTGGTTATTAGGGGGTCTGATTTTGGGTAAACAAGCAAAGGCTATTTTAAAAGGGAGCAAGACTGGACCTGCATAGCAAAGCCTTCTGAGGAGGAGCAGCATAACGAAACTTGAGGGGGCCTCCCTGCAAAGTACATTGAGGTACCCCAATCTCTGGACCCAGTCAGGAGCTCTTAGGCGAGGGGCCCGCCCCCATGCACAGTGCTGGAGGGGGTGCCCGGGAGATTGGGGGCCCCGCACCGCGGGGGCTGCAGGGGCTAATGTTACACCACTGCCGAGGAGCGGTATCAAGAGCCTTGTCAGAAGGAGGCCCTTATGAGGTGGGTGTGGGTGGCTCACAACACCCAGCAGCACAGAGAGGCACCAGCAGAATTATTTACATGTTCAGTGCTGTCATGTCCTCCAGTGATCCTGTGCACCAACAGGTCTGTCTCTGAGTCTGTGAAATGGCTGAGATCAGTAGCGTTGTGAATTCCCCCCAACCACTATCCCTTCACTCCCGCTTTAGCAGGTAAAGTGGGGGCAGCCCCTGGAACTTGTACGGTCTTTACTGGCATCTTCTTTAATCCAGCCAAAAAGCTAATTAAATGCTTCAAGGGAATAGAAGGGCAGGGCAGAAGGATGGAGGTCAGGTAATGCTAACTAAATCAAGGCCAATGAAGGAGAAAAATTATGAAATCCAGGAAAGGGGATGGAGAGCACATCAAAAACAGCAAGAGGGAGAGTGAAATGTAAGAAATTAAAAATAATTGGTGAAAAGAAAGAATGGTAGTTAGGAACTGAAAAGTAGGAAGGGGAAGGGGAGGAGGTAGGTAGAAAGCATAATTGAAAGGAAAGAATAGTAAATGGAATGAAGGAAATACGTAAAGAAGGAAAGTTGAAAGGAAGGCTAAAAAAAAACCAAATGAACGAAAGGTACAAGTTTGTATAAATATAAAGGTGAAATGTTGGGTGGATGGAAGCGTGCAAGGTTTAATTGTTGAAAGGATAAATTGAAGAGTGGAAGCATGAATGGGTTAATAGAAGTATGGATGGAAGGTTGAAAGGGTGAAAGAGTAAAATGGATGGGTGGGTGGGTGAATGTATCAGTGTGTGAATAGAATGCTTGCTGGATGATAGAATGCTGAATAAATGGATAGATTGATAATGAAAGGTGGATGGATGAAGTTAGGTCAGGATAGAATCATTGGGCCTGATTCACAAAAGTAATCTGAGACAAAATCCTAACTTTACGACTTTCGGTATTCACAAAAGGCATTTAGGAGTAGTAAAGTTAGGATTCCTAACTTTACTACTCCAAAACTGAGACAAAATCCTAACTTTACCACTTTCGGTTTTCACAAAAAGCATTTAGGAGTAGTAAAGTTAGGAATCCTAACTTTACCACTCCTAAATGCCCTTTGTGAATACCGAAAGTCGTAAAGTTAGGATTTTGTCTCAGATTACTTTTGTGAATCGGGCCCAATGACTGGTCAGTGGATGGCTGGAATAGTAAGCAAATAGATAGTGGGATGAAAGGATGGACAGAGTAATTGATAGTAGGATGCAAAGGTGAAAGTTAAAGGCATATGGGAGGATGAATTGCTAAAAGGAAAGGAAACCATTCTAGAAAGAGTCAGTGTTAGAAATTGAGGTTTCTGGTTTGCAGAGTATACGCCCTGTCCAAGCAGGAGCCAAAATGCTTGTGATGGTAAGTTCAATACACAACCTAAATTAACCTATGCTCACCATCTGCTAGCTTGGCACAGAACAGTCAGGCTTAACTTAAGAGGCAATGTGTAAAATATTTGTGTAACACTTAAGTTACAGTAACACATTGAAATCACCACAAAAATACTCCACACTAGTTTAGAAAAATTGAGAATATTTATCTTAGTAACACAAATCCCAAAATACGAGAAGAACTTGAGATATGAATGTTTAAAGATTAAATCCCAAAACAGTGCTTAAAAGTCAATAGTGTTAAAAGGTTACTTGAGGTCACGCTAAACCAGGGTAAATCCAGTGTTTCAGGCCGACCGAGATGGAGGGCAGGCCGGCTACAGGAACCATGCAAGATACCTTGTATTGAGCAAGTATCGGTGTCGAGGACTCCCTGCTTGGATTTCGATTCACGCAGTCGAAGTCGAGCCTCGCAGTGGCGTCTTCAGATCAGCGCTGTGTTGTCGTCGAACCTCGATGTCAAGACCCCCGTCATCATCAAATCGGCACTACGTCAGAGGGCACTGTGTTGGTTCCGGTCGGCGCAAAGGAGTCACTGCGTTGATTTTTGCAGAAAATAGCTGCAGAACCCACTACTGCTGCCCAGGACTGGAGGGGGCACCTCAGACAAGGGTAGGACTCATAGATGGCAGAGTCCAGCACCACCAGCAGAGTTGCAAGAAGTCTTTTGTGACCCTGAGATGTTAGAGAACAGGATGCAAGCCAACAAGCCCTTGGAGAAACTTGGGTTCAGGGGTATAGAGAAGAGGTCCAGCCCTTCTCACTCCCAGGCAAGAAGCAGCAGACAGCAGGCCAACCCAGCAGAGCAGGTAGCAAAGTGGCAGTCCCTCCTTCAGCACAGCAGTTCTTTTTCAAGGCAGAATGTCCTTGGTTCTGGCAAAGTTCAGGTTTAGTGGTGTCAGGGGTCCAGTACTTATACCTAAACGTGCCATTGAATTGGGGGAGACTTCAAAGAGGCCTTTGAAAATCACAATGTCCCTGCCTTTCCTGCCCTGGCTCCAGACTCATTACAGGGGGGTATGCAGCTCTTTGTGCGGGGACAGTCACAGCCCTATTCAGGGTCAAGTGTCAGCTCCTGCCTTCCAATCTACCCCAGGAAGGCCCATCGGCCTGGTGATGGGCCATCAGGATGCAAATGTCACACACCTTCTGCCTTTGTGTGACTGTCTAGGGGGAATGCACAAAGCCCAACTGTCACCCATCCCAGACGTGTATTCAGAGCCAGGCAGGGGCACAGAATGGTTAAAGCACACAAATGCCAACTTTCTAAAAGCAGCATTTTCAGACTTACAATTTCAGCTCCGACTTCACCCTAAGTCGTGATTTTAAATTGTGAGTCCAGAGATACCAAGCTCCAAATCTCTATCTTTTCCCAATTGGAATTTACACTAGAAGATAGATGCTATAGGGCAATCCCAATGTTAATCCATGGGAGAGATAGGCCTTGCAGTACTGGAAAACCAATTCAGTAGTTTTTCACTACCATAACATGAAAAACTCATAATGCCATGTCCTACCTTTTAAATGCACACTGTCCATAGGGTTGCCTAAGCCTACCTTAGGGGTGACATATGTAATAAAAGGGAAGGTTTTGGGACTGGCAAGTAGGTTAACTTTCCAGGTCGAAATGACAGTTTAAAATGGCACACACAGACTCTGCAATGACAGGCCTGAGCCATGTTTATGGGCTACTGAAGTGGGTGGCACAATCAGTGCTGCAGGCCCACTAGTACAATTTAATTTACAGGACCTGGGGACATATAGTGCACTTTACTAGGGAATTAGAAGTAAATCAAATACGGCAGTTGGGGATAAGCCAATGTTACCATGTTTAGAGTACAGAGCATATGCACTTTAGCACTGGTTAGCCATGGTAAAGTGCCCAGAATCCAAAAGCCAGCAAAAATGAAGTCAGCAAAACGGGAGGTCAAAAGGCAAAATGTCAGGGGAAACCACGCCAAGGATGCCAGGTCTTAAAGCCAGGCATGCTTGCTTCATTCACTTGTCATTAGGCGTTTGGTCAACAGTGGGGTGTATTTTAAAGTTCTGGCTGAGATCCTCTGAGGGTGTGCGGGCTTCTATAGATGCGAGTGAAAGGAGAAAAGGAGGGCCTACAACATGATGCTCCTCACTGAACTTTTTTCTCAGAATAGATCATGTAACCTGTGAGTTTTCTTACCTCTGTTAAATGTTTTCATAGGTCGAAAGCCAATAAAACATCTTTCCTCTTGCACAGCCTCAGCTTGCTCTATGACGTGCACTGAAAAGGCTAAAGTCAAGTTATGACCTTTAAAATTAATATAGTAAATTCTGAAGTTTGAGAGACACCTATCTGTGAAAGCTCTCAGAGTCCCTCTTCTAAGGTTTTAGAGAAGTGTTTTAGAAATCGTAGTCCTATAGCATCTCATACCTCCAAGACTGCCTGGTGTTGCAGTTTAATGATCACATTTGAGGAGGACTGCCTTCTAAGTTTAAGGAGATGCTTACATACACACACCATTGTCAAATGGACCCATGTTATCTGCAACACTTTCAACTAGTTCTAGCATTTTAGACAAAATCATTCAGGATTCTGGGACACTTAGTTTTGTCTTTACTAGCATGGGATTTAAAATCAGAGTTTACAGACACCTTTTGCATAAAATGCACGGAGTGACTGAAATTGTCACACATAACACAGTGCCACTTGGCTGCTCTGCATACCTATCCATTTGAGGCTGCTCATGCTAAACTGTTCCAGTAAGGTAGAAAAGAAAAATGTGGAATAAAACAATGAAGAAGGGCATAACAGGGATAGAAAGATCTAAAGTGAGGAAGAAACAAAAAGAGAGCAATAGAAAATGAAAAATGATGTAACAGTGAAGGAAAGGAGAGGGAATAAGAAATAAGGAAATTCAAGATGGGGTGTAGAGGGAAGAAAGGAAGGCGAATGGGACAGGAAAATACACAAATAGAAAAGGTATATTATTTTCTATATACTTTATTCTGTTCAGTACAAAACTATTAAAGTACAATACAAGACAGTTAAAACTTCTCTTCATATATCTGTTACAAAGTACAGATTAATAAAAATATATTTCATAAAATATTGTATATACAAATGGTCAAAACATTTAAAATGTACATCGTTGTTTACTTGATACCAAATAAGCTCCCTCACGACCTATATTTCTTTTATGTAAAGACTAAATCTAGTATGGGCAGAACATGTGTATAGACAAAACTTCATCAATACCAGTTAATAGTTAATTTTAAACTTTGTAATTTATTTTTCTTAAATCTTCATCACAATTCATAAATTTTCTCTTTTTTTTATAAAACAAGATACAAATTGGTTTTTGGTATATTTTTTTCCATTTTATACATTATTAACCATAGACCAATACATTGAAGACATGATCGATTATAAACATGACAATGTGCTCTGGACCCCTGAATAAAATCAAATATACAAACAAATCAAAAGAGTCAATCTCACTCAATCAAACCGAGAAGCGCATGGCAATACCCCACCAATACCCCACCGAAACGCGCGTCGACCTTATTGTTACAGACCTTGTTGAATAACTTCTTCCAACATGGTCGTGGAGACCTTGAACTTCTATGTCTCCCCCTGTCCCAAATGTGTATGTATGTTTGGGTAATGTATGAGCTTGGTTGGGTTTGATTGAGTGAGATTGACTCTTTTGATTTGTTTGTATATTTGATTTTATTCTGGGGTCCAGAGCCCATTGTCATGTTTATAATCGATCATGTCTTCAATGTATTGGTCTATGGTTAATAATGTATCAAATGGAAAAATATACCAAAAACCAATTTGTATCTTGTTTTATAAAAAAGAGAACATTTATGAATTGTGATGAAGATTTAAGAAAAATAAATTACAAAGTTTAAAATTAACTATTAACTAGTATTGATGAAGTTTTTGTCTATACACATGTTCTGCCCATACTAGATTCAGTCTTTTACATAAAAGAAATATAGGTCGTGAGGGAGCTTATTTGGTTATCATATTTATTGTTGTTCCCCCTTTTCTCCCAGACCTCATTCTTTTCTCAGAGGGGTTCCCTTTTTACATTAGCATTGTTGTTTACTTAACAGAAGTTATATTCCTGAACAATGATTAAGATACAGTAAAAGAAAGGAAAGTGACTTGTGCAAAATTGCCAATTCATAGGCCATTTATTAATCGGAGAGGGCGCCGGATTGGTAGGTCACATATATAAAAACAGTTCACAAAAACCTCAAAAGGGTCCAACAAGTTCACTGTCTATAATTGTTCCCAATGATCTATTAGATGAATTCTTGTGCTGTATAAGTTTTCGCACTAGCCTAGTGATGTTAATCTATACTTATTCAGGTAGAATATGGCCATCTTTTCCTTGCAATCCCAATATAGGCACAGATTATACTATTCTTAATTGGGTGCCAGCCACAACATTAGGCGAGATGTTGGTATCATCTTATCCTAATCACTTCCCAGTCCTTAGCAAAAGCTGACTCTTATTTAATGATGATATTTTTTAAATGTTCAGTTCCCTGCAATTTTGTATTATCCCAATAGCAAACAGAAACCCACTTAGGCTAAAGACAACGGGCATAGAAGCAGCGGCGGCTCCTCCGTTAAGGCGGAGGAGCGTCTCCCCACTGCTCTCAGCAGTGAAAAAATAAAAAATAAAATGATAATAAAGCATGTTATTATCATTTTATTTTCCATTGCTGAGCCAAGTCCAGGGTGGGGCGGGCCAGGCCATTCTCATTGACAGCAGCAGTGGTGATACTGCTGAAAATGTGCATGTCGGTTTGGCCGACCGTCTTAGGACGGCCAAACCGGCATGTGCATTTAGATCTCTCCACTCGAGCTGTGTTGCCCAGCCGAGTAGACACAGGCACAGGCTCCCAGGGCCTGATTGAGCATCAAACCAGGCCGCTCAGACCAATCCTGGTGCTGCTCTTATGCTGGGTATTACCAGCATGAGAGCATGGTCCGGATTGGTGTAGGGGGAATGGGAACCTGCCGGGAGTCAAGAGGAGCAGAAGAGGATCGTGGCAGCGGCAAGCATGTAAGTGTTTTTTTACGTTTTTTTTTCTCCCCCACGCAGTCCAGTGTTGTCCCACAACTTTTTTCCACAGCAGCCGCTACTGCATAGAAGTATCGCTTTTCAGTATTCTTAAAGTGTGTGAATATTGTCTAAAGCATAGGTTAAGACACAATGGGCATATCCATTTCCTTCTGGGTGTCACATAGGTAGGGAAAAGGCATAGGATGTGTGCCACATTCTCTGCTGCAGTAATGTGGCACAAGGTGCAATGGCAGTCATAATTTTCGTTATGACCTTTTTTCTATTTTGATGTAAAGGTTTTAATTTATAAGGTGCCAAATCGAAATTTTATATACAGTGTTTTGGCTAATAATGGCTGTATATCGTTCAAAAACCTTTAAAATGAGGGTATGGGTTTCATATCCAGAAATTGAGCTGTCAGTCTCCCTTTATTGGTGCAGTGATTCAAACTGGATGTTGCATAGTTCCAATAGGTGGTTTTCAGTGACGGTTTGGATGTCATTGTTAGGGAGGATGGATCTTTTCAGTAAGTTTTACACCTAAAGTACTAAGCCACGTCTTTATGTGTTGGAGCCATGGGAATGTAATAGCATTGTCTACCTTCACTAACTCTTTAAGTCCCTCCCTATAGGGGGATAACTTCTCCACCAACCATATCCTTCCTAAACCAATAAAGAAGGGGTCTCAGTGCTGCTAGATGTTCTATCCTTTTCAAACCTATATTAAAGAACAAAGGAGTGAGTGGTGTACTTTTTGAAATATGTAAAATGACCTTACAAAGAAATTCTCCCACAATGTCAGTGAGTTTACTTTTTCTATACCCCAAATTTCAACTCTGTAGAGGGCGAGAGCCTGGCCTTTAGCTTTATAAACTTCTAAGGCAGGGGAGATGGCACTAGAGATCATAGTCTCATGCATTTTGGATATAACTTTGGCCCTATGTTGGAAGATGGCTTTACATTTCTGGATGTATGGGTTCCATGACACCTTGCTATCAAGCATAATACCGAGATACTCAAACTTAAATACACATTCCAATCTGTTTTGTCCTAGCTATAGCTTCAGTTTCAAGGACTTGTGCAGTTTTATCACCATTCATTTGGTTTCGGATGCGTTGATCTCTCTCTCCTTCTTATCGCAATAAGCCTTGACTCTATCCAATAGTAGCTGCAGCCCCCCTTAGTGTTCTTGACAACAAAAGATTGTCATCTGTGAATAGCAGAGCCATGACTGGGTAGTCTTCTAGTTTTGGGGAATCATTTAGGCCATGAGCCAGTCCCCAAATTTAGGCCATTGGTACCACTAGGGGGGATGGGCTCTAACATGATATTTCTGCAAGGTATGGATGCCTAGAGATGGAAAATATGTGATAGCAAGTCATCACTCTTTACCTTTTATCTGATATTATTGGATTAGCAACCATAGCCGAAAAAATGTAATGGTTTTCATATATTTGATAAATAGCATTTAAATTCATCATGCTATGTGGAAAAATAAATCAAATTCCACCAGATTGGTTAAATTCAATATTATTTAAAAATAATTATGATTATTAATTGTAATAATAATAATATCGTTCTTAAAAATAATAACAATAAAACTTCATTGTATTCCTCATATATTAACATAGATTATATGCATAATTTGCACTTACAATTTCAAATAATAATAGTTGTTACATCTTACATAGGCAATATATGTCATGAGTGAACATAAACACAACTTTATCATTCACATTCGTCGTCATCATCTACTTTTGAATAGGTGTCATCATTCTCAGCGTCTGTTTGATTTTCACAGGCAGGAAGTCTGCACATGTCAGTGCACTTGAGGTCATTTAGACAGCAGACACATGTAGGCAGTTTGCAGTTGCTAATGCAGTGGCAAGCTAGTAGATCTAACACAGCCTGAGGTGCTGGCTTCCCCTCAATCCAGTCCACTACCAGTTGCTCTGCTCCTTTGTGTAATAATACATTGATATCAGTAATACAAGGAATATTAGTTGCAATATATAATACACGTTGATTATATATTGCAACTAATATTCCTTGTATTACTGAGATCAATGAATTATTACGATCAACCATGTTATATGTGAGTACTTGAAAAATTGTGCGCTAATGGTACTTCTAATAATTTGAACTTTTTATTGTATTTTCCCTTTTCTTTCTTTTGTCTTATCACCTGTTCCTTACCTCATAACTGTTTTCTATCACCTAACCTACTCAGTGTTTCTTGGTCCTTCAATTGATTTATGGGTATCTACTGTGCACTATACTCACATCCTGCTACATATGACCTTCTGTCAATCTGATTCTATCACTTTACGACTATTTGTCTGTTATTGCTTGCACCAGCCTTGAGAAAGCCCTCAGCAAACTGGCCATCGGGTGAAACACGTGTCAGCTGTTTTTTTTGTATGATCTCACTATTGGAAAAAAATTATAAAAAATGACACACTCTGTCGACAAAAAAATATGAGTTTTGGAAATTATTCCTCTTACGACATCTGATAAGAAGGCACAGACCTCCACCCACAATTTAAGTTATGGTATTCCCAATGGCTCTTTGGTGCAGCCATTTGTGAGGCGCGTGCCATCGTCAATATTGTGCCCTGACCACTGTAGCACAAAACCTAGACTCATCCACCCATCTCAGCAACATAATAAACACATTGGTGTCATCTGAGCGTATCATTTCTGCCTCTTAACCCTCATTAGCAACGTGTGGAGCATGCAGCAACAAATGACCATCTGTTTCTTCATGTGAACTGTTGAGATCGGGCACTTTGTGGGTCCCTTCAGATGTGATTTTGTAGCATTTATCTTCACAGTTCGCAGACAGTGTTTTATTCTCAAGTTTTACAAAATACTCTGGTTTCCCCCATTCGTTAACAAAAAATGCAATTAGAGTTGTTTTATTCCTTATGTGGCTTAGGAATTTCCTCCACTGTCTGACAATCTGGGAAGGTGAGATGCTCTGTAACTGGTGCCCAAGTTTTTCCCCTCTGATTGTCCTTTCACTGTTCTTAATAGATGTCTCATTGTACGTATCAAACACAACATCGATTCTTTGACACTTATTTCCTTCCCGCAAAGCCATGGACTAGACAGACATAGCCACCTCACCAAAGCTTGATTCCTCTCCTTATACTTTCTGAACAAGAATCATACCATCAATCAGCGTGGCTGAAATCCCAGGTATTTCCTCACAGTTCTAATGTATTGACAAGGTTCATCACAAGCTTCATCTCTCATATTTTTGTAGTGATCATCGGTTTGAATGCTATATGCATGATCTTCCTGCTTTGCTTTAACCCTTGTATAGTTCCTATAACTAGATGCATGATAATGGGCTTCTGCAGCCACTATGTTCCTACTACAAACTGGGTAGATCTTTGAATCAAAATAAATGGTTGCACACTCTTAAAGCCTTTTGTCAACTCTAAGCTCAGTGGCCTTGATACATTTCTCATGCGTTGATGTTCCCTTGTAGCATTTTATCTTTCCACAAAATATACATTCTTCAGCATATACGGCTCCTTCACTTCCTCTGGTAAAATACCTGGGGAACCGTATGCTTTCTACATTTCTCGCAATGTCTAACAGTGGAATATGATTCCTTACTTGAGCTGCCTCTAACAAAGTTTTCCATGATGAGTAGTCCTGTGGGATTATCAGCGTAGCTCCATGTTGGACATTTGACCATAACTGAATTATACACTGGGGTCCAAAGGGACAGGATGTGCTTGTTTCAGTCTTCTTCATGATGCTTCAACATCATTCACCACGAGCTCTGGAATAAGAAATTAATTAAAACATTTTTAAATTTTACTTGTTGTACTTAATATAATCGTAATTACTATTATAATTATTATCAATTTATATAATCACATTTACTGTAATTGTCATTTTTAATAATAGAATTCAAAATAATAAAAATTATGAAAAAATTTCCATTTACATCAAGGTATCTTGAGAGTGGAGTGGTAACACACAAAAGTCAAAGAGTTATGACTTGCTATCACATATTATCCAACTCTAGACATCCATACCTTGCCAATAAATCATATTAGAACTCATCCCCCAAAGTGGTACTGATAACATGGTTGGCTCAAGACCTAATTAGTGCAATCTAACAGGGCCTCGATGGCATCATTCACATACACAGAGAAAAGGGTGGGTGCAAGAACTTAACCCTGTCTGATTACCCCTCGTACTGGAATGCAGTTAATAAGCTCACACTGGCGTCCCCAGCCCATCTGTGTGTAATTACCCTCATCCAGTTATATTATCTGTGAGAGGAGGGCATTAGGGACACCAGTCGACCTGAGTGAGCCCCCAACAAATGTCTGAGGTGTAGATTGAAGGCTGCCCTCAGGTCGACATATGCTATATAAGTATGGTCTACTTTTACTTGTATATATTTCCAAGCGATAATGGAGATCTATTATACTTTCCTTTAGTCTAAAGCCCACCTGGTAGGGTAAAATAACCTTAGTGTCTTCCATCTATTCGTCCAATTTGTTTAGAATCTGTTGAGCATAAACCTTTTGTAGGCTATCTATCAGACTGATTGGACTATAATTACAAGGTGCACTCTTTTTAAAAATCGGGAAGATTTCCACCCCCTTCCATGTTTTGGGGCTCACTGCTCCTGCCACCATTCAATTAAATAATAAATTGATGTAACCAACCCATACTGAGGTGTCAAAATGGAAGCAGCCCCCAGGAATTTTATCTGGGGTGGTCGCCTTGCCTAGTTTGATAGACTCAATGGCAACTTTTGTCTCTTTTAAGGAGAATCCTATTTGGTAACTTGAATTAAATGTTATGTCACTACTATTTGGTTCGATGACAACTGGGGATGTATAATGCTCATCCTCAAGAATATATGAATAAGGGGCATGGCCAGGGCACGCATGGAGTCGGCTGCAATCTAGCGCAGCTCCGGCACCCATGGCCTGTGGTTCGGTAATCCTTGGACTCCACGGCCTTGGACAGGTCGGGTGGGAGTCCGGACAGCAGGATGAGACCCAGTGGACACCTTGTCCATGGGCTGGGCCCGGCGTCTTCTTGGAATTGGACTGGATAAAACTGCAACAATAAGCTGCGCCCAAGATGGCGGCACGGCCGTGAACGGCTCATAGATGCTGCGGTGAGCCGGCCACCCCAGGGGACTTTGAACTTTGGCAGGCCTGTACATGTGCTACCTCCCTGTGTGTGTTGGTAGTTGTGGCAAGTGGGGGGCCCTGGGCCTGATTCTTTTACGGGCATCTGCAATCACACCTAAGGAGATGGTGCAATTGTGGAAAGAACAATTTATGGTAACTTCAGTGCTGGGGCAACAGATACATGTGGCGGGCCCCAAGACAAAGTGGGGCTTACCTGGAGTACCCGGTAAGGTGAGCCTCGTGGTGCTCCTGGAGTCGGTCGAAGGGAGAAGGCCCTGCAATGAACATTCTGTCTGAGAGCATACCCAGTAGGACAATTGGGATCCCATGTCATTACATGAGACAGTGGTGGCATAGGTTGACCCCGGGGGACTCCTGAACTTAATGCTGGGACTCTGATTCAATGACTGTGGTGGTGTGACTTGCGGACTTTCTAGACCAGCTGAGAACTTCAGGTGGGGGAGGCCTGTACCACGAATAAAGGTGGTAAGGAGATGTGTGATGGGGGTGCATGTGCCCGGTGAGCCACATCAGAGGGGATGGTACTTTGGGGGCCTCAGGAAAGTGACCATTCTACTCATTGTTATAGGCTCCCCACCTGCAGAGGTCTATACATTCTACTATGGACTGTCAGTGACGGCCCACTCTCCTGGCGCTTGGTGATATGTGACTTTTGTGGGGTGCTCTGGGGAGGATCTTTCCTTGTCCTTGGCAAGGTCCACCGGTGTCTGCTTTATAGGTAGTAGGTGCACCAGACCTCCTGAGTGAGAGCAATTGACCTCACAATACAGAGGAGGGTGGAAAAAATTGTGTTCAATGATGCCTACCCTTGCATCTATCCGAGAGTCACCTGCTGCAAGGAACTAGCTGGGGTTGATTGTGCATGAGGTCCCATGACATGAGAGATTTATACAAGTGCTGTATCTGGAGACATATTAGCCCAGGCTCACTTATCTCTGCACTTTGGCATGGCAGGCCTGTCGGAGGTGCCCCTAATCACAGTTGGTGGGTGGCAACATGGGAGTAACCCAGAACGTATACTGAGATGGTGTTTGGGGAAGTGATCATGGTAAAGCCAAAGGTGCTCAAGACCTCGCACAAGGATCTGCCGCGCCAGTCGGGGTTGAACAGGGACCCAATAGTGGCTACATCGGACCGAGATCTGGAGTCCCACACATCCACCATTCTATCAGCTATAAAAGATACAAAGACCACCCTGGAATCGAAAATAGATGCAGTCACTCAGGAGGTTAATATCCTCCGGACTGATCATAGGAAATTGGGAGATCACATGGCAGAGACAGAGTCTACCCTGGCTCTCACCTGCCAGCAGCATCTGAACACGCCACCCAATTACAGCAGTTGAAACGCGAAGTGACTCGCTTACAGGAGAGGGTGGAGGATGCTGAGAATCGGTCCCGCCTCAATAATATTTGCCTAGTGGGGGTTCCAGAGCGGGCCGAGGGCCCTGAGCATGAAACTCCGCCTGGAGGAGTGGCTGGCATCGGTAGTGCTGGAGGGAAAAACTTCAAAATGGTTTAGCATTGAACGTGCCCAGAGGGTGACGGGCTGGCCACCACCTCCAGGGGGGCTCCAAGAGCGATTGTAGCCAGATTATTTAACTTCCTGGATCTGGATGCTATCCTCCACAAAGCCTGCGCACATGGCCCCTGAATGGTGGAGGGACAACCAGTTAATATCTATCTGGAATATATGAAGTTAGTTCAAAGGCAGAGGGAGTCCTACTTGTGGGTCAAACAGTATCTGAGAAGTCTGGACATTCGTTATGCCTTGCTGTTCCCGGTGAAACTGAGGATCATTAATAAAGATCACTCATAATTTTTTGCTTCTGTGGTGAAAGCCTGAGCTTGGCTCGAGCAGAAAGGTCACCAACTGCTGACCAATAGGGGCGACACCACTCAGCCTCAACTGTGGCTAGAGCAATGATGAAAATGAAATAAGATGCCCCCATCGTAATTCACACCGATGAAACTCCAGGCAGAGTCTGAAAGAGCACAGATGGTGGTGGATCTCCAGCGGGTGCCATGGCCTGCATCACTGAATAGATGGGTGGCACTGACTGTGGGGGGTTTAACTCCACGGGGCAAGGGGGTTACCAGGAAGGGGACGGAGAATTGAACATCACCCCATGTCACGCCGATGACATCCGACGAGATCATCTGAACTGTGCAGTCTCATTTGTGGCTGCGGTCCCCCAAAATCTATGATGGCCTATCTCAGGACTGCTGGGGTGTTCATGAGTACAGCTACGGGCCACACCCTTCCTGACGTAGGGAATCTGTATTTACAGGTTTCTAATGTGTGTGTTTTATTCAGACAAATGAATTTGGTGACGGATGTACTGTAAATTAGGGTGGCAACCGGTTCAGAGACCGCAGCACGGTAAAGTAGGGAGAGGGAATAGTTGGGGTATTGTTAATTTTTATGGTTTGAGTGATGAGGGCCTCTCACCCTTTTGGAAGGGTAATTTGCGCCACAATGGCTTATTGGGGAGGGGGCAGATGAACAGGTGAGATGGCCAACCATACACTTAAATTATTAAGTTAGAATGTCTACGGTCTAGGGAACAAGATAAAAAAGAGGGATGGTGATGAAAGCGCTAGCTAGATATGCCTCAGACGTGTTTCTTTTTGCAGGAAACACATATGAAAGGAAAATAGGGGGATGCTAGTAGCGAGGGGTAAATACACGATTCTTAGCCAGGCAGGCTACTCATCTAGTGCGAGGGGTGTGGCATTTTTACTCAAGAGATCTGTAGCATTTCATGTGAAACAAATGTGGATGGATGAGTTGGGGCACTGTGTGGCAATTCTGGGCGAATGGGAGGGGGAACAACTGACTTTGGTTATTATCTATGTTCCACCTGGACTTTAAGGGGATACATTGGGGTATTTGGGCAAACTGCTCACAGAACTGCCACCGGCTACTACAGTGGTCGGAGGTGACTTCAATATGGTGTTAGATGATCAGTGGAACAGAGCCCACCCTAGGCAGACACACTGACCAGGCACTTGGAAACTAGTGCACTTCATCCGGGCCGTAGGGATGAGGGATGTTTGGAGGGAATAGCATGAAGATCGAAGGTGCTATTCCTTTTTCTCCAGGAAACATGATACCTATTCCCATATTGACTATGTCTTCTCCACAAGGGGGTCTACTCATAGATTTACAGAAGCTGACTATAAAGCGAGAGGGATCTCAGCTAATTCCCCACTTGTCATGGCAATGTGTTGACCTCATACATGGGGAGGGAGCAAGTGGAGAATGGCGATGTGGAGAATAATAAATGATAAAGAGGTGACTCGGTTACAGTTAGCCTTGATCTAACACGTTGAGGAAAATGTTAGACCAGTACAGGAAGCTGCTACAGTATGGGAGACATACAAGGCCACCATCTGGGGGTGGTTATTGCGGGGGAGATTTGTGACAGACGTAGAGGGTGGGAACGCTACACAGAATAAGAGAGGGAAATACATCAATTGGAGGACTAACACGCACAGTGCCCAACTTCTGCAGTGAAGACCCAACCCCTTAATAAGGTGGAGGAATACAGCTCGGTGACAACAGATGTGGTTAAGCTAGACTATATAATGAATGCCTCTACAAAGTAGGAAACAAGGCAGGAGAGATGCTGTCATGGCTCAGCAAAAGGGACCAAGATAGACTTCACATAAAGGAAGTTAGGGCCCAAGTGGGACCCTGGTGATGGTTTCAGATGCTGTTGCTCAGAAAATGGAGGCCTATTTGAGTTACTTCTATGGAAGCAAACTTCAAACTGAAAAGGAAGATATATATATATAGCTTTGTGAGAGATTGCCCTTGTCAGAGACTTGATCAACAGAAGGCAGATGTTCTGAAGGCCGACCTGACTGTGGGGGAGGTGCAAATGGCCGTAACTCAATTACAGTCTGGGAAAGGCCCGGGCCCCAAAGGGCTGCCAGCTGAATTCCTCAAGAAGATGGACACTATAGTGATGCCACACCTACATGGGATGTATATAGAAGCGCACCAAAGGGGTGGGCTCCCATGTGCTGCTAATTTGGGGACCATATTACTGATCCTGAAACCAGGAAACCATGAGACCGATTGGACTCCTATCAGCCAATATCATTTGTAAATACTGACTCTAAGGTACTGTCTAAGATGCTGGTGAATCGGTTGTAGAAAGCGACCTTGGATCTGGTGCATCCAGATCAGAATGGCTTCATGCCACACAGATTAACCAGGCCTAATCTTCAATGTTTCATTAATATCATTGCTGCAGCAAAAGGCGTAAAGCTTCCCTTGGCTGTGGCCTCACTAGATGCGAACAAAGCATTCAGCTCGGTGGAATGGCCCTTCCTTTTTGCCATCATAGAGAAAATGGGCTTGGCACTTAAATTCAGACGATGGGTTGGACTACTCTACAAGGCCCAGAGGGCACATGATAAAGTGAATGGAATCCTCTGCCAGGAGCTCCCTATAGGCCAGGGGGCCAGGCAGTGTTGCCCCCTGTCACCTATGCGATTCACCTTAGTGACAGAGGCATTGGCAGAGTGGATCTGGGTGGATGCGTAGATCTGGGGTTGGTGGTGGGGAGATACCTGGGAGGAGAGGATATCGCTGTACTTAGATGATACCTTCCTAAACTTGGTGAAAGCAGAACAGTCACTAACACGAGTGGGAGATATATTTAGGATTAATGGAAGATACTCAGGACTGGTTATCAACTGGGAGAAATCACTTTTATTCCCCCAGGGTTAATGGGAAGCTCGCCCCAGGCCCCTTAGGATGGCACTTGATAGTTTGAGATACCTGGGCCTCTGGATATCTAGGGACAGACCCACTCTCTATGAGAAAAATTTGGACCCACTCCTGCATACAATTTACACTGACACCATGCACTGCAGGAAACTTCTGCTCTACCTGATGGGTAGAGCGGCTCTGTTTAAAATGATTACTTTAACTAAATTCACTTATTTTCTGCAGAAAAGGCCTTATCGGATACCAGAGGCCTTCTTCCATAAGATTGACAGTTGTATGAGGACACTGCTGTGGTTGGATGGCTCACCGTGTGTGGCACTCCGCGCCCTCCAAAGGTCTACGTATGATGGCAGTATTGCCTTACCAGATATTCGCAAATAGTATGAAGTCGCTCAAGTCAGCACTGTGAATGAGTGGGTGTTTTCAGCACTGGAGGACCCAGACTATCAACATGACCGAGACGCCCTGGGCAGGAAGGGATATCTTCATGTTCTCTATGGTGGTAGGATTGACCCTGGCACCCGAGAAGCGACTAAGATTGTGTGCAGAATATGGCACACTCTCGTGAAAGGCATGGGCTGGGGGTCGAATTTGACCCCCAGAGCTCCATTATGGGTGGGCATGAAACTAGGAGTGATACCGACCTTGCTAGGCTTTAGAGGATGGACCTCATCGGACTCTCCACGCTTTGAGATGTATGGGATTCGGATGGCATGGTGCCAATCACTCATCTTAGAGAGGAATATGATATGGCACCCTCCCATATTGTTGTGCATCATGCTTTACGCCTCAATTCCGGCAACCTTGCACTCTCACTCTCACTGGAATTGTTCTTTGCACTTTAACATCACGCCCCTGTGCAACATGCTTGGTGCCTTAACTCTAGCATCTGTGTACTTTTCCTGAAATAGCACCTTGCACTTTAACTTTATGCCCCTACGTGGGGCAGTGTTGTACCTCCCTCTCTCAATCTGGGTCCAATCTTTACATACAACGTTAGAGCATCCTGCTCCTATCCCACATTCAGCATGCATCTCAAGCACTGTTTCCCACCCTTTAATTCCACTCTTATCATACCTCCTCATTCCCTGCAATGCTCCATCATACACACGATGCCTCCAGTGTCCTTAAAAGCCGGAACAATCTCTTTGACAGTCTGTAAAATATTGACTATGTACTGTTCTTTTATATATTAATCCAATTTTTAAAGTATTTCTTGCTAAGGCGCGTGTGTTGAAAGTTTTAGATTTTTTTATGCCTTGTAAGAATTTTAAGTAATTACACAATAAACTTATTGTCATTGTAATTACACTTCCAATTTCTCCTCCATCATGTCTTCGTCAGGTGCGATCCTTCCCCTAAAGGCCTGTCTCAATTGGTAGTATTTATGAACTTTCGACTGCGCCACAAAAAGGTGTTGCACTGTCAGTGTGCCTCCTACAGCCAGCCCTCTGGAGGGGAGAAAGGGGGTCCCATGACATCATCATGCAGGCGGGTGCAGTCAGTCACTGCACCCACCTGCAAGGGGATCTCTTGCCCCTCTTAAAAGTGCAGGCGGGTTGCCTTCTGCACCATGAAACACAGAGTGGCTTTGAAGCAGCCACTCCGTATTTCACTTGAATGCGCTGCTCCCAGGACAACACAAGTTCGTGGCTGACTTGGGAGCAGTGCATTCACTGTAATATGGCACACTTTCCCTGTTCACGCACGGCACAGCTATTTAAAGGTGCGCCATAGCGTAAACAGGGCAAGTGCACCAGTGGCGTAGCTAGACCATTGGCCGCCCATGGCGGCCCCTGCGTTTGCCACCCCAAGGCAGCCGCAGATAAGCCCCGCCCCACCACCCTCTTGCTAAGCCACTGAAGTGCACTGTATATGTAATACACCCACTGGTGTCATTCTGACAGCCAGAGTTGTGACTAGCTGGAAGAAGTTGAATCTCTGACCGCAAGTACCTTGAAGCCAACCTGCTGCTGAGAGAGGGAAGGAGCCTGATAACCCTGCAGAGTTGTGCCTGACCTGAAGCACCAGAGCAACTTGAACCGCAGGCCGAAGGAAGAATAGAGAAGAGTGATCTGCATGCCCGGAGGACTGTGTGCTGCAGACTCTCCATGTGGACAATTGCTGAAGGAATCACCGCCAACAGTCATAATTCCTGCCCCCACGAGGCTTGTATACAAGGCGCAGCATGCTGCCATCAAGATATTTTTTGCTAGGGTTGGCCAAGAAGTTGTGTACCCAAGGTGGAGTGTGCCGCCATCCATCTGTTACAATATTAAAAAGTGATTCGCTTCTCTGGAATGTAAACAACCCTATTTATGAAATAAAGCATACCGCATGACCTTTTTATATAGTTCCTGATTTACATAATCATTTTGACTTCACTGCATACCTATACTTTAGTACCATTCTGTGAACGTCCTTTCTCAACTACTTTAAATGTTGTATCCCTGACCCTACATTAATTGATCAATTGATCTTAAAATGGTTATATTTCAAATGTAATCTGAGAAAACAATGATGTGGATAGATGAGGAAAAAAACGACATAAATATGAAATGGTGACACGGAAGGTCAGACTGTATGGTTTGTTAATCACAAATGGAATACGTTACACGTATTTTTGTGTTTTCCTTTATGCGTGGGCTGGGAGCAGAGATGATGACTGTATATTTTCCTTCTTTTCCGGACGATTATTGTCAAAGCAGTTTATTTCCATAACTAGAAGAAAGAGGCGTATATGATTCATTCTCCAAAAAAACACTTACTCTTCTTTTCTGGCTTTTGTTGAATTTCCTAGCATTAGTTACCATACCTCAAAAGTTTTGTTTTATATGATTATTTGTTAGAATGAAGAAAATAAACACAGGAAAATGTGGAAAATCACTGTGTTGTTCTAAACAACACGTATCCTAGAGATAGTTTGTCAAACAGACCGTCAAAGCAAGCAGATCCATGTTTCTCATTACGTTTTGCAGTAAGATAGCATACAAAATTCAAGCAAACACCTTCAATGTACTGCAAGTATAATGAAAGTGGATCCACACAGAATGCTGAGCAGGTGTTCCAGCATCTCGTCTTCTACCCACTGGGCTACCTGACACATGCAAGTTATTTCTTCCATCCCTGGCACCCACCTTCCTTTATAAATGTGAACTCAGGCAGTTACCTCTACATCATACCTATTTAACTTGACCCATGCAATCTGACATGACAGTGTTTATGTAATTTTGTTAAAAATATCTCCATTAGAGCAAAACAGTTAAGTTAATGTGGTGAGTAGAGATTATCCATGAAGTGCCTTTGCACTGTGCAAAGAAATAACAAAAGCGAAATTAATATATAAACATGATCGACTTTTTGACATTTATACATTTTGGGCCAGATTTACTAACATTTCAGACAACGCAACGCAGAAAGGGAAACTGCTGAGCTGCATGAAACAGAGAGAGCAGAAATGTGCTATATGTACTAAGATATGCCACACTTCTGGTCCCTCCTAGTGCTGGCAAACTGTTTGCTGCCTATTGCCAATGCAGACACTCTTGCACCATGCAAGGGTGCCTGCGTTACGGGCAGGATATATATATATTTTTTTGCAGGAGGGGATACTTCCTGCACAAAAACCATACCTAGGGGAGTTTCCTCTTTGTATGTGTACTGTAGAATGCAGCTCACATGGAAAGATGAAATAACTGTGGTAGGTGCACTATTTTGGCACTAGTCCAGGTTTGCTGCTTTCAAATGTGACAAATTCCATGGGTGGATTCAGAGGAACGCCCATGCCCCACTCATGGGACACCTACCGATGCACTGCCTTGCGACGACTTCATCAAGCTATGACAGCACAAGTCCTTAGCAAATATGCCCCTGAGTTTCTTTAAACATTGCCTGGATTCCTAGGAGTGTCTCCCAGTAGAGATTGCAAGAGTTTATGCGGCACAATATTACTATGGCTTTGGTGAAGAATCAGTAGGTTGCTGAAAAAAATTGGATTTAAGAGATAAGAAGAAATGTGTTTAAGAAAAACAGTCATTTATCTACAATATTTAAACATGGCAGAGGCAGAGACAGGTCCAGCATGGGACAGATGAAGCATCCTATCAATGATAAAAGTCATACTTTTGCTGATATGATCTGTGAGTTACATGACTATCCCATAGTGTTTGATGCTACAGAGCTCGCAGGAGCCAGTGTCAAGGTAGAGTCAGGTAGCACTATCCTAGTGAACGCAGAACATAATTACTGTGGACAGATAGGGAAGAGAACAGACAGGTGCCAGCGTGGTTGACACAGTGCCACATATTGATGTTGCCTCAGATGCAATGTTTAAACCAGTACATATGACACGTGCTAGGTCAATCTTGCTTATTTTATTTTGTATACTTAGGGGCCAATTACGATGCTGCCGAAAAGTCTCTTACCGTTGGTCCGAGTCCTTCCGACAGCATCGTAATTTGCCGGTCGGATTCCTTTCCACCCGCCTCATTACAATAGAGGCGGTCGGAAAGGAATCTGACCGGTCATTCCGACTGGCTTCCAATGGGCTCGGAGAGCCCGTCCTCCAGTAGGAATGCTGTCAGTAATCCCAAGGGCAGCTATTTCCGCCTTTGGGATTACGATGTCGGGTTTCAGCAGCCTTTTTTTTTTTAAATCTTTTTCAAACAGGGTCTGGCAATACAGTGATTAGCCAACATTTACATCACATTTATATTGACATTGCAGTTGTCCTCAAGTAGCAATATTACACACCTTATATATAGGCATCATTGGTAACTGATTCAAGGGTAATATTACCCACACTAAAACAAGTACCCCCCCTCCCTCCCTGCCCTCGATCCCAACCCATAATTTACAGTCCTCTGTACTGCGTCCACTTTCCCCAAAATGTATCCCATTTCTTAGGGCAGCCCCTACCCTGGAACACCACCTTTTCAGCACTGCAGCACCAATCCATATCTTCTTTCCACTTCCCCACTCTCGGCGCCATCTGTGCCCCCCAATCTCTTGCTATATTCCATTTAGCAACAATGCCTGCTGTCATAAGTCAAATCCTGGCGTATTTGGGCCCTTTTTCCTCCCCCGTAATACACAGGATGTGCCATTGCCTCACATGGGACCTCCAGTTCCAGGACCTCTGACATGACCCTCGTCACTCTTACTCAGTAGTGCTGAATCAATGGGCATGACCATAATATATGAAAGAAGGGACCAACTGCCCCACATAACCTTACACACTGTTCCGAGTCACTGCGCCCAATTCAGTGTAGGAGCACTCTAGACGTGTAGGGCCTATGTAGGACACGCAATTGTATCAGTCTGAATCGCGCCCTAATCGCTATCTCCCTTGGGCTCTGTATTGCTTCAACCCAGTCGTCCTCCTCCAGTGTCCCTAAATCATTGGTCCAGGCCTCCCTTAGTGCCCCCAAGGGATCCGGTGAGTTGTTCATTATTTTCCTATAAGCCAGAGAGACTGCCTTATCTGGCATGGGGTCCATAAGCAATCTGTCTTCCAGTGGGGTATATTCCTCCAGCTGTTCCCCCTTCGGGACATGCTTCTTTAGGGTATGCGTGAGTTGTAAGTATCTAAAGAATTCCTTATCGGACATTTGTATTCTGCTTTTAAATCTTCAAAGCTGATCACATTAACTCCCCTTCACACATCCCCCAGGTATTCAATCCCTATGGTCTGCCATTTACAGAATCCCTTCAGTAAGCCCACCTCCCGCAGAAGGTCCGCATCCCACAGCGGGGTTCATTCAGTCAGCTTGTCCTTCCCCCCCAGAAATTTAGTGGCTTCCCTCTATATTTGTAGTGGCACCTCTGTATGCATGGGCAGTGTTCCTGTTGCACTCCTACGGTACAATGCCGCTAGATAGCCTCCCCTTCCCATGTAGTATCGGTCAGCTCTAAAAGCGGGCTCTTCTCTCTCTGCATACACCCACCCATTAATAGTTACAAGCTGCGCAGTCCAATAATATTTCTTGATATCTGGAACCGCCAGTCCCCCCTCATACACGCTTCGCTGCAATTTGCGCAGTGCAATACTAGCCTGCCCACCGTCCCACAGCAGGAGCCGAAGTTCTGAGTCAATTTGCCTGAAAAAACTAGGCAGCACTTTGCACGGGGTATTTTGCAGCACATATAGTAGCCTTGGGAGTGTCATCATCTTAAATAAGGACGCTCGCCCCATCAGTGTCAGTGGAAGCTTTCGCCAATGTTGAACATCCCTGCGTAGCCTATCTAGCTGGGGGAACAGATTGTCCTCCAGGAATCTGGTTGTCCCCTTGGTAATAGTTATGCCTAAGTACTTGAAGGTATCCTTAATCACTAGGGAACATGCGCACGTCGGCAGGCACATGGTTGTGCCATACAGCACAAATAGTAAAGACTTATTCCAGTTTATTCTATATCCTGAATACCTTCCAAACGTTTGGAATATGTGAATGGTCCGATTTATGGACGACCTGGGGTTGGTGACATACAGCAGTATATCATCTGCATACAATGATATCTTTTCCACCGAGTCGCCCTCCCCACCAATTCCCCGGACTATAGGGTCTATCCTGACCCATGACAACAGGAGTTCCAACGCCAGAGCGAATAACATGGGTGAGAGCGGGCACCCCTGTCTAGTGCCTTTATGAAGCCGAATAGTCCTCGAAATCTCCCCATTCACTCTCACCCTGGCCGAAGGACCCGTGTATAGGAGCTGCACCCAAGCACAGAAGCCGGGGCCAAACCCAAATTTCCCCAGCACCGCTTGCAAGTATGGCCACTCTATGTTGTCGAATGCCATGCATGCATCAAGGGAGAGCAGCGCAGCATCCTCCATTGTGTTAGTTTCGGTAGTATGCAGCACTCCATGCAATCTGCGTAGGTTGAGCCTAGTGCTTCTGTGGGGCATAAACCCAGACTGGTCCAGGTGAATCAAAGTGGTGATGACCGTGTTGAGCCTATTCGCCAGTGCCTTGGCTAGCACCTTGGCCTCCACATTCAGGAGGGATATCGGCCGGTATGAGCCGCACTCCGTTGGCGGTTTCCCTTGCTTTGGTATGACTACTATTGTGGCAGTTCTTTGATCCATTGGCAATTCCCCACAGTCCAGAGCTTCGTTATACATATTAAGCATGTGTTGGGCCACTTTCGACTTTATAGAATTCTACCGGAATACCATTGGGACCTGGTGCCTTACCGGATTGTAGGTCCCCCAGCACCCTAGCTATCTCTTCCGTTGTTAGCTCAACATCCAATGCCTCCCTGTCTTCATTGGATAAAGTTGGGAGAGGAATGTCTCTCAACAATTCCAGGCACTCTGTGGAGGTAGCTCTATACAGGTCTTCGTAATAATCTGCGAAAGCCGCAGCGACTTCCGCCCCCGTCCTTTTAATCTCGGAAAGCGGGGTATGTATCTCCAGTACCCAGTTCCGCTCGGAGTCTCTCTTATCCAACCAAGCCAATAGCTTGCTAGCCTTTTCCCATAGCTCATACACCCGTCATTGGGCTGTTCTAGCATAGGTCGTCACCGCTCCCTCAACTATGTCCCTAAGCTCTTTTGTTTTAATTCGGATCTGTTGCCTCGCCCGTTGTGCTATGTCTGTTTCCCCCACCGCTTCCTTTTCCAGTTGTAGGATATCGGATTCTAGTGTCTCACATAGGATGCGTTGTTCCTTCTTTTTCCCTCCCACTATATCTTGGACATAGCCTTGCAACACTACCTTGTAGGCCTCCCATAGAGTGTAGGGTGACCCCACTGTCCCGAGGTTATCCAGGAAGTATTGTTCTGTGTGCTCCAGTACTTTCCCCTTCATCTCTTTATCCCTGAAGAGCCACAAGTCCATTCTATGGGGTAGCGTGTATTTCCTTGCCTGGCCTATGAGCTGTGTCACCACTGGGGAATGATCAGATATGCCTCTAGCCCTGTGTTCTGTCCCCCTGAACCACTGGGCATGTGTTCCCTGTGTCATAAGATAATCTAAGTGGGAATACCCCCCATGGGAGGCTGAGTGAAAAGTGTACCGCCTGTCTTTTGGATTGTGTGCCCTCCAGAGATCAACCAGCCCCATCGCTTCAACAAAATCTCTCAGCGGTTCCGGTCCCCTATCTCGTCTGGCACTCGTTACTCTGTCCATCTCAGGATCTAAGGCTGCGTTCATGTCCCCGCCCATTATCAGTGTTCCCATCGGGAGGTCCACCAACAGCGCTCCCAAATCTTGAAACGCCGCCAAGTGTAACCTCGGTGGTATGTACACAGAACAGATATTAAGAACCCTCCCTTGCCAACATCCTGTTATAGCCACATATTTGCCCATCTGGTCGTGCCATATTTTCCCAAGGGAGAATGGAAGGGACGAACGGATCAAGATCCCAACCCCTCTCGAGCCCGTCGTCAAACCCGCATGGGCTACCAACTTGTACTCAAACCTGTCGAGCGCCTTACATGCATTTCCTCTAAGATGGGTTTCTTGGAGTAGGACTATGTCGGGCTTATACCTACACAAGTATTGCAATACCATGGTGCGTTTTATTTTATGCCCAAGACCATTGACATTCCAAGTTAGTATGCGTATGTCTGTGCCCTCCCAGGGTGTAGCCCTACATCTCTCAGATTCTTGACTCCAACTAGACACAGACATATTTTTGTTGAGTTCTAGGTGTGTTCCAACTGCAGGATTCGTAAGGCGGGTTGTCCCACCCCTCCCTATCCCTGTATGCGTTTCGGCTCATTTCCTCACCCTGCCAGACTGATAACATACTTAACTTATAAACTTTGTCATTTCTGCAATTATTACAACAACAACATACAAACCCCCCCTCCCTGCTTCCCTGCGTCGTGGGTTAAAAACCACCCACCCCCCCAACTTGCAGAGTGCCTGTCGCCCAAACATAAACAACTGTAACTGGGGTCAGCCTGGGCAGAAAGTCCATCCCCTCAAGCCCCCCCCCCCCAAAAAAAAGAGACACATCCTTCTGTACTATTTGGGTGCAACATCTACTCATTAGCTGGGAAAGTATCGCTACAACATACTAATTGCCATCTGGTACAAGTACGTAAATCTTATCTGATCAGAAGACATCTGGTCCGGAGACCCCTCCACAGCCTGCATTAACAGTTAGGCCAGACCATTGTGTCCTGCAATTAAGTCCATCTCCCCATTACCAGAGCAGTCCTGCCCCAGCGTCACTCCCTTCTCGGCAACGTACATTCCACCCCTCGATGGAGACCACCCTCACATTCCACACCGGAGTCTCTGTTCCCTGCCTCTGCTGCCGATGCAGTCGCCAGTCGGTGCTTTGTCTTTGTGGCCGGTCTCCATCCCTCCAGCCAGTCATGCGCTTCCTCCGGAGTCGTAAACCTCCACACCTTTCCCTCTGCAATCACTCTGAGGGTCGCCGGAAACAGCATAGAGTACTTGGTATCTTGTGCTCGGAGGAGTTTTTAAATTTCCAGAAAATGTCGCAGTTGTTGCTGCACCTTCTGAGTGAAGTCTGGATAGATTGTAATGTGTGCATTATCGTATTTCAGTGGTGGAGCACTTCTTGCTACTTGCAGGATGAGGTCCCTGTCCCTAAAGTTGAAAAGCCTCGCTATTATAGGCCGGGGTGGGGCTCCCGGTCTCGGTCTCACTCCCAGGATTCTGTGGGCCCACTGCACTGCAAAAAATGTTGAGAGGCCCCCTGGCTGGAGAGAGTTAGTTATGAGGTCTTCCACAAAGAGGTCAACCGCCTGACCCCCTTCCGGCACCCCTATGATTCGTATGTTATTTCGGCGGGAGCGCCCTTCCTGGTACTCAAGCTTGGCTTCCAGCTCCCTCATTGTTTGTGTTAGCTCCTTAATTTGTGACTGCGTGATTTTGACATCTTTGGTCAGTTCAGCAGTTGTCTCCTCCATCCCGGTCACTCGCTCTGTCATATTGCCAAGGTCTTCTCTCAGGAGAGACACCTCTGAGGTCGCCGCATATATTTTCCCTGCCAGCTCTGTCCTGACACCCTGTATGGCAGCCATAATATCTTGCAAGGTGGGCTCCTGGGTCGCCGCCGATGATTCCGCCATAGTTGCTTCAGCCCCCTCAGGGCCAGTCTCCTGTTCCTTGGGCATGGTATATTTATCAAGCTTCGTCTGTTGTGGGTTAAGAATGCCTCTGCCCCCGGTCATGGTCACAGGTCGTACTGCCCGTGGATCGTCAGGGCCCACTTACTAGCGTGCTGTTCAGGCCGCTTCCTTTAACCCCAAACTCCACTGCCCAAAATCCCTCGTAAGAAAGCCAAGGGGTATGTTGAGTGGGTCACCCCGTAGGTAGTGCTAGTGTCCGGCGGGCCCCTAGCCCACTGTGTCCACTTCCAGGCAGAACTCCCCTCTGGCCAGGCTGTGTCTTCGCCGCAGTTCTGTGACGAGCTACTTCACCTCAAACCAGGAGGCCGCTTTATTCGATTGTCCCTAGGTGGCCAATCTTTACCGTCGCACCTCACAGCGTGTTTGGTACCCACACAGCTTTTCTCTCGGCTCCCTGAACCACTGCGTGTACTTTGGTGACCACCACTCACCCCCTCTGTGTCCACTTCCAGGCAGTACTCCCCCTCTGGCCAGGCTGTGTCTAAGCTGCAGCTCCGTGACGAGCTACTTTGCCTCAAACCAAGAGGCCAAGGTATGCAAGTGCCCCAGGGTGGCCGACCTTTACCGTCGCGCCTCGCAGCGTACCTTGTGCCCACGCGTCTCCACCCTCATCTCCCTGGATGCTTGCATGTACTTGGGCGACCGCCATGTGCCCCCTCTGATCTCCTTGGAAGGGTATATGTCCAGGTCAGTTCGTGCCTTCCAATATCTGCCCTGGCCTAATGCACACGGGCGCTCAGCTACTGACCTCTGAATCCCCTGCAAGCTGTACCGCTATGACTCCTTTCCACGATGCAGCGGGTGAGGCGCAGGCCCCGCCGGCACGCTTTGCTTCGCTGAGCTCACCGTCCGTGTTCCGTCTATGCAAGGCCTGGATTACGGCACCGCGGCTCCGAGCTCCCTTACGCAAGCCCGGGGATGTCACTCGTCAGGAGGCCGCACTCCGCTCCGCCGCCGTACGTTTCCCAGCTTCGCTTTAAAAAAGGGTCCGTGTTGCACACAGGCGCTGTGTGAGTCCTCACGCTCCCACACACGTCACTATATCGGATCTGTGTACGGATATTACATGGGAAGGCTCAGGTGGTTCACCGAGCCGCTTAATCAAGCGGCCATTTCCTCTCCGCGGCAAGCCACGCCCCGCTTCGACAGCCTTTCTGTGCCGGCCTTTCCGACACAGAAAGGCTGTCGGAACTCAACTTTGGGGCCCCCCAGCAGGACCCCCGGTTGAAGGCCGTTGATCCGTGCACCCCGTGGCAGGCACCTTGAGGTGCCTGCCACGGGGTGCAGGGATGAACTGCACCTCCTATTTTACAATGGGAGCATGTATTACGGCCGGAATACATGCGCCCATTGTAAAGTATAGGTACGCAACTGAACAGGGTTCGGTCGCATCCTAATTAGTCGGTCAGGACCGCCGACCGGGTATCGGTCGGTCCCATGACCGAGATGATGTGGGGCGAGGGAAACTCTGCCTGACATCGTAATAGGGCCCTTAAACTTTGGCCTCTTGCAACAAATAAAAAAACAACATACAGTAATAGGTGTTCAAAAATGATGATTTCTTTGGCAAAGGTTTGCAAAGTTAACCAACATTTTAATTTAACTAAGTGCACAGCAGGACAGTGGCAGCTGTTTTGCAAGTGGCAAAGATGACAAACATTGCAACTTAACTAGGTGTACAGCAGGACATTTGAAAAAACGTCGTGGGTAAACATTTTTCAAAAAATGGTTGCCGCAGATGATTTTTTGCTGAATATCCTCATGTTAAAAGATTGATTCCTGCCAAACATACCTTTAGGGAGTAGTTTTCGTGCACTGTTTTTAAAACAAATAAAACACCTTTGTAAACTAACACACACACACACTCCCACACACACACTCTCACACCCATATACAATAAAAAAGAACATGAAAGAAAAATGTAAACTTATTTCTGGTTTTCTCCTTCTGGGGCCTCAGCACCATCCTAGTGAATGCAGAACATAATTACTGTGGAAAGATAGGGAAGAGAACACACAGGTGCCAGCGTGGTTGACACAGTGCCACATATTGATGTTGCCTCAGATGCGATGTTTAAGCTAGCACATATGACACGTGCCAGGTCAAGCTTGCTTATTTTATTTTGGATACTAAGGTCAACGTTAACGCTTCAGGGACGAAGAGTAGGAACACAAATGTTAGATTCTAATTTTGTCTAGCTGATCCTTTCCCCTTCATAGGGCCGCTGGCAAGATTCCCGCTCTACAGCCAATGTCAATGCTTTCATTGTTTTTCTCCAACTCTGTTATTTGGACTCTCTTTGTTCACTCTGAGCGCGGGAGCAATCCCTTTGGCAGACAGATACTTCTGTAACCAAGGTAAGGTTTGTTTTTCAGAGCATTGTAGGCTATGTTCCTGTTAACCTTGTGGCCATTACAAAGCAAAAATACGAAACACCCCTTTAGTAGCCAGATCTCACTTATTCAAAGAACAAAATAATAGTATACAATGCAGGGCTCACAATTTCCTTAATTATTTACTCCACATATATAAAAAATAAGAAAATTGGGGGCATATTAGCAAGAACCTCGTTAAAATTATCGCCATTTTAGCGGCAGGAAACTGCCGCTAAAACGGTGATAATGGGCTTGCTAATATGCGTTATAGAATTCAATAGAAGCCCAGGTTAGATGTCCTGCACATCTAACCTGGGCTTCTATTGGAATTCTATAACGCATATTAGCAAGCCCATTATCGCCGTTTTAGCGGCAGTTTCCTGCCGCTAAAACGGCGATAATTTTAACGAGGTTCTTGCTAATATGCCCCTTAGTTTAATGAGCGTTTGAGCTAATGACAGTTTTAGACACACACACACTGTCTTTCTGGGAAAAAAAACATAGGGGCATATTAGCAAGGGCACTATCGCCGCTTTAGCGGCACTTTTTGCCGCTAAAGCGGCGATATTTATATCGCCCTATCAGCAAACTGTCTCTAACAGCAGTTAGCGAGAGTTTGCGGGCATTAGCGCCCGTTTTTTACCGCTTTGCATGTCAGCGATATTTATCGCTAATGACATGCAAAGTGGGCGTTCCCGACGAACAAACCTGGGAAACACTCGCTAACAGGCCTATCGCCTATTAGCAAGGTGGCCATGGCCCCAGTTAGCGACGTGAAAAGTCGCGCTAACCGGGG
The DNA here is from genome assembly GCA_963921515.1 of Calotriton arnoldi. Classification (NCBI taxonomy): domain Eukaryota; kingdom Metazoa; phylum Chordata; class Amphibia; order Caudata; family Salamandridae; genus Calotriton; species Calotriton arnoldi. The sequence continues at coordinate 276,038 of CAWUFW010004008.1, read as the reverse complement.
TCATCGCCATTTATTTAACACCTGCAATTAGCAGGTGTTAGCCATACCTAACATGGGGGGGTGGATTATGCTGATACGACCACAGGGTCGTATCAGCAAGGTGTTCTCCCTTCTCCATGCAACATCGCTGGTTTTTCAGCGATGTTGGCCCATTTCCCCCGCTATCGCTGGAATATTCATCGCCATAGCGCTAATCGTTGCTAATACAGCGTTAGCGTGGCAATATATTCCAGCGATAGCCGGCGATAAAAAAAATCACGCTAAGCAGGGTTAGCGATGATTATCGCCTCTTCTTGCTAATATGCCCCATAGTTAAAGTGGTGCTATGACTACGAAATAAACTCAAAACTCCCCTGTAACTGTCAAGTCATACTTAGCTATGTAAATCAAAACTCACACCACTGATATGCTCTACTCATGACTGCAAACCTGACATATCTGAGGAAATCTCACATTGTGTCAAGGATAACACCATTGATGGGCTCACATGTGATATCACCAATCAATATCATTGGTCACTGCGCCCACCCATGTATAATAAACCCCATTCGACTATGCCCTGCACCAAACCCACCGTCTAGAAGCACAGACTGTATACATGTGTTTCTAAGAGTATTTTTTTTAAAGAATTTTGAGAATTTTTGAGCTTTGGATTACATTTGTGAAACTGACCTTCCCTTTAACCAAGAGCCTGGCAAGTTCACAAACTCAAAAATGGAACATGATCGCTTTGCGAAAATCAGTGTATTTCTTAATTCTTAACTTTTGGCGGAGTTCTTTTGAGATCAGGGGATGCATCTTCTGGTACCTTATAGGCTATTTTATTTTATTTATCACGATGAAGGGACAGATCAACGCATCCTGTAATGGAGGTCACAAAGAATTTCCTGGTTTAGCTAAACACTTAGAGAGCTTAGGTTCCCGAAACCAAGTTTAAGTTTCCAAACTCCAATTAGAATGAAGGAGAAAATGCTCTCTCAACCTATGGCATTTGTAAGGAAATGTCTCTTTTTGCATGTTCACCCCCACATTTTTGAACTGATGCTGCTGGTTTTCAATTCTGAGAGTGCACTGAGGCCTGCTAACCAGATCTCAGTGCCGGTGTTCTAACCACTCACAAAGTGTATGTCGAATTCGCTAACCCAAATTGGCAGAGACTGACTTATTTATAAGTCCCTAGTATATGGTACCCAGGGTATGTAAGGCAGAGTGTCCGCCCAGGGCTGCAGCACTGACTGTGCCACCCTGTGTGTGACAAAGTAAAAAATGGCTCCCAGCCTGCCACTGTAGACTGGAAGGGCAGTGGTAACACTGCTAATTCAACTTTGCCTTTTAAACCTATTGCAATGCCCCCACTTCCATAAAAAATATCTGTAGATCTTCCCTAAGGAAGACCTATTGAGTCGTAAGGCAGGGAGCTGTACATTATTAAGTAGGACATGTATTTTATGTATATATCTCAGCAAAAACACTTCCAAATTGTCATTTTGCTGTGTGGGAGTTAGTAGCCCTATTGGCTAATGCATGGTTACCGGCTGGCCACTCAACCCAGCTAACTTCTGAATGTGACTACTCAAATGGGTACTGTAAAGTATCAAATTAATCACGGCATTAAACCCGACTTGATGCCCGAGTTGAATTTAATGTCACTATTAAAAAATGCAACTTTTAAAAGTTGCCACTCTGTGGCCCAGTTTGTCCAGTGGCCTCAAATGGTCACTGGCCACCAGACAGCTTTCTGTCCTTCTAGGGGGAGTAGTGGGAATGGTGTTACCTCCCCTTCACAGGAAGCCACTCGGGGTGTTATCCCATCAGGGTGAGCTTCAAAGGCAAAGCCGCCTTTGGTGGACAAATGGCTGCCCTTTGTTGAGGTAGACAGGCTGTTGGAGGGAACAGAGAGGGGAGATCAGTGCCCAAACGGATTTTCGGGCATGTAGCCCACAGGTAGTCACACAGCTAGGTTGGGCTACTAAGCTCCTAATATCCAAGGAGAGGTTCAGACATCTTGAGAGTGGGGAGGATAGTGCACTCTGTGATTGCTAGTTGCCACATATAGCTGGAAAGTCATCACCAAGAGGGAGGGGACCTGGTAGGCCATTGGCTATTATCCCTGGGCACTTTCTGGGAATAGATATGGTACTTCTGGAACCCTGATCCTCAGACCAAGCCTGAACTGGAAAGAGGACAGAAGAAGGACTGCCCTGCTGACCCTTGGACTTGGCAAACTGTGGCTGTACCATCTGCTGGACTGCCCCTGTTGCACCTTGGGCTAGCAAAGAAAAGACTGTGCTTGTGGCTCCTGGCTTGGGGAAAGGTTGCTCCCCAGCCCAAGACCAAAGAAGTGCTTCCAAGTGTCAGTTGGGTGACCCCCAGAAACCAGCACCAGGGCCATCAAAGCTGAAGTCAGTAGCCACTACAGAAGAATAGTAGGTGACTGCCGCTGGGCACCCCAAGAGACCGATTCTTAATGACCAAAAGTTGCACCTGAGTCAGCCGGACCTGGGGGTGTTTTCTGAGTCCAGATTGGTCACCCAAGAGGGACACCAGCCTCCACCAAGGGATATCGCTGGGACTGCTGTGTGCGGAGTCCGGTAGCCCAGCCGCAGCCGGCCTTCTACTGTCTCAAATAGGACTTTGAGGGACGTGATGTCTGTGACCAAAGTTGCCCCACCTGACCCGTGGACCAAGGAATAACTGCAAAGGCACCCGCGTTGACCATACAGCACCCAGAGCATCCTTGAGCATCTTCCATCTCCTGCATCCGCAGCATCAGGACCACTCCATTGAAGTCTATGGTGGTCATGCTCTAAAGTTTGAAACTGGACTGGAAAATGTTTTGGTGGCCAGGTAACCACCCAAATACTCCTTATTGGCCCCCAGACCTTCACCATGTCGAATTTGGTTGCCCAAACCGGGCCAGAGGAGTCGAACTCAACTCTTACAAACTTTACGGTTACCAATACTTATTTGCAGTCAAACTAAGATTTAAGGTTTATTTAAAAATCAGTATCTCCGGAACCCTTTAGTGGCTTTTGCTCATTTTGGTCTCTAGAAATTCATAAAACTATAATCTATTTTTTTTAATTGGTGTCAGATTTCTCTTGTGGTGTGTGGCTTTCTTATTCCATTGTTTGGTACTGCTAAATGCTTTGCACTCATTCCTTTGTTTAAGCCTTGCTGCTTGAAGTTATAGCTATCCATGGTTGAGCTTAAGGTTTTACCAGTGTGCCTGACTGGACCCAAGACAGTTTTTGCAGGTGTACTACATGGTAAGGCCGCACATCCATAGCATATAATTATTTAAAAAATTTATGAGCTCACTGACAGTTTGTAAACTCAGGTTTTCAAAACAGTCACTAATTATCAATATATACAAAGTCTTTCTCAGATTAATCCTTTGAACCACACCAAAAACCTTTTTGTAATACAGATGTCTTAAGCACTACTGAACAGATTTACACTATATCAAGCATATGCCCTCCTCTGGAAAAAAGTTCCATTTTCATTTGTCACTTGGTGTAATTTTATCCAGCAGTTTTTGCATTAACAGAGACCATGTTTTCCTATTGGAGTTAACATTGAAAACACAACTTTTTCTTCCTGGCACCCACCCCATTTTTTCCTTCTCCAGGTGCAGCTGCACACAGCTGGACATGTCCACACTTAATTAATCATGCTTTTTTAACTATTTCTTATTCATTTTGGCTAAATATATATTGCACACTAAAGACAAACTGATTATTTCCAATCAGAGCACCAGAAATAGATTAGAATTACAATTGTTGAATATCTGGAGTGGCTATTACTCTCAAGAAGTGAAGCATCAAGTGGTCTATTATACCCTTCCCCTAGCTCAATAACGATAATAAGGAGCATGTCAGTTCGGTTCTGTTATGCTATGCTATGTTATGTTATGTTATGTTATGTGTATTTGTAAAGTGCACTATCACCTGCAAGGGTATCCTGGCACTGAGCCAGAGTCTGGGTCTAGCCTTGCCTAGGTCTTCAGTTTCTTGCAAAACTCAAGAAGAAAAGAGGAGGCACTGTGAGAGGTCAGTCCACACTTTAGAAATGATGTAAAAGAAGGATCTAGTTCTGTGAATGTGTGGAATGATGCAAGTAGGATCCTGCGGAGCAGAGGTGTCTTGGCAGCTGGGGGAAGGAGATGTGACTGTTCAGGTAGGTGGGGCCTAAGTTGTATAGTACTTTGAACATGTGAGTGAAGAGTTTGAACTGAGCCTGATTTGTGTACAGGGAGCCAGTGGATCTCCCTGAATTCAGATATGATGTGAGTTTGCTCTGGGAGGTTGAAGATGACTCTGGCTGCTGAGTACTTGATAGTTTATAGTCTTCTGGTGAGTTGGTTGGTGATACCGGCATAAACTGACATATTGGTGTTCCCATAGTCCAACATGTTGGTGACTAGGACATGAATGATCATTTTTCTTGTGTTACTTGGAAGTCATTTAAAGATCTTCCTCATCATCTTTAAGGTGTGAAAGCAGGATTTACTGTTGATGATGATCTTGAGGTTCCTGGCATGGGTGCGAGGTCTGGGTGTGGTTCTGAGTTTGGCCAGTTGGAGTACCATGATGAGGTGGTTTTGCCAAAGATTACTACTTTATCTTGATGTTGTTTAGCTTGAGACAGTTGGCCTTCATCCAGTTAGCGACTTTGCTCATAATGACTGTGAACTTATTTTTTATGTTGGAGGACTTGTCCGAAAGAGAGAGAATAAACTGTGTGTCGTTTCTGTCATGTGCGCAGATGACGTTGGCCAGAAGGATCATGTATGCGTTGAAGAGAGTGGGTGTAAGAAATTAAAGTATTAGTTGAAAGGGTGAGAGCCTACTTCAAATAATAATCAAAGTGCTTGTCAGGGTGAACCACTGAAGTCACTAAGTAAGCTGGTGCTTATTCCTCTTGCCACAAAACAGTAGGGTTTAACTTAGAGGCAATTTGTAAAGTATATATGGAGCATTCAAACAGTAATAAAGTGAAAACACAACACAGGAAAAATCCCACTGATTTAGAAAAATATTTCTATAATTAAAATGACACCAGAATGGCAAAAATCCAATAAGTAGAACTGCATATATGAATTTTCAAATTTTAAATTAAAAATAACAGCAAAAAGCATTAAACGCAGGTATCTGCTTGCTCTAGACTGGGTCAAAGTCAAAAGGTAAGGCTGATGGCAATGGAAATGGGATACAGAGAACAGGCTCGTCCCGGTGGAAAGATTACCTTCGGACATAGACACATTTATGGAGAAAGAGTGGTTATCAACGAGTCCTCGGTGGGGCAAGCTGCAAGCTTGGTCCAAAGTGGGGCTCTGCAACAGCAGGCTGCTGAACAGCGGGGTGCTAGTGTGATCATCGATGAAACCAGGAATGCTCCAAGTGGGAAAAGTCCAAAGTTTGTGCCCAGGAAAGCCTCAAACTAGATCAGGTGCTGCTTGGCATCGGTTGTGGTGAAGCCCTCTATGTTTGGACTTACAAACCTCTCTGGAAGTTGGATTTCTTTCAGCGGAACAACCCGGCAAGCTGGGACCGATTAGCGATTCGACATCATCGCCTGTGGCTTCATCGGCAACCCTGGTCTTTGTTGGTTTTCCAGGCAAAAATTTGGCAAAAACTTTCTAAGACCCACTTGTTGCAGTTTGGGGACAGGAAGACTACACTGTAACACCAGCCAAGGGTCCAAGACCAGAAAGGCACTATTTGGAGGTTAGGACTTACTCCCAGAGAGGGCAGCAACAGGGCCATAGGGCAGGTCGAGTTGGAAATGGTCAGCTGGGCTGTTGGAGGGAGAGAGGCCTCTGGAAGCTTGTTGTGTCCCTGTAGCTCAAATAACCAACTGACCCTTGGAGTCACTTCTGGGATATTACTTTCAAGGCAAGCAGTGCCAGTCTTACTTCTGGTTCTTCAAACAGTAGGGCAGTCATTCTTCTGATTTTTCTCAGGTCCAGGAGTGTTCTGAGGAGAGGTCTGTGGAGTCCACATTTATGCCCAGTGTCAGCCGGTGAGTGCAGGGCAATCCTTTCCCCTAACCCAAAACCAATTCTTGTCAGTTCTTCCCTTCACACTGAGATTGGAGCCAGCCTAACTGGAGAGGCAAAAGGGAGGCAGGCCTAGGTGTGAGCTTCATCTGCAAGTGACAGTTTAGTCATTCTTTGAAGCAGAGGAAGGGGCAGAGAAAAGCCCCCAGGCCATCCGGTTAAGGGAGTAGACCCACTTCCCAAACCCTTTGTCCACTGTCTGAGAGCAATACACATCCCACCACAGAGGCGCCATCAGTAGTCAGTTTTCAGCTGTAAACTCGCAAGAAAGCATTTTGGGTTTTAGAAGGAAAATGAAAACTTTCTAAAAATGACATTTCCAAAATAGTAATATAAAATCTGACTCGATCATTGCATTGGATTTTAACTTACTATTAAAATGAGTCCTTGAAATATTTTTCTAGCTATTCAAAACTGAGTTTAGCAATTTTTAAATGTATTAGTGTAAACCAGTCTTAAGCTAGCCAGCCAGCCTTTCCACAGTGAAAAACGACTATGGAGGATGAAAAACAAAAAATACACGTGTCCTACTTTTAAATGAAATCCACCCTGGCCTATGGGCTTTTAAGGCGTACGTCAGGAGTGATTTATAAGTATTATAAAGGAAGGTTTAGCCCTAGTAAAAGGTTTATTTTGCCAGGTCAAAATGGCAGTTTAATGTTGCGCACTCAGACTGCAGCCCAGAGCAGGACCTTGGATGCCAATCTCATGTTGGCGTCTGATGAAGATGGGGTGTGAGATTGTGTCAAATGTTGCAGAGAGGTCCAGTAAGAAGAGGGCTGCCATATCTCCTTTGTGTAGGATCATGCTGATGTCATCTGTGGCGGTGATAAGCGCTATCTCTGTACTGTGGTTGGGCATGAATCCGGACTCCATGGCATCAATGAACTGGTGGTTGTTGAGGTGATCTTTGGGGTGCTGGTTGATGAGCTTCTCTAAGACCTTAGCTGGATATAGTAGGAGGGAGATAGGTATTTTATTGAGCGCTGTTTTTTTAAGCAGGAGTGATGGTTACTGATTTCTAGGTGCCTGGGAACGTGGCTGAGTTGATGGAGGCATTCATGATGGGTCTTAGTGCTTCGCTGATTGGTAGGAGTCCTTTGGTGAAGGTGTGGTGGGGGCAGGGGTCAGATGGGACCCTCGAGTGGATGGACTTCATGGCGGCGGTGGTTTCATTCGTGGTGATTGTTGTCCACATGATCAGGGTTTGTTCTTTGGCTGTGATGGGAAGTTGCGTTGCAAGGGTGCTGGGGTCCAGTTGAGGATCCAACTTTCCACATTTGGAAATGTTTTTCTACAGAACAATTCCGAGACTCTGTTACAGAGGTCTTGTGAGGGGACGATGTTTTTGGAGGTGGCTGGGGGCGTGATGAACTTTTTGATGGTGGTGAACATCTTCTTGTTACTGTTCGTGCGGGTGTTGGTGTGTTCTGCAAGAACTGTGCATTTGATGTTCCGGATCTTCTGGTGGCAAAATCTTAGGGCAGATCTGAAGATGTTTTAGGCAGTAAACAGTGTTTCTCTTGTCAGTGTCTATGTACTGCTGTAATAACAGTACTGCTGTAATTACAGACTTGACCAAAAGCTAAGTCCTGTGGACTGCCCCTTCTGAACACAGTTGAAAGCCATATACACTTGGGGATGCCACTTATCGGGGCTGGGTGCTTCTGGGGGCATTACAATTAAATTTTGTGCGAGTTAATGTTTGAATGGCTGTTTTGAGAGTTATGGATTGTGGAAGCAACCATAGCTGGCTAATGTAGTGGATGTTTCGGTTTTATTTCATAACTATACTATGTTTTTTAAGTGAATTAAGGAAGTGGTAATATTAATTGTAGTAAATATGTGCATGTGTGTCTGTGCGTGTGTTGGTGCATGTGCGTATATAAAGAATTTTGATTGACCGAGAGGGCTTTTTTATATGTAACTGATATAAGTATACCTTGCAACGCTATGACTCACTGCTTATGACCCCACATATTACATCCCTGATGAAGTCTGAAATCTGCAGCAGTGAAAGTTCCACATATGTCAGTTACTTATAACTGGTGAATTTCAGTGCTTCTTTGTTTTTAAAACAGCAGTGATTTTTTCCGTGATTTTCTAAGTTGTTTTTTAATGTAAGTTAAAAACATCATATTTTCTTCACAAATAAAAAGACCTTAACATATATATTTTACAGATTTAGATAGGATTTCCAAAGATTGGAAATCCCTCCGATATTTGCTCCCTAATAACTATCCACTCGTTTGACGAATCTCCCCAAAACTTTACAGACCAATAGTATTTTCTACATTTTGTGATGATTGCAATTTTAGTGGTGAATTGTGAAGGGGATGCAAACATAAAAGGGGGATCCCAAAACAGATTTCCCCCCCAATTTATTTTCCATAGACCTTTGTATTCGACATAGCGCCGAAACGGCTGTATTGATTTTAATTAAATTTGCCATGAATATACATGATAGTGTCTAGATGATCCTTTTTGCAATTTCAAGTGATATTATGAAGTAATCAGGAAGTTATAAGGAGCTAAAAACATAGTGATATCTGTTGTACATGGTGATGACAAGTCATTATGTGATTGGCAAATGACTGCTTTTGCACAAATTTAAGGCAGCCATGTTGTTTTTAGGTACAGTTTGCCTGTGTTCTGTAAGTAAGAATTAGGTTTGATATTTTTCCCCTTTTTTCTTATCACTTTTTTTTAAAGTGGTAATAGATAGGGAAACATATTCAGAAGTTTCTATATATTTTGTAAAAAATTTGTAGATACCGTAATACTGTCTTGTGAGTATTAAGGTACCAAAAATATATTCAAAAAATAATTATGTTAAAAATTAAAAATACACTGTAGTACCCTATATCTTTTAAATATAGGGCACTAAAGTGTATTTTCCATTTTTAACATATTTAAATCTACAGTGAAATGTCTACGTAGTACCGCAATAATACCTACAAATTACTGAGATACTTTTCTAAAAAATATGCGGTTCTCCCTAAACTGCTGTAAGAATATGCAGACAATTATAAATACATTTCTCTACCTATTAACACTTTAATAAAGTAGTACTAGAAAGGGAACAACAATAAAACCTACTACTTACCTAGGTCTAAGACCCTAACCAAGAATGGAGTGAAACACAGAACACATACAAAATGTGCTGAAAACGACATGGCTGCCTTTTACCATTAGTAAACACAACCGTTAGCCAATCACATATTGCCTTATCATGCACATGTACCACACTACTACAATATATAACTAAGTATTGTAAAGAATTATATCTTTAAAACTACTTACACTATTCACACATAGTATCAAAAATTACCTGCCACATTACATCTACATGTCATCATGCTAGTGAATTTACTAATCACTTAGGGAGTTTGATCCAATATCTTTTATTTAAAATCTCAATGAAAAGAAAGTTCTAGAGTCCGAGTTTAACAGTTCTTTTCTTTTCTTTCATTCTTTAAGACCTTGTGGCGTTCCTGTCTGCCGGTACCCTCGACAAAAAGGAGACTTCAGGTAAGACACTATTATAGGTCTCTTTAGGTTTGGAATTTAGTGATTCTTTTGTAGGACCTGTCCAAGTAGTGGGTTTAATAGGAAAGGTGCTAAAAAATAATAGCGATCTAGGATATAGACAACAAAATAAATAATAATTTGGGTTCAATATCACCATAAAGCAAAAAGAAAAACATTAAGAAGAAAAACAATCAGTAAGTATTCGGTCAACCTTTATTTCTAGAGGAGGCTTTATTCAAAATGTCATTACCTGGAATATTCTTAGAGACAGGGGTAGCACCGTTTCTCTGCCCCACCCGTCCTCTTCAAAGGAACAAAAAATAAAAAATAACAATAACCTTTTCTATTTCCTTTCTCCTCCCGTTTACAGCTTGCCCTCCCGTTTGTCAGCTCTATTCGAGAGCCTTCCACACACCTGACTGAGCCATATCCCTCTTGTAATGTGGCTACGAGCTGGATTCGATCGGCGAAGAGAACTCATCCTCGACTCCCCAGGTGCTGTTGCGGTCTCCTCTGTTTTTCTGTAGGCCTCTGGCCCCTCCTGTCTCAACTCCTCCGGCTCCTTGGGTTTCGCGTCGGAAACTTATAGCATGTAGTTTCCTGTCACAACTCCACTTGGACACATGCACTCCAGCTCTCCTCTCCAGGTTCCTTTCTCCCCTTCTGCCGAGCCCACCTTTCTTCATCTAGGGACGCGCATGTCCCAAGGGAGTTCCGGTTCCTCCCGGGTTGCCTGACTTCCTGTCTCGTCATATCGGCCCTGTAATAAAAGAAGGGCGCAGTCGGCTCCAGGGAGATAAATCACCTCAACCTCAGCCCCAGGTATGTGACACTCCTCCGCTAACACATTTTCATGCCACGTCTGTTTCAATTACCCCTCTCTACTGTACGCCACCACACTTTATGCCACTCCACTCTACGCCACTCCACTCTGCTATTGCATTCTATGCCACTCCACTCTACATTACTCCATTATATGCCACTCCAGTCTACGCTAGTCAATTGTGCACCACTCCACTCTACCCCACTCCACGCCATGCCATGCCACTCTACACCACTGCACTATACACTATTACACTCTATCCCACTCCATTTTATGACACTCCAGTGTACAACAATACACTGTTCACCCTTCCTCTCTTTTGCTACTCCACTGTATGCTTTTCCACTGTATGCAACTCCACTCTTTGACACTACTATTTTACTATACCACTCTTCTGTACACCACTTCAGTATATACCACTGCACTGTATGCTATTCTTCTATACACCACTGCACTTTATGTCACTCCACTATATGCCACTCCACTCTACGACAATCCACTATACGCCACTCCACTCTATGACAATCCACTGCACGCTATTACACTGTACATCACTAAATTCTGTTCACTACGCTCTACGTCACTCTACTGTACGCCAATCCAACCTATATTACTACACTCTACACTATTTCATTGTACGACACTCTACGCTACACAGCTCTACTCTATGCTATTCCACTATGTGTCACTCCTCTCTATGTCACTCTACTACAATGTTATGCCACTCTGTAAGATTCTACTGTACATTACTCCACTGTATGCCACTGCACTGTCTTTCACTCAACTGTACACCACTCCACTCTACAAAATTCCACTCTACCCCATTTCACAGCATGGTATTGCACTGCGCACCACTACATTCTACAATGCTCCACTATAAGGTATTCCACTCTACAACGCTCCACTGTACACCACTAGACTGTACAACACTCCACTGTACCCCACTCCAGTGTATGCTGTTCTACTGTATGTCACTACACTGTACCTCACTCCACTCTATGCCACTCTACTCTATGCAATTCCAGTGTACACCATGCAACTGTACGCTATTACACTCTATGTTATTACATTCTACACCTCTTCACTCTGCACCACTCCATCCACCCCACTCCAGTGTATGCCATTCTACTGTACATCATTACATTGTACCTCACTCAACTCCATGCCACTCAACTCTACAACACTCCACTGCATGCCACTCCACTCTATGCCTGTCCACTATACATCACTCTACTCTACGCTACTCCAATGTACACCACTCCACTCTAACACACTCCAGTGTATGCCACTGCACTGTACACCACTCCACTGTATGCTTTTCCACTGTATGCTGCTCAACTGTACGACACTCCAGGCTACGCCACTCCACTGTATGCTACTACACTATACGCTAATAGACTCTACTCTACTCTATTCCATTGTACGCAATTCCATTGTGCAATTCTCCGCTGTATGCTATTCCACTCTATGCCACTCCGGTGTACACCACTTTAATATCTGCTATTCCATTGTACGTCACTGCACTGTATGCCACTCCACTACACTTTATAAAAATGCATTGTCTGCTATTACACTGTACATCACTCCATTCTACTCCACTCCACGCCACTCCACCGTACGCCAATCTCCTCTACCCTACTACACTCTACCCTATTCCATTGTGCAAAACTCCATTCTGCGCCACTCTACATTATGCAATTCCTCTATATGCCACTCTACTCTACGCTACTCCTCTGTATGCCACTACAGTGTACCCCTTTACACTGTACCCCGCTCCACTCTATGGTATTCCACTGTACAACACTCCACTCTACGTCACTATAGTGTATGCACTCCACTCTACTCCACTCCAGCCTACAAAATTCCATTGTATGTCACTACACTATACCTCACTCCACTCTATGTCACTCAACTCTACCCCACTCCAGTGTATGCTATTCCACTGTGTGCCGCTCTATTGTACACCACTCTACTCTAACATACTGCACTCCACTCTATGCCACTCAAGTGTATGTTACTCCACTCTATCCCAGTACACTCTGCCATACTACACTCAACCCTATTCCACTGTACAATACTCCATTCTAAGCCACTCTAATGTATGCTATTCCACCATATGCCACTCCACTCTACGCCACTACACTACACAGTAACATTCAATGTTATTTCATTCTACAACACTCCACTGCATGCCGCTCCACTGTATGTCACTCAACTCTACTACAATACACTCAATGTCACTATACTCTACACTATTCCATTGTACACCATTCAACTCTAGAACATTCCACTTTACGCTACTCCACAGTATGTTATTACACTATACACCACTACAGTCCACCCTACTTCACTCTTCCCGCTCCACTCTACAATGCTCCACTATATGGAATTCCACTCTACAACACTTCACTCTATGCCACTACACTGTACACCACACCACTCCACTCCACTCTATGCCACTCCAGTCTGGCTATTCCACTGTATGTCATTACATAGTACCTCAATCCACTTTATGCCACTCTACTGTATGCTACTATACTGTACGCTACTCCACTGTATGCTATTCCACTCTATGCCACTCCACTCTATGTCACTCCACTCTACCTCACTCCAGTGTACACTATTCCACTACATGTCACTCCAGTGTATGCCACTCCACTCAACATCATCCCACTCTATGCTAGTCCACTGTACCTCACTGCTTTCTATGCCTCTAAACTCTATGGCACTCCATTGTACACTATTCCAATCTATGCTTTTCCAATCTACGGCACTTATCTCTACACCACTCCACTCCAATGTATGCTATTCTACTGTATGCCACTCTAGTGTACGCCACTCCACTCTATTCTACCATATGCCACTACACTGTATCTCACCCCATTCTATGCCAGTCAACTCTACAATACTCCACTGTACGCCACTCCACTCTATGCCACTCAAGTGCACCACTCCACTCTACACTATTCCACTGTATGCCAATCCACACTAACACACTCCACTGTACACCACTCCGCTGTACACAACTGCACTGTATGCCCCTCTGTTTTATCCAACTCCACTCTACACCACTCTACTCTATGCAAATCCCCTCTATGCTACACCACTCTAGCCTATTCAACTCTACACCACTACACTCTACGACAAACCACTGTACGGCACTACACTATGTGCTATTCCACTTTACACTACTCTACTCAATGAAACTTCATTCTGCACTATTGTACTGTATGCCACTACACTGTACCTCACTCCACTGAATGCTATTACACTCTACAACACTACACTCTATGCCACTCCACTCTTCCCAAACCCACTGCACGCTATTCTACTGTACGCCCCTCCACTCTATGCCTCTCCAATCTGCAACACTTCACTATATGCCATTCCACTGTACTGCACTGAACTGTACAACACTCAACTGTACGCCACTCCGCTCTACACCACTCCACTGTATGCTATTTCACTCTACACTATTCAACTGTACGCCACTCCATTGTACCACATTCCACTCTACAACACTATACTCTATGACAGTACACTTTACAAAGCTCTCGGGAGGCACTAGAGAGCCCGACTGAGAGATGGCCGCCATTATGTGAGGCTCTGCCGGTCGGAGTCTTTTATTCGCTTTTTATCTGGCTTAGACTATGGGATCGGGGACTTCCCAGGGGTGTCCGTGTGCTGCTCACTGTGCTGTTGCAGGGACACCCTAAATATCAAGCTGAAGGGCTCCCTTGCAGCCAGTTGCCGCTGAGAAGGGGCTCTGGTGCCTAATCAGGGACTACCTCATGGGAGAGTTCTCCGCGTAGGCTTCGGATGCGGACGAGCTGCATAGCAGCTGCTGTCAGAGACCCATTGGGGGAGAGCTTTGTGGCCGTACAGTGCTGCCATGCATCGGAGGTGGTGCTTCTATCTGTGCCAGCTGGGGGCCGCTGGGCTGCCGTCCTGCTCTCCCCACAGCTTGTGTTGGGGACGTGGGGATGGGCCGGCCAACCGAGTAGGAGTGAACGGAGGACCTTTCAAGGAGGGAGCCCAGAGTGGCAGTGGTGAGGCACTAGCCATCAGAGCTGGCCCCAAGGGTGTGCTGTAGGATGGCCTGCTAGCCTGGGGGTCAGCCAGGATTGGCGGGTCCCAACGAAAGTGGTTCTGCAACTCCTAGCGTTAGGTTGCTCAGGGGGCTGGGGGCTGATATTTTGCCACCCACACACTTGATTCTCGGGGGGCTATGTACTGTGGGATATACGCCAAACTGAGACTGGATACTGAGGCCTGTACAATAACCGGGGGTCTGCCTTTGGACCCTGGCCATTGCCGCTTGATAACTGCAGATTGCTACGGTGCTTGGCTCTCGCCTGTGACTCTGCCCTGCATGCCAGGAGGTACATAGGCCTGCTTGTGCCTCTCACGGTTGTTAGCCTAGGGCGTGGCGGGCCTAATCTGGTCTGTTTTGGGGCTCTCCTTACTCAGCTCTGAATTGACTACCTATTCCTGCCTGTGGGATCAGCTGTCCCACCTGACAATTTACTCATCATCTTCTTGCTACATTAATACTTCACAAACTGGGCCTGCTCATGCCCCCCCATTTGTTCTGGGCTGGGGTTGAGGTGGGCCCCCCTGGATGAGCTACTGACCAAAGAGCTACTTACTCTGTGTACCCTGATTGCTTCCTGAGCATGTCACCTTCTTTTCGGTGGCAGCATGGGGAAGGCAGATGCCAGGCAGTCCAAACTCTCATTTGAGCATCGCAGACAGACAAGAGCAGTAGAATTGTCTCCTGAAGATTTGCAGGTGAATCCCAGGAACAAGACATTTGTACCATGTTTATGGAGCTGAAGCACAGCATCAGGCGTGGAGTGATTTGTCGCAGAGTATCAGAAAGTGTTATAGAGTGGAGTAAGGTGGAGTTGCATAGAGTGGAGTTGAGTGTTGTAGATTGGAGTCACATGAGTAGAGTGTGGTAGAGTGTGGTGGAATGGAGTAGCATAGAGTGTTGTAGAGTTGAGTCATAGAGTGGACTGGCGTAGATTGGTGTACTATAGTTCAGTGGAGTACAGTAGAGTAGTGTGTCATAGAGTACAGTGTAGTAAAGTGGAGTGGAGTAGCATAGAGGGAGTACCATAGAGTGTCATAGAGTGGAGTAGAATGTTGGAGAGTGGCATAGAGTGGAATAGAGTGTTATAAAGTGGAATAGAGTGGAGTAGAGTTGAGTGCCAGAGAGTGGACTAGAGTGAGGTAGGGTGGAGGGATGTAGATTGTTGTACAGTGGAGTAGAGTGTCGTAGACTGAAGTAAAGTGGAGTGGCATATAGAATGAAGTGTTGGTCATTATCATGTCGTAGAGTGCTGTCTTGTAGAGTATTGTGGCGTACAGTATCATAGCGTACAGTGTTGTGGTGTACAGTGGAGTAGAATAGAGTGACGTAGTGTAGAGTGTCATGGCATAGAGTGCCAGGGCATAGAGTGGAGAGGTATGGAGTGGAATAGCGTAGAGTGGAGTGGAGCATATTAGAGTGGTGTAGAGTGGAGTGGCATGTCGTAGAGTAGAGTGGAGTGGCATAAAGTTGAGTGACGTGTGGTAGAGTACGGTGGAGTGATGTGTCATACAGTGGAATGTTGTACAGTTTCTTACAGTGGAGGAGCATAGAGGGGAGTGGCATAGAGTGGAGTTGCAAAGAATGGAGTGGCGTAGATGGGAGTGGTGTAGAGGGGAGTGGCATTTTGTAGAGTAGAGTGGAGTGGTGGACATTGCAGTGATGTAGAGTAGAAAGGTGTGTCATATTATAGAGTAATATGTCATACAGTGTCTTACAGTGGAGGTGCGAAGAGTGGAGTGGCTTGAAGTAGAGTGGCATAGAGTGGAATAGTGTAGAGTAGAGTGATGTAGAAAGGAATAGCGTAGAGTGGAGTGGCGTACAATGGAATAGTGTAGAGTAGACTGGCATACTGTGGAGTGGCATAGAGTGGAGTGGAGTACAGTGGAGTGGAGTACAGTGGAGTGTTGTAGAGTGGAGTGGAAAACTGTGGAGTGAGGTACAGTGTAGTGGCGAACAGTAGAATACCGTAGATTGCAGTGGCATAGAGTGGAGTGGTATACACTGGTGTGCCACTCAGTTGAATTGCTTACAATGGAGAGGGGTAGAGTGGAGTGGTGTGAGGATCTGGATGTACTATATGATATGGCCATTGAGTACACTCACAGACACCGTTTTGGGTCCAGTCAGTATTGTTTACTTTTTTTAAAATATATTTCTTTATTGGCATTTCCGTATGTCACAACATCAGAAAACATATGCATGTCAATGAAGATATATCAGCACTAAAGTTCACATAATTATCAATAGTATCACAATAAATCAGTGAGCAATAGATTTTTTTTTTTATACATTCAATTGAATATTCCTCCATTGACATTTTAAATAACAACACATATAATGACATGGAATACATTCCCTAGGTGTAGTATCACAGTGGAATAGTATAACACTTGAATACTTGACCGCTGAAGGAAGTATGATACATACAGTGTATGACATTCACATTTTGCCTCTTAAAGCATGTGCTTGCAAGCCTTTGTTACAATTTTAACTGTTTTACCATAAATAAGATATCTCAAAGCAAACTGTCAACAATTGAAAATGTGGAAGAGACATTGTGTGACTAATATGAGCCTTAATACAGTGGAGTGTGGTAGTTGAAGCAGATGTAGTGTGAAAGTGTGTTAAAGGGTGTAGATGTAATGTGGCAGAAAAATATATTATTTGCTTTAAATGGTCATTTTTGGTAGTATGTGTGAATAGTATAAGTAGTTTTAAAGTTATAAGTTTTAAAATATGTAATTATATATTGTGCCGCTTTATACCGCAGTAAGTTTGCAGTGTACATGATAAGGCAGTATGTGGTAGGCAGATGACTATGTTTACCAAAAGTAAAAGATAGCCATGTTGTTTTCAGCACATTTTGTCTGCATTCTGCATTGAGCTGTGTTCTGTGCTAGGGTCTTAGATGCAGGTGAGTAGAAGGTTTTATTGTTCTCCCTATCTATTACCACTTTTTTAAAGTGTTAATAGGTAGAGAAATGTATTTATAATTTTCTATATATTTTTACAGCAGTTTAGGGAGAACTGTGCATTTTTGTCAGAGCAATAATATTTAAGGGATTACTTAATTACTAAAGGGCCGATTACGATAACCGGCGTTAAAAAATCCGCCATCCACCATAGCCTGAAAAAACCGCCCGCCTGCACCATGGGAATACCGACCGAGCAATTATGATGACGCGAAGCAACCACCGCCCGCGGCAGAAAAAACACACAGAATTCCGCCCGTCCATGTCAGAGTAGAAGATAATCCGTCCGCCACGGACGCAATCCCACCCGAAAACCCAAATCCGACCGCTCTGACCAACTAGACACCGGCCGTGAAATTATGATCTCCCCGACATGAGCGCGGTAAATCTACATATTTCCCGCCCGCCACGGTGAACAACAGAGATGAATAACTGACACGGCGGAAGGCCTGGCGGCCACGTCCGTGCACAGAAATCATTGGCGGCCCAAAGAAATACACACAACACGGCCAACAAGTCCACACAGCAAACGACGCCAAAATACCCAGACACAGAACCCATCCCAAATACACATCCTCCCTGGCTAAACCAAAAAACCACAAATCCCAGGACACCACACACAACACACCTGAAAACGACAGCCCATCATGACACACCCACATAGGTGAGTACAAAAGCAGCCCCTTCACAGACCACAATCCCTTGCACCACTACAAAGCGAAGACGACAGCAGAGAACCCAGAGAGCCACAAAGGAAAGCAGCATACCACACGCACACATCACACTCATCACCAACAACACCACCACCATCACCACTGAAACACCGGCACCACTAACCCCCTGCACATCACACACCACACACCACCACACCAGCACCACAAATACCAAACCACGCACCATGGCAACACAAAGAATGCCTAAGTTCACTGCCACAGAGTTGACGGTCATGGTCGATGAGGTCATCAAGGTGCACCCACAAATCTATGGAAACCAGGTCCAACAGACACCAGTAGCCACCAGAAACAGAATGTGGAGCAGGATCGTAGACCAGGTGAATGCAGTTGGGAACGTACCACGCAACCGGGGTGAAATCACAAAGAGGTGGCAGGACCTGAAAAGCGTGGTCAGGAAGAAGGAGGCCAAGAACCGTGAGCTGGCTGACAGGACTGGCGGCAGAAATCCCGCACCATTCAAGACCTTCAAGGCGTGGGAGGAGAAGGTGCGAGGCATTCTACATCCGGAGAGTCTCACCGGAATACCAGGGGGAGTGGAGGCTGGTAAGTACAAACAAATGTATACCAGCACACCGCTATGTACAGTCATGCACTACCAGAATGCCATAGCTCCGAGGGCCAAACACCCCCATATCCAGTACACAATCCACAAGACATCCCTCACACATGCAACAGACACTCACACACACTCAGCCCAAAGGCACCAACAAACAAAACCATGGGGGCATGTGTACAGTCAGCCAGCACCACAACTCCCACCAGGTCCCCTTGTACCCCAGATGCGCTGGAAGGAGCGCTCCCCACACCCACACTCATGTGTCAGCCATAGCTGCACTAACCAACAAGTAACAGGTAAGTAGCCTTACCACAAGGTCCGTGTATCGGAGGGGGACTGCAGAAGTACAACCCCCACCAGGCCCCTAGTCCTACAGCGCAGCAAGATGGAGCACTCCCCACACCCATGTGTCAGCCATTGCAGTGCACACCGTCATCCCACAGGTAGATATGTTACCTTACATGGAGGGGTGTCTGTGGATGGTAAACCATCACCACAACTCACAACACAGCCCCCACTCCCACAGACCAGCAAGATGGAGCACCCCTCCCTCTCATAACCATGTGGTAGCCATTGCATTGCTCCCTCCAAACCAACAAGTAGGTAGACTACTGTACAGGGCGGGGTGTCTGTAGGCATGAGGACTGTACTACGACTAACATTTGGGACATGTCACGTAGCAGAGGAACAGGTAGCACTGCTCCCTGTCATAATCATGTGACTAATGTGCACACGGACATGAATTACAGAGTCATAGCCCACATGAGCCATCTCAAATACAGTAACACGTAAGGAGTCACGTCTGCATGCACAAGTCTCACTGGAGTACTGACCCACATGGCGTGCACTGTGCCAGTCATCACACACATCAGCAACACCATCCAAGTCTTGTCCATGTAGTCGTGTCTGCTTGTTCCGTTGACATTGTACAACATCACCCATGTAAGTCTATCTTGTCTCAATGTAACAGAGTGGAACCCCAGTAATGTCACATACACCACTGGACCCATGAACCACACAGCTACACAATGCACATTCAAAATCTCATCCATCTCATCTTTCAGCCCCAGTGTCATGAAAGGTATATCATCTAAACAGTTGTCCCATATACAGTAGTTCAGCAAAGATTCCTGCCGATGACCAATAATGTGTCTGCTGTGTCTGAAGCGCACGTCACACTGTGATTTACAACATACCAAATATAGTCAACACCCCAAGAGCACTGCATTGCTGCACATGGCTGAGGGTAGCACGCACACCAAGGAATTGTCCCATCTGCAATACGTTGTGTGGCACACAACCATTACTCACTCACTACAATGCTTGCAGTGTAATGTCCCTAAATGACAACAGTGAGCAGATATGCTGTGTAAGTCAGACATACACACACCTTTGTCTATGTAGTGTCGTGTGGCCAAAACACATGTCCCCTTCTGCACCCATATGTCACAGTATGTACCACAGTACCATATTCCATCTCTAAAGCGTTCATGGGGCTGTACCCCTTTTGCCATCTGCATTTCTAAGCGTTTCATTTGAACCCCAAAAACATATTTCATCTCAAAAGCGTTCATGGGGCTGTACCCCTTTTGCCATCTGCGTTTCTAAGCGTTCCATTTGAACCCCAAAAACATATATCATCTCAAAAGCGTTCATGGGGCTGTAACCCTTTTGCCATCTGCGTTTCTAAGCGTTTCATTAGAACCCCAAAAACATATATCATCTCAAAAGCGTTAATGGGGCTGTACCCCGTTTCCACCAAAGCCACAAAATGTAGGGGTACTGCAACACACACCGATTGGCATTCCAAATCCGTCCCATGCCGTATGCACCCATCACACTATTCCATTGCCTTGATCACGCACACACATTGTAGAGCCATACACACGCATCTGGGAAATCAGTGCACAACTGTGCACAAACTGTGAATGTCAGACATCTAACACAAACCTTGCAAGGTGCAACACAATAACCTTTCGTCTCCGCCCCACAGGTGACGAACAGCATGATGCTGGAGAGGGAGACAGCAGCCATCACAGCCAGTCCACAAGCCCCCCACCCGGACTCACGGATGTGGAAGACCTGGACACCTCTTCGGACGAGGACTCCCGACCAGGCACATCTGGTGTGGCAGGGCGCAACCGCTCCCCAGGACCCCTCCTACCCACCAACCCATCTCCCAGGGCTGGTGACCAGTCCCAGGCCCCTGCTGCCACGGTCATTGCGGCCACCACCACCGCCGCAACCACCACCACCATCACCACCACCAGGGCCTCCCTGACCACTCACCCTGCGCAAGGGGTGGTACGCACGTCGACATCGACCCTGGGAGCCAGAACGAGGCCCCGGGTGACCAATGTGGCGAGTGGGCAGGTCGGTGGCAGCAGTTCAGGTGGGAGGAGCAGGGTCAGGCCAACGCCATCAGAGCCTGGGAGCCAAGCCCTGCCGCAAATCGCCAGAGTCCTTGGGGCCTATGAAGAGGCCCAGGGACAATGGGCCAGGTCAGCTGCCGACACGCGGGAAGTCCTTGGGGTGTTGAGGTCCATGGACGCCCATATGGGCCAATTCGTGACCCGTATGGGCCAACTTGTGGACCTCATGGGCCAGCTAGTGGTGGTGGTGAGGGCACAATCAAGGCCAACCACACCACCTCCGCCACCACCTGCTGGTGCGCAGGGACGTGCAACATCCAGTTCCCCTGCGTCCACAGCGAGTGGGCAATCCTCAGCCACCACCAGCAGCCCACAAACACAACCCCCCCTCTCAAACGTGGAAGGGGCCGTCCGAAGAGGAAACAGGTGTCCAGAGATGACTTTGCACGCTCCAAACGCCAGTGAGTCAGCCAGCCACGGTGGCCATCTACTGCATTCACTTGGACTACCATCCTACCCCACACTGCCATGTGAATGGCATGTGTCTGTCGGACTGTGGACCCAGAACAACATGGGTACACCTTGACCATCACGCGGACATGACCGTCAACTCATTGTACAGCATGCACCACTTTCTTGATCACCTTGCCCACAATCACATGTCACCGCTTAAAATAAATACACCTGGATCACATTCTGTGTTATCTGCTCTGTTTTTAATCAAGGATGCGCAACCGTCACCATGATCAGAAATGCATCAGTAGTGTGGTATGTCGATAGGCCAGGAGAGGCTGTAGGGACCTAGGGGTGAAAAACAGAACAAGAGTCCATTCAATGTGTGTGTCACACACTCATCACACAGTACTTGTCATCAGGTTCAAGCAATGTACACACATCTCACAGAGCAACAGGGCACAATGCTACAGCCACTGTCAGTGGCATACTACCCTGGACATGGACCATTGCCACACAGCACTCAGTGAACAATAGGCCGCCGTGACAATGCACACATACACCTACACAACTACAGCGACATCAGCCGTCGTACATGGTCACTCACCGTCAAGTGAAGTAGCGGGCGATGAGCTGCTGACGCTCATTCACTGCTTCCTCCTCTCCACTGTCCTCGTCACTGGACACGGCTTGGCCTGCAGGCGGGGGCCCTGGCTGATCACCGTCATCCACTATCAGGGGGATCTGCCTGCGAATCGCAAGATTGTGCAGCATGCAGCATGCCACAACTATCTGGCACACCTTCTGTGGGGAGTATGCCAGTGCACCCCCGGTGCGGTCCAGGCATCTGAATCTGGACTTCAGGAGTCCAAAAGTCCGCTCTACCACACGTCTGGTCCTCCCATGTGCCTCATTGTATCTGACATCAGCTGGTGTCCGAGGATTGCGTAGTGGGCTCAGCAGCCAAGGCCCGTTAGGATATGCAGAGTCACCTGGGTGTGAGAAACACAGAGAAACGTTGCATTTCCAACAGGATACAAGACAGCATGTCACACCCAGCACGCTACACGAGTATGCATACTCACCAACAATCCATGCACGGTCCGGTTGAAGATTGGTCATCATACGTGGGAGGATGCTGTGGCGCATGATGTGCGAGTCATGGGTGGATCCGGGAAACTTCGCACACACGTGTGTGATGATCATGTCCGCCAGGCACACCACTTGCACATTCAGGGAGTGGAAATGTTTCCGGTTCCTGTAGATGTGCTCCATGGCCTGTGGTGCAACAAGGCCAACATGGGTGCAATCAATTGCACCAACAACGTGGGGGATGCGTCCAAGGGCATAGAAAGCACTCTTCACTGCCGCCAAATCACGAGCCCTGGGGAATCTGATGTACCGGTTCCTGTAGAGCATCATAGCTGACAGGACATCCCGTAGCACCATGCTGAACATGGGCTGGGACATCCCACCTCCACTGCCCACCGTGTGTTGAAAGGATCCGGTAGCGAAAAAATGCAGTGCAGCCATCACCTTAGCCGTGGGGGTGAATGCTGTAGGATACCCCCTGCGAGGACGGAGGTGGGGTTCCAACATTGCACATAGGTGATGCAGGGTGGGTCGGTCCAGACGGAATTTCCTTATAACCTCCACATCCTCCATGTCTGCCAGCAATTGGTAGGGGCGATGTATGTTTGGTCTCCTCCTAGGACAGATGGAAGTGGACACATGTCAATGCAACACACCACATGGCATTTTCACATACACAAAACAAAGATCACTGACAAAGCAATAGAATCACAGAACAGCTGACAAGTAGGGACAGCACAGCTACATTACTCTTACACAGGTCCCCTTACCAATAGCAATGACCACTGACACAAACCATTGCTATGAGCATGCACATGGGGATTTAGGCCATAATAGCTTGAAAGGCATGATGATGATTTCAGACTGCATATGTGGGAAGCGGCAACACCACAGCAATATACCTAGCTGCTGTGCCTGACACAGCTTCCGAGGCTGGGTGAGTATGGCACACACCAACAACACAATGTACACAGGCTGAGCGGTACACCAATCGCAGCAGCTTGGACACACTGAAACAGCCCCAGGGGGCTATATGAGTGTGGCAGGGTGACAGGCATTACCACAGCTTCCAGGGACTGCTGACTGGCATCCCTCAACAACACCTGCTGCTGCTGCCACCTGTCCACCTTCATGTCGACGACTCTGATGATATGTCCAGGTCCACTCACCAGCGAGGAGCTGGAGTTCCTGGATTCCGAGCTCCACGCACACTGCCCAAGGCTATTTCTTGCAAAAGTTGTGTGTGTAAGACAACTACTGTGTGTGTGGGAGTGCATGTGGGGGACACACATGTCGTTGATCCGCAGCACTATGAGTCAGAGCCTGTGGGGTTCCAACATGCACTGCTTACCATGCTTACTACAGGTGGAAGGGGTATGTAGGCTCTCTGGCGCTTTCCCATGCATGTCCCTCCCGAGTGGTGGTACATGGCATTTTCATGTCAGACATCCAGTGACGCAGCCACTTGGCAATGCATGATTCAGGGCAGTTATTGCTTGTGTGAATGGCTGGCTGGGTCCCTGCTGGCCTTCTCAGTCTCGGCAGACCTGGGCTGCACATTGACCGCCCAATCCTAGAAGGAAACTACACTGACTGTACAGTGGGTTACATGTGTCTTTAGTTCACAACTCTCAGGAAATGCGCAAACTCAGCCCTGTCGATTGAACACTCCAGGCCTTGTGATAGTGATGTGTGTGAGAGATAGTGGCACTGAATGTGACCTCCATTGCGGGGTGAGCCATTCACAGGGCGAGTACGTTGAGGGCTGCGCAGTGTTGGACACAGTGAGTCCACCCACAAAGATGTGTTGCCTTGTGATCTATGTGTTGGTCTACCTGACAATGGACAGTAGATGTGGGCAGACTACACATTGCTCAAAGTGCTGGCATCCTGCATGTGAATGGGATGGACAGGTACTGTGTACACACTCCCACCAGCATGCATTCACGTGTGGTGTACACATGCTGTTATGCCATGTCCGATAACTTCTTGGCTCTGTTACACATCTCTGAGTATTTTGGATGGGTCAGCATCATGCCACTGTGATTGGTGGATGTGGGTGATGATGAGAAGTGTATGAGTGATATTTCAACCCTCTTGTGTACCATCCCTGCAGTTGGAAGTCCTCCAGCCCAAGGCCTTGTGATGAGCCATTGCATCCAAGTTGATGCCTCTGTGTATGTGTAACCGACAGTGCAGCCAATTCCACAAAGGGTGTGACGTCATCTGCCGGATGAGCGACTACGTGGCGGAGACGAATCGGGGGATGCCCCCTCGTATTGTCAGGTTAGCACGGTGCTGCATTTCACCACTAATGGTCTGCATCTTGACAGTCACACAGCCTGTGCCGGATGCACGTTTGTAGGGGCATCAGCAGCAAGCAGGTGTACAGTATTGTGGGATGGTGTCTTTTGCTGTGAGAGGCAGCATGTGTCCACAGCCTACCCATAATCTGGGTAATGTGATGTTTGTTGTGTGATGCAGTGGGTTGTAAGTGTACTCTGTGCTGGGTGCATCTGACATGCATATGCGATTCCTGAGGGTCAAGATGTAATTTGAGCACTCTGCATTGTCAATGCGTTCAGAGTCGTAGGCCTCAGGAACAGCCTGTAGTATGCTGGAGTGGCAATTCCCATGTATGTTTGAGGCACTGTGCCTACTCTGATTTCGTTCGGACATATGTGTGCGATGCCTCACCTCATATTCCTGATACTTACACATCCGGCACACTGTGCAACAGTAGTTGTGCTCGTGCGAAAGACAGGTGTATGGCATGGGCTCATGACCATTGTGGACTGTCATGTTGCAGTCTGTGTGAGTGGTGTCCCATTCTGCTCCATGCAGGTATGTCCTTGGCCTAATTACGTAGTGGTCATCCTTGCCACCATCAGGACAGTGGGTGTGCACACAGCGATTTGTGGCTATGGCCGCAGGGTGACACAGGCCGGGTGTTGTGCTATGTGCACAACACATGTGCCACTTATTAGCGGCTTCATTTCCTGTACGCCAGCCATTACGTGTTGATTGTGGTAGCTGTATACAATTGCACAGGTATCGTGCAACATGTGGATTTGGGAATGTTCTGTGCTGCCTCCCTTGCACATGTCTGTTTAATTGATGCCAAATGAGTGAGGCCACCTCGCTCTCCCTCATGTAGCATCTCCCGTGGGTGCTGAGGGACAGGGGACGGTCAACAGTGGTGAGGCATCGGATGAAGCAGCTGCACAGGAGCTGGGTGAGACAGATGTGACCGGCGCCTCGGAGGGGCCAGACGTGTGCTGGATGAATCACAGGCCGAGACGGCAATTGCTGCGTCATCTGAGGACAGAGGTCATGCATCCATGTTTGCTAGCACAGGGGACGTGGACTCTGGCTCCTCTGCAGCCACGCGGAGGCCAATGCCCGCCCTCCCATCTACTTCCACTGGTGCAACACGTGTCGGCACAAGGATGAAGGATAGAGTGTCCTTCACACCAGGCACAGCTGCCCCTGCACATGTGACCCCTGCTGCCCTCAGTGCTGGGTCTGTTGAGCTTGTGCGGCATCTCTGCGTGGGGCAGACAGCTCTCCTCAATAACTTCATTGCCCATGACATCACCTTGCCGCAGGTGACATAGTTCATGGAGGGCCTACATGTACGCGTGGGTGGGCTACACCAGACTGTCCAATGGTTGTCCCCCCAGTCAAGGTGGGCCTTCAACTGGGCCACTCTCAGGCTGACATTCCTGACCCTTTCTCCACCCCCTGGAAAGTGGCACATCTGACAACAGCAGGGCACGAGTCCTAACAAAAGAGGTGGTGGGACGCTGACGTCAGGACAGGAAGTGACGTCACGAAAGGTGGCTTGCACCATCAGACTCATTGCCTCCCCTCGCTCACCCCTTAGATGCGATTGCATCAGAGAAGCCAGCGCGTGAGCAGCAGCTCCAATCTCGCCCCAGAGAGGCCAAAGAGTGAATGTGTGGCTCCATTTGCTCCAGTTATCGAGCTCACGGTAATATAAGTGGGGGACGCCGTCCACCCGCGTGGTACCCCGACTCGAGCCCTGGACAACAGTGACAATGCATGGCAGTCTCCGGAGTCCGGATACACCACATGCAACACACAGAAGCTGTAGCTGCCCTAGCGGGCCAGGCCGCAAACACCATCCCAGACGAAAGGTAGACACACCCCGGCGCGCATAGTCATTACATCCGCTGCCATTGACAAGGGACCCATCGAGTGAGATATGGGCCTCAGGGTGACGGGCCTCCGAGCCATCCCCCGCCAACGAGTGTCATGCAACTCACACATTTCGCAAAGCCAATAGGACACTTTGCCTGCACACCAGGGCTCGAGTCGGGGCACCACGCGGGTGGACGGCGTCCCCCCACTTATATTACCGTGAGCTCGATAACTGGAGCAAATGGAGCCACACATTCACTCTTTGGCCTCTCTGGGGCGAGATTGGAGCTGCTGCTCACGCGCTGGCTTCTCTGATGCAATCGCATCTAAGGGGTGAGCGAGGGGAGGCAATGAGTCTGATGGTGCAAGCCACCTTTCGTGACGTCACTTCCTGTCGTGACGTCAGCGTCCCCCCACTTCTTATTTGGGACTTGTGCCCTGCTGCACACTGAGAATGTGTTGCCTGCGAGATGTGACCAGGAGCAGGGCGCCATGACCTCCCACCCACCAAGCTCCACTGCCATCCCGTGCCCTGGGTAGCCTGTGCAGGTGGACAATGTAGGGGGTACACCTGGAGGACAGGGGATGTAAGTGCCTTGGCAAGGGCCTGGCAGACGCACAGCAGTATCCAGCATGTCCCCAGAGGGAGGGCCAACGTCTACACCTGATGCAGCATTGATCGTGTGCCCGCCTGTTGTGCCCACACGAGTTCACATTCATCCCCAGACAGGTAGGCTTTCCAAATACCCAACACAGTGGAAATCTACCCCTCCGGGATCCTCCCCACACAGTCTGTTTCAACACTGCATGAGTGCACCTACCCGTGCCACCCACCCACCTGGGCCAAGCAGCCCTCCCGCTTCACATGCCACATGTGTGTCTTCCACAGTTGTGCTTCTCTCTCAGGGGCGGACCTCCAACTGTCCCGTAGCACACAGACAGCACCGAGTCGGACTGGCATCCTGTTTGAATGGTAGGCACCCTCACACAACTACCTGTGACACAGTGGTGGCTGTAATGGCTATTGTGACTGCCATGGCAGTGTTGCTGGCCATGGCAGGGTACACTCACACACAATGCATACGCAGCTTTTCGTATCACTACTCTGCACATCGGACTGGCCACTGTCCCTGGTGTTGTACAATATTGCCGCCTGTCTATTTAATCTGTGACTGGATGCTGTTGTTCCTGTAGTCGGTTGTGTCTGTGTAGTTGCTGATTGAAGTTGTTACTGTGTGTGCATAGTTAAGTGAGGCACATGCCGTGTATGGTACCTCAACAATTGCAATGTCTGGTCTCACATTCCTATGTGTTTTATACGTGGCTGGGACTTCACTTCTTTCAGACTCTGCTACTTGTGTGTGTGATGAAGAAGTATTTCTGTGACACGGATTGTCTGCATGTATTT
Organism: Calotriton arnoldi; assembly: GCA_963921515.1. NCBI lineage: Eukaryota > Metazoa > Chordata > Amphibia > Caudata > Salamandridae > Calotriton > Calotriton arnoldi. The sequence continues at coordinate 247,776 of CAWUFW010004008.1, read as the reverse complement.
GGTAGTATTTCTGGGAAAATGTATACGTGTCATGTTTGCGTGCAAGCAAAGCACAGGGTGTGAGTCTAGCCACAGGATGACAGGTAGCATGTGCAGAGTGTGCGGGTATGTGTGAGCTTACTTTCTGGGTGGCCAGCAGTGTAGGTGTATGTTAATCTTGTGATGAACATTGAGCCTGGGCACATGGCTTACTTTCAATGTGTGCATTTGGGAGGTGTAGGTGTGTGTGGTGTGAAGGGTGTGACTTTGGGGTAGTGTTGGTGTGTGTGTGTGCGCTCTGGCAATGTCGACTACACACATGTGTTACCCAGGGGCATGGTGGGTGTTTGTATCCGTGTTCAGGTCTGTGAATGTGAGCACATGTGTGTATTGTCTGTTGCACAGTGTGCAGTGTGTGGGTGTGTCCTTGCAGTTCAGGATGACTCCTACTTGATATGTATTGGCCATTGTGGGTCTGCAGGGTGTGTGAATGTCAAGATTGTGCCTTGTTTAATTGAGCATGTATGTGAATTTCTGCAGTTCGTACTCACTGTGCAGCCCTGCCCACCCACACTGATATCGTGTGTGTGTTTTGTCATGCATTGCTGTGGCATGCTTCTTGCGTGGCTCCTATATTTGCTTGATGAGTGTGATGTCAGACTGTGAAGGTAATTGTACACATATGTAGGACTGTGCTTTGTAGTGACCAGGCCGTCAGTGTTAATGTGATGATCTGTTGGGCCACGTCAGACTCTGACAAGCCAAGGCCCTCGACCTCTGGTATTTCACTGGGTCCACTGTGGCGGCAACTCATATGCATTGACATCCAATGACACTAGACTACATGGTCATCTCACGACTCTCGTGTACTTCACACACTCTCATCCTATCTCATTCGTACTTGTCTACGATCAATAATTCTACAGAGTCACATATTTGCTTCAAGGCATGTATTTGAACTTACTTCCTCTGTGATGCAGTATAGTGGACACTACTGGCAGCGAAATGCATGTGGAGGATATACTTAGCATGATTACACATACAAAAGGGGGTACAGGTAGATGTGATTAGTTGTTGATTGTGGAATAAAGGCTTCAGAGTTACAACTGCCCTGCCCTTGCTATGCTAAAGTACATTTGCTCATTACTGAAGAGCTCTAGACTTTGACACAGACAGTATTAATTTTGCCTACCAGACAGCTTGACATCATAGGCACAGTACATCTCAGTCCCATGGTACAGGATTACTACAATAGTGACTCCGACACACCTGCGTCAGAGGTGACATCAGAGCATGAGCCTACATGCATGCAGCAGCGTCTCACATGTTGTTGCAATGTGGTGGCTACTGAACATGACACAATGACTAGGGCCATGTTGTAGGGGGTTGCATTTGTTGTCCATGCAAAAGTCCTGGCACAGCAGACAGATAAGTGTGCACTGACAGGAGCTTGTGTTCAGGTGCGCAGAATACATATTATAGCATAGTTGTTCGTGCAGTATTGGCCATGTGGTTACTGTACACAAGTCCCATACCTCTGCCTCCCCCTGTTCATGCAGGGACACGGGATATGGTGAGGAACAGAGTGCATGTCCCGAAAATGTCAAGTGTCATGGCAGTGGAGTTGATGGTAAGGTGTTTGTTGCAGATTGCATGGTATAGTTGTTGTACAGCTAACTGCCCACTGCGTGCGGAAGCCAAGCATAGGTACGGTGTTGAACATGAATGTTCAATTGGGGGTATTGAGTCGGGGACCCATGAATTGACAAGTTGTCAGGTATGCGATACCTTCCAGCAGAGCATCCCTCGCATTGGTGGTAAACATGGATGACATCCAATGAAGCGGATGGTGGGTAGCAACGTGTTCATCGTAAGTTGTCCCTTGTAGAAGCCTGATGGGACATGTTGGATGACATTCGATGAAACTGTGATCCAGCATACGTTGTGTGGAGGCACACTGGTCCCATTGCAGTGTGTGTCCGATTGCAGCCACAAACGCCATGCCCCCATACACTGAACAGATCCTGTCGTGGGCGTCCAGGGGTGCAAACAAGTGTACCAAGTCCGCCTTTGGACATGCCGGGTTGGAGAGACATAAATCCACAGGCCAGTGGTACGGGCACCTCCGACAGTAGAAAACGGGGATGACGCAGCTGAACATTTCAATGCGGTAAGTTACTCGGTAACTTACATTCAGCATAGCCAGATTTGCACAGCCCACTATCTGTAGCAAGCTATCACTGTACAGCTGCATCTGTCCGGCGTAGTTGTGAAGCACTGGTGCAACAGCCATTTTGCTACAGGGTGATGTGATGGCGTGCTCCGGCTGCCTGAGCAGTCTGCTGAGTGCAACCTCCGACGATGCTGGGAATTCTGGAATGGATGTACGGCGGCAGGACTTGGGGTATAGCTTGGGAGGAGGACACAGGCCCTCATCCCACATGCTTCAATGAATGGTCAAGGCCAGTGGTGTCTGACTCTTTCCTGATTACTTGCATTTGACCCACAAGGAGGAGTGGTATAATTGTATTTTGTAGTATTATCTTTCTTTCATGTTAGGCGCTATCTGCCAGTGGAAGGTTTACTCTGCATGGCTATGTTTGGCTTCTTGTTGGTACAATGGCTCCATTCTCCTGCAGAATTTGTTGCAATGTGATTTCAGTGTAGGAATGGAAGGCCATTCAGTGCTATCTGCTCTCCCGTGTGTGGGCGGGACACTCCGTTGCCGCTGTACATTGAGGCTTCTGTGTGGGTGTAGTAATTGGGAACACCTGGTCTCAGGCAGCAGGGTTTTTCTCTTTTGTACATTGCATGGCTTGTTATTGCGTGCAGGATGGTATAGGTATTTTTGGATGAGACTGGCGTGCCTTTTGCGGACAATGTCCATTTTCTGCGCTGTTATGTAGCAGCCGCCGTGTGCTTCTCCATGTTTTGCACACAGGGGTGTGTCCTATTTTGACGTCACATTACTCCCCTGTTCGGGACACTTGTGTGACATCCAGTTGACAACTGTGAGTTGTCGGTTGGGGACATGATTGATGCAGGAGGGCCACGTGCCATGTGCCTTCAGGGTGGGGCTGGTGTGTGGGGTGTGTAGTTGTGGCCCTGTGGTGTTTGTGTGCAGCCCATGCGTGGCGCTGTCGTTGGCCTCTGCGTTGTGCGCATGTGTACGTGCGTCATCGCCGCTGCGCTGCGGTGCCGTGACGGGGACGTCACCTCCTGGTCCCGGGTAGTGGGTGCCCAGGATGTTGCGAGTTGTTTTATTTTAACAGGTGGGACATGTGTGGGTACAGTGGTGGATGTGTCCTGTCCCCACAGGGGTGTCTGGGGGGGCCATGTACAGTTTTTCCGCCCTTGCATTGTGTGCAGTGTTTGCGTGCCCTTGTTGTGTGTCTGCCTACCTGCGTCGTCGTTGCGCGTTCACTCCTAGGTGCTGCATCAGGTACAGCATTGGGATGGCCTGGAGAGCAGGATTCATGTCGGAGTAGGCCGGGTTTGTGTTTCTGTACTCAGCAATCTGGTTTCCGCCTTCTTTTCTCGTGCGGTGTCTCTTTGCCGGTGAGGCTGTTTGGTTGTGGCATCGTAATTTGTACGCCGGGTGGTACGTCATTTCGTCGGACGGTGTGTCTCCGTTGGCTCGCACCGCTACGTAGACGGGCGAACTTTGATGGCGGGCGTCGTCGCAGGCTTACGGGCGGTGTTTGGCTGACTTTCACATCCTAATTTGGCGGGCGTGTGGAACGTTGCTGGCGGACGGTAACTGGCGGTTTTTGCCTCCGACAGCACGGCGGTAGTGCTTCCGCCCGACATCGTAATGGGCCCCTAATATCCTTAATCATATTTACTGCAAAATTGTCATTACATGAGTGTTAGATTAAATCTAGCCCATTTCATTTGCTAAAGTAACTCATTTACATAAGCAGATTATTGTCAATATCGGCTTATTTTTAAGCAACTTGAATTTCAGATTGCTCTTTCTAAATTGTAGACTGATATGCACAAACCCTGTCTTTTCATAAGAGGAAAATATGAACAGAGTATGCAGTCAAAATAAAACCATAACCTTTTGCTTAAAAACTCTTAATCTACGTTTGCTTGCAACAACGAAAACACACACATTATCTCTGAAAGGTACGAGGTGGATGGGTGAAACAATCAACTGTATTTGAAAATGTTCACTATTATATGACTGTAAATTGTCACATGGAATGTTTTTGTTTTAGGCACAGTTTGCCTAATTATGCACGAGGGATGAAGCATGAATGAATATTTCCATTCTTTCCTAGATAAATAATATCAAAGATGTTTGTTTTCATAACGCAAAGGCAGGGAATTGTATGGTTAACACTAAAATCTATGGATCACACTCAAATTTCAAACTTTTCTTGTGCTTTTTGGCCTTAACTTACCTAATAGATACAGGAGTCATCAAGGCAGTCTTGAGGTGATTGCTGGCATCACCGGAAGAGTGTATCATCATCATCACCAATATATGTCCTAGACATAAAAATGTTGATTGCAAAATCAATGGTAGTAAATCAATCTTTCAATTTACCTGCTAGAATGGCTTGATCAATAGCAATAGTCTCAAATATTGAAGCAAAGAACCATAATTGCATATCTATTTGGTGATACCTCTGTTTTTATGTACCTACTTAGGATCTGACTCAACACTTCTACCCTTAAGCTGCAGGTCACATCTCAGTCTTTCTTGTCATCCTTTCCCCTTTTTGTGGTGATGGCTCTACGACTAGTCTATTCAGTTTATCTCATGAAAGAAGAGGAGGTAGATCTGACTTATCTGTCCGTTTGGAATTTGTACGGTGAAATCTGCATTTAAGCAGAATGTTTCACTGAAGTAAAGAGGGCACAATACTGATTTTTTCATGTTGTGCTTCCTCAATTTGTAACGGAGTAAAAACATAAAAATACAAGTGTATGCTGATCATTTTCTGTTTCAATTATTCTATTTTTTGCAAGTATTTTATCTTCTTCTTCCGACTTTTGGAATAATTTAAAATGCTGCGATAGTAAAGTGGACAACTAGAGCGTATGACAGACTGTAATCAGCAGGTTTGAATATTGAAAGTTATGAATAGATCTTTTTTCCACAAAGGCAGACATTCAGCTACCACATATAAACATAGCTCTGACAAATTCAGATTTCAGGACAAGAGGCAGGGCAGCAGGACCACAGGGAGTGTAGGGTGCATTTCATGAGATCTTTTTGGGTACCTCTAGTATAATCATGCCCATTCTTGACGTACTGTGGGCGTCGACAACACCATTCTATATACTCCTGGCAAACTACTGGTCCATTATTAATGTGCTGTGGACATTGTTGACAACATGTGAGCTGTCATTGGCATAAAAGAGATCAATATTTAACATATTACAGACATATTTGACCATTGTTTGTTAATCCTGGCATAATAGCGTCCCTGGCATAATGATACCTCCTTGGGCTAATTGTGGAGGTATTGTGGGCACACTTTGCATTTTGATTCTGTCTCCAGCATACTGTTGTGCAAACTTGATATGTTTTTGACATACTTTGCATGTCTCTTCTTAGTCTAATGGTGCCCATCCTAAACATACCATGGGCATTCAGCACATGATTGTGGTTAACCCTGGCATGGTGCTATTTTTGACATATTGGGGCACAGTTGATATATTTAATGCTAACCTTGGCATAAACTTTGCCATGGCCTTGTGGCATTCTTGAAATAATAATGGCCATGGGTATAGTATATAGGTCTAGTGCATAGATAGTCTCCAGCTCACCTTCTTCAAGATGAAAGTCACTGACCAGCATATTGTCTTCCTCTTATACTCAAAGTTAGCAAATTGAACCAAAGCAAAGTCTTATGCCATTTAGCTCCTGGATAAAACTTCAGTAAATATTGAAGGGAGCCTGGTTATTAAAGGAAAAGAGGTTTTGGGAGCAGGAGAAAACACACTTGTTTCAGCAGATAGGTGATCTAAAGACGTGGAGTGAACTTGTACGCCCAACAGTAAAGGCACATGCAAAAGAAACAATTGATGGACGGAATGTTGGACAATGCAAACATTCACCCCCAGTCACAAGGATCTGGGTTTAATCCATCATTCTTTTGCTCACCACACCACCCCAGTTTGGACCCAGCCATATGCAAATCAGTCTTGACCCTGTTCCTTGTGGGAACAGTCCAGCCCGAACTGCCAAGCCAGGGTTTCAGGGCATCACCCTTCATCAGCCAGGCTAGCTTGAATCCAGTGGTGTAGTGAGCACGGGACCCACGTCTGGGCATACCCTTCCCACTTAGGGCGACATATGCAAAAGAAACAATTGGTGGACAGAATGCTGGACAATGCAAACATTTACCCCCAGTCACAAGGATCTGGGTTTAATCCATCATTCTTTTGCTCACCCTACCACACCAGTTTGGACCCAGCCATATGCAAATCAGTCTTGACCCTGTTCCTTGTGGGAACAGTCCAGCCCGAACTGCCAAGCCAGGTCCTCCCTGGACTGGAAACAAGCATCCTGGGACCGGTTTCAGGGCATCACCCTTCATCAGCCAGGCTAGCTTGAATCCAGTGGTGTAGTGAGCACGGGACCCATGTCTGGGCATACCCTTCCCACTTAGGGCGACATATGCAAAAGAAACAATTGATGGACGGAATGCTGGACAATGCAAACATTCACCCCCAGTCACAAGGATCTGGGTTTAATCCATCATTCTTTTGCTCACCACACCACCCCAGTTAGGACCCAGCCATATGCAAATCAGTCTTGACCCTGTCCCTTGTGGGAACAGTCCAGCCCGAACTGCCAAGCCAGGTCCTCCCTGGACCGGAAACAAGCATCCTGGGACCGGTTTCAAGGCATCACCGCTTCATCAGCCAGGCTAGCTTGAATCCAGTGGTGTAGTGAGCACGGGACCCACGTCTGGGCATACCCTTCCCACTTAGGGCGACATATGCAAAAGAAACAATTGATGGACGGAATGCTGGACAATGCAAACATTCACCCCCAGTCACAAGGATCTGGGTTTAATCCATCATTCTTTTGCTCACCACCACCCAGTTTGGACCCAGCCATATGCAAATCAGTCTTGACCCTGTTCCCTGTGGGAACAGTCCAGCCGACACTGCCAAGCCAGGTCCTCCCTGGACCAGAAACAAGCATCCTGGGACCAGTTTCAGGGCATCACCCTTCATCAGCCAGGCTAGCTTGAATCCAGTGGTGTAGTGAGCACTGGACTGTTCCCATTGGGCACAGGCTCAAGACTGATTTGCATATGGCTGGGTTCAAACTGGAATGGCATGGTGAGCAAAAACGATGGATTTAGGACCAGATCTATGTGCTGGGGTGAATGTAGTGACATTGTTCTGCATTCTGTCCACCAATTTTTGTTTTTGCATTTGTCACCCAGTGGGGCGGGTATGCCCAGACATGGAGTCCCGTGCTCTACATGCCACTGGAGTCAAGCTATCCTGGCTGATGGGGTGAGCCCCGAGCTGGTCTAGGATGCTTGTTTCCAGTCCAGGGAGGGCCTGGCGGTTGAGCTGGACTGTTCCCATTGGGCACAGGGTCAAGACTGATTTGCATATGGCTCAGGTTCAAACTGGAATGGCATGGTGAGACAAAAAACGATAGATTTAGGACCAGATCTCTGTACTGGGGTGAATGTATGACATTGTTCTGCATTCTGTCCATCAATTGTTGTTTTTGCAACAGTAAAGGCACAGCATCGAGGACCAAGTGGATAGATTGCAACTTCTCTGCCATAAGAGGGAGCGGATAAGGTAAGTAAAGAAGTAAGAGTAAATGTGCACAGGTATTAGAGCAGACAGACACAGGTATGACATAGCCAGTGGAAAGCAGTAAGTGTGTGACAAAGCAGGAAATTTGCCCAAGAACTGAAGGATGATGGATGAAGAGGAGTGGTGTTCTGGCAGCAGAGTGCCTCATCCAGGATAACCTCTTCTCAAGATGCTCCATGGGAATGTCCAATGCAACTGCCTAAGAGACCTTGGTTTCCCAGGCATTAATACTTTATTATTTAGTTCAGTAGATCATGTGGCTTTTTAAGTTGAGTTGTTTTCTCATTAAATTCAAAGAAAGCTCTTTAAATTGGATGCCCATATGTAAATATGTTTCTGTTGAACACCTATGAACAGCTGAGTGCTATCGTATCATGCTGTCCTTAAGAGAAAAGTATTTCAGCCAAGGTTAGGCTTCCCATAGGGCATGCAGGGAAATCCAGCAGTAGGCTTAGAGACAGCAGATGCTTTCAGACCTGGATTAAGGTATGCAAAGCTGACACATGCTTAGTGTGCTGGGCTGCTGTCAGACCTTGATTGGTTAAGTTATCCTCAAACAACTAGCCCCAGATTTTCCCAAAAGTTACAGAACGCAGCGCAGCAGCCAAAAATGCTGCACTGTGTTGTGTGACACGGAGGGAGCAGGAGAGACTACACCCTGTCTACTATTGTTTGTAGATAGGGCTTTGCATCAAGAGAAATGGGTGGTTACATGGAAATGTCCAGTTTGGGATGGACTGTTCCTATTGCAGTAGGTCCAAGGCTAGTTAGCGTCACTTTTGTGCTGCTAACTCAGCGCAAGATGTTTGTAAATCTACTCCCAAATGTCTTAAATCAGGGATGCAGGAGCAACACCCAAATCTTACTTGCACAAACATGATTTTCTTGTGAAGTGAAATAATGAGAAAAAATGAAAAAAGAAAAAAATAACGAGGTGCTTGAGTTAATCTCAGTCACTGACAATTTCTATTTGATGTAATCCTATCCATTGTTTCTTGCCCACTTTGCTATTTTAGACAGGAACCAACTAAAATAAAAAATCAGCCTTGGTCCTGCTCCAGCAGCAACATCCCAGCCAGAACTGCCAGACCAAGTACCCTCTGAGCGGGAGGACAAGCAACCCCAAACTGGTTTCTATCTATTTGGGTCCCATCAGTAGAGTCAGCTTGAGGCCTGTGGTTCGGTGAACACAGGACCTACATCTGGACATACCTGTCTCACTTAGCACATCACCCTGAGGAAAACATAAAAGTGACCTTAATCTCAACCACTGTTAATTACCTTGGGACACAATCTAGTCCATTGTTTTTTTCCTATCAAGCTACCTCAGAAATGGACCAGTGATATGCACATTGGCCATAGACCTATTGCAATAGGAACAGTCCATCCCATACTGAAAGGTCAGGTCCCATCTGAGGAGGAACACATGCAACCACAGATTGATCTAGGCTTGTTTCAATATCATCAGTAGGGTGCAGCCTGAGCCTTAGGGCACAGTATGCATGGGGCCCATGTCTGGACCTATAAGTTGCATTTAGGGCACTGTACGGAGGGAAAATACTGATGGGTGGGTTTCTTGAATTAATCTCACCCCCAGGTTATTACTCTGGACCGCAATCTAGTTCAGATTTTTTCTCCACAATGCCATCTCAGACAGGAACTAGCCATGTGTAAATCAGCTGTGGCCCTGCTGCAGACTGAACAGTCCAGCCTAAACTGCCAGGCCAGGTCCCCTCTGAGTAGTGACGGGCACAACCTCGTACCAGTTTCTGCCATGCCTACTGTACCACAGGACTTAAGCTACAAGGCATAAGTATGCCGAAAACAGTGTATTTTCCTGTCAGGTATTGGCCCAGCCTGACAGGTAAGAGAGGGTTGCTTCTATTGCAAAAGGACTTTTGCTCATGGTAGAGTGGCAAAGTGATGAACTGGAAGATGTCTATTACCGACAGCGCTTGTGGCTGAGATTAATTCATGAACTGCATGCATCAGTTTGTTGTTTGTTGCAGGTGCCCCCCTCAGTGCAACTGGTGTGCCCAGATGTGGATCCCCAATCACTGTGCCACAGGACTTAAGCTATAACTCACTGATGAGTAGAGGTATTCCAGAACGGTTGTGCTGAACAATGCAAACATTCACCCCAGTCACAAAGATCTGGGTTTAATCCATCGTTCTTTTGCTCACCACGCCACCCCAGTTTGGACCCAGCCATATGCAAATCAGTCTTGACCCTGTTCCTCATAGGAACAGTCCAGCCTGAACTGCCAAGCCAGGTCCTCCCTGGACCGGAAATAAGAGGCTAAAGTCGACTGCCCCCCTCAGGTTGACCAATGGCGACCATCCGCTAGTTGCGGGTGCTGTTTCCAGGAGCCAAACTAGCTTGCCCACTGCATGCCTGGATACAAGGGGAACATCACAATGCTGGGCTGGGCCCTTCCCCTCACTCTGAACCCATGCAGAGGACTGTGTTAGGAGCTCAACGCAGGCTTTTGCATAGAGATGGTTATTATTATGGATATAACAAGCAGTCTTGGGAACCAATGCTTTGGTAGGGACCTGACATCAGGCTTTGTCTTTGGGACGAGGGTGCTGGTGGGCCAATTTGCCTTGGGGGGAGACTAGGGCAGTGAGCAGTTCCACAGTTCTCCCTTGTGACCAGAGAAGAGAAAGGATACCAGCCGTGGAACGAGCCACAGAAACTGTTTTTGATTTTTAAAGGTTCTTAAGTTTGAAAATTTCAAGGAATTTAACAAAATTGTGATGTTGCAAGTCCTCGGGCTCGCAACTTCACACAGTCTCGGTATGCTGCACAGACAGGGAGACTTGGGTAGCCATGGAGTCTATTGAGCAGAATTGCATGGCTGACTCGCGAAGCACAAGTTTCCTTTTTGAATAAACCTGTATTTTCACTGAAAGTGCCCTCATTTTGAAGAAAAATTTAGAGTCTCTGTACGGGCAAAAAAGGGGAGGGGGCATTATAGCCACAGCAGCTCCTAACAAACTCCACATCTGCAGCTCGCCAAATAGCTGCTCCTGCTACTCCCGAAACCTTTGCTTCTGTGTGGCTGAACTCAACCTCTGTACCCTCACACCACGCCCTCACATTCCCTCAAAAGGGCATCCTGCATTCTCATGCAACCATCACTAACCAATCCTGTCTTCATACACCACATTGCCTGTCGTCTGCCAAGTTCTAGACTTCCCATGGTTTCTATATCCTCCTAGCCTACTAGACCAGTGGTTCTTAACCTTTAAACTTCTGTGGACCCCCACTTAATCCTTACTGGACCAGGAACCCCCACTGAATAATTATAGGTATCCAGGGAACAACACAGAGTCATTACCATGTGCTAGGGATCGCGGCCAAGCATTCATGAAACAAATACACAAATGATGAAATATATTATTTAATTCACAAAGAAATATTTTTAAAAATCACATTTTTAATTTTAATAGGAAGGTTGGAGTTTTTGTAAATTCAATTTAGGCCACTGATTGTCCATACTATAATATGTTTGATGGACGTGCACTGCTCCCACGAAACAGTCTGAGTATATAACTTAATTTTTAGCCTCCAATTTCAAATTAACAATTTTTGAATTTTTTACATACTGAAAGAGTGGTGAAGGCGAGTTTGGTTGCTTTAAACAACCTTTTAAAAAGTACTTGGCCTGGATTTGAATGGGAGTTCTATTTTTTTAGAATAAGTAAAAAGTGAACATTATATGACGAAATCTGTAGTAATTCGAATATGAGTGAATGTATATTCAGTCTTCATCGTAAATAAAATTGGTGGTGGTTCATTCATAAGTATAAACTTTCATTCGTGTATCTAAGCTGTGAGGCCATGATTGTAATGAGTATACTTAATTATACTGAAGATAATCTGAGGCACAACTGGCAAACTACAGACTGAAATGTTGACTTGATTGACTTGTTTGATCTGATATGATTGACCTAAATGTACCAGCTTCAAAAATCTGCAAGTGACCTGCAGGCCATGACTGGTCTAGCTCCTGCTTCCGTGGTGGTTCTCAGAAAGTTGCTCAGTGATGTCGCAGTGGAGCAGACACTGCTCCCCCCACAATTAGAATACAGTGTACCTGGCTTTGCAGGCCTCCCTCTGTGGCAACAATGCTTAGCAGTTAGATTAACCTGCCCACAAATATGTCTACAGAGAAAGGAGAGCTCTACAGAGCCGAGCCATCAGACCCTCTCCAGGGACCCATTCTCTCAAGAGACCCAAGACCACAAATCTATCGAAATCAGCTGAACGAAAGGTGAAAGAAAGTCTTATCTACATCCCAGACCCGCCCTTTAGATACTGGCCCCTATAGAGCCTTGTAAACTAGGGGGTACAATCCCGTCTGTCCCATAGAAGCTCTGAAGGCCATTCCTATAGCATTGGTGGTTTCAACTTGCATCAAAAGCCAAGTGCAGAATTTCTTTTCAAGCAGCGTCCATCTGACAAGCTGTAAGCACCTGCTCAAGACACGCATTCTGAGTGACGTGAGAGGTCACAGCTCACAGACACTCTCTTCGGCAAGACTGCGCTTTCTATCTGTACTAAGCCAGTGAGTCAGCCTATTTGTAGTTGGTTAAAGCGCCTCGAAGCTGATTGCTCACATCACGTGGCACTATAAGGACACCTCAAGTAACATTAATAATAATTTCGATGTAGGAGAGGGTTCACTCTCCACAGTGCTGAACGTACCTTGTGATAGATGGATATCAGCCCGCAGCAGCAGCATTAGGACTGGCCAGCATTTGACACAATGTAAGGAGTTTTCAGTTTAGTTAAGTCTGTTCTTTTCTAAAGAAACAAAACGTATTAAGAGTATTTCTGTACAAAGCGCAACTTTGTAATGACGTGCATCGATCGCTATTAGGTTTTAATTGACCGCCATGTCACAATATAGAGTAAACATTGAAACGCCCCTGCGTCATCCGCTCATCCACTTCTGATAAAGGGACTATTATTGCTCTGGCGCGGTCTGAACACACTGGCGAGGGCGTTTGCTGTGTAGCACCTGAGTGCCATGTTGTACAAGCCCCACGCTTCAAACAAAAAGTAAATAAAGCCTGAAAATGGTCACTCGTGTATTAGTAGTTATTTTGCATTCCTTGAGCGTGAGCTCACCTACTGTGAAAACAAACCACTGCTGCGTGTGGGTTATTTATGACAATTTTGAGCTGAAAGAACTTTAGATCTCATAATATGGCCTGGAAGGCGGTCCAAGCATTACTGCCCCCAAAAGGAATTTAGTACCTTACCTAATCCTTTTGGCACCCCCTTTTTGAAATGCCCAGGACTCAGGTAACTCTCTGGCAGTCAGTCTGGTTCCCTGAGTCGATAAATAACTTTTCTTGTCGTGCACTTGTGTAACAAGTAAATATCGACTGAGCATGTTGACCTAGAGTTGTCAAGGTTTATGAAGTACACTTTTTGTTCTGGTGGGGATTGCCAAATCTGCACATTTTACATTCAGCTAAATATCTGATGGGAAGCCAGTGCAAACAAATTGTACATGTTTTTTCATAACACGTCATGCTAACGATTTGTGATAATTGATTATATTTTGGATCATCAAGGAAATGGTAATAATCTTAAAATCTGACACAAAATCTTGTCACAAATGTGTACTGTTCAACAATAAAACCGTAATATATGGGTTTGTACCATGTGCTAAGTAAGAAGGTTGCAGCTGTGGGGTTTTTGAGCATATGTGTAATGTTATTTTTTCTTGAGAGAGGCAATTCTTTCTTTAGCACGCACCTCCAATGACAACATGGCACAGGACAAGTGAAAAAATTATGCAAACTTAAGCTCACCTTACAAGATCTGAAGGCAGGAGACGTGGTGCAAGGCATGGACTACACAATGAGGGGGGGGGGGCGGCATATTTATGAGGGGCTTGTGTCGCGTTTGTACTGTACAACGTGGTACATGCATTACTCAAACCACTAAGTCAGATTTTTTAAGCCACGCAAAGCCACTTTCATCTGATTTGATTTGAGTTTTTATGAAGCGCAGTCAAAGACCCTGAGGCGTCTTGGCGCTAAGTGACTAGGTTAAGAGTGTGACCACATCTATTATTGCTGGAAAAGCCATGTTTTTAAGGACTTTCGAAATCTCATAAGGGGAGAGGATGTAGCCTTACGGCCAGAGCGGTCGACCTCGAAGCTTGAGAACCGGGTTCGAGTCTCGGCAACGACGCTCAACATCCTGTGATTCTGGGCAAGTCACTTAATCTCCCCGTGCCTAACAAAAATGAATGTGTCCCTCTGTAACAAAACTGGTACTCATGTAAAGCGCTCTGATACCCGATGTCTCGGGTCTAGTTTGTGCTATATAATAAATAAAAAAAACTCTAAAAAAAGAACTCATAAGAGAGGGAGCTGTTTTTATTTCAAGGGGGAGCAAGTTCCAATTACGTGCAGTACAAACCACAAAGCTCCTGCCTCCCCAGGAGGAAAGTTTATTGTAGGGGACTACCAGGTTTCTGGCTGAACTGGAGCAAAGAGTCCTCTCTGGCACATACCTTCTGAGTTTCTCTCTCAGATAGCTTGGACCTGATCCCTGAATCGCTTTGTATCTGATGCAGAGGGCCTTGAACACTGTATGATTCTGTATGGGAAGTCAATGCAAACTCGTGATGGCCTGTGAGGCAGACTGAAATCTAGGGATCTTCATCAACATCCTGGCGGCCGAGTGCTGGAGAATCTGGAGTTTATTAATATAAAAGTTTGGGAGATTTTGATATAGGCCATTACAATAGTCCACTCTAGACAGTACAAGGGCCAAAACAGCTGTCTTCACAGGTTGGATGGAAGGAATTGTGAGATTTTTCTGAAAATACAAAGCATATAGAAGGAGATGATGATCACCTTATTAACTTGTTCCTCGTAGGTATGTCTGTCATCGATCAGTATGCCCAGGAATTTCTTTACTTTTTTTACTGGTACTGGGAGTGATCCTAGTTCATCTGGCCACCATTAAGGTGTCCAGACAGAGCTGTTGTTTCCTAATAGGATAATTTCTGCTTTTGAGGAGTCTAACTTAAGACAGTTGTTATTCATCCACAAGTTCACTTCCCTCATACAGTTTCGGAAGGTGTCAGTCAGGTCTGGGCCCTTGCTAGAAAGTGCGACCACGAACTGGGCATCATCAGTGTATGATACTAGTGACAACCTGTAGGATCTCACTAGAGCGGCTATTCATGTGACATAGAGATTAAAAAGAGTTGGGCTTAACGATGAGCCCTGTGGAACCCCGCATGGTAAAGAAAAGGGTTCTGATGTAAATTCCTCCAGGGTCACGGATTACATTTGATCTGTCAGAAAAGATCACAATAAAGATAGAGCCATGCCATCTATTCCTAGGCCTTCTAGCCGGTCAAGCTGCAGACAGGTTGAATAAGATAAGAGCTGCGTTGCCCCCCTTATCTACTGTTGCCCTGATCATCTCAGTGGCCACAATAAGGGCTGATTCTGTAGAGTACCCTTTGCGGAAATCAAATTGGGAATCATCCAACAGATGGTTATTATCCAGGAAGGTAGCTAATTGAGAATTCATTACTATCTCGATCAGTTTGGCCAGAAACAGGAGCCTAGAGATAGATCTGTAGCTATTAGGATCAAGGATGTTTAAATTGGGTTTCTTTAGCAACAGCAGAATTGATGCAGATTTCCACACTTTGGGAAAAAGACCTGTCTGAAACATAGCATTAAAGATTTTCGTCAGTTGAAGAGCGACTAAGGGGCTGATTACGATGGCGGGCGGAAAAGCACCCAGAGTGCCATGGTAGCGGGAATCAACCGTCTGCATGTACCGCGGGAAAACTGGCGGTCCGATTAGGATCAACCACCAGAAAAATCCGACCGCGGTGGAACGATGCCAAGAAAGACCGCCGGTAGCGTGCGGAGCAGGTGAAAATCCGTCCGCGGCGGTCGGATTCGCAGCGGAAAAAGCCCAAACCGCCGCACGACCAGCGGATTGACCGCACGTGGAATTAGGATACCATTGAGGTGACAGCGGAACGATCCGCTGTTTCCGACCGCCACGATCGCAACCAGTGATGAATGGGAGAGCCGGCGGAAGGGCGGTCGTATACCCACCGCCGCGGCCGCTCCGGAAAAATCATGGCGGCCGACCAAAAAAAACACACAACATGCCCACCAAGTGTACCCAGCAACCTGGCTCAGCCCCAAAAAAAACCTAATACACCCCAATGACACATCCCCATGGCAAGTAAAAAAAACACAAATCCCAGGTCAACCCACACAACACACCTGACATCAATACTCCATTTTGACACACCCACATAGCTGAGTATAAAACCAGCCCCTTCCCTGACCACAATCCTTTGCAATACTCCACCAATGAAGGAACCAAGCCTACAGCACAAAGGAGAGGCAAACCACCACACAACTCACCAGCACAACAACACACACACACACCACTTACATCACCACCACCACTCTCACACCTGCACTTTCAACCCCTTTGCACATCACACACCATGGCACAGAAGAAAATGCCCAAATTCACTGACAATGAGTTGTCAGTCATGGTAGATGAGGTAATCAGAGTAGAACCACAATTGTTTGGAAGCATGGTCCAACAGACACCATTAGCCACCAAAACACTAATGTGGGAAAGGATAGTCCGCAAGGTCAATGCAGTAGGGACTGTCCCACGCACCAAGAGTGAGATCGTGAAGCGGTGGCATGACCTCAAGAAAAAGGTGAAAGAGAGGAACAACAAGAACCGTGAGCTGGCTTAGAGGACTGGCGGTGGCCCTCCCATTCCACCAAGAACATTCACCGCATGGGAGGAGAAGGTGCTTGCCATACTGCATCCAGAGAGTCTCACAGGAATACCCGGGGAGTGGAGGCTGGTAAGTAACAACAAATGTCTACCATCACACTGCTATGTACTGTCTTGCACAACCACAAAGCTATACCTCCTAGGCCCAAATGCATCCATGTGCACCACACACTCCCCAACACATGTCTCACAGATCTAACATTCACTCCCTCTGAATCACCCCAAAGGTAGCTAGCAACATTCCCAGGGTTGCATGTGTACAGGCAGCCAGCACTACAACTCCCACAAGGCCCCCTTTTCCCACAGCTGAGCAAGATGGAGTACTCTCCCACACCCAGAAGCATGTGGCAGCTATTGCATTGATCACCTCCACCTAACAGGTAGGTAGCCATCTTAACAGGGAGGGGTGTTTGTGGGTGGAAAGCCAGCACTACAACTCCCACCAGGCCCCCTTGTCCCACAGCTCAGCAAGATGGAGCACTCCCCACACCCAGAAGCATGTGGCAGCCATTGCATTGATCACCTCCACCTAACAGGTAGGTAGCCATCTTAACAGGGAGGGGTGTTTGTGGGTGGAAAGCCAGCACTACAACTCCCACCAGGCACCCTTGTCCCACAGCTGAGCAAGATGGAGCACTCCCCCACACCCAGAAGCATGTGGCAGCCATTGCATTGATCACCTCCACCTAACAGGTAGGTAGCCATCTTAACAGGGAGGGGTGTTTGTGGGTGGAAAGCCAGCACTACAACTCCCACCAGGCCCCCTTGTCCCACAGCTCAGCAAGATGGAGCACTCCCCCACACCCAGAAGCATGTGGCAGCCATTGCATTGATCACCTCCACCTAACAGGTAGGTAGCCATCTTAACAGGGAGGGGTGTTTGTGGGTGGAAAGCCAGCACTACAACTCCCACCAGGCCCCCTTGTCCCACAGCTGAGCAAGATGGAGCACTCCCCCACACCCAGAAGCATGTGGCAGCCATTGCATTGATCACCTCCACCTAACAGGTAGGTAGCCATCTTAACAGGGAGGGGTGTTTGTGGGTGGAAAGCCAGCACTACAACTCCCACCAGGCCCCCTTGTCCCACAGCTGAGCAAGATGGAGCACTCCCCCACACCCAGAAGCATGTGGCAGCCATTGCATTGATCACCTCCACCTAACAGGTAGGTAGCCATCTTAACAGGGAGGGGTGTTTGTGGGTGGAAAGCCAGCACTACAAATCCCACCAGGCACCCTTGTCCCACAGCTCAGCAGGATGGAGCACTCCACCCACACCCAGAAACATGTGTCAGCAATTCCCCTCAACTGTGTCACAGAACAGGTAGGTAGACAGTGCATGCACCCTGCCATTCCTCTCAAAAAGCATGGAGCCATATGACCACACCAGCCCTCACATCCCACCCAACTTGGCATAGATCCAATAGCCACTTCCAGTGTGCAGACAGCTTAGCGTATGTAACTGTCACAGAAATTAAAGTTTGACTCACCAAATCACATGTTGAAGTAATTCAGGGCACAATCATGCACAGCAGTGAATGCTATGTGTAAGTGCCATGGTGGCAGAGCATCAAGGCCCATATGAAAACAAAACAAGCATGGTCATTTTCAAAAATAAAGCAAAGAACATGATATGACAGAGGGATGCATGAGATAACAATGGCTAGTACATGCCCAGAATGAAGGTCTTCCATGCAGAGCAAACAACAAAGATGCTTCACATAAAGTTGTTGTGCTGCTAGTCGTTAGATGACGACATGTCCTTGTAATCACACAATCTGTACGTGGAGCATGGTATCTATTGACATGTCACACCATGGACAAGTAATGTAGGTACCTACACATCATGTCATGATGCTCAGTACCGTGCAGCCATACAAAGTGATCTCAATGTAAACTGTGTGGTGTATAACATGTAACATCCAAACATCTAACACCAAGCTTGTGGGGTGCACTTCAATGACCATTTCTTCTCTGTTCTACAGGTGACCAAGAATTGACTGCTGCAGATGACAACACCAACCTGCAGAGCCAGTCTCCCCCGGAACATGGACGCCCGGATGCAGACTCCCTAAATTCCTCGGATGCGGACACAGAACCTGGCCCATCTGGCCTGCCAGGGCGCAGCAGGTCCCAGGCCCCCACTGTCCTCACCACCACCACCTCAGCAACAACAACTGCGCTGACCCCTGCTGTAACGACCTGTGCAGCCTCCACCACCACCACCAGCGCTGCCTGCAACACTGTCCCTGCCTCAGAGGATACCCACTCCACCCCACAATCTGAGGAGGGCAGGGAGAGTCAGCGGGTGCGTCGAGTGGTGATGCCACAGGTCCGGGACAGCAGGGCAGGTGGGAGGGCAGCTGGGCGACAAAATCAACAGGACACTGGGACCGAAGCCCTGGCCAACATCGCCAGAGTCCTTGGGGCATACGAGCAAGCCCAGGGACACACGGGCCAGGCTTTGGAAGAATCGCGTGAGCTCCGCCTGCTGCTGAGGTCCATAGACACGCGCATGGGCCAAATCGTGGACCTCTTGGGCCAGCTTGTGGGTGTCCTGAGGGACAGGCCTGCGGCCCAAAGGACAGCTCAACCTCCCTCCAGTGGCCCGCAGGATGACAGTCCCACCACCTCACCTGCGGCCACAGAGACGTGTGAGCTGGAACAGAATGAGTCCTCAGACACCTCTGAGCTCGCAGCAGAGGCCCCCCCTGCCAAACGCTCAAGGGGCCGTCCGAGGAAAAACAAGGGAGGATCACTTGGCAAAGCACCAGCCAAACGCCAGTCAAAGAGCCAGCCATGATGGCACCTCTCTTCACCTTCCCATTGACTTTGTTGACTATCCTTACCCACACTGCCATGTTGATGGCAGGCGTCTGTTGGACTGTGTCACCACATCAATGTGGTGACAACTCTATTGTCTCGTCTACCATCATTGACAACTCATTGATTCACTTCCCGCCTATTTGCAAATAATCACTTCCCTGTCGCATATACTTATTGTAAATAAACGCTCTTTGCACACCTATGTTTTCGTGTCTGCTCGCAGGATGTACAATCTTGACTCAGATTACAATGTACCAGGTGCACTGATTGTTGTGAGGCATTGAGAGGCTGAAGGGACCTAGGAAAACACAAGAGAACAACATTCACTTGTCAGGCGATGGCATCACACCCATTACACAACACTTGTCATCAAGGTACTCAAACCTGCACACATTACAATGAGCAACGATATCGACATAGACATCATGTAGCTGTGCATAACTACCCTGTCCCAGAAACATCAGCCCTCAGCACAGAGCCAACAACAGGCAGCTGTCACAAAGCTCCCCTACTGGGAAAAGGAACAAGGGAACCCTACTCGCAAGGAGCCTGGGTAAGTAGGCAAGAGAAGTAACAATGGCTCCTGTGGATTAATAAGGTTTATACTAATGGAAATGCGCACAATGGCAATATGCAGAGCTGAGTTGATGTCAGAAAGAAAGCTAGCCGCACACCACGAGGTAAAGCTAGGGCTTTTTATATAATGGTTACGTGAAATGAACACCATATACATAAAGCTGCAAAAGTAGGATAATTATATACAACAAACAATAAATGAACAATGGTGAAGGGTGTCCCAGTGTGTAACGTATTGAACCTAAACTATTAGTGACATATTATGTGACATATGTGCAAGGTTTCATTGTAGAACATTTAGGCGACCATTGAAGGCTTTTAACATTGTATTACACAGCACTTTATACAATCATAGGCGCTGGGTAATGGTTCGCCCTTGTTTAACTGTCGACGACGTTTCGACCCCGTTCGAATGTAGGGTCTCTTCAGGACCAGGAGATGTGGGACACCTGAAGGGGGGCTATCGCTGCCAAACGTGAAAGATGGTGGCACCGTGAGAGAAGTGAAAAAAGATAACTCACAGGGACCCGGCCGGGTGCCCGTGTGAGGGAGGTGTTCGGCAAGCTTGGAAGGATATCTGAGCCGGAATGCCTCGGCAGTGATGAAAGCACTCGGTGTGATCAGATTCTGATAGAGTTCGTGATCTTGCTTGGATGGCAGTTGGGGATGTATCCGAGTGACGCGGTAACAACGGAGCGTGTGTCTCCTTGTTCAGTGCAGTGACCTGTTACCGCGTCACTCGGATACATCCCCAACTGCCATCCAAGCAAGATCACGAACTCTATCAGAATCTGATCACACCGAGTGCTTTCATCACCGCCGAGGCATTCCCGGCTCAGATATCCTTCCAAGCTTGCCGAACACCTCCTCACACGGCGCCCGGCCGGGTCCCTGTGAGTTATCTTTTTCACTTCTCTCACGGTGCCACCACCACGGTTCATTTCACGTAACCAATATATATAAAAGCCCTAGCTTTACCTCGTGATGTGCGGCTAGCTTTCTTTCTGACATCAACTCAGCTCTGCATATTGCCATTGTGCGCATTTCCATTAGTATAAACCTTATTAATCCACAGGAGCCATTGTTACTTCTCTTACAAAGCTCCCCTAGGCATTTCCTACAACTACAAAAACAGCATACAATGGCACCGCTGTACAATGTCACTCACCTTCAAGGGAAGTAGAGGTTGATGAGCTGTTGACGCAGGTCGCCACCTTCCTCCTCTCCACTATCCTCGTCACTGGAAATGTGTGGGTTTGCAGGCGGGGGCATCTGCTGCTCATCATCGTCCAGGATCAGGGGATCTCTTTGCGCAGAGCAAGGTTGTGGAGCATGCAGCATGCTACTACGATCTGACATACCTTTTGGGGAGAGTACATCAGTGCACCTCCGGTCCTGTCCAGGCACCGAAATCGAGACTTAAGAAGACCAAAAGTACGCTCCACCACAGGACGTGTCCTCCCATGGGCCTCATTGTAGCGGACTTCACCCGGGGTCCTGGGATTCCGCAGTGGGCTCAGCAACCAAGGCCGGTTGGGATATGCAGAGTCACCTAGGTGCCAGATACACAGAACAATTTAGTAAAATGACTGTAGCTGCGGACAGCATGTCACACATACAGCACAATACTCGACTCAGCTAACTCACCTACAAGCCACGCACGGTCAGGATGCAGATTTGCCATCATCTGTGGTACGATGCTGTTACGCAGGATGCAGGAGTCGTGGGCTGAGCCAGGGAATCTGGCACAGACATGTGAGATGATAATATCTGCCTGGCATACAACCTGCACATTAATGGAATGGGAATGCTTCCTATTCCTGTAGATGTGCTCCCGTGCCTGTGGTGGAACCAGTCCAACATGGGTGCAGTCAATGGCACCAACAACATTAGGGATGTGGGCAACGTCATAGAAATCAGCCTTCACAGCTGCCAATTCCTGTCTCCGTGGAAAATGGATGTAAGTGTCCTTGTATACCATCATAGCGGACAGGACATCCCGTAGCACCATGCTGAACATTGCCTGCGACATCCCACCTGCGCTGGCCACCACATACTGGAACGAGCCAGTTGCAAGGAAATGCAGGGCCGCTATCACCTTACATGTTGGTGACACAGCAGTTGGATATGTCCTGCGAGGCCTCAAATGGGGTTCCAACTGAGCACATAGGTCTTGGAGGTTTTGCCGATCCAACCGGAACTTACAGATGATGTCCACATCCTCCATGTCCGCCAGCAAGGTGAATGGCCGGTGCACATTTGGTCGCCTCCTACATGAGATAAAAGGGGACACTTGTCAATTCAATTCACGCATGAGATGTGTCCAAAACCTGACATTTTGACTGACACAGCGCCAACGATGACTGGCCTGACACACCAGCTTACAGCACAAGTCACATGCAGAGACAACTTGACCCCAAGTAGTTGTACACGTGATCAGTATGTACAAACTGAGTACACCCGAGACAGATTCAGACTATGTGAAATGGGACATTCCGACATCTTGTGTCACCAGCCCTGACAGTACTTGACACAGCACATGTCTGAAACGCCAACACTGCTGTCTCCGGCGTAGCTGCTGTACCTGCCACACCTTCTTGCGTGAGTCGGACAGGGCACACATGAATGACACAATGAGTACAGTGTGTGCATAAAGATCAAGTATCAACATGAGTTCAGCAATCTACACAGTGAAGTAGGCACATTAAGTAGTCAGTCCATCATTACTGTGTGTTGCTTAGCCATCTCACACATTGACATGTTTCCATATTTGAGAGTCCATCACACAACAGATCTGTGTACATGCACAACAACATCATCAGTGACATGTGAGGGACTACATGCCCATGCATGTACTCCAGTGCACTGACATGGCATGTGTAGACATCAGTGTGTAGAATGTCACACTAGCATTCAATTTAACAATCTGGTGGCATGACTCATTGTAAGTGTGGAGTGTACAATGATGAGAACTGGCCATTGCCATTGCTACAGCATGATGTGTCCATGGGTGCCCTAAGCGTGCACCGCCACCGCAATCACTGTCATTGGCACCAATGTAAAGATGCCAAATCGTGGTAGCGACCGCCTAGGCCCCGCGGTGTGACACCGCCATTGCCCATGCCCATTCAGCCAATGGGAACTGCAGTCGCGCTAGTGGAATACACTTTTGAAAATTGCGGTAGGCGTGTTCCGCTACCGCGGGGCCGGTCATTGGATACAATTGTAAGATGCACGATTGCGGTAGCGACCGCCTGGGCCCCGCGGTGTGATACCGCCATTACCCATGCCCATTCAGCCAATGGGAACCGCAATCGCGCTAGTGGAATACACTTTTGAAAATCGTGGTAGGCGTGCTCCGCTACCGCGGGGCCGGTCATTGGATACAATTGTAAGATGCACGATTGCGGTAGCGACCGCCTGGGCCCCGCGGTGTGACACCGCCATTGCCCATGCCCATTCAGCCAATGGAAACCGCAATCTTGCTAGTGGAATACACTTTTGAAAATCGCGGTAGGTGTGCTCCGCTACCGCGGGGCCGGTCATTGGATACAATTGTAAGATGCACGATTGCGGTAGCGACTGCCTGGGCCCTGCAGTGTGACACCGCCAATGCCCATGCCCATTCAGCCAATGGGAACCGCAATCACGCTAGTGGAATACACTTTTGAAATTCGCGGTAGGCGTGCACCGCCACCGTGGGGCCGGTTATTGGTTGCATTTGAAAAAAGCTGACCACGAACACCAATTGCAGCAGCTGAGTACCATTGAAACAACCCCAGGGGGCTATATATGTCTGTGAGAGAGCCACACATTTCCACTGCATCCAGACACTGCTGCCTGCCATTCTTCACCCCCAACTGCTGCTGTTCCTGTCTCCTGGACCCAGTGATGGCGAGAACTAAGAACATCAGGGCCCGTCCCTTCGCCACAGAGGAGCTGGAGGTCCTGGTGGACGAGGTGCTTACACACTACGGGAGGCTATATGGTGCTCCTGATGTAATGGTAAGTGTTTCAGAGTGAAATTTGGGGAGTGCAAAGAGTGCTCACATGATGTTGCTCTGCTTTAGTATGTGCCTGTGAGTGCAAGTTTGTGTGATACTCTGCCTGGCATGCCGACTTCATGTCAATGGGGTGTGTAGCCTTATTACCACAGATCCATGGCTGCAATGAAGGATGGGAGGGACATGCAGTGTCTTTGCAGCCATACAGTAACACTGCTGGTTTGGAAAGTGGAAGTCAGAACAAACATTGCCTGTGCCAATGGATGTCAGAGTCCATTCGCTTTTCACATGCTCATTTGGGACATTACAAATGTGTTTCGTCCAGAGGGTACTGTAGGATGTGTGTACACTTTTTATATTGTCACCATGGATATGTGAGCATTATGCACAAGATTGAAATGCCTGAGGGTGACACTCTTGGTGGAAAATCGCCTATGACACATCAGAGTGATGTACTTCTGAAACATCCTCCTTCCATTGATTTCATAATGTGTACTGACTTGCATGTGTAGGCACTGTTTGACTCTCATATTGTACATGCATATGATTGTTCAGATGGGCCAGGTTTAACCTCAGTGTGAGTCCCCCTGGCTTGCACAGATACTGCCCAATTTGACAGGGACCCATCAGTAAATGGACAGAGTGAGATATATGTGTTGTCTGCCACCCTGTTTCTCAATGAGCTATCTTAGGCCTGATGATTGCACAAGACAGGCCTTGTGAGAAGGGTGTGAGAATGTAAGATCATGTCCCTAGGTGTGACATCCACGACCAAGTGAGCCACTCACAGGCCAAGGACATTGAGGGGTGTGTAGTGTTGGACACAGTGAGTCTTCCCCAAAACATCATTTGCAACATGATGCATGTCTTGCTCCCTCACATACTGCAACACAGATGAGGGCCTTCTTCACATTGCTTTTTGTGCTGCCATTCTGCATGTGTGTGAGATGGCCAGGTCCTGTGTCCACCCTCATACCTAAATGCATTTCAATCCGATTATCTGATGCAAATGTACTATGTGTCAAGTTGTATGGCCACTGATCAAGCTTTCTGTACAGCTGTGCAAAGTGTTTGCATGCACCTGTCCTGAGAAACAGTGGAAAATGGTCTAGTGTCCCTGAAACTGCCTCTTGTCTCCCATGCTTGCAGCTCAAAGTCCGCCAGCGTAAGGTCTTATGGAGGGTCATTGCACGCAAGGTGCGGGCTCTGGGTGTCTGCAACCGACGGCACACACACTGTCACAAGAGGTGGGATGATATCTGCCGGATGAGCAAAAATGTGGCAGAGATGACGCTGGGGCTACTCCCTCGGACTGGAAGGTTGTCGCGCAGGAGAATGACACCACTAATGGCCCGCATTTTGGCTGTGACACAGCCAGAGCTGGATGGACGTTTGAGGGCCCATCAGCAGCAAGTTGGGGGTGAGTATTCTGCGAAGGGTGACTTTGGGTGTGAGTGACTGCATGTATCCCAACCCAGCGCCAGTGTTGAGCTCTGTGATGTTTCCAGAGTGATGCAATGTCTTGTAAGTGGCCTCTGTGTTGAGTGCAGCTGACATGCATTTTTGCTACATGTTCTTTCTCATGTGTTTAAAATAATGGCCCATGACATTGCAAGATAAGATGTGGCCTCATGCCATCTGCTGCAGTATGGGTGTCATAGTCATCACCGGGGAGTGAACAGCTGTGTTCCTCATCTGAGTGTGCTTACGTCGATGTGTGCAGTGTCTGACTTTGGAATTGTGAGAACTACACATCTGCCGACAATGTGCAAGGGTCGTTGCGCTTCAAAGCACAACATGGTGGACATCAGTAGCTCATGGCCATGGTATGAGGACATCCTGGAGTCAGTATCTGTGTTGTCCCCTTAAAGTGACTCCATATGTGACTGTGACAACATGTTGAGATGTACATCTATCTCACCTACAGGCACGTAGGTATGCTTACAGGAATCAGGATGTCAGGTAGCTGGGAGGCATGGGCCAGCTATTTGGCAGTGTGAA
The DNA here is from genome assembly GCA_963921515.1 of Calotriton arnoldi. Taxonomy (NCBI): domain Eukaryota; kingdom Metazoa; phylum Chordata; class Amphibia; order Caudata; family Salamandridae; genus Calotriton; species Calotriton arnoldi. The sequence goes on along the minus strand of CAWUFW010004008.1, from coordinate 221,753 downwards.
CGTCACATGGGTCATTGATGCCTACTATGCATGTTTCCATGCATCTTTTGACTTTTGCATGAGGCTTGCACATGCAGACCGCACAGAATGGTGTGCTACATGGGGGTATCATATTCGAGTTGTTTGCTTTGGTTGCATATGATATTTGTGAGTATGGCACTAAACTGAACCTACATCTCTGTCTCTTGCAGCATCTACAGAGGGCACAGGAGTACAGGGTACGGACACCGGGGATGAGGCATCTTGCTCGACGGCAACACATGAGCTTACTGACACTGATGTGACCAGCGCCTCGGAGGGGGACCGGAGTGCCCTTGAAGAATCACGCCCGGAAACACCAACCTCAACGTCATCTGATGCCAGCGGTGACTCCTCGATGTTGCCGGACACAGGGAGTGGGAAATCTGCCTCTTCTTCCACCACACATCATCCAGTGCCCACCCTCCCGGCTAGTTCCACTAGTGCTGCCCATGCCCGCAGCAGTCAGAAGGGTAGAGTGTCCTTCCCCCAGGCACCGCTGCCCCTGCCCCTGTCTCCCCTGCTGCCCTTAGTGTTGAGGCGGTGGAGCTTTTGCACCAGCAGTGTGTGGGTCAGACTACTCTACTGAATGCCTTCCTTGATCATGACAAGAAGTTGGCACAGGTAGTTGCCTTCATGGAGGGCATTCATTCTGACGTGGGTGGGCTACACAGGACTGTCCAGTCTTTATCCTCCACAGTGACGGCAGCCATTCAGCTGACATATGCTCAGGGTCCAGCTCCAGTCCCTTCGGCAACCACCCTGCCAGTGGCCACATCTGACGAGAGTGACCACACACCACAGCCCTCAGGCTCAAAGTACTCAACACAAAGCACAACACAGCAGCACTCCAAGCGGGCCAGACTGCAGACACCATCCCCAAAAACAAAAGAAGTCACACAGGAATGCAAAGCCAAAAGCCCTTCGGGTGACACTCAGGGGCATCAAGCCAAGAAGCAGGCCTCAGGCTCACATGCATCCAAATCAGTCCAATCCAAAGACACTTCTGTCCCAAAACCTGTTCCCACAGACAGGCAAAAAGTTGCTGTGCCTGCTGTAAAGCTGGTGCCTGCAAAGAGTCTGCAGAAATGGCTCTCTGAGGCAGTTACACCCACAACCTCAACTCCCACCCACACCCCTGTGAAACTGGGACAGGAGGGCACTGTGGGGGGTTCACCTGGTCAACTGGGGATGGAGGGGAAAAGGCAAGGCCAGGCCAAGCGTACCACCAGACCCAGCAGATCACCAGAGGGAGGGCCACCACCTGCACCTGAAGCACCTTTGGTGGGGAGTGAGGCTGCTGTGCCCGCCCCACTTCACACTCCTACCAAGACAATTCTTCAGTATCGAATCCCCAAGAAGTGGAAAGGCAGCCCTCCACATTCTGCCTCACACACTGTGTCTCACAGCAGCATTTCTCCGCCTCCCCATGCTAGCATGCCACCCAGTCCAAGCAGCCCTCCAGCTCACAAAGCCACTGATGCCTCTACCTCAGCTGCTCCTCCCTCTCCCAGGTCTGGTCCACCAACGGTCCCCGACAATCAGCCACCTCCCAGTTCAACTGACAGCCAAGTCTGAGGCAAAGTCCCCTCCCAAAGCCATCTCTCCCACAGCGGTGCCTGGACTGCCCATCTGTATCCTCAGAGCTGTGGTGATTCCCATGCCTGTGTACGGTGTCACACATTCCCTGTGCAGGTTCAGATGCACACATGTCCCTCATTTGCACTATGGACTGGCCACTGGCCTTGCTGTTTGTAACTTTGGATGCCCATTCCCTGTGCAGGTTCTCATGTTCACATGTCCCTCCTTTGAACTATGGACTGGCCACTGGCCTTGCTGTTTGTCACTTTGGATGCCCATTCCCTGTGCAGGTTCTCATGTTCATATGTCCCTCCCTTGAGCTATGGACTGGCCACTGACCTTGCTGTTTGGCACTTTGGGGGACCATTCCCTGTGCAGGTTCTCATGTTCACATGTACCTCCTTTGCACTATGGACTGGCCACTGGCCTTGCTGTTTGTAACTTTGGATGCCCATTCCCTGTGCAGGTTCTCATGCACACATGTACCTACTTTGAACTATGGACTGGCCACTGGCCTTGCCGTTGTCTACTTTTGATGCCTATCTTGGTGATATGTAATAAAGACAGTTACTCCTGTTGTCTGCTTTGTCAGTGTCCATGATAAATGTAAGTGTTTTTGGTATGTGTATGGTTGCATGTGACAAATGCTCTGTATGCCACCTTCACATTGCCAATTGCTTCTTTTACGTTTTCTGGGTTTGACAGTGGTGAGGGGCACTTTAGTTCTTCTTTCTTCTGAGGTTTGAGGGTGCAATGATGGGTGTTTGTGATGATCTACGATTAGCATACTCATAATATGGTCAGGTTTGCTAAATTGTCCACATGTCATGTTATGATGCAATTCCAGAACAGAGGTGTATTTTATCCACAGGATTACTTGCGGGCTGGCCAAGGTCCTTCATATCTGTGTGATCTTTCTTGATGTGTGAGCAGCAGTGTTGATGTATGGTCATCTTGTGATGGCCTGTCTTCCTAGTCACATGGGTACATTTGGATGTGTGTACTTGTGTGGTCATGAAGTGTGTAAGGGTGGTTTTGTTCTCAGTGTTGATGTGTGTGTGCCCCTGCAATGCCAACTGCACACATGTATGACACAGAAGCTGAGTGCCTGTTTGTTTCAATAGTCTGCCATGTGTTTCAGATTGTGGGCACATGTGGGAGTTGTAGGATGGGCAGTGTGCAGTGTGTTGTTGTGTTCTTGCACTCCTGGGGGACACCTACTTGTTGTTGCTGCCAGTTGTGAGTATGCAGAGTGTGTGACAGGCAAGTCTGTGTTGAGTTTTGTTGATCAGCCATCTGTCTTGTAACTGTTTGTGCACACTTTACAGAACTGCTCAGCCACACTGAACTTGTAAACATGGAAAGGCGCCAAAATCTTACGCCTTCCCAGGGGAGGTGTAATGAAGAGAAATATCTCTATTTCTCCTTGTTTCTTCCTCTTTCTATGTGTGCTGCATTCTGCAGTACACACAGATAGAGGAATATACCTCCCAGGATTGGTTTTGTGCAGGTGCTTTTGGCGCTAGGCAGACAAAAGAGTGCCAGCACATGGAAAAGGACAGGTATTTGCCCTATTGCCTTAAAGATAGGGCATTCCTGCCCTTTAACTGTCACTTAGTGCAGCTCATCAAGGTGACTTGTTGCGCTGCACTGTGTGACTTCTTCATAAATTAGCCTCTGAGTCTGAAGGTCAAGATCAAGGTCTATACCTAGTGGGATCAGTGGACAAGGGGTCCGGGTGCAGTGGCCTAAAGCAGTCCCCTGAAGCTCCTGCCATGCAGGGGAGCCCCCAACCAATCAGGGGGACCACAGTCAGCCCAAGTCCAATGAATATCTGTGACAAATGGTAGACTCCGGGACTACTCTTCATATTCTGCAGGGCGGCCCCATCACTTTGCCTTACACCACTAGTCAGGTGCTGAGAATTGATGAAGCTAAACTGTGCACCTTCAAGGAACTGGGCACATCTGTTAGCTTTCAGCAGAAAGGGACTGGGCATAGGGCATGCAGCCCACTAAGCATGCCCTTCTAATTATTAATGCTGGGGACCTGGTCAAAGCCTATGAATGTTCACAAACATCACAAAACGGAAAAGGCACTGTAATTCAGGAATAATAAGGAACTAAAACAGTCATAACTCAGTCCAATGCACTGTTCATAACCTCCAGCATAATGTGAGAGATCACACTGTTAATGATATAACCAACCACAACACATTTCCTGTAACAATGAACATCAAAAGAGATATCCTTACAGCTGCAAACTATTCAGCTTCTCTATATCTGTTTATTGAATGATCAAATGAAGGCTCTGGTTCTGTAAGAAACGCAGACAAAGACAACTAGATGTTGAAATTGATCAAAAGAATAAGTATTTTCAGTTACTTAAGCAAACATTTTAGGTCTTGGATAGAGACAGTCTCAACTTTATTGACATCCCTGTTGTTTCCAAAACATTACCTATACTTAGAGGGGCTTATTTACAAGGCCCTTGCGCCACTTTTGCGTCATTTTTAACATGGGAAAAGTGACGCAAAAGTGGCTCAAGGGGCTTGTAAATCTGCCCCAGAGTGTGTTTCGGTCGACCCCTTACACATGATGCTTTTTGTGTCTGCCTCAGTTCCCTGCTCCTGATTTGATGGCTTCCCTCACTGCTCTTGTGTGTGTCCAACCCAGGAGCATTTCAGTCTCACAGAATTTTGATAGGATGACTTGTATTCTTCCACTGCTGATGCCACGAAGCTGTTTCCTTTTGCATGTTTCAACATCATTTCACTTTTAGCACTCAGTGGAAATGCATAGCCTTCCTCTTGTTCCGTGCCTCTTTCCACATGTCAATGAATCATCCACCCCTCTCGCTTTTGTTTGTGCTTGCCCTCCTCTTACTCCTAGCTGTTCCTCCATCTTTCTCCTACTGCAGTTTATGTCTCAGCAGTCAGCACCTTTATTCTCTTTACAGATGAGAACTATTACCTTACATTTTTGGAGTCCCGGACAAAACATATTTTGGGGCACCCAAAAAGGAAAAGGTTTGAATTTTATTATCCTTTTCAAGCCCACTTGATGCAAAAGAATACTGAATTTATGTTAAATTTTAGCAAGATCAAACAGAAACAGATATATTTCTTAGCTGGGACCCCAAAAATCTTTAAGATGACGCTGGTTTTGAGAGACGGAGGCAGAGGTAATGATAAGCAGAGAGGTTTAGATCGAGAAATAGAATAGACAGAGGTCAAATAGAGAAAGTTCAGTGTCTGGGGGGGGGGGGGGAGGAGGGCTCAGAATGTGCGAGCCCCCGTCAACTTTGCCCATGCCTTAAAATGTCTCAGGCAGCACTGACCTAGTGAGAACAAGGTAGATCAGGATCAAACAGAACAGTCAGGTTCCTTACTTTCACTGAGGCTGAGAAGCTGAGGCAGTGCTTGAGGTTCAGTCAAATGCTAGTGAGGATGCCTCATTTTCTCTATTTGCTATGATACTTGGCTTAGCATGAGTAATTAACAGGAAGCTCTTTCCTTCATCCAGTGGAATATGTGATCAAGGTATGGGGGTGATGTTGGTGGGGTTTATGGCCAGTTTTCATGCATAAAGTTTACATTTCAAAGTTAAACTGCCTGAGTACTGACCCAGTGGAGCTTAGTAGATATTAAAGACACCGCAAATGAGGTATGATCCTTGAGGAATGCTGTATAATACGAGCAGCTCAGAGGTAGGGGACTGGGCGGGAGGGGGGGGAGTACTCGTGGGGAAGCGCGTATAAAAAACTAAAATAAAAACGGAGCTTTTCGCCGCTTCCTCGCAGCATCTCTCCACCTTAGTCCTCCCTCGCTCGGCCACAGGAAGCACACCCAGACTCCCAGTCAGCCAATCACAACGCTGCCTTAGCAGCATTGTGATTGGTCTGAGTGCGGTGTTTCGGCGCCCATACACTGACTGGAGGCCTGTGCATGTTCTCCACGTGGGCTGCATTGTAGCCTGCATGGAGAACATGCGAAGTGCACAAGACTGTTTTAGGCAGCCCGAGAGGGCCTTCCAAGCAGTCATTGTGCATTCAGGAGGGGGCTGCCTACCACTCCTCCCATGCCCCCCGCCCCTCACGCAAAGCTGCATAAGTAGGAGAAAATAAAATGATAATACAAGTTATTATCATTTTATTTTCCCTTTGTTTCACTGCAAAACAGAAGTGGGGCGATGCTCCTCTGCTTTAGTGGAGGAGCCGCCACTGTATAATACTGAGCTTACAAATGATTTAAATGATCCAATCTAACTTTTTAGCTGCATTTGTTGAGAAACCAATTAACTCAATGCAGTGCAGGTCTCTGTATTTCTGCCCACCTCAATCTTTAGAGACTTTAGTTTTTTATGGCGTGGTCTACAGTGTTGTAGGTGATGGAAAGGGCAAGTAGTACAAGGACAGGTTTCTTGTTCTTATCCACAGAGAAGTGGCACCTACTCCAGATAATTTTATAAATACCCTTAGCCATTCCTTTAGAATATTTGCGACAAGAGTGGATTTTCTATTTTTAAGTACCGATGTGTTTTTTTATTAGGTTGTGTTTGGTTTATTATAAAATCTCCTCAGGTAAGGTAAAATGTAAGAAATTATCAAACAAACAAATGTTAATGCACATAGAGTTGGGTTAAAGGTCTGGTTTTGATATAAGGAGATGTTAGTTGTGTAGCCAAAGAAACAAAAATATATTCCATGTTTAGAGACTCTTATAAACACTGTGTTTAATTGTGAAAGGTTGCACATTCTTTACGGGAACATATGAATATTAGTTGATATTTTGATGTGATAAGGCATTTCATTTTTACAATTTTATATCTCATTTTCTACAGTATTTAATAGAAGGAATAATTCTTTATGGTGCTGTATACCTTACCATGTACTGAATGTAAGGTTGGTATAGGTTAAAAATGATGCTGTAAAATCATGACAAGTGGTTTTGCCTTGGAGTGTCTTACTTCATTGAAACCTAATTTCTGTAAATCACTGTTGCATCTCATCCATATCTCTTTTGGACCTTGGTTTGGCTCCCTGGTATTTCTGAAGACCCCTAAACACTGTAAAGATGGACGACCTCCCTGACAAGACTGTACAATGATCCACAAAGCATGTAAGTCTTATAAATCTGGTTTCTTTTGATTTTATTGAACAATCTGCCACTGTTCAAATAAACTAGTGGTTTGGGGACCCTTGGCCACAACGCCTACTCAGGAGGTTCCGTGGACGCTATTAACATTAAATAATATTCACAGATGAATTCAGTGTACATATATAGCCAAGATGTAAAATTGAACATTTTAAATAAATCTATTAATATAAAAGAATTTGAAATTGGAGAGATAAAATTAAGCTAGTACCCGCAGATTGATTTGGGGGAGCAATGCAAGTTCATCAAACAGAATATTGTATAGACAATTGAGTTTAGAAAGGCTCCAAACCTCACAATAAAGTAAAAAAATAAAAAATTTATATTCATTTGTGAATAAATAAAATACTTCATTATATGTACATTTGTTGATGGATGCTTGTTTCCGTATTTTTGTGTATTGTTCTGCAGTTCAAATCTTCGAAAGTGCTTGCGCCAGGGTCCATGAATTCCAGTAATTACTCTTTTGGGGGTCCCCGTATTCCAATAATGATTTAATGGGGGTCCCTGGATTCCGGTAATGATTAAGTAGGGGTTTCTCAGAAGTCAAACATTAAGAATCACTGATATAAACTACACTGTCTGACTGGTATCTTTCCAAAGCATAAAATATTTTCAACATATCATTACCAATAGGTTATGTTGCTAAGAATGTGGTTAGATTTAAGCAAACCCGTTTCTTCAATTTCTTAAACAATCAAATATATATACCTCTGGACAACATGCGAAACCATGCTATACTCCCATGTTAGATAATGGGCAAACAAGTAGCTATAATGCAGCAATCCAATTTTGGTATAAACACGTGAAATGGGGGTGCATTTTCAGTTGTTTCCCCATATGAGTTCAAGAGTGTAAATATCATCTGAGGTGGGTGAATAATTCCTCTTCACAGGTGGAGGTCGCAGAGTTTTGGCCACTCCGCTTTCCATTTGGAACGCAGAATCCAGGCAAAACTCCGCTAACGGCCGTGTGGCAGACTTTTTTCTCACATGGGAGTGTGACCCAGAATTTGCATCACCTAGCATGATTTTTGGGCACTACAACGCCTCTTTGGGAGATCTCTCAACACGGGCAGTAGCGGCAGGTCGCGACCGTTCATGTTGAGAAAGCTGCAGCTCGAGTAGAAAACCTACTCGTGTGGCAGAAAGAAGCAGCACCCTTTAATACGCCATGTGGTGTCGTTCACATTGATTTTACAGCATGCTAAAATTCAGCTCAAGCTGCTCATCTTGCCGAATTCCGTCCACTCACAGAACTCCGCAGAATCTCGCTGGATTTTTATGTAACTATGCAGAACTCCGTGGAGTGAAACTTCGTGAGTTCTGCTCACCCTTAATTATCAGCAGCCTCTTCTTATGTTCAAATGAAAATACATCTTCTCCAGTTCTGGCAGGGGATCCACAGCAGAGGCTCACATCCCTGCAGAATGCACTAACCACAACCCCTTCGTTCTAATGGTGCCTCTCACTGGGTACTTCACCACCAAGCTCCTCATACAGAACAAAAAAAGGCGATTGGCTTAGCCATTGTTTGTTTTAAAATTATTGTAGGAGTGCAATGTTTGACTCAGTTTGCTGTCAATGCTGTCAGACATTTCCCAAAAACCAGCTGAAAATCATTTTATCGTTTTGATCAATAAACGATCCAAATGTTTGTAATTCAAATTATTTCATGTTACCTCTTTTCCTTATTTAAAAAAAGAAACTTTGAATTGAAGATATATGTTATCACTAAATTGTCCTGAATTGATTTGTTCCTAAGAAGTCCCACCAGATTTCTTGATTTGATGAGAAATCTTGTCTGAAGTTGCATTAATAAGATTTAAATATTGTGTGTATTGTAATGTTTGAAAGTGAAATTGCTTTAGGTTATCTCACAAAATTTTAAGGATTCTCTCATGCTTCTCCAAACAATGTTGGTATGGGTCTCATTTTGATACCATAAGTTAATATTATACTAGGAGATATTCCATTGTAAGCATTGTTTCTTTTACACTGACCTCTCTTGTTGATTGTTTCCGGATATATGTACAATTAGGACTTTCCAGTGCTAAAAAGCGCTATTTAAGAGTTCAGTTATTTTTTTTATCTTAGCTTTTCCTGATTAATAGTTTGCTATTTAGTACCAGTGCACAAAGTATCCTGGCGAAGCATAAAGCGAAGTCATTTGGACACAAGCAGGACATTTGAAAAAAAGACTTAAAAAGACGTCTTTAAAAGAAGAAGCCAAGCTAGAGGAATTTGTTTTCCATCAACAATATGCACAGGAAGTAACATCGCTGGATTACCATTTATCCATCAGTACAGAAAGCAGCATCGCTGGTTTCCATCCTAAACCATCTTTAAAAAAAGAAGCCAAGCACAAGGACTTCATTTCCCATTATCCAGCTGCACTCCGCCTTCACCCCCTTGTGCTCCTCCTCCCTACAAGGACATTGTTAATGGTGGTGATAGCGTGGACACACAGCAGCCTTGCCACTGGCACACCAAAGGCAAACCTGTCTGCACCTATCCGTGTCTGGACTTTGCTCAGCACCAGGAACCCTGGTCTTAACTCTATACACCTCTAGACATCTGTACACCTCCGTGCTCTAAAATCAGGTAACCGCACTGCTGCCACACCACACAACATCGAGGAGGTATTCACATGTGTCTCCTGCAATTTCTCATGCACTCTCACACCCTACACCCACCACATTCGCAGCAACAGCACCTGGCACTCCACTCGCTCATGCAAACCGGCCACCCGCTCACACAGACCAATCACCACCCACGCAACATACCACACTCACATGTATCCTCTTCAGCACCCACTTGTTCACCAAACATGCCAGTGAGATATGGGACCTATTACACGACCACTCTCCGGACCTGCTCTTCCTCACGGAAACATGGTTAATTTCAACCTCTGCACAAGACATCTCTGCCAGCTACAAGATCACCAGGCAAGACCCTCAGCACATGCCTTGAGCTGTCATCATATTCAAAGACATCATCAGCTGCACTCTCACCAGCTACATGGAACACTTCCAACTTCTCTGTGGGTGGAGCCCTTGTATACAGACCAACAGGACACCTCACTAATTTTGCCAGCGACATCACAAACGTCATCACACCCTCATCATCAATGCCAGCACATTCAACCTCCTCGAAGATCTTAATTTTCACCTAGAAGACCCCACCGACCCAAACTCTACAGCCCTTCTAGAAAGCCTCAGAAACCTCGGCCTCACTCAGCACGTTAACGAATCACCCACAATACCAGGTACCTATTATATCACATTTTCTCCTCAATAAGCAACATTAAAGCCAGCAACTATGACCTGGCCAGACCATGCTGTCATCAATTTCAGCATACCCATCTGACTCCACTGTAGACATGCCACCACCAGACCTGCCTGCTGCAGCTTGAGAAGCATCACAGAAAAGGACTAGGCTTCCACCCTCTCTGTGCACTGGCCCGACCACACTTGCAATTTGCCTAAAGCTATCAAGAACCTCAACAGCTGGATCACCGCTAGCACTGACACCTGGACTCCCCTCAAGTTGAACCCAATGCCTGACCATAGGCCAGCTGGTACATAGGAGAACTCAGGCTCATGAAATGCTACTGCAAGCAACTAGAGCACATATTGAGAACAAGTCAAGACACCATTGATAAAGACATCTTCGAGTCCGTCCTAAGATGCTACCACAAGTGATATGGAACAGCAAGAGCACAGCTCTTGCAGACGTCATTGATGTCCTCAAAAACACCAGCAAAGAAAACTTTGCCCTCATCAAAGATTTCACCATGCCTCCTGCTGCCTCCAGCAACATCCCCCCTCACAGGACCTTTGCGACAAGCTCTCAAAATTCTTTTATAACAAAATCTCCTCCGCATACAGCAACTTTTCCCCTTAACCAGACCCCATCACTGTCACAACTCAACTTTCCACCATGGCCAAAGAACAAACCCTGACCTCATGGTCCTATGTCACCAATGTTGAAACTGCAGCTACCATGATGACCATCCACTCGAGGACCCCATCTGAAATTTGCCCCACCACTCCTTCAGCAAAGGGCTCCTACCGATCAGTGAACCACTAATTCCCTGCCTTAATGCCTTCATCGACTTAGCCATGTTCCCGGACACCTACAAACATACCACAGTCACGCCCCTGTTCAAAAAGCAATCCACTGTCACAGTCACGCTCTCCAACTACAGACCCACTTACTTCCTATGCTACCTGGCCAAGGTCTTAGAGATACTAATCAACTGATGCCTCACTGACCATCTCTGCAACCACCAGCTCCTTGATGCCACACAGTCCGGATTCAGCCCCAATCACAGTATAGAAACAGCTCTCATCACCACAACAGACAACATCTGCATGATCCTTGAGAGAGGAGAGATGGCAGCCCTCATTCTCCTGCATAAGATCGGCATGCAAGGACTCGCTCTCTGCTGGATCTACTCCTTCTTAAGGGACAGGACAAAAGCTGTCAGCCTGGCACCTTACTCTTCTGAAGCCCACAAACTCATCTGCGAAGTGCCTCAAGGTTCATCACTCTGCCGCACTCTCTTCAATGCATACATGAGCCTTGTGGCCAACGGCATCTGAGCACATGACACCAACATCCTCTCCTATGCTGTAGGCATACAACTTCTACTGTTCCTCTCAGACATGACTTCTAACACAAGACAAAATTCAACACATGCATGACCAAAGTCACTAACTGAATAAAAGGCACCAGTTTCAAACTCAACATCAACAAGACAGAAGTAGTGATTTTCGGCAAGAACACCTTTCTATGGGACTTTAATTGGTGGCTAGCTGATTTCTGACCCACATTCATCACCCATGCCAGGAAACTCTGAATCATCATCTACAGCAAACTGAACATAACCGCACAAGTCTGAAGATTCTGAGGAGGATCTTCAAATGGCCCCCAAGCAACACCAGAAAAACCATCACTCACACTTTAGTCACCAGCAAGTTGGACTACAGGAACACCCTCTTTGCTGGGATCACCAAACAGCTCACCAGAAGACTGCAAACAATCCAAAACTGGGCAGGGAGACTCATTCTACCTCCCAAACAGAGCTCACATCACAACACAAATCAGGGATCTCCATTGGCTCCCAATACACAAACGTGCACATTTCAAACTCCTCTCACACACATTCATGGCACTACACAACTTAGTTCTCACCTACTCGAACATTTGCATCTCCTTTGACGAACCACCCAGACACCTCCACTCTGCAGGACTCCAACTCGCACACATCCCATGCATATACAGAAACAGATCAGTAGGATGAGCATTCTCTTACATCACTCCTAAAAAATGGAACTACCTCCCACTCTACCTCAGAGCCTTCTCCGCTCTTCTTGAATGCTACAAGAAGCTGAAGACCTGGCTTTTCAATTAACCAACCTATTCTGCCTTAGGCAGACACACCTGCTCTGCGCTAAGATACCCTTGCAAGTGATAGTGCGCATTACAAATACACCTAACATGATATAACAATTTCACAACTGAAATATGAGCATGATTTATGTTTATTGTATTATAGAAGCACATTACAACCTAGATGAAATCATGGTGATAGACAATGCAACCCAACATGTGGAAAGTTCCCTAAGTTAGTTAGATGTGGACAGCTTAAAGATTTATTTGAAAATCAGTTGAACATGAGTTAAACATGAGAAGCCCTTTTGCTGGCTCTTAAACATGTTGGGAAGAGGGTCTACATTTTTGGTGCCAATTAGGAGGAAAGGTAGTGAAGTCCTTATGATTTTGTTTAAAGCACAAGACAGATATCAGAAGTTAAATGGGAAAAATGCATTGAAAGATGTGTGCGCTATGGAGCAGCTTTCGCTTTCAACAAATGCCACACTATATAACAAAATGCTCACTGTACTATGCACAATGCCTTAAAATGTATCCTTTTTTTTCCTACAGGCAACCAATTGAGTTGATACAGTGCTGGTAAAATATGTGTGTTGCATCTGAATTTGATACTACTGTATTTTACATCATTTGCAATCTATCTAGTGGGCATTTAGGGAGACTCGGATAGAGTCCATTTTAATTGTCCTCCTTGCAGAAAATTCTTTCGACAAACATCACCCTGTGAGGAATACACATACATGGCAGTAGTCTTAGAATAATCTATAGTTGGTAAAAATCATTTGTACCACAAACATTCTATAGGAGAACCATCCTCCCTTGATTTCAGAAACTGCATGTGTGGTCAGCAAATGGATGGATTGTAATTGCCTGAAATTAAATTCCACAAAAACAGAGGTCATCCTGTTTGGGAATGATATGTCCATTTGGTCTTCAGACTGGTGGCTGTCTGAATTAGGCACTCCTCTGATGCCAACTTCAAAAGAAAAGAATTTAGGGATTTTGATGGATAGGGAGTTAAAATATAAAGACCAAGTTAATAAGGTCGCCTCTTGAAATCTGTAGTCTTTGCCTTAGTTTTATCGAGACTGGACTTCTGCAATGGTCTGTATGTAGACCTTCCAAAAGATTCACTGAAGAAGCTACTAACTCTTCAAAATGCTGCTGCACGATTCTTACTAAAAATCCCAAAATCTCAATCGGCTAAATTAGCCATTCGGCAACTTCATTAGCTCCGAGTTAGCCATCGTATCACCTTCAAGGCACTCTGCCTAGCCTACAAGACCTTGTACGGGAAAGCTTCATCTTATTTTAAGAGAAACTTAGAATGGTATATACCTGGCAGAACCCTCCATTCCAGCACAGCTAGATTCATAAAGGTTGCAACCTTCAAACGTGCCTTTTGGGATGGAAGAAGCCTTTTCAGATCTACGGCTCTACAATGGAACCGTCTTCCATTTGAATTGAAACAGCATCATCACTTTTAGTCTTCAGGAAACAGCTTAAAACTTGGCTTTTTAACCAATGACCTTACAGTTATTTAAATTCAGGACTTTGATGGTTCATCCCTGTTCTGCATAGTGCCAAGACGCCTCTGGGCATTCGTACGCTTTAGAAGACGCCTCATTCATTCATGCTTTATCAGATGTCGTCTCTTTAATAGCCACTGCTATTTTATCTTCTAAGATTTCTGCCCTCCAAGGTCTCCCTTTGGTCTCCCTTTGCTCATCTGGGAGGTTTGGTAGTTTAAGATGTTGCATGAGAAGGAGTTCTCTTGTAGTGTCTTGAAAGACCTCTGAGATGTACAGTGTCTTTCAGAAAGTGACAAATTCCTTCAAAATATCCCTATTAAAGCATCTTAATTTTTTTGGGTATAATTTATTCATATTTAAGTAAAATATCCACTAATATTATGAGCATGTCTGAGTGAACAAGAGTGAGCCAGAGTGAAGAAGGCTTGTGGTCTCCATTTTGGGAGCTCCTGGTCTGTTCATGTGCATGAGATGTAGATGAGGTTACTTTCCCATACAGTGGGAGTGTATTGTTGGTATTCCTGAGACTGGAGGGCGAACGTCTAGACACTGAAGTAGGGAAAGAAGAGACAACTTCTCTTCAGTAATTCAATGAGGGCTTTTGCTGCAGATGCTGCTGATTACTCTTCCTGAATACTGCTATTTGGAAGGTAGTGAGGGTGAAGGTTGGGACTGCACTCTGTGTTGTTTAGAGTGTGAAGGGTCATTTAGAGGAACCCTGCTTTTTGTCTCTCTTGCTGATCACTATCAATGTGGATATTGACAGCCAGTTGCAAACTGCTCACACCTCTTTGTACCTCTGTTGTGGATTTACACACCAGGAGATTACCCTGCTGTGAGGAGCATCCCTTTCGAAAAGGCTGAGTCTGAAAGTCAACCTCAGAATGACTCATGAAAGAGGAACCAATCCAAGCCTGTTCTGAAGGTGCAAACAGAGAATACATATCCCCTGTCTGCTTTACCTTTTATAAGAGTGGGAGCTGTTTACCCACTTGTTGTTTCAGTTCCAAGTTCTCTCTGACCAAGGAGAGGGTGCTCCGCAGAGTACCCAGAGGACTATGGCGCAATCAGAGTTGGTGCCTACCTGACAGTCAGCTTCTCAGAAATGAGGTGATTTCACCTGGAGTCTGATCTGGAGGAAAAGCTGTCTCCCTGCCCTGCAATGCTCTGAAGCACCCTGCCTGGAAGAATAGAGAAGGGGTGACTCAACCCTGCAGGGGCAGCTGACTACCAGTGTTGGCAAACTCTGTTGACCCCAGTCCTGTGGATCCATCTAGCAGAGACTCTCAAGAGCATGACTGGCATACTTTTGGCTCAAAGCTGGTCACCTTCACTGAAGTGGAGGGTCAGCGGCACAGCTGTACTGTACCCCATTGCAATCTACCTACTAAGTCCATGGCACTTGCCCCAAGTGTACCCAAGACAGACTCTGCTGTCATAGCCATGATACTTGCCACGAGTGCTCTCAAGAAATATGTGCCTCAGACAAGCTCAAAATAGACTCTGCTGTCACAGCCATGGCACATGCTCCAAGTGCTCTTGAGCCACTGAATAAGAGACTTTTGCCAAGCGCGTCGTATTGCCCAAGTAACTCCAAATTAACTTTATGGTGGCTAGCTCTGTGACACTTTCCCGACATATGTTTGAGCAGACTATGCCATTGTAAGTGAAGTTGCCCACTTTGTGCATGAGTAACTGTGTGGCTGTGTGAGGTGCTGCTAGGAAATGCACCTGATCATATTATGCATCTGTAGCTGAACTGTGAAGTGCCTAGAAGCAGAACTTAGTCTGAAAGCAGACTGCACCTCGTCCCATGGAGGTCTGCTCAGCTGAGCCACAGGCTCACCAATCAGCAAAAGTGGAGGAAGCACTGCAACGACCTTCAGGACCCAGGCTCTAGCTGACTTACTATCTGCTGAAAAGAGTGCTGCTGACTAGAAACCGCTGCACTCCTGTGGCCCCCTCTGAACTCTGTCGCTCTGCCCACATCTGCTCCCTGGCCTGGAGAAGAGGGCTGCTGTACCTCTGGCTGGTGCGTATTCCCATCTTAATAGGAAAGCCTGGAACAAATCACACAATGGCCTAGTTGATGCCTACCACAGACTTGCAATCAGTGAGATTATAGTGACTGAAAGACTGAGTTCACGGTTCTTCCCAATAGCGGGGAGAAGAGCAATGAACCTGTGCCTGAGACCCACACCATACTACCCTAACATTAAGAGATAGGAAGGGGAGCTGGAGAGAGAAGCAGAGGGGGAATCCTCACTGATAGGACAGTCACACTGCAGCTGAGGCTCTGCAGCTATTGTAGTATATAGTGCTGTTTTTTTATACTGTATAAAAGTATTTCTCTTTTACAAAGATAAGCACTGGACTGGACAATCAAGTTATTAAGCTGTTGGGTGTCTGTTGAGGCTGAACTTGTACCCTCACACTAATCTTGCTGAAAAGCTTGTGACTGCTTGTCATTAATACAAGTGACAGTCGAGTGCTGACCAGGTTGTATGTGGCTTAGTTTGCAGAGGCATAGCAGGATGGACCCTGGACCTTATGGCTGAAGCCAATCATCCTTGCTTGCCCAATGGCCTCCCAGATGGGGGTCTTGCAATTGGTAGCCGTGGTGCGATTCTAACCCATACCCCTGAAGGGACTGACAAGGTCTAACAGTTGTGTAAAGGGGAGAAAAACAGGTCAGAGAGATATATGTATTAAAACCGCCTGCTCCTGCTGTCATCCCATGCACTGATGCATTATAAAGGTGGCCTTGTATGACGCACAGCTTTGCACCAAGCTGCAGAGTTGAGTTTGCACCGTCTAGCCCAGGATTTGTATGGGAAGCATACCCTTCCAGTACAAATTCCAATGCTTAGACAAACTCTCAAGCATCTCACAGATTGGATCCAAGGTGCGCATGGCAATGCTTTGGTTGTTTAGAGAAATTAAAACATTTCAGGGAGGCATTTTTTAGGCAAAGCCAGATCTGTTTATTCTAGTAGACTGTGCTTTGTAAAAAACTATGGGCCAGGTTTACTAACCATTCACGCAATGCAGTGTAGCAAGGCAACTTGCTGTGCTGCATTGCATGAAAGAGAGAGAGAAGAAATGCGCCATATCTATGAAGATATGACACACTTATGCTCTCTCATATGGCTGACACACTTCAGGCATTTTCCTCTTTCTATGTGTGCTGCAGATTGCAGCACATATGGAAAGAGGAAATAACGAGTATAAGAAAAGATTTTTCCCCTTGTTGCGGCATCCTCTGGGAGACGTAGCAATTTCACGCAATCCCAGGTTTTCAAACCTTTGAAATCTGGGATTGCTTGAAATCCATGCAAGGGAACACCCATGTTCCACCCATGGAACGCCTCTCAGAATGAAAATGCAGCGCAAGCTGCTGCGCTGCGTTGAATTTTTTTTAAAAGGCCACGCAAGTGGTGCAAATCTCCCCTTGCATGGCTTTGTAAATATCTACCAGCATTTTACTTCATGCATGTGCCACAAAAGTGGTACAACCTTGATGCAAAATGTTAGTAATTTGGCCCTATGCACATTTGCACTGATACATCCCAGTAATGCCCCCTTGGCACAAAGACACTAAGCAGTGCTCGCAGAATAATTTGCTAGACTTTGTATGGCTTTGCACCACTTTGCACCAGGGTAAGGGGCTTATTATAAGTCTGGCAGTCCACGGACCGCCAGACTCATGGTGGCGGTCTCCCGCCACAATATTATGACTAGGGCAGTCGGGCCATCCTGGGACCACCGCACATCTGCTGCAACTGCCAGGGAACTGCCATTTCCCATTGGTTGCGCACCAGTCCTGAGTCCGCAATGTGATTGGCGGGGCTGCTGAGGCCCCATCAAGCATATTACGAGTTTCCTCACGGCCACACTTTTCATGGCAGTGCTACAGGGCACCCTGGGGCCTCCCGCCTTGGGATGAACACAGGGGGGCACAACATGTGCCCCCCTCTGTGCATGCACACCAGTACTTGCATGGCATGGACTGTAGCAGTCCAAGCCGTGCAGGTACTGATTTTGATGCTCCCATTGCAGTGCCTATTTCATAGGCACTGCCCTGGGAACGTAAAAAAATAGCCCACCAGACAGGAGAAAACTCCTGATCTGTCCTACACAGGTTTGGCAGTGCGGGAGCGGGGCGGTCCCGCTCCTGCACCGCCAAACTCGTAATGAGGCCGTAAATGTTTGACAATTGTGGGCCAAGGCTTGCAGAATTGCAAATATTTGAATTAACAGCGATTTCTAAGTATATGCCAAAAAAACTGTGACAGTCAAACATTTGCAGGATTACTCATTGAAAATGTTTGTTAATTTGCAAATGAATATATTTGAAGGGATTTACACCTGCTAAACTGTACATAAAGTTCACCAGTTTTGTGGCAGTTTCCGCCCATTACTGACGTGGAAAATATTTTATTCATATGCTTCCAGAAGTAAATCTCCAACCATTTCCAGTGAGGGACTCAGCTGAGAAAAGTGTGTGAATATCCCCAAACTCACATGTTTGTTGGTGACATCAATTTTTATTGACATGCCCGGCTTTGAATGTGTCTCACGTCCCAACCCCTGGGACAAGATTTATCATGAATTTATAGTACAGAATTCTAAATTACTATTACACGTTTGTAATTTTTTACAAATGTAAACCACATGCAGACGTGTCTTGACACTCAAATAAAATACTTTTAGACCGGAGTGGGCTTAGATGTACAGTCCTCCGTCTCACTTGTATATTATAATTTAAAATTGTACGTTTCGAAATGAGCAAAGTTTAAAATACAACTTCAATTGCTATTAACAACAGCAGGAAACTGCAGCGTAGCACAAGGGACAGCAAGATGCAGCAGTTGGACTACTGCTGAGTGGCAACTGACCATCTCAAAGTGCGTTTCCCCGTCTCTCTCTAGCCCTAGACCCATCTACGCCCCAGTCCACCCCTATCATTTTGGTCTGTCTCCATTACACCCAGGGTCGGCTCTAGGGCGGTGCGACCGGTGCCACCGTGTGCTGGCTTCCTGGGGGCGCCGTGTTTGCAAGTTTATTCTGGTTTTAAAGCACCTGCTGCAGCGTTCCTTTCCTCCGGCAATTAACAGGCCTCACAAAATTGTCAAGATGACTCCTGTGATTAATGTTCTTCTTGGAGAGAGATCAGAGTTTTGCATAGTTGAGGTTTTGACTTATGTGAAGGTAGTGCAGAGGGTTAATATGCCTGCTGCAAAGAACGTGTACCAAGTAGATTACAGAGTGCATATAATGTAAACAGATAAGCAGGTTACTGCTTTTAAAAGAGACATCCTTTTGTTACTTGCAATTTATAACTTAAAGTCCTAATATAGAACAGTGAGCTATTAACTTTCATCACAGTACTGCATACACACTGCAAAGTATACATTAAAACATTGATTAATGTTGCAAAAAGGGTTAATTTGGCTAGAAATCGATTCTTATTATTAAAGAAAACTCCCAACTATGCTGTTTTTTTTTCGACTCTGAGTTTGTGCTTCTCCACACCAAGCACTCTTAAACTATACTGCCTACCAGTTTGGATGACATGTGACTCCTATGCTTTTAGTCCTTTGGCTTATGTAACATTTCCTATACACTGATTTACACACCTATGATTGATTGTCTCTGTGTAATGTGTGTGTGATGCAAAGTGCTCTGACATCCTTTACTGGTACGAGTGGCGCTATATAACTAATTAAATGCATCTGAGAGAGAGTGGTTATGGAGACTTGGTTACTGTTAAAGGGTGCTAGTGAGAGAATCCGTGGTGGAGGTGGTCATTGGGGGCGCCAACTAACATTGTCGCACTGGGCGCCACCAGCGCTAAAGCCGGCCCTGATTACACCTTATCTTCTCTTCCATGTCTTCACTGTTTTCCAGTCTGCAGGATGTCCCTCTATTCTTGTTCGCGACATCCTGCACGCAGGAAGCCATCTAATTTGTGCCTAACGAGCTGGGAAAGTGCACCTCGCAAACGAAAGGAACATTTCCCTGCCTTTGCCAACGCAGTTTTCCGAATCCACTAGGAGACTTCATTGGCGGAGAAAAAAACCTTCCCCAATCTCTATTGTTGGCACACGTAGGCTGAATCTATACCAAAAATAGCTTTGTTTATTGAGTCTGAGGTGATTGTACTTTTCATATATCTGGCACATATTAAATAATATGCCTCAATGTCTTTGAATCTTTTTTGGCATCTTGTCTGGCAATGATTTTCCGCTTACTTTTTTTAAAGGGTCCTTAGTCCAGCAGTCATCAGGTAAAATATTTTCCTTAGATATTACAATTTTATTGCAATTTTAATGGAAGCAGCCTTTGTTTTTTCTCTGATTGATCTATATGGTAGGTCTAGATTGTAAAGAAAAGTAACATTTTGGAAACATAGTTTTTGTTTCCGAAAAGTCTTTCATTAGCTTCCAGAGTGTCTGTCTGTGCAATTCTTAAATGTTTGCATTGCATGCAAAAACACATAACTTTTTGTAGAGAATCTATTTCAGATATTTAACCATAAAAGTCCGTTTAAGTCAGACTTTCAATTATGTACTTTTTTTTTCGCAACACAATTTTAGAGAGTTTTCAACAAAATAGCATCAATATAATACAGTAATGGCTGTTTAGACCACGAAAAGGAGGAGGCAGCCCGGAGACGCCACAGCAGGTAAGAACCTTTTTTTTTTGTTATAATTAAATTAGGGAGGGTTTAGGGGAGCATAGCGGAGTTCCATGGAGTTTTTTTCCAACTTCGTGGACCTCCGCGTAGTGGCATTCCGCCAACTCCGCACAGGCTTTGTAATATACCCTAATCTTCATCTGTATCAGAGTCTGTAGCAAGTTTTTTAGGAGGAGAGGCATCATCTTAACTGCCTAAAGCAGAAGCTACTGCATCAACAATTAAATCTTGCAGATCTGTTCTTGAAATAGTGAGCATGTCTCCTTCACCAGCAGGAATAGGCTCTTTGGGGGTCAAGATGATGCCCCTCCTCCTAAAATACGTACCAAATGCTGTGATACAGATGAATGTTAGGATCCATTTCCTGAGCATGTCCACTTCAGCAGCATGAACTGGCTCTTCGGTGAAATGATTTCACCCTTTCTGTCAATCATAACGAAAACAAATAGAGCATTCACAAGACTCTAACCACAGAAACACTACTTACATATATTTACTGATCAACCTGAAATCCCTAACACTGGCTTTTTAACTGGCTGCTATAGTAACGATGATAAGGTTAGCAGAGTTAATCACAGTAACTCTTCTTTTCTGCCCAAGCTAGAGCACCTAGGCTGGAAGAAAAGTGATCATCTGGGTGAACGAAGAGTCCACTCCACACCAGCTGCAGCACTATATGAAGCAGTCATGCTCTGCACTGCACAGTCTGCTAGAGTGAGACTGATAAGCAGCTTCCTCCCTGATTATGGAGAACAAGTAAATTAGCCCATCCTGTTGCTGCAACAGAATCATACAAACAGCACCAAAAGTTCAAACAGTAAGCATACAATATTGAAAATAAAATAAAATGCCTAACTTATCTATGAAGGAAGCATGAAACACAGTGTGGAGAGAAGCATTTATAAGAAGTGCAATGACATAGAAAGAGTGGAGGGCTGTGCTATCAATCTAGAAGTTTATTGTTTATTGTATTAACCTCTTCAATGCTCATGACGAGCTCAGCTCGTCATGCTGCGCGGTGGGCGTGTGCGCATGACGAGCTGAGCTCGTCACGACCACGCCCGCGATCGGAATGTCCAGCACCTGAGCGGAATTCCGATCGCATCGAAGAGGTTAATCTGCTTAGAAGATAGCTGTCTAAGGAAGGAGGCTAGACCTAAATTACAAAAGAACTGCGACAAGGGAAATCGACTGATAGGTCACTGGAAAATTGTGATGTCTTCGTTTCCTTGATTAATTTGGCATCGCTGAGACAAATCCAAGAAAGAAGTGACTCAAACAGATAGACTCACCAAAGAACAAAAATATAGTTCCACTGCAACATTTCGGCTTCCACCTTCCTCAGAAAGTAGGAAAGTAGGGGTCCCAAAATACCTTTTTCCACCAATAAATTTTCCATGGTTATTTTGTTGGACGTAGTGACAAAATGGCTGAACAAATTTAGATGAAATTTGGCAGGAACAGAGATTATGGGGTGGAAAGGGGCATTTTTGTTATTTGATCTGAATTGGTTCAGCATTCTTAAAGTTATAAGGGTGAAAAAATTTGTGATATATTGGGCCCCAGTATACCGCAGTAATTTCACGGTATACAGTGGTACATGGTGATGACAAAAACAATATTATTGGCTAATGATAGCCCTCAAAAAGTAAAAAACAGCCAAATTGTCTTGACCATAATATGTGTTTGTTCTGGGATTGAAAGGGAAATATTGCTTCTTAATGTTGTGAAAATGTATAGAAATAAATGAGGCACTTTATAAAAGTGTCTAGAGATAGAGAAAGGTAGTTTTATTGGTGTATACGTCTTTAAAAAAGATTATGGAGTACCTCGGTACGTCCTTGAAACTATCAAATTAGTACAACGGTACCTATAGAAATAAAAAAACAAACAGCACTCTACAGCACGCCACTCCACTCCACAATACAACACGCCCCTCCACTCTAAGACACACCATTCCATTCCACTCTATGACACGCCACTACATTTGAGGACACGCCACTCCACTCTATGACACGACACTCCACTCTATGCCACTCAAATCTATGCCTGTTCACTGTAAGACACTCTACGATATGCCACTCCACTGTACAGCAGTCCTCTCTACAAGACTCTACTCCACTCTATGGGCCTCTACTCTATGCTACTCTACTCTAGAACACCCAACAATATTCCAATCCACTCCACTGTACGAAATGTCCACTGTACCACATGCCACTCCACTCTATGACATGCCACTCCACTCTATGTCCCTTCACTGTAAGACATGGTACAACATGCACTCTACAAGACACCACTTCACTTTACTCTATGACTCGCTCCTCCACTCTACATCACCCCACTCTATTCTATGATATGCCATTCCACTTTACGTCACTGAACTCTATGCCACTCCAGTCCAAACCATTCCACCCTATGCCACTCCACTCTACACCACTATACTTTATGACACTTCACTCTATTCTACAACACTGTACTCCATGACAGAGTACGTCACGCCACTCTACGCCACTCCACTCTACTCCATGACACTCTATGCCATGACACTCTACAACACGACACTCTATGACACGACACTGTACAGCATGACACTCTATATCACTCCACTCTATGCCACTACACTCTACTCTGTGACACTCTACTCCAGTCTAGCTCACTCTTCACCCCTCCACTCTTCCACACTCTACTCCACTCTATGCTAATCCACTCTACAACACTCTTCTCCACTCTATGCCACTCCATGCCACTCTACTCCCACTTTAAGGCACTCTACAACATGCCACTCTATGACACGCCATTCCACTCTATGCCACTCCACTCTCAAATGCTCTACTCCACTCTGTGCCCTTCCACTCTACTCTACTGTATGACACTCTTGACACGCCACTCCACTACACTTTATGACATGCCACTCTACTCTACAAAATGCACTCTACTGTATGACATGCCACTCCAGTCATTGACACTCTCTACAACACACCACTCCAGTGTACACCACGCCACTGCACTGTACGACATGCCACTGCACTCTATGCCAGTTCACTTTACACCCCTACACTTTAAGGTACTTTATGGCATGCCACTTTATAACACAGCACTCCACTGTCTTGTACAACACAACCTCTCCACTGTACACCATTCCACTCTACTGTACTTCATGCCACTCCTGTCTACGACACTCCACTCGACAAAAGTCCACTCCACAACAGTCAATGCCACTCCACTCTATGCAACATCAATCCATTCTACTCCACACCACTCCACTGTATGACAGGCAACTCCACTCTACAACATGCCATTCCACTCTAAGCCACTGCAGTCTACACCACTCTACTCTAAGGCACTGTACGCCACGCCACTCTGACACACCACTCTACAGCACACCACTCTACAACACTATATTCCACTCTATTCCCCTCCGCTGTATGTCACTCTACTCTACAAAATGATACTCCACTCTATGACACACCACTCCACTCTTCAACAATCCACTCCTCTCTACGACACTCCACACCACTCCACTGTAAGATATGCCACGCCAATCTATGACACACCCCTTCACTCTACCACACGCTCACTCTACCCTGTGACATTCCACTATTCTCTGTGCCACTTCACTGTTTGCTCATCCATTCTAAGACACTCTACGACACCCTACTCTATGACACACCACTCCAATTTATGCCACTCCACTCTACAACATTCTAGTCCTCTCTGTGCCCCTTCACTCTACACCACTCTACTGTACTCCACTGTATGACATGCCACTTCACTCCACTCTATGACATGCCAGTCCACTCTACTGTACGACACGTTACCCCACTCTAACCCCCTTCCCTCTATGGCAGTCCACTCTATGCCACTCCACTTCATGCCACTCCACTCTGCTCCACGACACTGTACACCATGACACCATACGCCACGACACTCTATGACACGACAGTCTATGACACTGCACTCTATGCCATTTTATGACACTCTACTCCACTCTATGGCACTCTACAACACTCTACTTCACTATACAATACTCTACGCAACTCTCTTTATGCCGCTCTGCACCACTTTACCCACTTTTCTGCACTCTACTCTATGACATACTGGTCCACTCGCTCCAGTCTACTCCACTACTCCTCTCTATCCCACTCCCCTCTACCCCACTCTATGCCACTCAATGCCACTCTATTATAACACACTCTACCACACTCTACTCCACTTTTCGATACTCCACTGTGCAACACTGTACTCCACTCTATGTCACACCACTCTACAGCACTCCACTTTATGCCACTCCTCTCAAAGACACTCTGCGACATGCTACTCTATGAAACGCCACTCCACTGTAGTCTATGACATGCCTCAGCACTGTACACCACTCCACTATACTCTGTGACACACCACCCACTGTATGCCACTCCACTGCACACCACTCCACTCTATGCCAATCCATTCTATGCCATGACACTCAATGCCACAACACAGTAAGTCAAAACACTGTATGCCACAACACTGTATGCCACAACACTCTGCCACTCCACTATAAAGCACAACACTCTATGCCACTCCACTCTACTCCACTCTATGACAATCTACCTCACTGTACAATGCTCTACTCCACTGTACAACCCTCTACGCATCTCTCTATGCCACTCCATGCGACTTTCCAGAATAAACTGTATGACACACTGCTTCTGTCTACTCCACTACCCTACTCTATGCCACTCCACTTTACGACATTCTATGACACTCTAATTTAACACACCCTACAACACGCTACTCTACTCTACAACACTCCACTGTTAAACACTCTACTACACTCTTGATATATGTAAATTAATGGAAAAACAACATTTTAAGGAAAGGCAATTTTAAGGAAATACAAATAAATTGAAAATTATAGGAAGCATTTTAAAGGAAAGATAATTTTAAGGAAACATCCAAAATCAACGACTTTGGTGAATATTAGGGGTAGTGAGGTTTTTTGGGGTTCAGGTAAGGGTGATGTTTGGGGGGATAAGAGTTTTTTTTAGTTTTTAGGGGTCAGGGATGGATGGAGTTTAGGGGTGGTGAGGGTTTTTTAGAGATCAGGCATGGGTGGAGTTTAAGGCGGTGACAGGCTTTTAGGGTTCAAGGATGAGTAGCGTTTAGGGACGGTGTGTTTTTTTAGTGTTCAGGGATGATTGGCATGTAGGAGTGCTGAGGTTTTTTAGGTTGTGCAGATGGATGGAGTTTTGGGCTGGGGAGTGTTTTTAAGGTTCAGCGATTGGTTGGAGTTTTGGGGTGGTGAAGGGTTTTAGTATTTGGGAATGGGAATGGGAGGAGTTTAGGGTGGTGTGGGGTTTCAAGAGTTCAGGGATAGGTGGAGTTTATTATGTCGAGTGGGTTTTTAGGGTTCTGGGAGGCAGAAGTTTAGGGGTGGTGAGGGGCTTTAGGGGGTCATGAATTGCTGTTTTTCAGGGGTGGTAAGGGTTTTCTAGGAGTCAGGAATGAGCAGAGTTGAGGGGTGCTGCAGGAGTTTATGGGATCGGGGATGGTTTAGACATAGAAAGGTTTTTTTAGCATTAATGAATGGGTGGAGTTCAGCAGTAGTGAGGGGGTTTATGTTAAAAGATGGGTAGAATTTAGGAGTACAAAGGGCTTTCAGGGTAAAGGAATGGTTGGAGAATAGGGGTCAGAGATGGGGGTAGTTTATACTTGGGGAGGCATTTTTAGGAGGCAGAGATGGATGGTGTTTATGGGTGGTGAGGGTTCAGCGAATTAAAAGCACCCAAAGTAATTGTTTGACAACGCAAAAGATTTAAATCTGAAATAATGTTCCCTGACATAAAGGATTGAAATACCTTCAACAAAAAGGTTTCTGAAAGTAAAACCTGCAACCATTTTTACACCTTAAAAAATAAGTATGCAGTAGCCAATTTCGAAAAAAAGACTTTCTATGAATTGATTTCTTTCAATTAAACGGTTTAGATGAAATCGTTTCTCACTAATGGTACTCCGTTAAATCGTTTGTCTATGAAACCACATACAACCCTTCACTCTATGCCACTCTACTCTACAACACTCTATGACTCTTCACTCTATGACAATGTCTAACACTCTACGGCATGATGCTCTACACCACGACACTGTACGTCATGACACTGTACGTCACAACACTCTATCCCACTCTACTCTAAAATACTCTGCAACACTCTACTCCACTCAATTTCACTACACTCTATTGCACTTCACTTTATGCCCCTCCACTCTAAGATACTCTACGACATGCCACCGTATGAAATGCCACTCCACTGTACTCTACAACACACCCCTATAGTCTACACCACTCAACTCTATGACACTCCAATTCACTCAACGCTTCTCTACTCTATGCCACAACATGCTGCAACACTGAATGACACGCAACTTTACTCCACTCTTCGACACGCCACTCCACTTTAGTGTATGCCATGCCGCCCCACTCTATGCCACTCCACTCTATGGCACTCCACCCTATACCACTCCACTCTATGTCACTCCACTCTACACCACAACTCCGTAAGTAATGGCACTATATGCCACAACACTGTACAACACTCCACTCTATGGCACTCCATGCTTTGCTACTTCACTCTACAACACTCTTCCCCACTCTACAGCACTCTCCTCCACTCTATGCCATTCTACGACACTCAACTCCACTTTATGGCACTCAACGACATTGTATGAAACTGTACGACAATCTACACAACTCCCTCGATGCCACTCAACGCCACTTTACACCCCTCTACTGTATGACACAATACTTCACTCTACTCCACTCTACGCCACTCCACTCAACGCCACTCTACAATATTCTATGCCACTGTAATCTAACTCACTGTACAACACTCCACACCACTCTACAACACTCAACTCCACTCAATGACACTCCACAACACTCCAGTCTTTTTCTTATTTTTTTAAAAGCTTTTTAGCCGTTTAAAAAACAATTGTCTTTAAAGGTGTGCTCAGAGTGGTCGTGAAGGTGTTGAAAAATAGGTATATGTGGACTGTTGGTGTCCAGGTATTCTCTGATTGGCCATTTTAGAGGGGACTAATCAATACTGATTGGCTGACAACAAAGTGAACAATATGTTGTGACAGCCATTCCAGAACTCAGGAACATTGTCCTTGCATTCTGAAAATGAATGAATACAAAAATACAAGGTGACAGGGTGAGAATACTCTGGCCCCTAGGGGCATGTGGAGTCCCAGCTTGTTGAGCTGGACACACCATAGAAGACATGTTGTGGTAGACTTTTCAGAACTCCGGATTATGGTCCTCCATGAAACACATTGTAGTGAAATTCAGGTTTTGAGGGTCATCAATGGGGCACATATAAAGTATTTTAGACACAATACAAATAATTTCTTGGTGGTGTTACACTCATTTTACGAATTCGGATGAGTTCTCAGGGGATTTTACCATGTGAAGAATGTTGACCCCCTTGCTGAGATTTGAGGAAGAATGATTGACAGAAAATGGTTTTCTGTCATGATATTCTTGTAGAGGTTATGGTTATGGAAGGTGTTTTAGAAGCTAAAATTCCCACTAACCTTGCCATGAGTGATATATGGGATAATTAGCAGTGCATTGCGGGGGGCATAAGTTATAGTTAGCTCAAGTAACTATAACTGCTGAATTTCACTGATTATGTACGTGTGTAATCGGAGCCTAACTATAACGTCCCTGCAACCTTTTTTTTTTTCAGTGAATTTCTAGGGTTTAATAAAAATTCTATTTCCTTACTATAACATCCCTGTAACCTTTGTTTTTTTCAGTGAATATATATATAATATTGTATAATTAAAAAATAGAGCTATCTCATTGGCCTAGGGGGCCCTTGGGCCATTTTTCTTCTGCGAGAGCATGACTTTGATCGGCTGCCAGCAACATGAAGAAAAATGTTGCTGGCAGCCATTACAGGACTCAGGGACTTAGTCCCCAATCCTGCAGTGTTATTAAATATAAATATATAGGAGCAGGCTGAGGGATACCCTGCCCCCAGCCCTTAAGGCCCAAAAAAGAATACAAAATCAGGCATCTTGGCTAGATCCTGCGGGACTCCAGCAGGATCATGGCAAAAAAAAAAGGAAAGAAAATGGTGGTCCGCAGTTTTTTTTTTTTTTTACAATATCTTTGGGTGGGGGGGTGCATGGGGCCCACATCTTTGAGCCGATTTGGGCCCTAGGGATCCCTTCCCCCTGGGGCCAAGTTATAAAAAAGGAGATAGGAGCACACGGCCCCCTCCCCGGGCCTGTTGTGTTACCAGGGACCCCATTTCCCTGGACCAAACTCTTTGGGCCCGATTCACAAAAGTAATCTGAGACAAAATCCTAACTTTACGACTTTCAGTATTCACAAAAGGCATTTAGGAGTAGTAAAGTCAGGATTTTGTCTTAAGTTTGTCTTAAGTTTTGGTCTTAAGTTAAACTTAAGTTAAACTTAAGTTAGGATTTTGTCTTAAGACCAAAACTTAAGACAAACTTAAGACAAAATCCTAAAATTGGGATTTTTTTTATTTTTAACTGTAAGGGACTAGCAAATGAAACATAAAGTATGGTGGTTCAAATTATTTTGAAGGTCCCTGTGTTACTATTGCGCTCATGGTGTTAATAAAAGTTTGTGTTTTTTTAAATTTCAAGGTAAAGGTGCTGAAACCTTGCTTTTATACTGCAAAATAAAAGTCATGAATCACAACTGTAAAATCCTTCAAAGGTGGGGGTTGGGCATGAACATCAGCACCACGAGTGCCAGTTTCTTAAGGTTTATGCAGTCATTCAGTTGTTAGCAGGATTGCACTTGAAAATTATGGCAAGCTAGAATGTGCAACTCTTTGGGTTCGATTTGGTGATCTGTGCGCAGATCTAAGCACTGTTTTAAATTTCTACCTCATTTCACGATGCTTAAAATGCATGTGTAGCTTCAAAGACCTGCTGTTATTCTGTTGCTTTGTCACTCATCGTGTGACTCAAATGTGCATCAGCGAGAATTAACTTTGTTTCCTAGAGCTTCTCTTCTTATCCCCAAAATCAGTGCAATGTTGAAATATTGAACAAGAATTTCGTTCTCTTTTTTGGAGCATCTACCATTGGGAAAAATGCAATGTCCTTATAGGCAAAGCAGCCTCAACAGGGATGCTTCATATAGACTACTAGAGCTAGGTACATCCAACATGCATGTTGTTTTTCTGATGGTGAATCTGTATGAAGGCCCAATGATGTAGAAAGCTGTAGCAATCAAAAGCCTCTTCATGATGAGTTGCTCATTGCTCAACCGTTTTGGCAGAATAATAAGGGACAACCTACAATCACAAAAGACTATCTGGTCAGTAGAGAGTCATTCTGGTAGTGTAGGACCCCTACTAGCTTTACAAAACCCTTCAAATACAAACAGACAGGCATTCAGAACTGGGGGTCAGATTCACTAAACTTTGGCCCAGGCAACACGGCAAGGGAGGATGCTGTGCTGCTTTTTTATCAAAGAGATAAAGCCAAAATGTGCCATATCTATTACGATATGGCAGATTTCGGCTCTCTCGAAGCACTGGCGCACTTCTGCCTGTCTAGCACCTATGCAGGCACCCTTGCACCATGACACAAGGGTAACTCCATTGTGGTCAGAATCAATCAATCAATCAATCATGTCACTTATAAAGCGCACTACATACCCGCGAGGGTCTCAAGGCGCTGGGGGAAGAGGGGGGTGGTGCTGCTACTGATCGAATAGCCAGGTCTTGAGGAGTCTTCTGAAGGCCAGTAGGTCTTGGGTCTGTCGGAGGTTGGTGGGGAGGGTGTTCCAGGTCTTGGCGGCGAGGTGGGAGAAGGATCTGCCGCCGGCGGTCGTTTTCCGGATGCGGGGGACTGTGGCGAGGGCGAGGCTGATCGAACGGAGCTGGCGGGTGGGGGTGTAGAAGCTGAGTCGTCTGTTGAGGTAGGCTGGTCCGGAGTTGTGGAGTGCTTTGTGTGCGTGGGTGAGGAGCTTGAAGGTTATCCTCTTGTTGACAGGGAGCCAGTACAGGTCTCTCAGGTGGGGTGTGATGTGGCTGCGTCGGGGGATGTCGAGGATAAGACGTGCAGAGGCGTTCTGGATGCGTTGCAGCCGTCTCAGGAGCTTAGCCGTCATTCCTGCGTAGAGGGCGTTTCCGTAGTCCAGCCTGCTGGTGACGAGGGCCTGGGTGACTGTTTTTCTTGTTTCGGTGGGGATCCACTTGAAGATCCTGCGGAGCATTCGGAGGATGTTGAAGCAGGATGAGGAAACGGCGTTGACCCGCTTAGTCATGGAGAGGGTGGGGTCGAGGATGACCCCTAGGTTGCGTACGTGGTCGGTGGGTGGCGGGGCTGTTCCCAGTGATGTTGGCCACCAGGAGTCGTCCCAGGCTGAAGGGTTGGAACCAAGGATGAGGACCTCCGTCTTCTCCGAGTTCAGCTTCAGGCGGTTGGTCCTCATCCATTCGGCGACGGCCTTCATTCCTTCGTGGAGGTGGGCTTTGGCGGTGTGAGGGTCTTTGGTGAGGGAGAGGATCAGCTGGGTGTCGTCGGCGTAGGAGATGATGTTGAGGTTGTGCTGTCGGGCGACGTGGGCGAGGGGTGCCATGTAGATGTTGAACAGCGTTGGGCTGAGGGAGGAGCCTTGGGGTACGCCGCAGATGATCTTGGTGGCCTTGGATCGGAAGGGGGCGAGGCGGACGCTTTGTGTTCTGCCGGAAAGGAAGGATGTGGTCCAGTCCAGGGCCTTCTCTTGGATCCCGGCGTCGTGAAGGCGTGTTCGTAGTGTGTGGTGGCAGACCGTGTCGAAGGCGGCTGATAGGTCCAGGAGGATGAGGGCTGCTGTTTCTCCGTTGTCTAGCAGGGTCCTGATGTCATCGGTGGCGGCGATGAGGGCGGTTTCGGTGCTGTGGTTGCTGCGGAAGCCGCACTGGGAAGGGTCCAGGATGTTGTTCTCCTCGAGGTAGCGGGTCAGTTGTTTGTTGACGATTTTCTCGGTGACCTTCGCGGGGAACGGGAGCAGAGAGATGGGTCGGAAGTTCTTGAGGTCCTTGGGGTCTGCCTTGGGTTTCTTGAGTAAGGCGGTGATCTTGGCGTGCTTCCAGCTTTCCGGGAAGATTGCTGTCTCGAAGGAGATGTTGATTATTTTCCGGAGATGGGGCGCGATGGCTGTACTGGCTTTGTTGAAGATGTGGTGAGGGCACGGGTCTAGCGGTGAACCGGAGTGGATGGTGTTCATGATCTCGCTGGTGTCCTTGTCGTTGATGTTGGTCCAGGAGAGCAGGCGGTTGGTGGTTGTGGGGGCAGTGGTCTCGGTGGTTGCCGGGGCGGTCGTGGTGTTGAAGCTGTCGTGGATGTCGGCGATTTTGCGGTGGAAGAAGGTGGCCAGTGAGTCGCACAGGTCTCGCGACGGCTGGATGTCGTTGGTGTTGGAGCTGGGGTTGGAGAGTTCCTTCACGATGTTGAAGAGCTCTTTGCTGTTGTGTGCGTTGTTGTCTAGGCGGTCTTTGAGTGAGGCCCTTTTGGCGGATCTGATGAGGTGATGGTGACTGCGGGTGGCGCTCTTGTGGGCGGCGTAGCTGTCCGCTGTCCGTTCGTGGAGCCAGATCTTCTCCAGTTTTCGGCATGTTCGTTTGGAGGCCTGGAGGTCTTCGGTGAACCAGGTGGCTTTCTTGCTGGTGTGGCTGTTGGGCGGATTCTTGAGCGGGGCGAGGGTGTTGGCGCAGTCGTCGATCCACTGTCTGAGGTTGCGGGCGGCGGTGTCGGGGTCGGAGGGTTCGGCGGGTGGGCTCAGGGCGAGGGTTGTGGTTAGCTGGTCTTCCGTGACTCTGCTCCAGCAGCGGCGAGGCATTTGTTCGGTGTGGTGGTGCGTGGTGGGCTTCCTGTAGGTGAAGTGGATGCAGTGGTGGTCAGTCCAGTGGGGTTCGGAGGTGTGGTTGAAGGAGACGTGTGGGCTTGCGGAAAAGATGGAGTCGAGCGTGTGGCCGGCGGCGTGGGTGGGTGTAGTCACGAGCTGTCTGAGTCCGAGGGTGGCGAGGTTGTCGATCAGGGTGGTGGAGTTGGTGTCCTTGTTGTTCTCGAGGTGGAAGTTCAGGTCCCCGAGGAGGATGTAGTCCGTGGAGGCGATGGTGTGTGTGCTGACGGAGTCAGCGATGGAATCGCTGAACTGTGGTCGGGGTCTGGGGGGTCTGTAGATGAGGGTTCCTCTGAGCGTGGTGTTGGGATCGGTGTGGATCTGGAAGTGCATGTGTTCAGCGGTGCTGAGGGTGTCGTCGGTGTTGGTTGAGACTCTGAGGGTGTTCCTGTGGACGATGGCGATGCCTCCTCCGACTCCGTTGGTGCGGTCCCTACGGGTGATCTTGTATCCGTCCGGGATGGCAATGGCGATGTCGGGGGCTGAAGCGGGATTCAGCCAGGTCTCCGTCAGGAATGCGACATCTGGGGAGGTTGAGTCGAGAAGGTCCCAGAGTTCGATGGCGTGTTTGCGGGCGGAGCGGGTGTTGAGGAGGATGCATCTGAGGTAGTTGGGTTCTTTCCTGGGCGGTGGTTTGGCGGGGCGGGTGCTGGCGAAGCTGCAGTTCCGGCAGGTGAAGGGCCCTTTGGTGCGCTTCGGGGTGGCCTGGTAGCAGGCGTGATCTTTTCCGGGGTTGAGTGCGTGGAGGGTGCTGGCGTCGTATCGGCATCTGTTGATGTGGCGGGCGCGGGGGATGCCCGGACCAGGGGGTCTGGCACTGGGCGCGGTCACGGCGCGGACGGGCGCAGACGGGCTTGCCTTAGGCGCACCTTCGGCGCGCCAGCGGCGCGCCCGCTGCGAACGTCCGCTGCGCGGCCGCACAGCGGCCGCCATAAATGGGGAGGTGGGAGGGAGGAGCAGGGAATGGGGCAGCGAATGGGCAGTGAGGGGGCGGGGCCGCAGGGGCGCAGCGGCGGGAAACAGGCACAGAAGGGAAAACGAGCACAATCAGGGCATCAAGGGGGCACAGAAAGGAAAAAAATTGTTTTTGTTCAGGAAGAGATACCTTCCTCCACAAAAATAATTCTTAGAGTCTTCTTTATCTATTCTGCAGCAAACATGCAAAGAGAAAATAGCAAGGAGAAATACAAATATTTCTCCTCGTTATGCCAGTCTCGGGTAGGCGCACTGTTCTGGCACAAACGCATGTTTAATGAGTTTAGTAAATATAGGTTTGCATCAAAATACATTGATGGCTGCAAGGGAATTCCCATGTTCCGTCTATGTAACGCTTACCCAATGGAAGGCAATGCAAGGTAGTGATTTGCTCTGCCTTGTATTTCTTTGTTGATAAAATCCCATGCAAAGTCATGTAAAGACATGCAAGTTTAGATTTGCATGCCTTTGTATGTTCCGGCATGGATTTTGCATCAGGGCTGCACCGCAAACTTGGTGCAACCCTGATGCAAAATCTTGGTAAATATAGGCCTTGATCTATAGCACCAGGGCCAGTTAGTTTAGGGTGATCTGTAGCTAGCATCTCCCACATTGTCCAAGAAATGTGCAGGTTCCTTGAATACACCTCCTTGAACCCAGCTCTATCCAGCAGCGAGACAGGTCTAACTAGCTCTAGAGACCAGGTCAGGAAACTCACTTCTTCAGTTATAGAGCAAGCAAAGGGCACATGGATTCAAATCAGAGACATGGGAAACATCCTCCAATACTTGCCGGACAGATATCAAGGGCTTGCAGCAGGAAGGGAGGTCATTTTCTCTTCTTTTATTTTACAAGCAAAGTGCCAGTGCCCCACTATGAAAGGGGAACTAGCATACGATTAGTAGGTGGTATTCATTTGCAAAATGTTCCCGTAGGACTCTCAAGCCATCCCTTTTCTTCTCTACCTTTACGTGTATTCCTATTTGCAGCTCTGGGAACAGTTGTTTTTAGGAAAACTACAAACCGTTCAAGATGAAGTTGGCTTTTATGTGGAAGTGTGAGGCTCGTATGAAACGGCTTATAATTAATGCATCTCATTAGACCACTGTATCTAAATTAGGTATACAATAACACGTCTCTATAATCATAACTAAAAATGAGTGTTCAAATTTGATTGGCGATTGTAGTTCTCAGTCTACATAGCTTGTAGGATAGGTTGCTAGTGCTTCAAATGACTCATTAAGTCTCTGTCAAAGCTGTCTGTGCTTCAGCAATTCACACAGTTGACTAAAATGGGAAACTGCAAGGATGAATTATCCTACATCACAATATTTCATAACAGACACTCTGCAACAGGCAGGCTACCCAGATGAAGTATAAGGAGTCTGCTATTAATATTTTAACAACCATCAATGCCTAATGCTATGACAGCATCTGATTAGACCCACTCCAGTGGATACTGCACTAAGGGAGAAGAATGATATCATTTTACAGTGCATACAAACATTAAGTCTATTTTACAGACCTTTAGAGGTCAGACAAAAAGAGCTCAAAAACAGGACAAAACATGCAAAATAGATGAACTTACGCATCAAATAAACTAACATGTTGGAGTCTAGCCTTTTGCCAAGTGTAGCTAATATATTATGTGTACTAGCAAGTTTGCACAGTGTACTGGCTTGTTTTCCCATATGTTGCACGTGGAAAAGACACTCTAACAGACCACTATCAGACAAAAACGTCTTGCCTCATTTGCCTGTGTTGCTTGGTTCCTAGATCTGGCCTCAGAGCTCTAAACCTAGCAGTATATCTATAACAAGTTCCTGAGGAATGCTCCAGTTTCCCTTATGAATCATTGGTATATTTCCCAGCTCAGTTTTAACCTTGTTCAGTAATAAAAGAAGGCCACTTTTAGAGCTCATAGAGAAATATGGTGATTCTACTACCACATTTTATCCTGTGTATAGTTCATGGCTGTCACTCTGCAGCCCTAAACACCCATTAACGCATTAATTATTCTGGAGGCCTTCGGCTTTCTCAGTAGAATTGCCACCCATGTTTCTTTCTGCTGTGCTGTCACCATTTCATGCAGGACTAAAAGAAGGTATGAGTATTTAATTAATTTTATTAGAATAAATAATTCCATTAACCTTCAATTCGATTTTTAAGGCTTTCGGTTTGACCAAATTTATAATTTCGACGACTTGCGCAACTTTAGAGGCAGCCGTAACCGAACATTCAGACTATAGTGAGGGTGCTCAGGAAGATATGTTACTAGAGTTTTAGCTCTCTACTTCATTCTAATGACACATAATATTGCTAAACATGAATACTGTACCATCCACGTTCAATTATGTTTAGATAGCAGACTACTCCGATTGATGTGCTCACCTCTAGCCTAGACAAGGTTAAAAAACGTGTAGACACTCATGAAACTTGCTTAGACACCCTGGAAAACAGGATTTCGGACACCCAAGACTTTCAAGCCGAATCTAGGGAACAACTACTTCAAATGGAAAAAGTACTGGCAGTAATCAAAGCAAAAAACAAGGTCTTGGAAGTGCGCTCGAGGCGCAACAACCTCAGAATTATTGGCCTGCCCGAATCCACTGCCATCCCGAAAATGGAACCATACATAGAAAACTTACTACGTGAAATGTTTGGCCCGGTGCTCTCGCCAGTCATGATAGTTGAGCGGGCCCACCGCTCACTGGGTCCTAGACCACCAGTGGGCACTGCTCCACGACCCATAATATCGCGTCTTCTAAATTATAGAGACAGAGATACGATCCTCAAAGCCGCCAGAGACCAAAGCCCAATAAATCATCAGGGAAATTCCCTCTCCTTCTTTCCAGATTACACTCCAATGGTGCAAACCACTCGTAGAGAGTTCACACCGGCGAAACGCATCCTACAAAATGCCTCCATCCCATACGCAATGCTCTACCCGGCCAAATTAAAGATCATGCATGAAGGGCAATTACACTTCTTTGCAGATGCCAAAGCAGCCCTGAAGTACACTAAACATATCTGCACCAAAAAGACATCTCCTCGCTTTTCACAGCAAACTGAATTGGAACGTAACCTGAGCAACAATGACTGATGTGATTATTTTGGTTCAGGCAGACAGTTCATTAAGTTTTGAGTGTAAGTTTGTACTATATAACATTTCTGGTTGCTGTGCCAGTCGAGTTTAGCGATAGCCAACCTTTCTGGCAGTGTATTGGCCTAAAATCCACATTAAGCGGATTCCTAATACTCCGATTTAGCCCGGCCACCCTGCCACCAGGCAGGGATCATGCCGGCGTCCCAAGCCCCACTGGGAGATCTCCCATGTGTTTCTTCATTTGGGTTAACAGGGGAATAAAGGGTTGGTGGGTGGGTAATTCAACACAACCTATTTGGGGGGTTGGTGTGGGAGGTGGGCGGAAAGGGTGATTAAAGAATTCTCAGACAAGAAGATGTCAACTATACTGCATATGCTCACAGTAGATCACAACTTGCTTTCTTTAGATGCTACTTCAAATTTTTACATGCATTTACAAGGGAACGTTAGCAGAATCCAATGTCCAATCTTTCATTCCAATGTGCATTTTCACCAAATGCGTAACACACTATACAACATCGCAGCTACCTTATGACCGAGACTAAATTCCTTACCTGGAACATCAGAGGGCTCAATGATTTCAGGAAATCGAGGTTAATGCACGCATACCTAATCAGACACCACATCGATGTCTGTTTCTTGTAAGAGACTCACCTGAGGTGTGGTACTGACCCTAAATTACACAACAGATATTGGGGCAAGATACACTCAGCTCCGCACTCTAACTATGCAAGAGGAGTGTCAGTGCTGATAAGGCGTGGGCTGGACTGGACAACTTCCCACACGCAAATCGACCCAGAGGGGCGATATGTTATTTTAAGCGGTACACTAATGTCCACTCAGGTAATCCTAGGTGTCATATACGGTCCAAATGTGGACAATCCTAGTTTTTTTCTCACCGTTTGGGCAAAGGTGCTGGCAATGGGGGGCGACGCGGTGAT
The DNA here is from genome assembly GCA_963921515.1 of Calotriton arnoldi. Lineage (NCBI taxonomy): Eukaryota > Metazoa > Chordata > Amphibia > Caudata > Salamandridae > Calotriton > Calotriton arnoldi. The sequence goes on along the minus strand of CAWUFW010004008.1, from coordinate 184,426 downwards.
CTCGGGCGGGGACTTAGCCACTTACTTACAAAATGAAGTGGACAGAGTGGGTGCCGCCCGCAGCCCACATCCCAGAGCGACTCAGCAATTGAACTCCATCACACAGGATCATAGTCTTACAGATATTTGGCGCAGCAGGCATCCAGAAGCTAGGGAGGGCACATGCATAACTTCACATCACAACTCCTGGTCCAGATTGGACTACTGGCTTGTCACAGGTGACATAGCGCCCTGGACCACAGGCGTCGTGCACTTACTGCGCACACTTTCTGATCATGCCCCGGTAGTACTGCGCTGGGTCATACCACAATCTCTACCCCGTGTGTTCAGCTGGCCACTCCCACCACACGCTCTACTAGAAGCAGCATTTTGAGAGGAAATCAGAATTGAACTCACCCAGTTCTTCTCCATAAACAAAGGGTCGGTGGAGTCTCCCTCAACCCTGTGGGAAGCCTTTAAGGCAGTTATAAGAGGTGCATGCATCGCCAAGCAATCAGGGGTTTTGAAATCCATAAGAGCAACACTATCGAGGTTGGAGCAAGACATTCGAACCACAGAACTGCTGTTCCACCAATCAGGGGCACCCACACACCTTGCAACCCTGCAGGAGAAAATCTCAGAGTTCGGTGAGGAGGCGGACAGAGAGACCCGCTTCTTGGGGAAAAAAGCTTAAGCACGCAGCTATGGAGAAGATGATAGGCCGGGTAAGGCCCTGGCGAACACACTCAAGCAACACACCTCCTCAACATTCATAGTTGAACTACTAGACCATGACTCGATTCCCATCAGAGGACATCAAGCAACTAATGCACATCTCACTAACTTCTACTCCTCATTATATACGGCCACATTCCAAGCTGCAGACATATTTAGACTCCATTGAACTGCTCTGGCTCAGCGAGGCCCAGAGGGCCTATCTGGACAAGCCATTCTCGGCAGAAGACATAGTACACGTCATAAGTAGCTTGCCAGATGAGAAGGCCCCAGGGCTGGATGGATGGGTTGACGACCTCGTTCTATAAAACATACGCGGAAGAGCTCACACCCCGTTTGCTCACAGTATACCAAGAATCCCTAGATCGCGGCTCCCTGCCACCTACAATAAGAGAAGCGGTGATCATCTCCCTCCTAAAACCAGACAAGGCAGCCAACCTCTGTGATTCATACAGACCACTCTCTCTAATCAACGTAGATGTTAAAATTCTTGCCAAACTAATTGCTAATAGATTACAGCCGCTCCTACCGCTTATAGCCAGGCCAGACCAATCTGGTTTCATTCCAGGCAGATCCACAGCCCATAACTTACGCACCTTCTTCGCTGCTGTTCACAAGATTGACCCTCAACTGCCAGCCATCGCTGCATTCCTCGACGTTACCAAAGCGTTCGACTCCCTGGAATGGCCATTCTTCTTTACTATATTGCCCATCCTAGGATTCAGCCCCAATTTCATCAAGCTTATTGGTCTGCTTTATACTGAGCCCACAGCTCGTCTAAGAGCAAATGGCCTACTGTCGGAACCATTCCCTATAACACGCGGAACCAGACAGGGCTGCCCCCTCTCGCCGCTGCTATTCGCAGTGGCAATGGATCCTCTTGCTGCCAGAATACGTCAACACCACACTTCTCGAGGGCTGGGGTTCACAGTCAGAAGTCTAATTATTTCAATGTACACCGATGATATTACACTGTACATTCGAAAACCAGATGAAAACTTAAACCCAGTGTTACGGGAAGTTCTCCAATTTGGTGGAATATCTGGCATTAAAATCAACTGGTCTAAATCATCACTCCAGCCCTTAACTGACGCCCCACTAGAAACCGAACTAGAATTTCCGCTCACATGGACTGATGGCGCGGTAAAATACCTGGGTATATGGCTGAGCAGAGACACGCAAGAAATCTGGCGCATGAATTTCGGTCAGTTGCTGAACTGGCTGGAGCGCAAATCAAAGTTTTGGTCAGCTCTGCCCTTGTCCCTGGCTGGTAGAATAGCCATAACAAAAGTGATTGTCCTCCCCAAGTTCCTATATCTATTTGCAAATATCCCCATCCCCCTAACTCAAGCCTTTTTCAAATCTCTCCGTTCCATTGTAATAACCCTGGTGACGGCCGGGAAACGGCCACGGGTAGGTTGGGAACTGTCGACACGTCCGCTCTCACGGGGGGGGCTGGGAGTTCCTGACTTTGAACTCTATGCACTGTGTGTGCAAGCCCAATACCTCCATTTCTGGGTGCATCCCATTTCAACCGCACGTGGCAATTGAGAAAGATGTGGCAGATCCCGTCCCACTGCATGTCGCACTATACAAGCCCTATCATAGAACAACCGGTGAAGTGAATACAGTCGAGACACTGCGCTGGGCCTGGGAGGGTCTAAGGAAGAGCGTCGAGACCCCATTGCTATATGCACCCTCCACCCTACTTGCATATCACCCACTCTTCCCTTCTCTTCAAGACAAAGGTACCATTGCGCTCTCCTGCACCATGGGCCTTACCACATTAGGTGACCTTTACGTGCAGGATACATTCCTGGAGACACCACAAAATCAAGAAGGTAATCCAGTACCTATTTTAGAATTACTCCTACACTATCAACTCCGAGTTACCTGCAAAACACTGCACCCCTCCTTTCCACCAGCCCCTGCCACAATGGCGCCACTAGAACACCTACTCGTCATCCCGTCTCCTCGTAAATTGATTACCAGGTTATACAACCTAGCGCAATCAAATACCCCCCTCGTCGCCCCAATGGCTCTAGCACAGTGGAGGGCAGACCTAAATGAATCACCTACAGATGAACAATGGTCATTCTGCTGCTATAAGTTGAGACTTATTCACTTTAAATTTGTACACAGGGTGTATCGCACTCCCCTGCAATTGCACAAAATAGGACTACGCCCAGACGCGAACTGCTGGAAATGGAAGCAAGAGGATGCAACTTTCCTGCATGTTGCGTGGACCTGCCCATCCATAGCCCGATTCTGGGAAGGGGTATACACAATTATACATGCAGTCACAGGTGTCTCATTGAAATGCTCACCGTTGGTAGCCCTGTTGGGTTACGTAGAGGAGATCCCACCTGAGAAATACCGACTCACAGCTATGATGTTGCTACTTGCTAAACGTAGGCTGGCCACACACTGGGCCGCCCCAAGAATATAGATACCTGGGTGCAAGACTTCACCTACTGTCAGGAGCAACTTGCTGCGTTCTGGGACCTTATGCCCATGGCATCCCGCCCGAAAGATATCTGGGAGCCATTCGTGACTTGGCTCAGGGAGAAAGACATGGTAACATCAGACACTTCTGCGACAGCCACAGATACATAACCACTAACGCAGCCCCACTCGTCGACACACCTCCACCTGCATGCAACTCCCGTAGGTGCTGTACATTCAAATCTGTCACACTCTTGTGCCAAAAGATCTCGATGTATGCATGTCTGTGATAAATGCAATGCCCGATAAGGATTACAAGGTCTAATGGATAATCTCAACGCACTGTAATCTATGTACATGTTATGGACGAACTTAACGCATATGACACTGGATGTGAAATAACCCTAAGTGATGTAACTTAACCCTGTTTTGCACTGGTCTACTGCTGTTTTGTGTAGAGCTATAATCCTGTAATGGAACTGTATAGTTTGACACTGCCTAAATGTCTGCAACATATATATGTCTGAGTAAAACAATAAAAAAAAAAGATAGCAGACTACTCCACAGGTGTGCACTGCTTTCCCATTCCAGTTTCCTGGAAGCCAGGGGCGGTTTCTCTAATAGGGCTCAGGGGCTGCGCCCCTCTTAAATTCCTACACACTTACATACAAATATATTAAATAGATCAATTTATTTAGAGATACGATTGTATCTCTAATAAATCTATGTATTTAAGTCTGGACTGTGTGTCCCAGGCTGCTTGCCCTGCCTCGCTTGAAGCAGGAGACGGAAGCCAGGCAGTAAATCAACGTTCTACAATGTGACGCAGGATGCAGGGTTTTCTGTTGTAAATCCCTTAATTGCCATTGTGGTCTGTGGTGGTATGCACTCTGTAGGCCTGTGACACGATCAATGTCACGTTTCGGGCATCTGAGACTTCATCCCTGTGTTATTTCAGACATCTGTCATTCATAGGCAAAAGATCCCACCCTCTCCTCATACGTATGAGTAGATGTAAGCACATCTGATTTGGTGCCTTGTTCTCGGTAATGGTAAGTGTTTGAATGCTAATCTTTGGTGTTATGTATATTGTGCTTAGACCCCTCGCCACGCTATCCTCCCCCCACTGTGACACCCCAGGTCCTGGCTGCACGTCTCTGGCCCTGTTAGCACTGGAGCTGCAGCATTTGTTCACCCGTGAAATGGATCCAAAAGATGAGTAGCCCAGCCAGGGTTCTTGTTCCCTTGTGAAGTTGATCTAAATATCCGAGTTAACGTCAAAGTGAAAAATATGTGGTTACAGTGGACAGTTCTCTGATGTATGATGGTTTCCAACAAGTTAGATAAGATGTCCTCATGGCTTTGATTATTTGTTCATGAGCAACATTTTAAATATGTTTGTACTATGTTAGCCCTACAAAGATCCAGTGGGGACGATTTGTGAGTTACAGCCAAAGAGCTACTTGAGTGATCCTAAACCACTAAATCTCAATCAAGGATGAAGAGGTGCATGAAATAATAGTGGGATTATGGGCCACCATAGAGCAAACATTTTGATGCTTGTGGCTAACTCTTCACTCACTTTTGAAGGGAGGAGACTAGTGTGGTGAAATGGCTTAGTGCAATCTTAAAATTACTTTAGTATTGGAGAGCATGATAAATCTAATAAACAATAAGGATTGTTTATTACACTGGTTGTGTATTTTGGGACATTTTTAGTCCAGATTTGCTACCAGGTCACTAGCATTTGTACCATGCTCAAGCTGAAAACTTGGAAGACTCAAGGCATAAGCTTAGTGTCATGCCTTTCACCATCAGTGTTGTACTATGCCAATGGTAGTGCTGGCCTCAAACTCACCCCTACGTTTCAGCACATCTCAGAATTACAGGTTGAAAGAAACCATGGCCTTTCATTTATAAGACAGACTCCAGTGGCCCCACGGTTGCGCAGACCAGGGAATCCCTGGCAAGTGCTGACAAACACAACCAATCCCTTCCTTGCAGGAATGGCTGCAAGGCTTGGGAACAAAATGCGGCATAACGGAGCAAAAAGCTGCACCCTGTACAAGGTGTACGTGTACGTGCTCTGAGCTCATGTATATTTGTGTACTGTGGAGGACCATTTCCACTGCTATAGGATTTTTCTACATTACTGTTTCCTCCTACCCAACGTCCTTGTGTAATTATCCCATGCCCTTTTCTCCCGATTGCTCCTGTGCCCCTATTTCCAGTGCCCTCATGACAGTGTGCTCAGGTCACAGCCCTGGTCCCATCATCTGTGCCCCTCTATCACTGTACCTGCACATTATCCCCAAATTCTGTTTCAGGGTCCCAATGTGCTTGTGTGTCTGTCAAGTCAAATTGCTTTATTTCGATAACAAGTATCATAAAAGCATCAGACAATCCTTTATAAAAAATAAACCTTGTACAAATAAAAATTATCATAAAAGGACGTAACAAATACATAATGTTTGATCGGTCGGGCATGATAACACATCATTTCATCGTGATAAAAATATTTCATTTTTGATAAAAACAAGAGTTAAAAATTATGATTAAAAGAAAGGAACCCGATGTACCTTATATAAGTGACAGTGCATAGGAATTAGTTCAAGCAATATTTGATCATTCATCTTGTGCTCTAGTGTATCTCCATGGGGCTTATGATGTGAAATTAGGTCGCCCTTCGTAAGGCTTTATGTCTGACTATCCAAGCGCAACTTAAAAACTTGGCCACTCCGCAAACAAAGAGGGTTCTTGCATCAGATTTTAAGAGACGTAAAGCAGTGCGATGATCAAGGGGGCCTAGTTGTTTGCAGATTGGTGTTAGCCATCTAGACCTTGCCTTTTCGTACGCCGGACAAGCAAACATAAAATGGGCAACACTCTCCTTCGGTGCCCTACAGCAAGGACAGTCTTCTGTTGTCTGTTTTGGGGGGCGCCATTTAGCAGTCAATTCATGGACCGGGAGCGATCCAAATCTGAATTGGCTGTAAAGCGCCCTATCTCTTGGTATCTGGATTGTATCCAAATATGGTTCAAGGCTTCTACGTTGTTTATGCTGGAAAAATTCTTCCGTTAGCCTTCCCACGTTTGGATTACTAAAATCCCGAGTGTCAATCCAGTCCAAATAGATACGTTTAAGCTCAGCCTTGCTCGGGGGGTTTTGATTATCCCAGGAATCCTTAAGGCCGAGAGTTGTCATTAATTTCTTGACATTAGATATCCACTTGACCCCATGGTTAACATCTAGACTCATTACTTCTGTAAGTGCTTTAGCATAGTTCGTGAGTTCAGTGGTCCACCTAAGATGAGCCCAAAAGAGCAGTGGACGTAATTTAGCAATATCGCTGAATGAGCGTCTACCCATATCATACATCAAGGGAATTAATGGGACATTCCGGGGTAGCATAACCAAATCCCTCAAAAACTTGTGCTCTGACCTGCAGATCTCATCAACATTGTCAAATCCCCATAGCTCGGCTCCATAAAGTGCCGAGCTAACTGCCTTTGCGTGATAAACCGTGAGTGCCGGGGCAACTGGCCTGCTTTGCGAAGAGCGATGTTCTTTACTTAGTGCCCCGACCGCACATTTATGGCTCAAGAGCATTTTGTCAAGATGGGATCTCCATTGCATTTTTTCTGAGAGTCGAATACCGAGATAGTCAAACGTGCTGACTCTCTCCAGATGTGTCCCATCTAGGGTGAGATTATTTCTGAAAGATTTGTGGGGGTTAAATGTCATAAACGTGGTCTTAGAAGTGTTTATGACCAGCCCCCGGGAGTTACAAAAAGATTGAAATCTATTCAATAATTTCTGTAGCCCAGCTGGGGTTTTAGAGATCAGCAGTGTGTCATCCGCAAACAGGAGAGTAGGTACCTTATCACCCGCCAGGGCCGGGGCATCAGCTGGAACTTCTTGCAAGAAACTAACCACCCCGTTCACGTATAAGGAGAACAGGGTGGGTGCCATCACACAGCCCTGACGTACTCCCCTGTTTACTGGAATCCGTTCCGTCAACTGGCCTTGGGACCCCCATCTCACCTGTGGGTAATTGCCCTCATGGAGCCAGATCAATAGGTTAAGGATTGGTGGAGGGATGCCCAAATCTCCCAATATTTGCCACAACCTTTTCCTGGGGACCAGGTCAAAAGCAGTCCTTAAGTCTATAAAAGCAAGATAAAGACTGCCTCTACCAATCACAACGACTTTCCAGTGTATCAAAAGAAGCCTAAAGACCTGATCCACCGTTCCCGTGTTGGCCCTGAATCCCGCCTGATATTGGGAGAGGATATCTTCATCCTCGGCCCAAGATTGAATCCTCTGCAGCAGGACCCTGCCAACTACCTTCTGGATTGCGTCAATCAGACTGATTGGTCTGTAGTTGACAGGGTCCTCTCTGGCTCCCTTCTTGAAAATCGGGACCACCTCCACCCCCTTCCATGATTCCAGTACTGGGCAACCATTAGAGATGGAATTAATTAGAAGTAGAATGTAACGTGCCCAGTTTCGGAGGTCTGCAAGAAACAGGTCTCCAGGGAGACCGTCTGGTCCCGGGGCTTTGGCGGGAACTATCCTACTTATGGCAGTTTCTACTTCGGCCAGCGAAAAGAGTTCACTGTTACTACCATCAGAGGGAGTGAGGGGGTAATCGCATGGCGCTTCCAAGCAAAAGTCATCAGACCCGGAGTAGAGTTTCCCAAAGTGATCGTACCAATCCTGGGATTAAATATGGTTGGGGATTTGATCTAAGTCCCTCTTGTCTGCCCGTCTAACAAGATTCCAGAAAAGATTGGTATCCCTTGCTATGCTAGCATCCTTTAGATCCTGCCAGCGATTCTCGTCCCATTTCAGCTTTGCTTGAAGCAAAGCCGCTCTATAGTCTTTCCTTGCGATTTTAATCACAGGGCAGTTCTTGCTTCTAATTGCTACAGCTAATGCCTGTCTCTTAAGTCTACAATCCTTAGTGTACCATGTCTGCCTGCTCTTTGGTTGCACACCAGGTTTGTTATGCTTACTAGGCACTTGAAAGTATACGCCAATCTGTTCAATTGTGCTTGAATGGATAATAGGGACATTTGCAAGCCTGTCTTTGCTTGTCATTGCCTCCTGTAGCTCTAAAATATTCTTACTTAATACTTGCCTAATACCATCTATTTTTTAATCTTGTGGGGCAACCTTGTGCCATTTGAGGAACCTTCTGCAATTTGAGGGAACCACCTCTTTAGTTAACAATAGCATGTGGGTACTCAAAGGAGGACAGGGGAGGACCCATGGGGTCTTCATAGTCACGAAAAGGGGGTTATGGTCACTCTCCGTTGTGTTACCCACTACCATGTCTATACCATTTCCCCATAGTCTTACGTCTAGTAAGACGTAGTCAATGCGGGAAGGGCAGCTGGCTCTATTATAAGCATTTTCTGTCGTCTTCCTCGACCCCCAGCATGTCCTCTGTACTTAGATGCTCAAAGGTGCAATTAAAATCTCCTGCAACCACAACTCTAGAGTGTGACAAGCAGCTAGATAAACCTTGTTCCAATAGCGTGACAATAGGTGAAGGTTTGCCCCCTGGAGTCCCCCTTATATAAACATTGAATAAATCAAGCATTTCACCCCCCCTTGGACCCTTGATAGTGAGCCTCATAATGTCAGCACTCACGCTTTGTTGTACAGTAATTCTGCAACCCAAGGCAATATTAACCCAGACAATCAACCCTCCCGAGGGGCGCCCTTTCCCTATGGTGATGGCTGGTGAGTGGAAACAGCTATAACCCAATTTATATAGAGGAACTAAACTCCAAGTTTCTTGGAAAACACAAATGTCAAAGCCCTCTATCAGTTCGTTCCAGTGGGGCAATGACAATTTCTTACTAAGCCCGGCAACATTCCAAGAAATGATCTTTAGCTGATGTAAGAAAGCCGGATCATAGATTGGGTCTCTACTAGGGGTATATTGGCAAGAAGACACAGGGGCTAGTGGCGAGACAGGGAGATCAGAGGCTATAGAGGGGTTAACCACGTAAACCCTCATAATATCCATATGCTGGTGATTTTGGACAATAGTTTCCGAGCTATTTGTGAATGGCTCTGGACCAGTACAAGGGATTAGGTTGTTTTGGGAACTATATTTAGTTATTGGAGGGGTGACGTGTAATTCCTGATGTGACTGGAATTCGCTTTGCAGTCAATCGATGGCTTCTAATGGAGTCCCTCCACTTGGGGCCCTCAATGGATGCTTGTCATGTGACCTGGCTACTGATGTAATAGGAAATCGCCTAAACTGTATAGCTGAGGAGCCAGGGGGGCAAGTGCCGTACTCCAGTGTGAGAAGATTTTCAGCCAGATCGGCCTTGATCAGGGTAAGCTCGATGCAGTCCAGAGGTTGAGTAAGGGACGTGCATCTCCGAGCCCTGATGATATCTTCTCGTATGACTGAGCGACAGCCCCTAATGTGGTGGATCCAATGTATCGATTTGTTATTTAAAAAGTCTTCATTTTCATAGCCACCCGTTAGATCTAACTTGGGGACATTGACCGTAAAAACATTTTGCGCCTGCGGAAGGGGGGGAATTACTGAGGAGCTCCTCTGATCTTTTGCATAGGGACGTATGACTAGTGGTAAACTGAGTGGTCTAGTGCAGTTTTTAGGGGCCTGAGAGGGGGCTTGGTGCTGATGGTTGGCTTTAGGATTATCAGCCTGTTTTAGGTTGGAAGTTAATGGAACCTGCTTAAGTGTTACTAAGGGGGACGAAGGAGGTCCGTTTCCCATTGGGCCTCTTTCTTTGTAAGAGTTACCCTCTTACAAAGAAAGAGGCCCAATGGGAAACGGACCTCCTTCGCTCGGTGGGCCTGTGAGCGTTGTTCATGCAGGGGGTATACAGGCTGCTTGTGCTTATGGGGTATGTCCTTTGAAGATAGGAGTCTGACCGTGATGATAAACTCTTCGATCATATTTCTCATGGTTCCTATCTCTAACCTTAGGGAGCTAACGAGCTGAAAAATGTCATGAGGCGGTGGAATTTCCTCTTCGCTAATCTCGATTGGAGTTGTAGACGATGGTTGCAACATCTCAACCCTAGAGGCATCGGGCATATCTGCCAAAGCTGCAAACCTGTTCGAGCAAGTAATGGGGGGGCCAAGTTGACTCTCGCCTATACTAGTAGAGAGATTAGTGAGTTCTGAGGAAGAGTCATGGGAAGGAGAATCATTCACCTGTTCAACTCCAAGTACCAGTGATGCGTCTTTACTATGTGTTGATGCTAATTTCCGGGTGGGCTTCTGGAACATTGTGGGGATGGTAGTTGGGCGGGGAGGGCTGGCGCTTTTGGGGTGCGATTGGATGTTAGTGTGGGGAAGTATTGGTTCTGCTTCTAGGATACCTTCACATTCGTGAATAAGAGTGTCTATTCTATCCATCACACAGTTATTGGCAGCATGTTTATGGGCTTTCTTTGCCTTTTTCCCCTTTCCTGCCCCCCCGTTAGTGCCATTTCCCGCCCCGCTCCCTCCATCGTTTTCCTTTTACCCATCTTTTAGCCCCTGGTAGGTTTGTGTGGTACGATGCTTACAATAACCCCCGAGGTGTTTTTTCCCCCAGAGCCCAAAGTCAAATATTTGATTTGAAGAAATTATTTACTAAGTCCAGAGGCCCAGCACAAAGTTATAGTAATAGGATCCTACTGGTATCTTCTAGCAACAAAAGGTCCCTGATACAATCGTTAGCTCTTAGCACAGTACCTTGTCAAATTGCAACTAGTTCTGCATCACAAATCAGGAGTTGGATGAAAGGGAGGTGGCCCTGCCCTGCCTCTTCCTGGCAATGACGGGCAAGGACGGGTTTGCCATTGGCCCGGGCTTTGCCCGCGCGCGTCTCGCGCCGTGGGAGCCCGCAGCTGATTAAATGCTGGCACCTCCTGGCGTGGTGATGACATTGCGCGCTCGCGATAGCGCGATGGAGTCTGGGGCAGTGAGTCCTGGCCCCCGCTGGAGTGCTGGCGTGAAGTGTGGCAACCGGGCGTCCCACAGCTAGGGAGCCCGCAGCTGATTAAATGCTGGCGCCTCCTGGCACGGTGATGACGTTGCGCGCTCGCGACAGCGCGATGGAGTCTGGGGCAGTGAGTCCTGGCCCCGCTGGAGTGCTGCAGTGCTGGCATGAAGTTCGGCAACCGGGCGTCCCACAGCTAGGGAGCCCGCAGCTGATTAAATGCTGGTGCCTCCTGGCGCGGTGATGACGTTGCGCGCTCGCGACAGCGCGATGGAGTCTGGGGCAGTGAGTTCTGGCCCCCGTTGCAGTGCTGGAGTGCTGGAGTGCTGGCGTGAAGTGCGGCAACCGGGCGTCCCACAGCTAGGGAGCCCACAGCTGATTAAATGCTGGCGCCTCCTGGCGCGGTGATGACGTTGCGCGCTCGCGACAGCCCGATGGAGTCTGGGGATGGACTGGGGATGGAGTCTGGGGCAGTGAGTCCTGGCCCCCGCTGGAGTGCTGGCGTGAAGTGTGGCAACTGGGCGTCTGTCACTTAAGCAGTCAGTCTAGCAGTGTATGACATTAAAATTGGCCCTGTTCTTCATGCCCCTAAGTTAGCCGTGATGCCAAAAACATGGATTGATTTAAGAACAATGAATGTTAAAAACGTTAAGGCAGTACATTCAGCGATTTAGTTCCTGTCTTATTTCACATGCCTTACTTAATCTTGCATTCCCCAAGAGATAGCTATTTTATAATGTTATTGTTTATCTGTATTTTTTTCTGTGCATACCTTGAGCCATTACAGGTATTTATGAGGAGCTTTGATTGAGCACACCGGCGCTAAGGGTGAAGCCAAACAAAGTGCTTGTCAGTGGGTTGGCCTCTCTGCAGTGCATACAGAACAATGATTATGTATTCCATTTGCAACTGAAATTCTGTGGAAATGATTGTGAAGGGGAAACTCAGATGTCAAAATATTTGCAAGGCAAAAGTAAGAGAAAATAAAGTGCTTACATTTGAGGGAGTGCAGTGTATGTTTGGGGGCATTGAAATGAGGGAGATGTGAGGAGGTGCATTCAGAGCAAAGTAAAAGAGGGTGCTGAAGAGGAAAGAGAGGTGGTTGAAGATGTGAGATATGAAGAGAAAAAGAGGATACATATCTAACATAAAGCGCACATAACTGAAGGCCAAAACGACTTGCACAGGCCTCAATGCTATTTAATTCATAAACAGCTAACAACGATTGACAAAGTCAATCTTACTGACAGGTTTTAGGTGTATGTCAGTTGTTCTGTCTTTTACCTGGATGCAATTTAATCTCAAAGAGAAACCAAAATACCGGTCAGGTGGTACACTATGGGAATCACAAAAATGTATACACTTTTTTCATCCCCCTGAAAGACCTGTGTCCATATATTTCTATATAACTGATTGCAGCCAGCAGCTGTGGGTGCTTCCCGAAGCCTGGTTAGAGCATTTTTTTCAAAAGTTAATGCTGCATGCATTGCAAGATACTGGGAAAGCATACATTTTAAAGGGCTAAAGTTGTCACGCTGTACAATTCACACATTGCAGTAACTGTTAAACATATTAATGCAGTAAGATATGGGGCAGTTTTTAATGTGTTTAATATTTCAAGACTATATGTTCCCGCTGCTTTATAAGCCTTGTTTTATCACTACATTCATTTGCTTTAAAATGCACAATTTGCCAATCTTTTTTTCATTTTTTTCTCGGGAGAGGGATGCACCCTGGACCCCAGGTTTGTTCACTAGACTTGTTTGTGTCGCTCTCTATATAAAAGTCATGCCTAACGTTTACGCCACACCACTTTCAAATATCACCAGCCGCCACTGCTGGAAGCACTATGCCGTTAGTTAGAGTTACTTGAAAATCAACTCTAATGTGCAAAGGCAGTGTGCAAAGTTGAAAATGTACAAGTAGAGGGCAGGTATATTGAAGCACAAGGGTCAGAGTTCCATTACATAGAGAAAAAGCAAGACAACCTAGCCTTATTGCCGGCCACAGGACTCTGATATTTGGATTCCTAGTAAGTGCCTGAGCAAAGGTCCTTATTGATGAACTGCTGGAGCTGACTGGGACTGGGACAAAGACGTGGTTCCCTTAAATAGTGTGGAACTTCCCAAGATGTCTCTTGTAGTAAAATGCACCTTTTGCATGATCACCCCTGTTTATGTAGGCTGATGCTTCTGTTTTTTTACTCTGCACAGTGGGACTCTGCCAACCAGGCCACAGTGCATGTGTTCTGACCCCTAAAAATGTTGAAATTGGCTATACTCCTTGTTGGCATATTTAACTTACCTACAAGTCCTTAGTATATGGTACAAAATGTATCCAGGACCTGAGAGTTAAATGTCACTAGTAGACTGCAGCACATATTGTGCCACTACTAAAGTGACAATGCAAACCATAACTACAGGCCTGCCACCAGTGAACTTGGCTGTTCACGTTTAAACTGCAAATTCAACCTGTCAAAATACCCCTTTTGACAGTCCTAAACCCTTCTTTTAAATATTTATAGGTCACCTCTAAGCGCCCTTAAATGCCCATAAGGCAGGGGGTATGATACTCAAAATTAGGATGTGTAAACGTTTAATGCTAAACTTGTTGTTACAGTGACAATGCCCTAAAAGCTATTTTTACTGTAGCAGGGGTAGCTGTTCCAGAGGAAAGCATTAGGATACTTTATTAAAGTTATCTCCACCAAGGAACCAGATTGAAAGTTAATTCTTCGACTTTAAAAAAATATTTATTTCAAATCAAATTCATTTGTGAAGTCGAATTTATAAAAAATATGACACTAAAAAATTACCTTTAGCTTCCCTAAAGCATCTAGAAGCACATTTACCTGAGGTTCAAACTTTCATTTGAGAGCTGAAGAGCTCCTTGATTTGTTGAGAATTGTCTGCTAGAGCTGAGACAGAGGGTTTGGGTGTGGGGAGGAGTCCTGCTCCTCTAACAAGATGACCATCTGGGCAGTGCCCAGGAACTTAATTATCTTCAAAGGTGTTTGCCCTGTTACAGGAAGTTGTAGCTCATACCTGGTCCTGCCACCTCTATTTTCCTTCTAGCCAGTGAGTCACCAATCCCAGTGGGAGAGGAGCTGCCACCAGAACTGGTTTTGGGTGACCACAGGGGAGGGTTTGCTCATTCTCCTAGCCACACATCTAGGAAGGGCACAGAAACCCTGTACAGGGGAAGAACGGTTCTGCCATCTTGGTTTTAGGTAGGGAGGGGCACTCTGGGATTGTTTGCAGTAGGGCACACAGGAATTGCTGCAAAGGTGGGCAGGGTTACCCCAGGGATCTTTTTCCATGTCGGTTAGGGAGGGCCCAGGAGGCACACATCAGCCACAGATTAGTGCCAGGCACAAATGATAAATGTAGCACCCCAGGCACCCTCTTCAGAAAATTGCTGGACCTGTGGAAGACAGAAGAAGGACTGCACCTGATTTTATGACCTGTAATTGAAACCCTAAGAGCTGGAAATGTACCCAGTTGTACCCAGGACAAAGAAGTGGATTCCAAGGGTCAGTTGTCTGACTGCCTGTTAAGCTACAGAGACACAAAAGCTGCAAGAAAACCACTTTCCTGAAAGAGCCCAACTGACTAGTTTCACCTGACTTGCCCTGGACCCTGCTGGTGGCTCCTGTTGGAGGGAGTCCAGACCTCCCTATGCTGTTTCTGAGGTCCTGGAACCATTGGCTGGTGTTAAAGTGTACTCCTTCTCAAATCAAAAAATCTTGGTCGTGGCCACAGCCATCGATGTCGAATCTCCTGTCAGCCTCAATGTGCTGGTTTGCCCCGCTGAAGGAACACTGACTTTGAGAAAAACTTTCTAAGTCTAAACTTAGAGGGCTGCACCAGAACTGATGTCAAATCTCATTCAATATAGACTCTCATCTTGTATTACTTATCAATCTCACCCATTTAATTATGTGTCTTGCCTGCTAGACACTTACTCTGTGAACACATCCAATCCCACACACTAGTCTGTGTACCTCACCTGCCACAGTTACTCACTGAGAGGTCCTCAGATATCCTACTACATGTGAGTGGCCATAAACCATGCCCTGACACTCACCTTAAGTCCCTCACCTGCCATATTCATGCCAATCACCTTATCTAGTACATATACTCACTCCATGCCTTACCAACTCCAGACATGTACACAATCTGCCTTTCTGCCACAGTGACTCACTTTTCTGCCTCATGCATGTTAGAGAGACAGTCACCTGATGTGTTTTGGCTGCTGCAAGCCTTTTCCTCACATTCCATACATCATCAAGACGCTTGTCTAATGCACATTGCACCCCCAAACATTTACTGTGGATGTATTCATCTTGTATGTATGTGCCCCATCCACCTGTCGTATGTACTGGCAGAAAGTCGCATATCAAGGCTCAGAAAGTTTCCCCATGTGGCACCCATTCCTCAGACAATCAGCAAAAATGTACTATTTGTTACTAAACACTCACCTTTCATGTCACTTATGCCCTAAACGTTGATGCATGTGCCTTGCATGCTCCATTCACCTTATATGGCATTCATGTCCCAGCCTCTTTCCACACTCCTTATATGCCCAAGGCACACATGATCTGCATGCTACAGATAGCAAACCAGCATGTGTCATATACTGAAAAACTCACAGTAGCCACACATGTACAGGTCAAAGGTTCCTCATCCTCCCTAGCCATTCAGCCTATGAGTCATTCAGACCATACACACTGAAAACACACTGAACATAGTTGCAGAGCAAGCCTATTTACTCACCAACATGTTCACTGTGCTAGTCCTGCATGCCTCCAGATAACACTTGCCCCACATGCATAATGTACATCAGACAATGCATCTTGCATGTCTGATGCTTCTCAGATGTTCCTCAGACACTTGCCCAACAGACATATTATCACAATTGTTTCCAAGACTCACCATACTCCCATCAGCTACTCGGCTTGCTTCTGCTGGTGATCAATTCTTCTGAGCCAAGAGACTCATCACATATGGATAGAGACTACCTGGAACTGTGTGGATGCTAAAGTTGCTCACCTGTTAGCAATAGCAATCACTTACCCAGACTACTCAATAACTCCTCGACAAAACACACCACCACTTACAATAACCAAATTCCTCTCTAATTCCTCTACAAGCCATACCATATTTACGGTCACCTGTAGGAACAGTGAAATAATGGGATGAGTGGGTTGCATCATCATGGTGCTCTTACCAACAGTCATCATAAAATGTAGTTCATGAGCTTACAGTAGGAAAGTGACAAGGAACTACAATGTCCTCAAACAGTCATGGAATCATATTTCGAGTTATAGAAAAGTAACTATCAACATAGGGGTTCTTTTCCACTCAGTGTTTTCAAGTCACATTAAATAGTCAAGAGAAAAGCTTGAGTTGCCTATGATGTCACTTGAAATCAGGAGGATTGCTGACACGGAAGATGGGATTTGTGGCATAAGGCCACAACACAGATTCTCCATCTTTCCCTATGCCAATGGAGACTTGAGAAAGGCATGACAAGGTGGGTGAGATGGAGAGCCATCATCTGCTATTCTACCACTTTTCTCAGATCTCTGGCTACTGGGGTCGGGTGGAGAAGCCCAAAGAAATGAGTGCAGTCCAGAGTGGCATTGCAGCAGAGAAAATAAACATTTTTATTTTTCACTGTTGATGGAAGAACAGGGAATAGGTGCATTACAAGTCCTACATTTACACTTATGACACTGAACAATGAATAAATCCACCCCATACTCAATTTGCAATGCAATCTCTCTCTAGTCTATTTCATCTTGAAGTTACTCATGTTGAAGTAATCAAGGTCCATCTTGAAGATACAATGATTTCATCCTGATGTTTTAAAAGGGCATCACCACCATACATTATCACAGTCATCATTAGAGGCACAAAGACAGATTGGTTGCAATAAGGGAGAGGCTGTTAAGTGTGTGTTTCACTCAGCCTTTTTAGGTCTCTACCAGAGCGTTTGCCTCTGCTCTTTAAAAGAAATACTAACAGATGGCATCAGAGGACTAAACATCTCTCACCACATTCCATTGACTGTTGTATTTTTCTGCCTCCTAGGAAGTGCTTCTTATGGAATGCATGAGTTGCTTTATTTTTAGCATGTGACAGGAAATATTTAGTGAACACAAAGGCATCTTGGAAAGAAGGTTTCACGCTCTTCTAGAAACACATTTAGTATTATAAGAAAATGCTTATTTGAAATAAGATTGGCACCGTGCTTAGTGAGGACATCATTCAACAACTTGTCCCAGCCTCTTGAGATCAGTGGAAGCTTCTGCCCTCAAGTGATGGAGGTAAAGAGGAGATGGCCCACTTATTCACCTAGACTACTTGCTCAAAGCCACTCTCAATTCTTCTCCACAATATTCATTGCCCCTTTTAGTCTGTAATGCATATCAAGTAAAACCATGATGTTCACTCTATTAGCACTAATATGTCATCTTCTCCAAACCAAGCTCCCTCAGCCGATTCTAGTGCACTACTACCATTCTATACTTCGCCATGTCCATCCATTTCCACCCAGAGCACTTCCTACCTGGGGCTGTGAATAGAAGGTGATAGATAAACGCTCAAAATACACCAGGGGTGTGACCAGTGCCAAATTTGTCTAGGCGTTTTGAAGTGTTGGGCACCAGCACTTTTATTTTTGCATGACCAAAACTTATTATTCATCATCAGACTTTGACTCAACAGCAGAGAGAGAAAGGGAGAAAGTGGGAAACAGTGGAGATGAGAGATAGGAAAACCGAGACAAAGGGAGAAAGCAGTATGAAAAAAACCACCAAGACATAAAGAGACAAGAAGTGTGGGTGGGTGGTGGACAGGGCTGGACTGGCCGTACCTGGCATCGGGTGTTTCTCCGGGACGCTGAAAGGGTGGGGGACAGTTTTGCAGCAGTGGGGGCCTGTTTTGTTACTTGGTGCCAGTTTTGCAGCAGCGCTGAAATATCGGCCCCTAGTAACAAACGCAGCTAGCTAGCCTTTCCAGCCTCCCAGGGCCAGGCAGTGCTTCCCCAGAGGCTGGTTTGAGTTAATTGCAAGGGCTGCTTTGGGTTCCCAGTCTGGCCCTGGTGGTGGAACAAAGAGGGCTGAGATGGAATCCAGTCCAAGAAGTCAGAATTTCGCAGCACCAGCTTCTAAGGAAAATTGTGGGCCCCTTCACTTACTTATTTATTATTTTACAACTTATACACTGGCTTTACTGAATGATAGGAAAAACATGAACATTAAGGTATAATGCATGATTGTGCAACTTTAAACATGCACCAATGATTACTAATAATTGCAGAGTGATAATGCAAATCTAAACATGCATGGAGGAAATGCAAAGGTCTGAACATGTATAATAGCAGTATTTATTAGCATATTTTGGACGTTTTGGCAACAATTGTGCCCAGTCTAGCTTAATGCTTGCACTGGTACGATGGTGGTACTTGTTGAGATGTTATAGGTAGTCTTGTCACAGTACCGGCCACCACTGATGTGAAGCTTGTACTTCCATAACGTGGTAACACTTTATACATTTTGGGCATTCTTGGGACAATGCATCCATGCATTCATACCCCAACCAAACCATCATTTTTTCTAATATTCACCAATCACCTAGGGAAATAAACACAAGTACAAATTTGGTAATTAAAGAAACAATTCTACTTATAAAATGGCTGTACCTATTGTCTTTACAACTGCTTGTTTATAGTTGTTCATAGTAAGCAGTAGGTATGTGAATACACTAAAGCATTGTGCAAATCAACCAATGTTCCCTCCAAGTTTTTTTCCCTATATATATGGCAATGAAGGCTCTATCTGCAAGCACACCAAGCCGCGCATGCTAAAGACATACTGCAAGTCACTTTGCAAGTGAGCACAGCACAGCACCTATTAAAATTAGTGGAGTGGCCACTCCAAAGATTTGTTTGAAATTAAACACAAAAAGATGAATTTTGACTCACTATGAGCTCTATGTGATAGTTAAGTTAGAGGTAGTTGGTGTATTGTATTTGTATCACACAATAAAATGGTCAGGCACACCCCCATGATGACATGACATTTGTGTATGTGTTGGGGGCAGTTGGTCTTGATACAGTAGTGTGTATCTGACCTACTCTGGAGCAGCACCGGAGCTCAACAGCTCTCTGCTTACTCAGCTGCGTTCATGTTTGCATTTGAGACAGCACTCAACAGATTTACATGTCAGTGACCACTGGCAAAAATAATTTGTTGGTCCTGATGCTTTTGAAAGGCGTGGTAAAACACCACACGTGTGGTCCTTTAAGAGTCGTAATGTAATGTACATGTGATTTGTTAAGCCCACTGGTACCTAACTGATTTCTGGCGCGGTGGGATTAAGAACCAACAGAGAGCAATGATGTTGAGTCAAGCACAACCAGCAGGAAAAAGCCAGGTTTTTAAAGCTTGAAGAGTATTTTAAATCTAGACTCCTATAGCTGAGAAGGAGTGCCCACCCACTTGTGACCAGTGGGACCTAAGGACCACAAGAAAAGATTACAGGCTTTCTCAAGATTTAAGAGCTCAACCTGGACAATAATGCTGAAACCTTTGCTGCAAGTATGTGGGACCAAATGTGGAAAACGCATTTTGATAGCTTCACCTTAACATCCATGAGACAAGAAAAACTACCAGAGGTAACTGAAGTCTTTAGGATGAATCATCATATTACATAGCAATGCAAGACTTGCCACCATGCTTTAAAGATTGGATTTCTAAGAAGACTGTCTCATGCATTAGTTTCAGGCTTTCATTCATTTGGTTAAGAACTTGTTCTAAAACACTCAACAAGGGTATAGTAGCTTACAAAACTATCACATCAATAAGGTTAATTATACAAAACACTTATACCTCATTGCTCCATATTTTTGCAAAGGATATTTAGGCCACAATATTTATATCGGACAATAATTTTGTTATCAATATTATGCCAAATAAAGCACCTGTTTCCAAGCCAGAGTGGTATGCAACTCTTTTCCTGTGAAAGAAATGGGTCTTCCTCCAAGGGTTTTTTCCCATAAGAGTCAGGGCTGTTGATTGAAAAAGGGACAAGATTTGAGACTGAGAGTCAAGATACACTTCGAGGTCTCAGAAGAACCAAGAGATGACAGACTGAGGACCTATCATTGAAGTGCAGTTATTTAAAGTCAAATTAAGTACCACTCCAGCAGACACATAGAAGCATCTTCCCAGAATGATGACTGCAAACATTAAACTACGACATTTAGCTAGCCCCATCACATGCTCCACATTAATAATTTAGCATTTATTAATTAGTCAAAATCAGCTGTTTTAAATACAGAGCGACGTCTATGCCTCTCATTTTCCATGGCAGCCACAGCAGTGCAGTGCTCGCAATCATTAATAACAGCCGATCATGGGAATAACATTTTAGCTATGGGTGGCAGGTAGCTCTCTCAGGAAATGGCAGGCTCCTCTGCAGAACCTGTTGTTTATAGATAAGTCTGTAGTTAACCCAAACGTTAAATTAAATGTCTTTGTTTCTCACCAAGCCAAAATAATTGTGCCTTTGATTAACAGTCTGTGCCTTAAGCACATACACCCACGGCACACCACAAAAATACAAATTGATCCGGCTCAGTTGAAGTACTCTTTTTACAAAAAAGTCCAGCATGCAAATGTCATTTCATATAGAAGGTTTCTCTGGAAGATCAGTCGTCACACTCAAGATTCTGAGGAATCCTCCTCCTGTTCCAATGTTATGTCTTCTGGGTGAAATACTTGTTCAATTTCATTCTTGTGAGTATGTCTACATTTAGAATTGACAGACTGGTCTGTGTTCTGACCACTTATCAATATGTATGTTGTGTGTATGTATGGTTGTCTTCTTAGCGCAGGGACACTCCGGATAGAGTAACGAGGCACTCTATAAATTGTTATTATTATGTATATATGTATATGGTATTTCTGTAGTGAAAATCTAGCCAAAAGGCAGCATAGTGTTGTACAGGGTCAAAGACAAGCATATAGTCAACAAGTGATAGGAGAGGTAGCTGGGTTATGGAGGGTTACTGCTTTGAGATGTAGGGTTCTCTAAAGAGGTGAATCTTCAATTCTTACCTAAGTTGGAGTAGTGTTGGAGTGATACTAATGGATATAGGGATGTTGTTCCAGATCCTGGGTGCATAAATGGAAAAGGCCTGCTGTTTTTTTTTTTTCCTTTTTTACAGTCCTTAGTCTGCAGTCTGATCATGCCTTGTCTGCGAGTTTGCTGAGAACCACCAGATATGGTAACCGTGTGTGCATGATAAGTAGGGATGCTGGCAGTGACGGCTCTGTAAATGTTGCAGCTTCTTTTGAAGATGTGCTGGTCGGCAAGGGAAACCAATGTAATTCTAGAAGGATATGGGGGGATGATATGAAAATATTTCTTTAAGCCCTGAATGAAACATGCTGCAGTATGTAGGATGCCCTTAAGGGGTGCCAGTGTGAAGTATGGGAGGCCATGGAGTAGGGAGTTAACCACTATCACGATGCAAGAGTAAGAGGGCTTGAACAGCAACTCTAAACTTTCTGGAAGAAACAGTTTCACTTTCTTCAGAAGGGAGAGCCGGCACCACCTCATCGTTGCTTTTTGACAATGTGTTCATTTAGGGAGATGTTGGTGTCCAAGGAAAGTCCAAGTGACTTGGCTTGCAGGTTCAAAGCTGTCAAAGCTTAGGTCATTCAGTCAGCTTTGTAGTGTTTCTTGTTTGTTGTTGGCAAATGTATATGCATGTATGTATGTATGCACTGCTGTGCCATTCAAAGTCTAATGTAGAGAGCATGTCACTTATTTGCTCTAGATTTCAAAGTCTATCGTCTTCAAGATCAGACACGAT
Source organism: Calotriton arnoldi (assembly GCA_963921515.1). Lineage (NCBI taxonomy): Eukaryota > Metazoa > Chordata > Amphibia > Caudata > Salamandridae > Calotriton > Calotriton arnoldi. The sequence goes on along the minus strand of CAWUFW010004008.1, from coordinate 162,395 downwards.
TTTGTTAATCCAACTCTTATAAATAGACACGCCCGGCACTGAATAGGGAATGAAAGTGAACAGCACATGTTTTCTATAGGGATTCATTATAATGTGTGTATGTGCTCTTTGGAGGATAAATTTCCATACATCATCCTATTATTTATATGGCGCCAGCCAAAAGATTAAACTGTTAACCAGATCAGCAGCTTCATTGCTGTTAAACATTGCAAAATATTTGCTTTCACAAGTGGGTCTGCAGCAAGTGCAGTGATGGAATTTCTTGGTTCATTGTACAATCTGCCTTACTGTCGTCACACATCAAAATGTCAAAGAATGCAAGCATTTTGGTAAGGCACTCTATTAGCCCCATTTTTCAACCTCCTTAAACATGGCTTGTACAGTTACATCTCCTCTCCTTTTAGTAATACTTTGTAGGCCTATGCTGCTCAAACTTTAGGGGTTGGAGTGACTCCATTCTCTGCCTAGTCATCGGCAGGTCTACCTTTGACATAGATGCCATCTATCCTTATCTTTCCAAGTACATGTGAAGGTGTCATGTCATTCACTGACATCGATAAGACACCTAATGCACACCTAATGCGACATCAGTCTCAGGCAACCGTCTTGTTATTTGTGCTTCAAGGTCACCTAACAGCAATAACATAAACAATGTAGTCTGAATAGATGTATATTTACTATATTTGTTTACAGTAATGTTTCCAATGCTAGAATTATTATGTTCACAAGTAATGTCAGAAATTTCAAGAATTTCCCAAATTAGATAAGATCAACAATCAACGGTATAAAAGGCTCATTAAGTAGTCACTTAGATAGAGAGTTCCTTTGCCCCAGATTATCATGCAATATACTGAGATCCTGACAGAGACTGCCAGACTGCCGTACTGCCACAGCACAAGATGATACTGAGCCAAGTCCAGGTAAAACAGAGCTGAGCCCAGCTGATGATTGTTTTTCCTTTCAAGGGAACACTCTCTTCAGGCTACTGATAACTACAGCTTCTTGCTGTAAACAAGTTTGCAGTGTGGTAATTCCTCCTAAGAAACTATAATGCAAGTTAAGCTATTCCTTGCTGTCATAGTCTAGCATAGAAAAGTATGTTTTAGGGTGTTAGGTTGCCAGATGATATTTCCGCTATGGTAGAAATGTTCATATTACTTTCACTGTTAGCAACAGGCATTAGTGTTGTTTTAATAATATCCTGTGTGGTTATTTTATATGTGTTCAGCAGCAGGATTAGGCTGTTTAAATAAATACCTTTACTCATGCAGTGTCTTTCTCTTAGTGCATTTTTTGTGTGTGATATTATAAAGTGCAAAATTGGGTTTGAATTACCACTGCATCCCTGAACCCCTTTTTAGGAACTGTTAGTAACCCTGGCACTGATGGACTGGGGTTGGCTGTAGGGCTTTAGGTATGATAATTATATATTACTCTACGTTAAAAAAAAACTAAAAACTCCCTAAAAAAAAGGTTAAAGTAATGTTATAGGTAAGTGTTTAACAAAACCTTTGAAATTCACTGAAAAACCAAAGGTTAAAGTAATGTTATAGTTAGGTGAAATGTTCAGTAACGAAGTAGTAGTTTAAACAAAAAAAAACACAATTCACCAGTTATAGTTATAGTTATCTCAACTATAACCCGTGCCCTCACCATGCACTGCTAATTACCCCACATATTACATCACTCATGACATCGTCTATGACATATTTAATAATATCACTTTAACATTTGCAATTTAATTGTTGATGATAAAACTGTGCATGGCAAGTGTCCGAGATATAGTTACCTTATGGCATGAGTTATAGAGGTGTAGTTACTTAACATAATTATACCTGCTGAATTTATGAGGGTTTTTTAGTTTAAAATATTACATTGTTGCTGAACATTTCAACTAACTAGAATGTTACTTTAACCTTCGTTTTTTCCAGCGTATATACATATATAAACGGCGCCAAAGTTATTGGCAAATCAAAAAACGCTTTTCCTATGGAAACTACGTCCTAACTATAACTATCTACTGGCGACCGCCAGAAGGTAATACATACAGATATATGCATATATATATATATATATATATATATATCTATGATGACACACGAAAAATGCAAGACATACAAACAGGCTCAGTACCATATCCTTGTCAAAAAATTGAAGAATAATCATGTGAAAAAATCTGACAACGGCGGTAATGTTGTGTTATGGCCAAAGAACCAATATCTGGCAGAAGCAAATCGACACTTGTCAGACGTTCTATGTTATAGAAAAACATCTAAACAAGAAATACGTTTGGTTCAGGATAAAATGGCACAACATTTATCGCAATGGAAGAGGCAGGGCTTGTTGACAAAAGATGAACTGAATTTTTTGAAAGTGGATCACCCTGTCACCCCTATCCTCTATTTTCTACCCAAAGTACATAAAAAGGTAGTACCAACTCCTAGAAGGCCTATCATCTCGACCCGTAACAGCATGATGGAAATGATTTCAAAATATGTGGACTATTTCTTACAGCCCCGTGTCATCACTTTACCATCTTTTGTGAAAGACACCTCCGATGTTTTAAGAAAAATCAAAGATGTAGCATGGCAACCTAATTTTCTTATTGTAGTTATGGATATTGAATCCTTATATACAAGCATTAATCACTCTGATGGACTAGCTGCAGTTAGACATTATTTGGACAACAGAGCTATTCATTTGAAAGAACATAATGTCATGCTAATCACAATGTTAGAGCTCTGCCTGTTTAACAACTATTTTTTGTTCAATAGGGAGGCATATCACCAGTTGAGAGGTATAGCCATGGGGGCATGCTTCTCCCCCAGCTATTCGTGTTTCCATGTTGGCTGGTGGGAGGAGCATGTCCTCAGGACTCAGCAGAGGGTGGAATGGGAAACTCATGTCAAATACTATTGCCGTTACATTGATGACATTTGCCTAATATGGGATGGTAGTAGAGAGGCAGCAACCAACTTTGTGACAGCCATCAACATCAATGTGCAAAATCTTAAATTCACAGCTACTATCAGTGAATCTAGTGTGGAATTTTTAGACGTTCTCGTGTACAAAAGTGAGGGCCGGATTCACACAAAGTTGCACCGTAAACAAACTGCGGGCAACTCAATCTTGCATGCAGAAAGTTCGCATCCCCGCCGCCTAATCCAGAGCATACCGTATGGTGAGTTCGTGCGAATTTCTCCGTATTTGTAGTTTGCAATTTGACTCACAAGAATGCCAGCAAGATGCTTTTTGTCGCATTTTAAGCCGGGGTTATAACAGGTCTATGTTGGTCCATGCCCTGAACAAAGCTAATGAACATCCTAGGAAGGAGTTATTAATACCTAAAAGAGACCATCTTGTAGCTCAGGTCCCTCCTATTGAAGCGATTGATAGTGATAAACGTAGCATCAGACTTATCACTACATTCAGCCAACAAGAGCGTAAAATCCGTAAGATAATTTATTCTCAATGGCCCGTAGTTCTAACTGACGCAACGTTAAAACCAATATTGCCAACCTTGCCTGCCATTACATTCAGGAGGGCACCCTCTATGAGGGATGCCTTAGTAAAAACGAGTCCAGAGATAACACCTAAGAGCACGTGGCTGGCTAAATCAGGTTTTTTTAAATGCAACTCATGTTGCGCCTGTACATTTGCGACCAGTGCAACACATTATGTGACATCATTCAGCGACAAAATGATCCCGATCAAGGAACACTTAACATGTCGCACTGAGTTTGCAGTTTATAAGTTACGTTGCACGTGTGGTCTAGAATACATAGGGAGCACTAAGCTCCCTGTACACAAACGTAACTTACAGCATATCAGGGCAATCGTCAATTCAGACCCTAATTATCCTATTGCCAGGCATTTCAAGTTAGTACACCAGAATAAGCTCAAGGATTTGGAATATTCTGTGTTAGGGGCAGTACCCATTCCCGGCCGGGGTGGGAATCGAGAAAAAAGCCTGCGCCAACTTGAAACTAAGTTCATTCTGGCCTTAGATACTAAGATGCCTAACGGTCTTAACACCAGCGAGGACATGCATAACTTCCTCTAAGTTTTTATCACATAGTTGCATCTAAATCAGCAAGTCCATATGACGTAAACACATAGAAATGGCTCTGAGATTCCTTAAGCATTTAAAAATGACTAATGTAATCATGTCCTGTATTTGTAAATAGTAAGTCTCTTTGTATATATGTATATTATCGGCATTTGCACTTTATTATTATCCAGGCTTGGATGGTAATCAATGTCCATGCTGCTATTGAAATTGCAAGTTGCACAGCACATCTGCACGGGTTAATTGTTTTTTACACATAGCACGGCACTTTATTTCATTTTATTGTACAGACTGTGTTTTACATACAGAGAACTATGATTTATGTTTAAACTTTTATTATTAACGAACTTAGGATGAAATTGTACCAATATGTATTAGTTGCCCTATGTATTGTTAAATGGTGTAGAGATCATTGGCACCGATTTATGTTTTACGTCTCCTACTCATATTGGTTATTTTGCCAGATAGAGGAATCAGTATATGGCATTAGCTTTATAAAATGGAAGGACTATTCGGATACAGTATATAGCACTAGCACTTTATTTTGCTCATTTATTGTTTGAATAATTATGAATTGGGTATCTCATTTATATATTACTAATTATGTTGTATATACGAATAGAACGTGATATGTCCAGAGCACTTGCACCTTTATCGCAATGCTGTATGCAATGACCAATTTAATTGATGCTGTGTGACAGATTGTTGCTGTTAAGGTCATTTTGTCAGCTTCCGCACTTTAATCTCATTGTTGAGTATTGTAAGGAGCGTAGTTTGTACATATATTCGCGTTTCTTACAGCTGAAACACGAACATTGTTTTGTATTTGTGATTTATAATATCGTTTTCTAAAAACTGATCTATTTATTGTACTGATAAATGCAGTTATAGATATGATGACGATACTTTCGATTATCAGTCTGTTTTCTATTTTCACAAACTAGGCAAACAACTTTCTACAGTTATTTGTGCGCACTTTCTATTTAATTTGTTTCCTGTCATGTGGCGCGTCATGTGATCAAGCTCGCGTGTGGCGAGCGCAACGCGTCATGGCAGGCACTATGCCTGAACAGCTTTGGAGCTTATTATTTTTCATGTGTGAATAAAATCACAGCACTGCGAATCAACAAAATTAGAGTTGTCTATTCTTTTGGAGGCGCATAAGAGGTCCGTGCCTGGAGGTCCCGTCAAGTTACTGACGGGCCAGGATTTGGAGTTTTATATATATATATATATATATATATATATATATACATTTATATATATATGCATGTAAACCAAAAAATGCTTTTCCTATGGAAACTAGGTCCTAACTATGCATATATATATATATTCACTGAAAAAACCATAGGTTTTAGGGACAGTTATAGTTAGTTGGACATTGCACTCGTACAAAACCCATGAAATTCCCCCGTTATAGTTAGTTCAGCTAACTATAACTCGCGCCCGCAATTCACTGCTGATGATGTCACATATTACATCACTCATGACATGGTCAGTGACATCACTGATGACATCACTGATGACATCTCAAATGACATCACTGATGACATCATCTAGTGACTGTGTTTCTGTAAAGTTTAAATATTTTTAATGTATATAGGGAAAGGCGTATTGAAGAATGAGTGGGTGTATAAGTGTCTGTATGGATGATTTAGTAGGTGCGTGACTAACTGTATAAGTGAGTGATTAAACGTATCTTACTGAATGCCTGGGTTAGTGACTAAACTGGGTGAATGTCTGTATCCGTCTGTCTGTTGCTGTGTAAGTGGCTGCATGGGTTTGTGAATAGCTACATGAGTGTCTATATGAGTTATTGATTGGTTGTCTGAGTATCTGTATGGGTGCCTGAGTGTTTGTGTGGGTGGGGTGTGTGCGACTCTGTACATAGATGTGTGAGTGGGTGATTCACTGGGTGCATGATTTGAAGAGTGCGTCTGTGATGGACTGCTTGGGTGGGTGAGTGTGTGTATGGGTGTGTTAGTGAGTGAATGTATATCTCAGTGCTACATGTGCGAGTAACTACATATGTAAAAGGCAGTATATATGTGTGTTAGAGTATTTAAAAGGCTATAAGTGAGATGGTGTGATTGTGAGAGTGGCTGTATGGATGCATGTGTGCTTGTATCAGTTATTGTATAAGAGCGTAAGAATGTGCTAGTATTTGTATGAGTCACTGAGCTAGTGTGTGTATAACTGTATAGGTGAGTAAATGGGTGTGTGATTAATTTTTGCATGACTGACTAGGTGTGTGAGTACCTCTATGGATGAGTGGCGGTGTGTGAGTGTTTATATAGGTGTATGAGTGCATATGATAGTCCAGTACTGAGTGACTGTAAGTATGAGTGAGTGTACGGGTGAGTGAGTGGATGTGTGTGTAGACCTAAGAATCAGTGAGTGGGTATGTAGTTTTTGGTGTTGGAGTGTCTATGGTTTTGAGAATGGCAGTCTGTAAATAAGAGTGGGTGTATCAAAAGTTATATTAGGGTGTGAGATGATGCATGAAATTATCACATGGATGATGTCATCAGTGATGTCATTTGAGATGTCATCAGTGATGTCATCAGTGATGTCACTGACCATGTCATGAGTGATGTAATATGTGACGTCATCAGCAGTGAATTGCGGGGCGCGAGTTATAGTTAGCTGAACTAACTATAACGGGGAATTTCACGGGTTTTGTACGAGTGCAATGTCCAACTAACTATAACTGTCCCTAAAACCTATGGTTTTTTCAGTGAATTTCAAAGGTTTTTTAAATGCTAATTTCTAACTATAACGTGTCTGAAACCTATGGTTTTTTCAGTGAATTTCAAAGGTTTTTTAAATGCTAATTTCTAACTATAACTGTCCCTAAAACCTATGGTTTTTTCAGTGAATTTCAAAGGTTTTTTAAATGCTAATTCCTAACTATAACATGTCTGAAACCTATGTTTTTTTCAGTGAATTTCAAAGGTTTTGTAAATGACAATTTTTAAATGTATTAATTGTTATATTTATTTTTTGGATACTGATTTACTACATTTTTTAAAACTATTTATTTTTAGATATTTTATTTTTTAAATTACATTGTAATTACATTATACATTACATTACAAAATATACTTTCTCAGAATGAATTACTTTAGTTTAAATAGTTTGCAAATAGGCAATAGAGTTTTAAGTACAGTAGTTACAGTTGTTGCAATGGGCAACACAATTTCAAACACAATGCAACATTGACCTCAATGTGAATTTCTAGTTAAATGCAATTAGTTACTTTATGGATTACTTTTCTAACCACAGGACTGGATCCTAGATTCAGTCCTGGGACATCTCCTGTAAACAGTTGAGTAAAAGCGTTTTGGTTACAGTAGTGATTTTTAAGGAATATTATTGTATTTTAAAAGTTGACACTTAGAAACTTTTTCACATAGAATCACCAATGTTATCCTATGGGAGGAAATTCACTTAGCAGGTAAGTAGTGTTATCGTTACTTTTTCTTACTCAGTGTTGGATCCTGGATCCAGCACTGGTGCATCTCCTGTAAACAGTTGAAAGAATGCGTTTAAGTCATACAGGCGATTTTTAAGGAATATTTGTAGTTTGAGAAAATCGACACTTTGAAACTTTTCTGCTGAAAACCAGACAATGGATTCCTATGGAAGGAAATATAAGTTACTGGTAAGTACGGTTAGAATTACTTTTCAGGGTCAGTGCTGGGCTAAAAGATGCAGCACTGGGTTCTCTCCTGATAACAGGTGAGTAAATCGGAATTCGTAGTTCGGTTGATTTTAGAGGAATATTATAAAGTTCCAAAACTCCACACTTAGAAGAATTTCCAAGTGAAACCAGTCAATGTTAGCCTATGGAAGGAAATTCAAGTTGCTGGTAAGTACGGTTAAAATTACTTTTCAGGATTAGTACTGGGCTGAAAGATGCAGCACTGAGGTCTCTCCTGATAACAGGTGAGTAAATCGGAATTCGTATTTCGGCTGATTTTAGAGGAATATTATAAAGTTCCAAAACTCCACACTTAGAAGAATTTCCAAGTGAAACCAGTCAATGTTAGCCTATGGAAGGAAATTCAAGTTACTGGTAAGTACGGTTAGAATTACTTTTCAGGATCAGTACTGGGCTGAAAGATGCAGCACTGAGGTCTCTCCTGATAACAGGTGAGTAAATCGGAATTCGTATTTCGGCTGATTTTAGAGGAATATTTGTATGTTTCAAAAATCGACACTTAGAAACTTTTTCAGCAAAAAGCAGGCAATGATATCCTATGGAAGGAAATTCAAGTTACTGGTAAGTACGGTTAAAATTACTTTTCAGGATCAGTACTGGGCTGAAAGATGCAGCACTCAGGTCTCTCCTGATAACAGGTGAGTAAATCGGAATTCGTATTTCGGCTGATTTTATAGGAATATTATAAAGTCCCAAAACTCCACACTTAGAAGAATTTCCAAGTGAAACCAGTCAATGATATCCTATGGAAGGAAATTCAAGTTACTGGTAAGTACGGTTAAAATTACTTTTCAGGATCAGTACTGGGCTCAAAGGTGCAGCACTAAGGTCTCTCCTGATAACAGGTGAGTAAATCGGAATTCGTAGTTCGGCTGAATTTAGAGGAATATTTGCACAATGGTGAAGGAAGGGGGTGGGGCCTGAGGTGACATGTCTGCAAACACACCCAGTGGCGCGTTTTAAGTTGGAGAATTAATTCCTCCTCAATCCCGAGGGTCCCTAGGGGCCAACTAGCCCACCAGATACCTCCAGTATGCGCCAGAGAGCTGCGTTGCAAAGAGGTGTTCAGAGGCCACGCCCCTTTTACAACACTCTGCAACGCAGCTCCGTGGCGCTTACTGGAGGTACCTGGTGGGCTAGTTGGCCCACAGGGACCCTCAGGATTGAAGGGGATTTAATTCCCCATCTTAAAACGCGCCACGGGGCCTGTTTGCACACATGTCACCTGAAGCCCCGCCCTCTCCCTTCACCACTGTGCAAACGCGCCCGTGGCGCGTTTTAAGTTGGGGGATTAAGTCCCCTTGAATCCTGAGGGTCCCTGGGGGCCAACTAGCTCACCATGTACCTCCAAAAGCGCCACAGAGCTGCGTTGCAGAGAGGTGTAAAAGGGGCGTGGCCTCTGTACACCTCTCTGCAACACAGCCCCTGGCGCATACTGGAGGTTCCTGGTGGGCTAGTTGGCCCCCAGGGACCCCAGTATTCAAGGAGAATTCGTTCCCCATCTGCAAACGCGCCAGGGGGCACGTTTGCAGAGTGCTCCAAGGAGGGGGCGTGGCCTCCGGCGCGATGCCGGTATTTTTTTTAATTTGTTTTTTAAGAAAGGGGCTGGGTGGCCCCCCTTCTTTTTCTAATTTTTTGGCCCTGGGGAGCCCATCCCCCAGGGCCTGCCCCCTAATATTTTGTTTTAATTTAAAAAAAATTTGAAGGGGGCCGCGTGGCCCCCCTCCCCAGGCCTTAATCGGCCCCGGGGATCCCATCCCCCGGGGCATGGTCTTCTATTTTTTTTTTTTTTTTTACACTTTTGGAGGGGGGCTGCGTTGCCCCCTCCTCAGGCCACTTATGGCCCCGGGGACCCCATCCCCGGGGCCCGGACTTTAAAAAAAAAAAAAATAATTCATTTTGGGGAGCGTGGCCCACCTCCCGGGCCCCTACTTGGCCCGGGGACCCCATCCCCTGGGGCTGGCCCTCTCCGTTGGGGACTGTGGGGGGTCCCCAATACCCCCACAGTCCCGCCGGCTCCCCGCGTCCCTTGGGAGCCGTCATTGCTTTTCCACATGGGGAGCTGCTAACATGCAGCTCCCCGTGTGGAAAAGCAATTTGCTTTGGATATTGGAAGCGAGAGCAGGTTTCTAACCTGCTCTCTCTTCCAATATCCAAAGTAGTTTGCTATGGCAGGACGGGAGCCGCGAGGCTCCCGGCCGGCCATAGCAAACTACAGTGTCCCGGGGGTAGGCACCCCGGGACACTGGAGGAGCCGGCCCAGGGGGGTGGCGGTCTCCAGGGCCATTACAGGCTCCAGGAGGGGGGCCGCGCGGCCCCCCTACCCACATCTGTAAAGCCCCGGGGAGGTGGTGGTCCCCGGGGCTTCGGGGGTCCAAAACGGACCCCCATTTAAAAAATTTTAGTGCCCCGGAGAGGTGGCGGTCCCCGGGGCGTGTGGAGGGGCTGGAGCCCCCCCACACAGGTATTTTAAAATGTAAAAAGAAGCCCCGTGGGGTGGCGGTCTCCGGGGCTGCGGGAGGGCTCAGAGCCCTCCCGCACCATTTTTATTAGAGAGCCCCGGGGGTGGCGGTCCCCGGGGCAAGCCCCCATAAACAATAAACCCACCCCCACATGCCCCCGGGACTTGGGCCACCCGGGGCAAATTTGCATCGACGCTGGAGACCGCGCTCGATTTTTTCGGCAGGATCCGCGCACCCTAAGCGCATCCTGCCGATTTAAAAAAAAAAATGCTTTTTCTGCCCAGGGGTCCTTGTGGGACCCCCTGAGCAGACCTAGGGGTCAGGGTGTTTCTACCCTGCCCCCTTTGTGCGTTTTGCGCACTTGTTTCTTTCTTTTTTTCTCGGCGGGATTTGCGCACCCTAAGCGCATCCCGCTGATTTAAAAAAAAAAAAATGCTTTTTTCTGCCCAGGGGGTCCTTGTGGGACCCCCTGAGCAGACCTAGGGGTCAGGGTGTTTCTACCCTGCCCCCTTTTGCGCTTTGCGCACTTGTTTCTGTCCCTCGGTTCTACCGAGGGACAAAATGGCTGCCAACACTTCCTGATTTGGAGTGTTGACAGCCACTTGACAGCCAATTAGCATGCAGCTCGTGGTCGGGAGGGTACGCGGACCCTACTCGGCCATAGATATATATGTGACTTAACTTTTGATTTTCTCAGGAACTACTGAACGGATTTACACCATTTAACAAAAAGGGTTCTTTCTGAACCAAGAACTACCTCTTTGCCAAATTTGGTGTAATTCCGTTCAGCAGTTCGGGCTGTAGCCGTGTCTAAAGTTTCCTATGGGAAAATGAATGGGGAAAACACGTTTTGGGACCCCCCTTTTTTCTCGGCCCCCGCTTGACGAATCACCCTGAGACTTTCAGGGTAGGAGTGGACCGGAGCGGGCCATAAAGTTTGAAAATTTCGCGAAGATTCGTCAACCGACGCAAGAGTTATTTCAAATAGAATGTCGCGGATTTCCTATGGAAAATAGGTCCTAACTATAACTATCTACTGGCGACCGCCAGTAGATATATATATATATATATATATATATATATATATATATATATATATATATTCACTGAAAAAACCATATGTTTTCAGGAAAGTAATAGTTAGTTGGACATTGCACTCGTACAAAACCCGTGAAATTCCCCCGTTATAGTTAGTTCAGCTAACTATAACTCGCGCCCCCGCAATGCACTGCTGATGATGTCACATATTACATCACTCATGACATGGTCAGTGACATCACTGATGACATCACTGATGACATCTCAAATGACATCACTGATGACATCATCTAGTGACTGTGTTTCTGTAAAGTTTAAATATTTTTAATGTATATAGGGAAAGGCGTATTGAAGAATGAGTGGGTGTATAAGTGTCTGAATGGATGATTTTGTAGGTGCGTGACTGACTCTATAAGTGAGTGATTATACGTATCTTACTGAATGCATGGGTTAGTGACTAAACTGTGTGAATGTCTGTATCCGTCTGTCTGTTGGTGTGTAAGTGGCTGCATGGGTTTGCGAATAGCTAAATGAGTGTCTACATGGGTTATTGATTGGTTGTCTGAGTATCTTTATGGGTGCCTGAGTGTTTGTGTGGGTGGGGGGTGTGTGACTCTGTGCATAGATGTGTGAGTGGGTGATTCACTGGGTGCATGGTTTGAAGAGTGCATCTGTGATGGACTGTATGGGTGGGTGAGTGTGTGTATGGGTGTGTTAGTGAGTGAATGTATATCTCAGTGGTACATATGTGAGTAACTACATATGTGAAAGGCAGTATATATGTGTGTTGGAGTATATAAATGGCTATAAGTGAGAGTGTGTGATTGTGAGAGTGGCTGTATGGATGAGTATGTACTTGTATCAGTGATTGTATAAGAGCGTAAGAATGTGCTAGTATTTGTATGAGTAAGTGAGCTGGTGTGTGTATAACTGTACATCTGAGTAAATGGGAGTGTGATTAATTCTTTGCATGACTGACTAGGTGTGTGAGTACCTCTGTGGATGAGTGGCGGTGTGTGAGTGTCTATATAGGTGTATGAGTGCATATGATAGTCCTGTACTGAGTGACTGTAAGTATGAGTGACTGTACGGGTGAGTGAGTGGATGTGTGTGTAGACCTAAGAATCAGTGAGTGTGTATGTAGTTATTGGTGTTGGAGTGTCTATGGTTTTGAGAATGGCAGTCTGTAATTTAGAGTGGGTGTATCAAAGGTTATATTAGGGTGTGAGAAGATGCATCAAATTATCACATGGATGATGTCCTCAGTGATGTCATCAGTGATGTCATTTAAGATGTCATCAGTGATGTCATCAGTGATGTCACTGACCATGTCATGAGTGATGTAATATGTGACGTCATCAGCAGAGCATTGCGGGGCGCGAGTTATAGTTAGCTGAACTAACTATAATGGGGGAATTTCACGGGTTTTGTATGAGTGCAATGTCCAACTAACTATAACTTTCCCTAAAACCTATGGTTTTTTCAGTGAATTTCAAAGGTTTTTTAAATGCTAATTTCTAACTATAACGTGCCTGAAACCTATGGTTTTTTCAGTGAATTTCAAAGGTTTTTTAAATGCTAATTTCTAACTATAACGTACCTGAAACCTATGGTTTTTTCAGTGAATTTCAAAGGTTTTTCAAATGCTAGTTTGTAACTATGCCTACAGAAGTAGCACATGTGAAGAAAGAAGAAAAAACGCACAGAAAGAAGCAAAAGAAATGTCGAAAGAAACAGAAGTGCACAAAGACAAAGAAAAATCCAGGAAGAAGCAAGACGTGTGCAGAAAGAACCAACAGAGGAGCAGAAAGAGTCCTTGTTGCAAAATAATCCTATGCCCACACCTTTTCCAGACGTGTACTGGTGGTAACTGACTCTGCACAGAGGTGTAAAAAGGGGCGTGGCCTGGACCACCTCTCTGCAACGCAACCCTGTGGTGCGCACTGGAGGTACCTGGTGGGCTAGTTGGCCCCCAGGGTCCCTCAGGATTCAAGGGGAATTAATTCCCCAACTTAAAACGTGCCACAGGGTGTGTTTGCACACATGTCACCTGAGGCCCCGCCCCCTCCCTTCACCACTGTGCAAACGCGCCCTGTGACGTGATTTAAGTTGGGGTATTAGATCACCTTGAATTCTGAGGTTCCCTGGGGCCCAACTAGCCCACCAGGTACTTCCAGTAAGTGCCACAGGCCTGCGTTGCAGAGAGGTGGTCAGAGGCCACGCCCCTTTTTACACCTCTCTGCAATGCAGCTCTCCCAAGGCCTTAATCGGCCCCGGGCATCCCCCGGGGCATGGCCTTCTTTTTAAAAAAAAAATGTTTTAGAGGGGGGCTGCGTTGCCCCCCTCCTCAGGCCACTTATGGCCCCGGGGACCCCATCCCCTGGGGCTGGCCTTTGTTTTTTTTTTAAATTTTAATTAAAATTTTGGGGAGGGGGGCTGCGTGGCCCCCCTCCCGGGCCACTTGTAGCCCCAGGGACTCCATCCCCCGGGGCTGGCCCTCTCCGTTGGGGACCGTGGGGTGGTCCCCAATGCCCCCACGGTCCCGCCGGCTCCCCGCGTCCTGCGGGAGCCGGCATTGCTTTTCCACATGGGGAGCTGCTGACATGCAGCTCCCCGTGTGGAAAGCAATCTGCTTTGGTTTTGGAAGAGAGAGCAGGTTTCCTGCTCTCTCTTCCAAAACCAAAGCAGTTTGCAATGACAGGGCGGGAGCCGCGAGGCTCCCGCCCTGCCATAGCAAACTACAGTGTCCCGGGGTGGGCACCCTGGGACACTGCAGGAGCCAGCCCTGGGGGGTGGCGGTCCCCAGGACCATCACTGGCTCCAGGAGGGGGGCCGCATTGCCCCCCTCCCAACACGTGCACAGCCCCGGGAAGATGGTGGTCCCCGGGGCTCGGGGGTCCATAACGGACCCCCACATTCCAATTCTTAGTGCCCCGGGGAAGTGGCGGTCCCCGGGGCGTGTGGGGGGGCTCGAGCCCCCCCACACAGGTAATTTAATTTTTTTAAAAAGAAGCCCCGGGGGGTGGTGGTCCACGGGGCTGCGGGAGGGCCAAGTTCCCTCCCGCACCATTTTTATTTCAAAGCCCCGGGGGGTGGCGGTCCCCGGGGCTTGGCCCCGGGACTTGGCCCACCCGGGGGCCTAATAACAGCGAAGCACGGGAGCCCACGCTTCGTTTTTTTTTTTCACGGCGGGATCCGCGCATCCTAAGCGCATCCCGCCGATTTTTAAAAATAATTTTTTGGGCCCCCCCTATATGTGATTTTACTTTTGATTTTCTCAGGAACTACTGAACGGATTTACACCATTTAACCAAAAGGCACAACTCTGAACCAAGGGCTACCTTTTTGCCAAATTTGGTGTAATTCCGTTCAGCAGTTCGGGCTGTAGCTGCGATAAAAGGTTCCTATGGAAAATTGCATGGGGAAAACACGTTTTGGGACCCCCCCTTTTTTCTCGGCCCCCACTTGACGAATTACCCCAAGACTTTCAGGATAGGAGTGGACTGGAGCGCCCCACAAGTTTTGAAAAATTCGCGAAGATTCGTCAACCGGCGCCAAAGTTATTTCAAATAGAATGTTGCGGATTTCCTATGGAAAATAGGTCCTAACTATAACTATCTACTGGCGACCGCCAGTAGATTATAGCACTGCTCCCACCATCCCATAGCAAACAAATGCTCTGCTTTGAAGACGCGAGAGCATTTTGCTCTCGCTTGTTCAAAGTGGAGCACTTTGCTTTTTACCCCCAGAGAGCTGCATCTTAGCAGCTCAATGGGGTGAAAAAAGCAATGCTGGCTCCCTCGGGAGGCGGGAGCGGGCCGGGTCCATGGGGGTCTTCAGTCTCCCCCGCTGTCCCCTAGTAGATGGCCATGCCCCAGGGGATTGGGTCCCCGGGGCCAAAATCAGACTGGGGAGGGGGACCGCATGGCCCCCTTACCTCAAAAGAAAATACATTTAAAAAAAAAAAAAATGGCCTGGCCCCGGAGGATAGGGTCTCCGGGGCCAAAAATGGCCCGGGAAGGTAGCTGCTCAGCCACCCTCCCTTCAAAAAAGTACAAAATAAATAAAATTGTGCAGGCTCGAAGTATGGAGTCCGGGGCTGAAAAAAGCCTCGGGAGAGGGGATGCACGACCCCCTCCCCTTTAAAAAAAAATATAAACAAATGCCTAGTCCCAGGGGATGGGGTCCCCTGGGCTGAAATCGGCCGTGGGTGGCCCCCCTCCTATTTTATTTAAGTAAAAAAAAAATGGGTTAGGCCCCAGGGGATGGGGTCCCCAGGGCCCAAAAGGATCAAGGGAAGGGGGGCTACACAGCCTCCCTTCCTAAATTTTTTTTTTTTTTAAATGAAGCTGGCAACTCTGAGGAGGCCCAGCCCCCTTTCTTCACAACTGTGCAAACGCGCCTTCTGACATTCACTGATGTCATTTGAGATGTCATCAGTGATGTCATGAGTGATGTCACTGACCATGTCATGAGTGATGTAATATGTGAGGTAACTTGCGGGGCACAAGTTATAGTTAACTCAGGTAACTATAATGATTGAATTTCTCTGGTTTTGTATGAGTGAAATGTAAGCCTAACTATAACGTCCCTGTAACCTTTGTTTTTTTAGTGAATTTCTAAGGTTTCTTTAATTCTATTTGTTAACTATAACGTCCCAGTAACCTTTGTTTTTTTAGTGAATATATATATATATATATGTCTGTGTGTGTGTGTGAGTGTATAACTATAACTACTGAATTTCTATTGTTTTGTGTCTGTAAAATCTGAACCTCATTATAACACCCCTGTAACCTTTGGTTTTTTCAGTGAATTTCTATGGTTTTTAATATTGTTGCCTAACTATAATGTCCCTACAACCTGGATGTGTGAGGGGGTGTGTGAGTGGGTATATAAATGGCTGTGTGGGTGTGCCATTGAGTGTGTGAGTATGTGGTGGGTGTTTGAGTGTTTGTGTGTGTGACTGGTTGTGTGGGTCTGTGAGTGGGTATGGGAGTGGCTGTGTGGGTGTGTGAGTAAGTGTGTGAGTGGCTGTGTAAGTGTGTGAGTGGTTTTGATGGTCTGTGAGTGGGTGTGTGAGTGGCTGTATGTGCGTGTGAGTTGGTGTGTGAGTAGTTGTGTCAGTTTGTAAGTAGGTGTGCGAGAAGGTATGTGAAAGCTGTGTGGGCCTGTATGTGGGTGTGTGAATGGTTTTCAGGGTCTGTGAGTAGGTGGGTGAGTAGTTGCATGAGTGTATGAGTGGGTGTGTGAGTGATTGTGTGGGTGAATAATTGGATGTGTGAGTGTGTGAAGAAGTGTGTAAATAGGTGTGTGGATCTGTGAGTGAGTAGATGGTTTTTAGGTCTCGCCTATGCAGCGCGCATGCGCTGCATAAGCAAAAAGACCTTTTGCGAGCGATTAGGCTTTTCAGCCAAAAACGTGCACGCGTTCCATTGCCTTCAATGGCAACTCGTGCACGTTTGGCGATTCACTTGCGGGAGTGAGCAGCTGGCGCCATATGGTAGCAATTATCGCTCCTGGCGCCGCTCGCTCCCGCAAGGGAATCGCACTCCCCCACCCCTCCACCACCCGGAGTACTGTTTCACTTTCGCGGCCGCACTTGTTTGTCTTGTTATGCCTTGTCCACCTGCACACCTATATTTTTGTACTGTCCAAAACACGACTATGTTCCTGAAATGTTTAATGAAGTCTTTTAAATTACATTGTTTGACAACCAACTTTTATGTACATTATTGTTCTGTACAATGCCTAAGTCTACGTCCTTGAATTAATGGCTTTTGAAGTTTCTCTTTCTGTCCCTTATCCCACCCTCCTCCTCCCTCTCCGTCTCATCTCGGGTTACTACCTTAGCCAGGCTCGGCCACCCGCCAGCTGTTTACCCGCCCCCTCCCTCATGACCTAGACACGCTGATGTCATCACGCGCCGTTTTTTGAACTCCCCGATGTTGCCACAGGTTCACATACTGAACCCAAGCCAATCACTCCGTGACGGCTTCCTGCAGATCGGGGACCCGACCCAGCACAGCCATCAAGGACTCTGCCTTGCCACAGGCCCCCGCTGGTCTTAACTTCAATTGGTAAGTCCTGATCAGCGATAATTGGTCTCTGCTGCCAATATCCTTTGCATCGTGGTTTGTTCACGGACCCGTATTTTCTTAAATACCGGTCCTTCTCTTTCGGCCCTCCTGCCATCCCTCGCAAGCTGCTCCCACCGACGGTCTCCTGTGGATCGGGGCTTCGACCCAGGTTGCCACGTTAGGATTCCACCTGCCTCCAAGGCCCCCGTCACCACTTCAGCTTGCTGGTAAGTCCGCACCCGCTCTAGTCGCTTTTCTGCCACCACATTCGGCAGCCTTGGCCCTTATCCCCGGGCTTTTGAATTCCAAATCCTGGCCCTTCTGTTGTCTTTTCAGCCTCCGCCTCATCCGGATTACACCTTGACCGGATAAGCCCATAATTGTTTTCCCACCTTACGCTGTTTTCCAGCGCCCCGGTCTCTACTCATTAAACGGGTTCTCCTTTTCTCGTAGGGCTCGCCTGCATACTAGGACTCTTCCCACGAGTTCCTACGGGATTCCATTTGGACCCTCTTGTACCATCCGATCACCTCCTCTCCCTTCTCTCCCATTCCTCTTGGTAAGTGCACGACAAGGTACACATTTTCGTGCCTGTGTCCCGTCCTTGCAACCTACTAATTGGCGCTTCCTTCCCCTCGCAGCACCCTTCCTTGCACAAATTGGCAGCCACCGCGGTGGGTTCAAGCCTTGCTGATCCACCAACACCCTCCTTCGTACTGCATTCAGGTAACTCCTGAGTCCTGACCATCCCCTTTACCCCCCTCTTCTCTGCCCTCCTCATTTCCAGACTTCATTTTCCTTATCCCCTTTCTTGTACAGCACCTTCATTCAGTAACCTGGTCCTGATGATGATCCTAAATCGCGAGGATTGAAACGCCGTCGACATACCAGCGCAACATCCGCTGCCCTTTACCATGGTTCACTAAAAAGCCTAAAATTTGTAAAAATTCATGTAAATAATTATCTGTGAACCAGAAGTCCCTTTGTATTTTCTTGTCACGTTTTCACTCTGCGCCGTCACTGATTTCACTTGTCACCTGCGCTGTCCACCTTTGAGTGTCACGAGCACTTGTGTGCACAAAGTTTTTCGGGTTACTTACGTATTAATTGCTTACAGTGCTACTACAACTGTTCCCAATTTTTCCGTACCATTCCTTCTCTCACTTGTCCTGCAAATTTCTTGTTTTCACTCAAATATATGATGCCTTGGGCACATTCAAACAAATTATGAGTCTCCCTGCCTTCCTTTCTTGCAATGTTTTGTGCATACCTAATTACCAGTCTTTTCAATAAAACCGGTTGAGATATTGTTGTTTGTTTATATTGCACCAGAAAAGGGCATTACTTTTGGACCTAGTCACATTTTTGGAAGTCGAAATTCTCCAGCAGGGCAAAGCCAGAAGCAGCAGCCAGACAGGGCTCCATGAGGCCAGAAAACATTATCTCGAGGCTTCGCTGAACCAGTTCTCAGGGCAGCAAAATGTTTGCTGTGGGACAAACCTATATTTCTTGCCTGCCTCGGTTGCAGCCTTCCTGGTCAAGCCTCAAACCTCATTCTTAGTCCTCCAGAGGTGTAGAAAATGGTCCACGTTTCTCCAACTGCTGAGAGAGCTCCTTCTGGTCAGTCCTGCGGCCCCTAGTTCCTCAGGGCAGCGCATAGGCACCAGGTCTCTCTCCAGCTATGTCTCCTGTAGAGTCCAGTCTTCTGTGTCAGTTGGACCCTCTTGGAGTCAAAAAGTCAAACAATCTGTGGTGGGCATGCAAAAAAGGTAAATTACTACAGAAACTACATGTGTAAGTGTGATAGATACCCACAATCTTTCATGTTCGTGGGTGATGACCTGCTGGAACGTCCAGGACTTCCAGGAAGGGAAATCAGCAGGCCCCTCCCACCGTACCATGCCTACATTTCTCGTAAGACCTAATTCATAACAGAGCATAGGCCGAGGACATGAATTCTTTCAAGTGCAGCTGCACATTTGCAAGGAGGGAAATGCCAAGGTTGCAAATATTAATGCCACAACTTCATGACACAGTACACAGTACCTGTCCACTATCCACTTTTTGCTTTGTTTTCTGGGTAGCATTGATTATTTAATATCTTTCGGCATTCAAAGCTGCATTTACACAAAACACCACCAAAGAAGAAAGATTACATAAAATATCAGAATGATAAAATATTTGGCTTGAATAGTTTGAGCCCCAAACGGCCCAGTGGGAACTCCAGCATCTCTTTTTACGGAGGGGGCGTCATGAAATCCAATGTCTTAATATTTCGGCAGCTATTCCGTTTTTTAAATTTATTTTAGGTATTAAAGCAGGGAGACTTCCAAACCATATGGAGTTACAGACTTTTGTAGTGGAGAAAAAACACTTGACACTTAAGTGTGGGGCCATGCTCCTTCACTGTAAAGAAGCCAATGGGTTTTTGGGAAGTCCTAGTTTTAATTTGAATATACTCTGAAAGAGAAGCTTCTGGTCCTCTGCCACTTTAGAACATATAGGCCACATATGGAACTCTAATTGAAACAAAATGGAAATTATGCTAATCTATGAGCTCCTGGCACATGTTTTTGACTTTATGTTATCTTGGGGCATATTAGCAAGGGCACTATCGCCGCTTTAGCGGCACTTTTTGCCGCTAAAGCGGCGATATTTATATCGCCCTATCAGCAAACTGTCTCTAACAGCAGTTAGCGACAGTTTGCGGGCATTAGCGCCCGTTTTTACCGCTTTGCATGTCAGCGATATTTATCGCTAATGACATGCAAAGTGGGCGTTCCCGACGAACAAACCTGGGAAACACTCGCTAACAGGCCTATCGCCTATTAGCAAGGTGGCCATGGCCCCAGTTAGCGACGTGAAAGTCGCGCTAACCGGGGTCATCGCCATTTATTTAACACCTGCAATTAGCAGGTGTTAGCCATACCTAACATGGGGGTGGATTATGCTGATACGACCACAGGGTCGTATCAGCAAGGTGTTCTCCTTCTCCATGCAACATCGCTGGTTTTTCAGCGATGTTGGCCCATTTCCCCGCTATCGCTGGAATATTCATCGCCATAGCGCTAATCGTTGCTAATACAGCGTTAGCGTGGCGATATATTCCAGTGATAGCCGGCGATAAAAAAAATCACGCTAAGCAGGGTTAGCGATGATTATCGCCTCTTCTTGCTAATATGCCCCCTAGTTTTTAAAAACGTTCCAACTTTTCTTATCTGACGAACTCTCCAAATATGTGCATTGCTTTTTCACAAAGGGAGTGAATGAAAACAATCTCTGCAGCAAAAGGATGAGAAGGAGATACAACAGCAAACAAAACTCACGACACAGTGAGCAGGAAGCAGCATAGAGAGTAGCAATATGGCGGGTGGCCATGTACAATTTGTTGCAGAGTTAATATTGGGAGAGTACAGCGAGTGTCCTTGGCTGAATGCCATTGCCAGGTCATCACATTTTAAGTTATTCTGTGCTGAACAGTGAAAGTTGAGTTTTTTTAAATTTATTACTTTGGATTGTTTTTGAAATGTTGTTAAACGCTGTGGTTCCCCATCGGGGATCATGTTTCTATATATTTTACAAGTGCACAGGAAGGCAGTGTCCTTGTATCTATAAAGGTAGACACCCAAATTGCAAAACAGTATCTGTGAGCAGGATCAGAATTGGCACAGGTGTTTATTTTTTTCCCTCTCATTCATATTAATTTCCTGATTAGTTGCTTCTCCAAACTAGCTGAAACATGTCCATTTGTTTGTTATTGATTTTCTTAATTCAGAATTTCTACTTGCCTTTTATCCCAGGCTGTGTTTTGTGCTTTGCTAATGCGTGTTGTGTTTGGCTTGGGGCATCTGGAAATGTTTCTTTTCAGTTTTCTTATACAGGATGCCCAGCTACCCACTTCAGTTGTTTCACAGAGACTGTACATGATGGAGCATTTCTGGTATTACGAATGAGCATAATACCTGGGCAGTGTCCTTAAAACGGTGCCTACTGTTTTTGTGCCCCTTTCATCTGATATTACCTTCAAGGTGAGTGCACATAAATCCACCTTCACTGTATTTGGCTATCCAAAGTACCCCCAGTTATTCGTACTGTGCCACTCAGTTACTGAAATAGCCTGAATATTGATGTTTTGAAGAAACTGGTCAACACTGACTTCAGAGCAGGGCACAATTATTAAAGTGTTGGGAGGGGCTTACGAAAGTGATGGTGCAGATGCCATCCTGAAAGAAAAGAAAAGCAGTGGTTCCATATGGTCTTACATCATACACAAGCATTGGCATAGCCAATAGGTCTCGTTTTGGGACCTTATAAGTTTTTAGCCATGCAACAGTTAATGTTGTTGCAGTAAGGATATTGTGCTGCATAACTAAATACTTATAAGGTCCCAAAGGCGAGACCTATTGGCTATGCCAATGCTTGTTTAAATTGGGATCTGGATCCATTGATCCACCTAAATTCACCCCAATCCGGTAGGATATGGGGAGGATCTGTGGAGGATCCGCGGATCCTCGTGTGGGTAAAAAAAAGGTTTGTGGACAATTTCTTTTGATTTTCATTTCAGATGTCATCAGTGATGTCAGTGAACATGTCAAGAGTGATGTAATATGTGAGGTCATAAACAGTGCATTGCAGGGGCATAATTTATAGTTAGCTTATGTAACAATGACTGCTGAATTTCATTGGTTTTGTCCGAGTTAAATCTGAGCTTAACCATAACGTCCCTGTAACCTTTGGTTTTTTTCAGTGAATTTCAAAGGTTTTTTAATGATATTTCAGAACTAGAATGTCCCTGTAACCTTTGGTTTATTCAGTGAATTTCAACAGCTTTTTAATGTTGCTTCCTAACTATAATGTTCCTGTAACCTTTTAGTTTTTTTTTTGTAAATTGTGAAGATTTTTTAAATTTTATTTCCTAGCTGTAATCTGTAACCTTTGAGAGTGTGTGTGATTGGCTGTATAAGTCTGCGAGTGGGTGAGTGATTGGCTGTATGGGTCAGTGAGTGAGTGTGTGAGTGATTGTTTGGGTCTGTGAGTAGATGTGACAGTGGCAGAATTGGTGTGTGAATGAGTGTTTGAGTGTCTGTATGGGTGAATCAGTAACTGTGTGAGTCACTGCACCAGAATGGAACCTAACCAGCCCCTTTATCCAAGAGTCTACAGATTTGCACAAATGTCTACCCAACTGGAGTACTTTCTTCTGGTTAATTAGTAACTGCTACCTCATTGGGTAAATATCTACTGCATATTCTACACTACAACTGCGTAATGGACCACGAGGAAATGTGACCAGTGACCTTGTGAACGTTTTGGCAATGTGATTGTTTCTCATGCATCTTCATCCAGACATCTGTGGTAATATCAATCCTTCCATAGAGAAGACAACAAGACTACACCGTGGCAAATGTCCACCAAACAAGGGTACCTTCTCTTAACTATATGAAGTAAGTGCTTCTTTGTTTGGTGGAGATGACCTAATATTCCTTGGCATCAAGAACGCATCACAAAATGACGAAGAAGGTGGGCAGCCTTTTTGTAAGCTGTCCATCATTCTGACAAAAGGCGGGAAGACCAATGCATACTACTAAGGAGAATGGGGCGGGCCAAATGGGTAGAGGTTTCAGTGATTTTGCAAATTTGTATTCTCATAGACATTTAAAGGGAGAACCAAGGACTCTGCTCTCACCAGGTAAGGACAAGAAAGAGCCTACTCATCACAGTCACTAAAGATTGTGCTTCAATAGATAAACAATACGTTCACCTCCACAAAGCATGTGGAATTGCCAAGAAAACACACTTGCTCTGCCTATGCCAAGCCCAGGAAGTCAGGATAATTTGTCCTTTACAGAAGTGGATCTTCAACTGGGGCACCTGCTGTGTCTGTATTTGTAAGTGCTTCCCGTTGAGGTTTAATTACTGCAAAATAAGCATCAGAACCAGAAAAGAACATCACCTGCCCATTTATCTCGCAAGATTCCAGAGTTTTGCACAAAATGTCTACCAAGCTAGAGTAGTTTTACTGCTTAATTAGTAAGTGCTATCTCGTTCGGTAAATGCCAGGTGTGAATTCTGCACGATAGCTCCATAATGGATCATGAGGAAATGTCTCCTGCGACCATTTCAGCGTTTCAGCAATGTTGTTGTTCCTTATGTTTCTTCATCCAGAAATCTGTGATAACATCAATCCTGCTATAGAGAAGCCAACAAGACTGCTAAGAGGTGAACGTCCACCAAACAAGGGTACTTTCTCCTAACTATATGAAGCAAGTGCTTGTTTGTTTGGTGGAAATGTCCTAATTTTCTTGGCAATCAAGAACACAGCAGCATTGTCTTTGGCATCAAAAACAGATGTACCCAAAAAGCTTTTCTTTACTTTTTAAAAAATTATATTCGCGAATTTGTCGCGAAAGGTTGTGCTACGTATATTCCGGTATCGTGAATATTCGCGAAAACGGGTGTGATTTTTACAAAGTGTTGTTAACATATTTACACATATTGTAATTATTGTTTGAGGGCAGTAGTTTACTAATATAACATGTAAAGTTAAATTTTCATAAGTAATTTTATGGTTTAACACTGTTTTATTCCATTTCCCATTTCTGTGACTACGTCGGCCTTTACGGAGACGTCGGCATTCGCAAATATCACATGACTATGTAATAAAGGGATTTCATTGGGCAAGACACTTTTTGTTATTCTAGAAAGGAAGTCCCAACCCAGTTTTCGTTTCTTCACACTTGCAGTGCTCAGATTGGAAGTATTTCTTGCAGCACCTACTAATTCCAATATAAGGATATCATTTTGCACTTTTATTAAAATATTTTTAAAATAAAATGCCATTTGGTAGCAGTGGAGAGCAGGAGGCACATCCTGAGGAGCACAACTAATGCAATGAGAGACCCCCAGTGAAGTGGCAGTCCATCGTCTGGGAAGTTTTTACAATTCCCTCTGGGGAAAAGAAGACAGTGGTGAAGCACATGAAGTGCTCATTATACGAGAAGGCCCTGTCTAGGGCTGCATCAAAAAAATACTCCTGGGGCACAACAAGTATGTTGACTCATCTGAAAACATACAATAAAAAGCACCTGATCATAGCCCAGAAAGAGCGTGCTGGAGAAGATGTATCGACTTCTGAAGAGTAGGCACATTTTGTTTGGACTATAAAAAGGTACAATCAGTGGGGGAACAATCTGCTGCAGCAGTTCCAGAGGTAACTAAGAGTTAATTTCTTTTTCCCATTAAGTTGCACTTGTGCCCCAAGTTTTGAGTTTTTTTGTTAATAATTTTTCAGCTGCCATTTAAAAAAAAAAAAAAAATGCAAACTGTTAAAAAACTAAACAAAAGTTCTGAAACTGTATGTGTGTGTGTATCTATAAGAAAATGTATGACTGAATGAGTTTCTATGTTAGTGAGTAAGTGGATGCATGAGTGACTAAGTGGATGTATAAGAGTTTCAGTGAGTGGGTATGTGGGTGAGTGAGACAGGTGTGACAGTAGGTGCATGGGTTAATAAATGACTGTGAGTTTGTATGGGTATGTGAGTGGGTGCATCAGTGACTGTATTAGTGAGTGGCTGCTTGAGTGAGTGGGTGTACGGATGTGTGAATAGGTATTTGAGAAGCTGTTTGGGTACGTATGTGGATGCATGCATGTTTATATGGGTGAATGAGTGTGTGTGTTAGAAGTTGTATGGGAGAGTGAGTGATTGTGTCAGTGACTGTATGGGTGAGTGAGTGGGTCTGTCAGTGACTGTATGGGTGAGTGAGTGGGTGTGGCAAACTGTACCTTTGTGTGATTGTGTATGCTAGTAGCTATATATTTGACTAAGCACATGTATGAGTGACTGTTTGGGTGAGTGAGTGGGTGTGTTAGTGAGTGTATGGCTGATTGAGTCACTGTCTGAGTAAAGTATGGGTGAGTGAGTGAGTGGGTGTGTCAGTTACTATATTGGTGAGTGAGTGGGTGGTTGGATGAAAGGATGTATGGTTAATTAAGTAAGTGCATGTGTTAGTGGCTATATGGGTGAGTGAGTGGGTGTGTCAGTGACTGTATAGGTGTGTGACTGGGTGCATGAGTAGCTATAAAGGTGAGTGAGTGGCTGTGCTAGTACCTGTATGGGTGAGTAACTGTGGTAGTATCTGTATAGGTAAGTGAGTGGCTGTGTTAGTGACTTAATGGCTGAGTGAGTGGGTGTGTCAGTGACGGTATGGGTGAACAGGTGGGTGTGTCAGTGACTGTATGGCTGAGTGAGTGAGTGGTTGTGTGACAGTCTGTATGGTTGAGTGAGTGTGTGTATTAGTAGCTGTATGGGTGGGTGACTGGGTATGTCAGTGACTGTATAGGTGTGTGACTGGGTGAATAAGTGTATATGTAAGTGAGAGGCTATATTACTACCTGAATGGGTAAGTGAGTGGCTGTGTTAGTGTCTCTATGGCTGAGTGAGTGGGTCTGTCATTAACTGTATGGGTGAGTGAGTGGGTGTGTCAGTGGCTGTATGGGTCTGTGAGTGGGTGTCTGAGTACCTGTATGGGTGAGTTAGTGAGTATGTCAGTGACTGTATGGGTGAGTGAGTGGCTGTGTGAGTGGCAGTATGAGTGTTTGAGTGGGTATGAGTGAGTGGGTGTTTTAGTAGCTGTATCAGTGAGTGACTAAGTGTATCTGTGAGTGTATGGTTGAGTGAGTGTGTGTTTCTAACTATGTGGGCGAGTGAGTGGATGTGTCAGAGACTGTTTAGGTGTGTGACTGGGTGTGTGAGTGGCTGTATATGTGAGTGGCTGTGTTAGTAGCTGTATGAGTGAATAAGTGGGTGTGTTAGTGTCTGTATAGCTGAGTAAGTGGGTGTGTCAGTGGTTGTATAGGTCTGTGAGTGGGCATATGAGTGCCTGTATGGGTGAGTGAGTGCATGTGGTAGTATATGTGTTGGTAACTGGCTTGATATGTTATTGAGTGTGTCGATGAGTGATTGGGTGTGTGAGTGGCTGAATGGATGGGTGACTAGGCATATGAGTGGCTCTATCCTTGTGTGCCTGGATGTCTGAGTGGCAATATACCTTGGTGTATACCTTGACAACATGAGTTTGTAGAACTACACAGAAAGAAGTAATTAGGAAATTACTTTACTCCAATAGATGGTGCCATTCATCTTTTTCAAAACATAAAGAACATAAAAATAAGTTAGTATTACATTTTGCAAAATTCCATTACAAATTTTTAGTTTCTGCAATGCATACGTTCATACTATTAACCAAACACTAGACATTTCTTAAGCTGTAATAGTATTTCACATTATAGTAAAACATTTCATTTTTTACTTATACACCATAATCACTGTAGTGTATAAAGTTTCATCCTTGAACAGTGGGTAAAAAAACAATCATAAAGATTGCAAAGAAAACCCTTTTCTCATTTGAGCACCTCTTCTCTTTCTTTTGTAAATTAAAATTTGCTGCCTTTTCCATCATTTGCCAATATAATGGCAGCTGGTGGCAGTGAAGATCAGTTGCCACACCCTATGGAACACCGTTATTTGGAGGAGCGACCGCCAGCAAAGCGGCAATCAATTCCATGGGAGTTTTTCACCATCCCCTCCAGGCAAAAGAAAGTGGTTACAAAGCATGTGAAGTGCCCTTTTTGTGACAAAACCCTCTCTAAAGGTACATCTTACAAATATTCATGTGGCACAACAAGTATATGGAAACATCTAAAGACGCACAGCTCCAAGCACTATTGAAAAAGAAAATAAACATAAACATAAGTTAGTATTACATTTGCAAAATTCCAGAATAAATACAGTACACATTGCTTATGCTGTAATAGTATATCACATTATAGTACATAACATTTCATTTAAAATTTTTGTTTCTGTTCTCAGCTTTTACACCGTAAACGTTGTCTTGACTCTTAAGCACATAGCACCCTGCCCTATGGCCTACGTACACCTTACCTTAGGAGTGACGTATATGTAGTACAAGGGAAGTTTAAAGCTTGGAAAGGAGTTTTAAATGTCAACATGACCTAGAAAGAAAACTGCACACACAGGCTCTGTATTAGCAGGACCAACACATATTTTAGGGATACTTGTTTGCATGGATGATTATTAGTATCACTACTTCAGTACATATTGAAATACGCATATCAGTCCCTCTCTGGGTGTGTCACTGGATGTGTAAGTGACTATGTCACTTGATGACTAGCAGTCTGAGTGTCTCTATGGCTGTCTATATGTGTATGTAACTGCCTGTATAAAATACTTATTGGCTCTATTACTGAGTATTGAGATATATAACTGTGTGTTCAATTGGCTAAATTACTGCTGAACACATAAGTGCTGTATGGGCATGTGACTGAATGTATAAGTGTTTCTGTTTCTGTCTGACTGGGTGGGTGAGTGCCTCTATACTTTTGTCAATAGGCATGTGAGTCGCAGTATGGATGGTAAGCAGTTTAAAATGCCACCTGAACCTGGCAGTCAAACTGCATAGACAGACTCTGCAGGTGCAAGCAGGCCACCTATTTAAAGGTCTACTAGTCTGGATGAGTAACTAGGAGTATCAATACTTCAGCATACATCTAAAAAAGTGTATCAGTCTCTCTCTGGCTGTGTCACTAGATCTGAAAGTAACTAAGTCACAATGTCTTGATATCTATATGAGTGGCTGTATATATTACTTACGAGCCTCTATTACTGACTGTTGCTCTTATAAATGTGTATGCAACTGCCTCTGTTACTGCTGCATACATAGGTGCTGTATGTCACTGAATATTTACATGCCTTTATCTCTCTCTCACAGGCAAGGTAATTAACTTTGCTTTTATAAATATGTATACAAATTGCACTATGGGTGAAAGACTGCATATTTAACTATGTCTAGGGGTCTCAAACTACACATATGAGTCAGTGAGACTTTATAGTGCATGTCTAACTGTCTAAGCAAATACCACCCTGCCCTATGACTTACCTACACCCTACATTTGGGGTAAATAGTACATAATAAAACTGAAGTTTAAAACTGTACATAGTACAACAGAAGATTAAAATTCAGAAATAAGTTTTTAATGCCAACTTGATCATGCAAAAAAACAACACACACCCATTCTACAGTTCCAGGACAACACATGATTCAATGCCTTCTCCCATACTTACTCACATACTCACATACTCACTGACACACCCATAGAGGCACTCACACACATTCATAACCTCACAAATACACTCAAATACCCACTCACTGATTCTCTCATGCACTCACAATACCAAATATATCATACACACTTTTTATTAGCTTCGTCTATACAGACTCCTTTAACTTCATATTTTCTTTTAACTTCACTAAAATTCACATACCAGTAAATTGAGTTGGTTGATCAGGTTTTTTTATTATGCTCTCAATCACACTATAGGCTCAGAATGAAAGTAAAAACTAAGCATAAAAATGGTACACCACTCTCATGCATAGCAACAATTAAAGGCGACCTTTGCAACTTTGCTCTCAGTAATACTGGCGAAGATAGCAAATCAAATCATCTCTTTCTTATTTTACTTTTCTTAGCCCACTTCTAAATGGTCAATGTTTCCAAATATATGGAGAGAAAAAGAGAGAGAGAGCGAGAGAAAGTGAGAGAGAGAGGGAGAGGTCCAAAATGCACCACTGGGCCTCGTTTTAATACAATAACTGGATATGAGGGATTTACCTCGCCATATGCTACAGAAAGGGTTTTTCAAATTTGCCAAAATCACTTCTATCAACACCAAGGGCTTGATTCAGGAGGGGCCCCTGCACTCATGCTGAAGGCCCGCAGTGGACTGCTGGGCCTCCGCCACGAGTGCAGAGGCCCTTTGTTAATCGGGCCCCAAGATTTTTCAGAAACTTTGTGATTTTAAAGATCAGATGCCACAGGCCAGCATCCCACTTCAAAAAGTGTTCCAACTCCAGTTCACTTCACCATGTGCCACTTTTATGGGCAGATCAATATCTTGGTCACAGTCCGATAAAGGCGTATTTAATGGCATGGTCAAGGTTGTGGCATTTACAAACAATTGCTTTTATAGAGGAATGCACCAAATTATAAAAAGTATGGTATTTTGATAATTCACACCATTTTGAAAATATGTCCTCTATCAATTTAATAAAATGTCCTTGCCTCATGTTCTTTAAAGCTACGTGGCTCACAAGAGTTTGTTCTTCTTAAAACTCAGTCGTGGTTCAAATAGGTTAGGAAGCACTGCTTCAATATGTTTCTTTCTAATTCACTGGAATGCAAAAACTGGAATGCTGTGTGGCCTATTCAGTGCATTTGTGGCCAACAGTAAATAAAAGTTGCAATAAACAAGGTGGCAGTTTACACGTTTCCTCCTGTGCAACATGCATCTATTGTTAGAGGGTCATGCAGAGATTTAATTGCCGAAAATCCAGATGTTGTATCAGCAGCCTGCAAAGAGACTGAGGAATTCTCTAGTATGTACTTCTAATGACAGGTGTTTTGCTGTCCATCTATTTACATCCAATTTACCTGCCCCTGACATGAGCATTAGGGCCTGTGAGTGTCTACTCTGGTGCTGTCCCACACTGTTCCTTCTGCCAAGGTACTACTTCAAGCCTGAGGGCTTGTGAGCCTCTGCATGGTGCTGTGCCACACAGCTCCCTCCTGTGGGGCAAACTGGGCTTGAGTACCTCATAATCTTCCGTCTCAGCATCCCCACCATCATGCTGAACTGGCTGCATGGCACATGAGTACTGTCAGCATCTGACTCTTGAGCATAGAACCTCCTGCTCTACAGATGCACCTGTAAAAAGGCTGTGAATTTCCTTCCTGAACACTGCTAATGCATTTGCTCCCACCTGCGATTGTAGTACAAGTGAAAGAGTTAATGCATGGTGGCCAAGCAGCATAGTCCCAGTCTTCAAGCAAATCAAAAGATCTTTCCTCAGTTAGAAAGGAAATGCTTTGGTTCACTAGAAGTGACCTCGCAAGTTTGTATACCTTTGACAAGTGTGCACAATATCCCTAAAAGTACTATAGTTTACCCAAAGAACTTTACCATAGTATGATTATTGTATTTTAGTTTCCATAAGTTACTCTACGTTTTTTTAGCACATATAAAGCCTTGTCTTCTCAATCAATTCAATACAAGTTTATTTAGACCACTGGTCCTCAAACGTTTTAAAAACTACATTAATAAAACTTCTAAAAACACATTCATTATTTAACCACATAAAAGTTCATATAATACACTCAGTTTTCCTTTCAACATTACATAGACCACGTAAAACTATAAAATAGACATCTCAGTTCTAATCACATTTGAGGAATTCTTTGACTTTTTGGGTGAACTTCCCCACGGCACAAGCTATGTCTAGATTACTCATTTCTGTTAGAAGGTTTACTGCTTGGGCCCTATTCTTAATATCGTACTTTTTAAAAATCGGACATAAAAACTCTCTTCGTATCTCTAAAACCTTGTGACAATCCAATAGTATATGTAAAATATCACATGTTGTTCCCAAAGTGCAGGTGCATTTTCCCTTACTATCTATCATAAATCTTTTTACCCCATTATTCGCATAACATGGGTTAACCCCAATTCTTAACCTTAGCAGTTCTCTTCTTAACCGACAGCTAGGTAGCCTGTCAATATAAGGGAAGTGTTGTTCATTTTGCCATGCGGAAGCCATGAAACGTAAGGAGCTTTTCCTCAAGAGGTAATCTTGGTCCTGGGCTCGAGAAATTTCTTTTCCCAGGGCCCTAAGTTCCCTCTTGTTGATCATGATTTGGAGAGTCTGGGGGCACAGCTTAACCTTCCTCATGCCACACACTTTGGTGATGGTAGCTCTGATCCCTTTTGCCCACGTTAGCTCACTCTTTACAATCTCGTTTCTACACCATTGTGAGATTTTATAATCTTCTCCCATTCCCAGGTGCTGCCAGAATCGTAGTAGGGCCATACAAGCTGTTATACCCCATGAGGTGATTCCCAATTCTAGTCTCACTGCCTGAACCATTGACGACTTGGGCAACGAAAATAGATTTTTTAGAGTGTTTCCCTCCTCTACGTCCCATCCGTTTTTACCACTCAGATAAAGCAGTTCTGCACCATACAAAAATTGAGGCGGGGCCATTGCTGAGTAAGCTTTTAGGACCGGTCTGTCGGACATTTCGCCATAAGCACCGTTAAATCTTTTTAATCCCTTGACCGATGCCCTCAGCTTTAGTGCATCGAGGTGAGTTTGCCATTTCAAACTTCTCTCGAACCACATCCCCAGATACCTATATTCTGCTACCTTATCCAACTTCTCGAAGCCCAGAAACCAAGTGAACCCTATTTTCCTACGACCAAAACACAGGATCTTTGTCTTATCCATATTGACAACGAGTTTTTTAAAATGACAGTAATCATTGAACCTGTTTAGCTTTCTTTGCAGGCCTATCTCCGTTTGATCCATAATTACAAGGTCGTCCGCATATAGTAGACATGAGGTATGTTTCCCGTCTTGCTTCGGGCTTGCCCCACTTACATTGCCTAGGGCTGATGGCAAGTCTGCAATAAACAAGGAAAAAAGCAGGGGGACCAATGCGCACCCCTGCCTCAGCCCATTGCCAATCTGGATTTTCTGAGATAAGCTCCCCTCTAAATCTAAAATTATCTGGGCCCAATTATCGGTGTGACGTGCTTGAATCAGCCCTAACAAATCCCTTGGGATGTTATATCCAATCAAAGTCTCCCACAGCTGCACCCGGTCCACCAGATCAAATGCTGCGCAGAAGTCCACGAAGCAGCAGAACAAACTTCCCCTCTGCTCAATTGACTTCCACGCAATGGACCAGAGAGCAAAACAGTGGTCGACCGTTGAATGTCCCTCTTTAAACCCCCCCTGTTCCGGGGGCACAATCCGATTTACTTCTGCCCAGTCCTTAAGTATTCCCAAAACGACTTTGGCAAATACTTTTTCTCCTATATCAAGGAGATTTATTAATCTATAGTTCTTTGGGGCATTTAAATCTCCTTTTTTATGGATTGGCCTTATGATAGCTCCTCTCCAGTTACCTGGCACAATGCCTGTGTTAAGGGTCCCCCGAAACATTTTTGCAAAAAACTCTGCCCACCACTCAGGCCTAGTTTTTATAATTACTGCCGGCAGATTATCTGGGCCTGCGGCCTGCATTAGCTTTAGGCTAGATATTATTTTTCTAATATGACTGGAGGTAAAGTACTCCTTTATATCCTCCCTCACTCCTTTCCAAGATATTGTACTTACTTTCTCTACCATAGGCCACTTCCCATAAATTTCCCCCAAGTAACCCACCCAGTTATCTTCTGGGACCCTACAGTGCAAAGACCCTAATATTTTGCCGGAGCTTTCTTGGGCCAACTTCCAAAAACCTTTCACATCTTTGGACTCAATTACGGCTAGCATACTTGCCCAGCAACTATCTTTATAGGTTCTTTTTTTATTCTTAATAATCGTTTTATATTTTATCCTTAGTTTCTGGAGGGTAAGTAATAGGTCAGCGTTATATCTTACCCTAAGTCTTCTTTCCCTTTGTCTAATACATGCTTTTATTTTACAACATTCCTCATCAAACCATGGTTGATCTTTATTAAGGGATCTATTATTACTAACTGTCCTGGGTTTACTGCCTTTAATTTTTACCCTTAGGCATTCCGCCAGTTGTCTTATTGTATTTTCATGCCAGGCATTGCCGTTTTCAATTGGGATTTTTTCTACTGAAAGAGTCTGCTGTACAGCACTTAATTTCCCAATGTGATCCTCAGAAATACAGGTTGTAAGCCGCTTTGGGTAGTCCACATGTACCTGGAGTACCATCTCTCTCTGTTTACCCCTTTTTGCGAATAATTCTGTCTTCAGAGGATAGTGATCACTACCCTCCACTTTTACCACCTCAAAGTGATTAATTAATTCAAAGCTCCAGGCATGTGTATACACGTAGTCTATAGGGCAGGGTTGCTGGCCTTGTCTTCTTTTTTTCAAGAAATAACACTTCTAGGACATTATTGTAACTGATGACCGTGCTTATTGCACCTAGACAATCGTCCACCACCATCCTTCAAGAGCAATCCAAGACTGTTCGCTTGATCCAGAAGTCAAAATTTTAAATTTAAAAATTAGGTAAGTGGCAATTCAGTGACCTCGCAAATGAATGTAGGTGCTCTGACTCCAAAAACAGCATGTGTTACAAGAACTCTTTAACTGTCCCTGATTGCACAGCCCAGAGACCTGGTCTAACTCATGACAAAGCTACTGGATGCCTAAGCATTGGGAGCATCTTTGAAGCAGGGCCGGACTGGCAATCCTGCCACCCTGGCATTTTCCGGATGGAAGGTAGGCTAAGGGAGAAGGTTGGGCTGCCGTGATCCAGCTGTGAAATCCCTCATGACCGCACTGTAGCAGTGGCCTCCTGTAGTGTGGAGGCGGTTTGACAGGGGTGATCTTGGTCTCCAGTTCAGCCTTTTTTAAGAAGCAAGTCTACTTTGAAATTGCTACATTCCACACAAGCACCTGCTGGTGTTGAACCCATAGCAAATTCACAAGCCACATATGTTCCTTTTTACAGTGATCATATGCGCGTATAGGAGAGACTTTACACCACTTTGAAATAAATGTAACAGCAAAGGGCCATATACTTGGCAAAGACGCAGACATCGGACTCTGCCCTGGCTCTTCTAATGGAAAAAAACAAGGAAGGTAGCAGCTTTTCTACACCTATTGTTTTCTAAAGTTGAGATTCAGTTAAATAAACTAAAATCATATAGAGTGTGCTAAATCAAGTTCACTAAGGAAATACATGGCTAAAATGCACAATGCTAAAATTACTTGAACACAGTCGTATCGATAGTACAGTAATCACAGAACCAAAATTGCAAAACACATTTTCCACAAGGGCAGGATCGGAAAAGTATAGACGTGTTTAAAAAAGTTATATTGAATATATGGCAGGTAACGTATGGACATTGTAAACTGAGTTGTATTACACTAGACATCTTGGACATCTTTGATTGCATTACTCGAATGGTTAAATCCCTAATTACTGTACACATATAACAGCACATAAATAGAAAACATTTCTCAAAATAATAAAGCACACTGATCAAATAAAGACCAATGACACAATTTACAATTCAAATCTAGACTTTGTAGGAGTAACTTTCTTCAAGTATGCAGATTTATCACTGGCGTAGCAAGGTGGGGGCGGGGGCAGCATGAGTTTTGGGGGTGGTGGCATCCCCCCAGTTTTACATGAGTTTGTGGCAAAGTCAGGAAATATCATATCGCCAGCACCCCCCCCCCCTGCTCTTCAGCGCGGCCGCGGGGCGGTAAAGACAGGGACCGCCACGGGCAGCAACAATCTGCCTGGCTACACCACTGAGATTTATGATTTTTCCTTATACACAAACTCAGCAGAAGTATGGCTGGAAAGCTGCACCAATCACATCTTTCTTCCCAGGAATGCTACTGAGTAAGTCATGTTTTTTTTATGCCTCTTCCACAACCCCGAATCGTGCAGCCCACTGGTAGGTGCACTCTTTTTTTC
Source organism: Calotriton arnoldi (assembly GCA_963921515.1). NCBI lineage: Eukaryota > Metazoa > Chordata > Amphibia > Caudata > Salamandridae > Calotriton > Calotriton arnoldi. Next base: position 127,475 of record CAWUFW010004008.1, on the reverse strand, counting down.
TCCAGTGGATAATATTTTGCCCTGTGGAGGAACCTTTTGCCCTACACCACCACAATATCTGGAGATCCTACATTCCCCTGCCCATTCTTGTAAGGAAATCACTCTAGCCTAGAAAATCCCTTTTGTTTTAAGGATGGGAAGGAGTCCGGAGGTGTTTGTGAATGGCTACAAACTCACAAATTTGGGGTTCTTCAAAAGCTTACAAGTTAAACCATATGTTGAGCCTCCTACTCCTTATGAGTTACAAACAATTTAACTTTCGTAATTGTAATTATACATTACATTACATTCCACTCTAGCAAAACCATTTAACCCTGATAGGAATCCTTTATGGGTTAGATGCAAGGTGTAGATGGGGCCATATCGAGTCAGAAGCATAGGTCTATTCACAAGCAGAACTGAGCAGTTAAAGAGTGAAATTTTTCTGACTTTATCTCTGACATCAAAAAAATACCCAGGTTAAATGCTTGGGGCCGAGTGTACATAGCCATTTCTAGCCATAAACATAAACCTAAAAATGGCTTGATTTATGCTTATAGGGCCACAACCTTTTTTCTGCACCTCACCCTGCTCTCTCCCCATCTCACAATTCTCTCTTTGTCTAGCCCTCATGTTTCTCTCTCACATCACCCTCCTCTCTCTTTCTACCTGACTCACCTCTCACTGCAGGAAATTCCTTTACAATGAACATGTATATGGGTTCTTACCTAATGCACTCATATAATTTAGCTCAAAAGCACTCTCATAAGTGACAGGTTTGCACAGCTCCCTGAGTCACTACTTTTCCTCTTTTTCTCTAAATAATAAACCTAAAAAAATGTCTTCTCGACCCTGATTACATATTGGTGGCTTTCCAAATTTCTCTGGATTTCTTACCCTGCGTAGATAAATCCAATTTAGTTATACTCCATTTCTATTAGCTAAACTGTTTTAATTACCAGGAAAACCAGGGTTTATGGTTGCTAACCAATCTTTGTTTTTCAAAACTTTATTTATGGTCGTACACTACCGATGAAGCATGTTGTAGTGTATACATAATTCATTTTTGAATTACAAGTATGAGCAATTTCTTCTCTTTTGTATTCTGTTCATTGACAGAAGTCCCTTTTTTGCTTTTTTTGTCTCCACCCTCCATACTTGTAAGTCCCTTGAAGGTTCAACTTTCTCACTGAACAACTAATTGTTATCTCCCTCTATCGATTGCTAACCAATCCTAACTCCTAACAATCGTAGGCAAAATTTCCTCATTACGTTATTAAGTCAATAGATTGTGTTACAAAAGTGATAGGGGTCCAAATCATGTTCTAGAATACATTGCCACATTATCAATCAATCAATCAATCAGAGTTTTGTGGAGTGCACTACTCACCCATGAGGGTCTCAAGGTGCTGAAGGAGGGGGGTGGGAGCAACTCCGTTGGGGTCATTCGAAGAGCCAGGTCTTGAGGTCCTTTCTGAATTGGTGCAGTGTCGGGCTTCGTCGGAGGGGAAGGGGGAGTTCGTTCCAGGTCTTGGCTGCGAGGAAGGAGAAGGATCTTCCACCTGCTCTGGTCCTGTAGAAACTAGGGACGGTGGCTAAGGCGAGGTCGGCAGAGTGGAGGTTTTTTGGGGGGGCGTGGAAGGAGATTCGGTCGTTGAGGTATTGGGGTCCGGTGATGTGGAGAGCTTTGCAGGCATGTGTGAGCAGTTTGAAGGTTATTCTTCTTTCGACAGGGAGCCAGTGGAGTTTGCAAAGGTGTTGGGTGATGTGGTTATGTCATGGGATGTTGAGTATGAGTCTGGCTGCGGCGTTCTGGATGGTCTGGAGTTTGCAGAGGAGCTTTTTGTTGATTCTGGCATAGAGAGCATTTCCGTAGTCCAGTCTGCTGGTGATGAGTGCATGGGTGACGGTTTTCCTAGAGTTGGGGGGATCCACTTGAATGTCTTGCGAAGTATGCGGAGGGTTTTGAAGCATGTGGTGGATATGGCGTTGATCTGGCAATTCATGGTGAGTGAAGAGTTGAGTATGATGCCGAGGTTGCGTGCATGGTCCGTTGGGGTGGGTGGAGTTCCGATGGCGGCGGGCCACCAGGTGTTGACCCATGCCGATGGGGTGGAGCCAAGGATGAGGACTTCTGTTTTTTCCGCGTTGAGCTTCAGGCAGCTGTTGCTCATCCAGGTCATGACGGCTTTCACCCGTTCTTGGAATTTGCACCTGGTGATGTTGGGTTCCTTGGTGAGGGAGAGGATGAGCTGGGTGTCATCGATGTAGGAGACGATGTTGAGTCCATGGTTTCTAAGGATGGTTGCGAGGGGGCCATATTGACGTTGAAGAGTATGGGCCTGAGGGATGATCCTTGGGGTACTACGCATGTGATCTACAACGCACCATCAACACCACCCTCGAAACAGGCACATTCCCAGACGACTGGAAACATGCAGAAGTCAGGCCCCTGCTCAAGAAGCCGACAGCCGACCCCACAGACCTCAAGAACTACCGGCCCATCTCGCTCCTCCCCTTCGCGGCCAAAGTTGCAGAGAAAACAGTCAACAGGGAACTAACACGATTCATCGAAGACAATGCCATCCTCGACCCGTCCCAATCCGGATTCCGAAGCAACCACAGCACAGAGACCGCCCTACTCACTGCCACAGATGACATCCGCACCTTCCTGGACCAAGGCCACTCCGCAGTCCTCATCCTACTCGACCTATCAGCAGCCTTTGACACCGTCTCCCACCGCACACTCGTTGCCAGACTACACGATGCCATCATACAAGGAACAGCCCTAGACTGGATCCGATCATTCCTCACCGGAAGAAGCCAAAGAATCAGACTGCCACCTTTCCTCTCCGATCCCATTGAAATCACCTGCGGAGTCCCACAGGGATCATCGCTGAGCCCGACCCTCTTCAACATCTACATGGCCCCCCTCGCCGCCATCGTCCGACAACACGGGCTAAACATCGTCTCCTACGCTGACGACACCCAGCTCATCCTCTCCCTCACCAAAGACCCCGCCACCGCCAGACTCAACTTCCAGAAAGGAATGCAGGAGGTCGCAGTCTGGATGACCAACAGCTGCCTTAAGCTCAACGCCGAGAAGACAGAAGTCCTCATCCTCATCCTCAGAACCACCCCTTCAGCAAGGGACAACACCTGGTGGCCGACAGCCCTTGGAAGAGCGCTGAGCCCCTCGAACCATGCCAAAAACATTGGCATCGTACTCAACTCATCCTTCACCATGAACCAACAGATCAACGCCGTCACCTCCAGCTGCTTCAACACCCTCCGCATCCTCCGCAAGATCTTCAAATGGATCCCCCCGGAGTCAAGGAAGACAGTCACCCACGCACTCATCACCATCAGACTGGACTATGGAAACGCGCTATATGCCGGCATAAACAAGTCCCTACTCTAAAAACTCCAGATGATACAGAATACCACCGCCCGACTCGTCCTCGGCAACCCCCGGCACGGACACATCAGCCAACACCTTTGAAGGCTCCACTGGCTCCCCGTGGAGAAAAGAGTCACCTTCAAAATCCTCACCCACGCCTACAAATGTCTACACAACACCGGACCCAAATACCTCAACGACAGAATCAACTTCCACGTACCCAAAAGAAACCTCCGATCTTCCAACCTCACACTGGCCGAAACCCTGCGCATCCGCAGAGCCAGAGCAGGTGGAAGATCCTTCTCCCACACTGCGGCCAAAACCTGGAACGAGCTCCCGGCAGACATCAGACTCACCCCCTCCCTGAAAACCTTCAGGAAGGCCCTCAAGACCTGGCTCTTCGGCTAATGGATCTGCGATCCCCCCCCTCAGCGCCTTGAGACCCTCACGGGTGAGTAGTGCACTTAACAACCCCTGATTGATTGATTGATTGATTGATCTCTGTCGGTTCTGAGAGGAAGGGCGGGAGTCTTATTCTCTGTGTTCTGCCTACACTATAACCCTTTCCACATACCACTGAAATACTTGGGGCCAGATTTACCAGTTATTCACGTAGCGCAGTGCTGCAGCCACAAATGCTGAGCTGCGTGAAAAGGAGAGAGGAGGAGAGCATCATATTTACAGAAATGTGGCACTCTCCATCCCTTTCCCTACCGCCGGCGCTGAAATCAGCTGCAGTGCGCCACAGAGACACCTTTGCTCCATAGGGCAAGGGTGTCTCGGTGAGTCTAGCATATCTTTTATACTAGAAAGGTACCCTTCCGGTACAAAATACTATGGATAGACTGACTTTAACCCTTTTCCCTCTGTATGTGTGCTGTAAAGTGCAGCACACGTACAAAGTCGGAAAAGGAAGGAGAAATTAAAGCATTTCTCATTCATTGCACCTACTTCAAAAGGGCGCAGTCTTCTGATGCTAAACACTGTCTACTTTATTTAGTAAATAGGGTTTAGAGTCAGAAACTTTGGGTGGTTGCAGGGGAACGCCCATGCTCCACCCATGGTACGCCCCCTTGGAACTAAGTAATGCAAAGCAGCGCTATGCGCTGCTTTGTGTTACTTTCATGTTAAATCTAGTGCTAAACAAGTTTAGGGCTGGAAAGTAAATTGGAAAGAAAGATTTTGTGCCAATTTGCGTCACTTTTGTGACGCAAACAAGGCATAACATTTTAGTAAATCTCCCCCTTGGTGTGTTGCTATTTCATGTGCAAGAGATGGTATGTTTGCAGACATGAAAAATAAAAGTAGACTCTGTATTGGAAAAGTAAACACACCAAAAAACTGAGATTTGCTGCAAAAGGGTGTTGGAACCAGGTTAATGAAAATCGGATTTAAAAAACGCTGTAGCTCAGAGTGTGTAGAAACACGAAGAGAGTTTCTAGATTCCATTAATTACCTAAAGCGTGCCAAAAACAAAACAGGTTGCCATCAATATCTCCTTTCTGCTGAACCATTGCTTATTTGCAGACCTCATTACAAGAAGGAAAATTCAGATTTCGTTTTCGTTGTTTAAACTGCAGTGTTTATTATACTCCCTAGTCTGCTGTTCTCCTTTGCTCCTGGTGACAGTTATTGTGACGTCGAAATTTAACTATAGGTTATTACAGGTGAGCGGCTATGGTGTTTCTTTATTACAGGAGATGAGAGATGTCACAAGTCGTCTTTAATAGGGAAATTAAATATGGGCCTTTAATACAGTGATTGCAGGCTCACACGTATTTTTAACTAGAAAAAAACACTGTGCAGACTTGTAGATTTTGGATGTCCCCCAAATGCCCCTCTCAAAAGCCCTTACCTGGTTTTCACATAGAGGTTTCATAGAATATAAAAGACTGGCCTTGGAAACGTAGAAAGTGATGTAGAAAGACTTGTGCTTGAAATGTAGAAAGTGATGAATATGATTAAAGACAATGCGTAGATGTTTGTAGACAGAGGGCTAGGGTACCTATCATACCTTGCAGTGGGGTGGGCGAGAACCCTTGATATTAAGTGTTAATGTCCTGATCTAGTGGTCCTCGGATGCAGAATGCCAGGACGACGTTTTCCATACAGTAGCTTTGTTCATCGATGACAAAAGGGGCTCCTTTGTTGTACATGCAATATATTGAAAATGAGCCTATATCACTCTTCACCCAGACCTAACTAGAATAAACACCTATCAGAACCCATTGCAGGTCTTTCCACAGAGCATGCATTATTCCACCAGCAGAAGCTGAAGCTTACTACAGCCAGGTCAACAAATGGAAAGAGAAATGTGGGCACATTTGAAATCTTACCCCCTGTATAAACATTTGTAAAGCACTCCTTCGCGACATCAATGGGCAATGATTGAGACATTATTCCTAGAAAAAACTATCGAACTGTTTATTGTCACTATCTTAATAGAATTGTGGTGGTTCCTTTATACTTTTACATCTGTATTACCATTCAAACTGAATTTTAGCTGAATGAAACCATTTCCACAAAAAGTAAAATTGAAGCAAGTTCAAATATTTAATTCATGTCTGTTTTGAAATTCAATTGTATTGCTAGATTACCAAATACCTTATGAAACGTTAGTTTGACTGATATTAATTATAGTTCCATTCCTCAGCAGCTCATGACATTTTAATTTTCCCCAAAAATATTTCTCTTATTAGGAGACTAATAGAAAGAGCAGGCCTGGATTTCATAACACTTGTGACTGCCTTGAGTATTTTAGACAGTCCAAAAAATGACTGCAATTTACATGAACCTGGTATTGGTATTGGTTCATCAAAAACAGCCTTCGAAATATACACGCAATGCTGAGTGAAAGGCACTTAACAAAGAAAACATGGTGGAAGTGAAAGAAACGCAAAGATAAGTATTACATTCTCTTGTTTACAAATACATGAATTGATTTCAAAGCATTCTGCATGGCCCTCCTGTCTTCTCCCTTGTGTTTCAGCCTCATAGAAACAATGGGACTAATTCATCATGGGTGTGTTAATAACTCATTTTATCAAATCAAATCAAAAAGCATTTAACCACAGGTCATAAGTAAGAAAGGTACAACTGGACAATTTATAAGAGCAATTGTGGAACAAGAAATGGCACAACTAAGTGGTCTAGCTTTACTGTGTTAACCTTTGCAAACACAATTATGCCCAAATCTACACAGACTATTTGTGCTGTGTCTCTGTGCAATGTGTTTCTCTCTCTTTACTTCCTATATCATGCCACAAGGGTCTTTCCAACGCTTGCCATGATGCTTGACACAAGCCACAAAAGCCTATGGGATAGAAAACAGCAGCCATGAAAGCCTGGGGACTAAACATTTGGTGTTGGACTTGGCCCTTTCTGCAGAGTCATCCCCAAACATTTTGCCGTCACCCTCCTGCTTTCTGAACTAACTTCTGTTGGCTTTTATGACTCTGTGCACTTTACGACTGCTAACCAGTTCTAAAGGTCTTGTCCTCTCCCTTCTAAACACAGTAGAATTGGTTTATACCATATTGGCATATATAATTTACTTGTAAGTCCCTAGTAAAGTGGTACTACATGTACACAGGGCCTGTAAATTAAATGCTACTACTGAATCAATGAATGTAAAATGCTGATTCATGTGATGGATTTGGTAGGCTTAGCTTAAGGAAACTTGTTACTTGATTAGCATTTTGATATTTTGCATGCAAGCATCTGTTGGTTCTTCTGAAGCTTCTCAATTTATCTAGACTAGTCTAAGTCTAAAATTCTTTTTATTTTCTTGTCCAAAAGGTCTGTGTCTTCTTGGAAGAATTACAGTCTGTAAGTCTCAACAACAACATGGGGAAGCTGGACCAATGCCTATCTACTTCTATGGGAAACAAGAGAACTAAAAAAAGCCTACCCCTGTGGGCTGGAAATGGAAGGAGATGAGGTATTTATAATATTGCCGACTAGTGACATATCCTAAGTGGTTGCTGTGGCCATAATGATGATGGGCACAGCTGAACTTATTTATTGTTTGGATGATCACTCATTCACAATACTAGTAGTTAGTTGTCTAAGTTTAGTGTTACTAGATTGGCCCTTAGTTTATTTTATTCTAACTTAAGCTCCACACTCTGACTCGTCATACAGCATGTATACCTTGGCTCTCAAATATTGCCATTATCTATTCTTTTTTACAAATCTTCATTATCCTGCTCTATAGTTCACTTCTGCACCAAATATGGGCATGCCAGAAGAATGCAGTTCAAACATTTGTAAGCAGTATAATATTTTTTACTTTTATTATAAATATTTTTGAACTGTGTGTATCATTGTCATTTTAGACGTCAGCCTAGATAACTGTAAATAACTTGGAAGTCTGTTCGCTGCTTAAGACTTAGGACCACATGTATCAAACAATTTTGCATTCGCAAACGGTGCAAATCGGTAATTTCGGCTGTTCGCTAATGCAAAATAGCCTTTCAAGATATATGAAAGGCTTTGTAGTCGCAATTTTAGGTAATCGCAAAAATTGTTATTACTTAAAATTGCAACTACAAATAGGAAATTGTAATTTGCGATTCCCTTAGCACATGTACCAAGCATTTTCTAAATGCAAACTTTGCATTTAGCAAATGCTATTACCATTGACTCGAAGTTGATGTTAACTATGTGCAAATTTAGAAAAATGCACAAAAATGCATTTTTCAAAGTGCCATGTAGCGCACACATGCCCCTTGGGCATGGGTGCGTTTTACATGGGCTCATCTTTTTTTGGGGTGCTTTGGGGGGGGCATTAGGCCGCCAGGCATCCTTGGTATTGCATTACCTAATTTGTGATTACCAATTAGGTAATGCAAAGCCAATCACACCAAAGGGACTTTATGCCCATAGGAACGCATGGAGTAGTATTACCCATAGCGATTACCTAATTGTGATTGCGGACCTTTGGAAATCACTATTAGGTAATCGCGATTTACTTCTATGCTATTTTGCATTCCTTAAATAGCGATTACCTAAAATTTAATGAATGCAAAATGGATTTTTGATACATGTGGCCCCTTGGGCCTAATTATGACTTTGGCGGTCCTACAGCAGTGGCGCCAATGTGCTGTCCGCTGTAGGACCGCCAAAGCCATAGTGCGCCCGCCTGCCAAATTAGGAGTTAAATCCTGGTGTGGCAGGCTGTGCTGCTGCAGTATGATGGTGGTGGTCTGTTAGGCTCATAGACGAGCCTAACAGGCAGACTGCCGCTGTCAGAGCGCCGACTGCACCTTTCTGTACGGTGTGGCATACATGCCACACTGTGCAGGAACTGGGGTGCAAATATGGGGGGGCACTACTTGTGACCCCCCGCATGCACCCCCAGGCCCAGGAGTGGCAGAGGGCCCTATTAGGGCCCCTTTGTTGCCTCTCTGCCACCCTTGTCACGGCGGGCTCACTGCCATGAAAAGGGCAGTGGATAGCCAACTTGTAATATGCTCGGTGGTGCCGCAGTAGCACCGCCAGCATATTACAGCTGCCTGACTGCTGCGCGACCGCCGCAGGATTCTGGATTCCCGGCAGATGCAGTGGTCCTGTGGTGGTCCGACGGTGCCACACTTGTAATACTGCGGGCGGGCGGGCCCGCAGTGCGGCAGTGGTCAGACCACCACCATGAGTACGGCCAAGGCCCATAGTAGGTTAACTTAACTGTCAACTTCCTTGAATGACAGATGTGCTGTACACGTGGACTTGCTGTGTGCTTTGTTCGTCTTTCTAAACTTTTACAAGATTTCCCCTCTAACCATCTTCCCCCAAGTTGAACGATTTATTGTACTGTTATCTATTTCCGCCATCAACAGATTTCACACTTGGTGGGATGGATGTGGTGCAAGCAACATAAGCTGTTTTGAGGGAAGTTACAAAAAATTGTTAAATTGCCAATACCCTCTGCCTTATAGGACAGAAAAGGACATCATAGTGCAGAGAATAAATACCTCTTTCGGTGACTTGAATGTTCCTTATGCTTACTTTTGTAAATGGCTCCACGTTTAAACATTGTTGATTTATGCTGGTCTTTGTCCTGGATTTTGCAATCACTCTGTTTTTAACTTTTGTTTCATGTTGCCAAATGAGAATCCTTCTTTTCTGGTTTGCCTGTTCCATTCTGGATAAGAAGAATCTTGTTTTTCATGTGAAGTCTTCCCTGTATCGGCCTGCTAGGGCCTCCAGTACTTAGTCCCTTTGAAAAAAAAACCTGCATCAACAGCAAGCCTTGGAGGGGTGGCAGCCAGTATATTTTTGCTCAGGTGAGAACTGAAAGGAGGGAGTGGCTGGGTTTGGGGCAGGACAGGACTTCACAGTCTGCTTAATATCAAGACATCTCCTGTATTCTATTGAATATTGTAAGTAGTATTTCTCCTTAGGGTTGATTGATGCGTAGATGAGGAGGGTAGGGCAATACACAGATATTACTACTACTAACTGATCGGAGGTTGGGCACTCTCAGGTGACATCATGTCATGAAGGGGAAAGAGAAAAGTGATGCATCAGTCTTCCAATACTTCTTGCAGGAGGGTGGATCGCAGACCTGCTTTGGGGTTAGCCTGATGGTAAGGGAGCTAAAGTCAAGTATAAAATAGGCTAGACAGAGGACAATAAGGGTGGACCATTGAACAATTTCTTTGTGATGGGCCAGGTTCTCGACTCAGCGTTTACTCTGATAGTAGGTAGGTGGAGCTTTCTGGTTATGGATGTTACAGTAAAAAGTGCTGATACAAATAACCATACTAATAATGATGCCATTAATAATCAATTAAAAACACATAACTAGGAAACATTAAGGGGCCGATTCCGATTCGGGCCGGAAATATCTCCGACCGAGCCGGACCCGGAGAGAATTCCGACCGAATCGGACTCTGGCAGTCCGACCGAACGAGTACGATGCGCACGCATGCACCCGGACTCGATTCGGTCGGACTCCCATTGAAGTCAATGGGAGCCGGTCGTACAACGCGTACGCGGGCTCCCATTGACTCAATGGGTGCGAGGCAAACAAGGGCGCCCCCTACAGCGGGTACGCGTCGAAGTGGGTCGCGCCGTACATGCACAGGTAGGAGGGACCCATGGGTCCCCCCTGTGTGCGACTCGCGCGGCTACGTGTACAGGGGGGTCCGACGCGGACCCCCAAAGTCCGGCTCCGACAGCTCTTTCGAGCCGGACGGCGCGAGTCGGTCGGACTGCTCGCGGTGCGCATCGTACTTACCCAGCCGGGGAACGTCTCCATTGCGCGGTGCGAGTTGTGTCCATGCGAGTCGGTCGGAGCGTGTTGTAGCCGCGTTCGAGTCGGTCGGCGATTTCGCGGGCGCTTGCATCGTACTCGCTCGGCCGGACCCGCATACGATTCGGTCGGGAAACAGGGCTCCGAATCGGATCCGGTAATGCCAAATCCGATTCGGAGCCCTACCGGCCAAGATCGGAATCGGCCCCAAAGTGTTTATTTTAACAAAAAATATACCCACCCAATCCACTCGCAATAGTAACACCCCTCACCCAAAATCCCTTAAAAACCCACAAAACTAAACTATCCTAAATGAATGCACACCTTCTCTAACTGCTTCCACCCATTCCTCCAGCAACAGACTCACCCTTCTCCATAAGTCCCTCAAAAACTGATAAAACTAAAGGAAACTTCGTAAATGCTTTCCAGGGTCTATTGAAGGAGAACCTCATTTCCACCCACTGGGCACTGGAAGTCGAAGTAACTGTTGCTGCTCCTCTTCCAGTATCATTAGCTGGAGATACACCACCATAATAGCCTGCATTTCTTGGTGTAGCAGCCAAGCGCCTGCATCCTGCCAGTCCGCATCATCCTTGATAGCTCTGGTGGAGCTCAGGAATGGGCCACTTGCTCCTGCTCCTCCACCTACTGATATTCCTCCTCCTCAGTATTTGCTTCGGCATTTAGAAATGCCACTACCAACCACAGTATTTGTAAAGTAAAAAACAATCTAACAAATTGGAATGTACTGTTTCCTAAAGAGAAGGGTGTACTTCTACATTAAAAATAAAATAGCCAAAAATTGAATGCTATAAAAGCTTCAATAATAAAGGAAGTGATAGGAAAGGATAGAGGGTAGCGTCATGTGTCTCAGTCAGGCATAGATGGAAACGTTGCCATTTTACATGAACACGGGTCTTTCCTAAAGTTGCCTTCACTTTTTCACCTCGAAGTTTAACACACATTTGCATTTGTGACACTTTTGGTTAGTTTCCTAGAAATGCCAAACATGCTTATACAAGTCAACCTGCCAAGAATGCTATCATATTGCCTTGACACTATGTACAAGGCCTTCACGTACATTGTGCAAATGGGCTTGTTATTTTTGTCCATATCACAACACAGCTATCTGTAGCATACAAACAATGGCAGCCTGATCACAATCTCAGCCCAAGGCAAGATTGCCTTTAGTTATACATAAAAATCTGTTTCTGGATGTTAGCAGAGGAGCATGTCTATTGTCATTGAGAGGTCTCTACACGCTGATGCTTTTGCCCAGCAGCTGACTGATATCTCAGTGAGGGGTGTCCAGCTTGTAACCAAGACGGGGTCCTACACTCTTTCCCATACCGGTAATGGGTTTGGATCATCCTGTACCGGGATTCTTGGCAGAAGATACTCATACACCCTAGACACGTAGGTTATGGTATGAATATTTGGAGTATGCCAGATTGTTATACTGTTTCATATGCTTGCATATAAACATTGTTTCAGCAAGATGGTGGAACTCTTTATTTGTTCACTGTCATGATACTTCTCATAACGTTCATTTTCTTCTGTCTATTGATCATTGCAGCACATATATTCTATACAAGAATCACTTTGGTTCAATAAACATTGAAAACGTCCCTCTGTGTATTTTATGTATATTTCTCTGAGCAAAAGAGAGCACGAGTGCCTGAGCGAAAGGTTCTAGATCTATCACCATGATTCCTGAGGGATCAGGGTTGTCATGTTCAGTGGTTGCCAAGAATTATTTGCTCCCTTTCAGGTTTAGGGGGGCTTATGGTGGCACTGTGAGCTAGCTGGTCTATGGGACAACATATCTTGAGGGGGTGCACAGAATCAGTCTGGCACCATCCCAACATTTATGCTGTCCACAAACGCACAATTCCTACTGATTACTACACAACTACACAACAGTAGGAGAATGGAATGAAGAGAAGAAATGTAAAAGGGATAAGGGAGAGGTTGATGATGCAACAGTAAGAAACAAAGGGGGAGAAAAAGGGAAAAACAAAGAAGACCAGGGGAAATTAGCCTGCGGAAAGAGAAGGAAATATAAACAACAAACAAAAGAAGGTTTGTGGGTGTACAAATACTAGCTAAAGTAGATAAAGGGAAAGTTAGGAAAAATTTAAGAAAAATGCATAAAATGTAAACTACATTTTGGAGAAAGCCATGCTGCATATTCTTATGGGTAACATTGCTAAAAAAAAAAAACTATAAGAAGAGTAAATAAATAATTGTACATGACTTACCGGCACCAGAAGGAATACCTTGTGGTGTAGTGGTGGTGGCAGTGGATGACTTCCCTTTCCAGGGGTTCCTCTTCTTTGGTGTTCCTGAAAGTAGATAAGAGAAAAAGGCACCAATAAGTAGCACTACGTTCAATAATATTAAAGTACATGTATTAAGAATTTGCAGGCAAAAAAATGTACTGTTGAGTAACCAACAGCAAAATCCCCATGTTAACCTCCATCTTTAAAATAGTTACCTGTCATACAGATTATGTATTAGTTCTTATAGCTACACTCCACTATTCTTTGCTATTACCACACTAAAGCAATCCACAACTAAGGTAGACAATATTGAGCTGCACCTCAAAGAGGAGTCTGTGCTGCACCTGAAGAGTTATGAAGGAGCCCGACCATCATTGAGATCTTCTTTCTTTCTTGCCCATCAATCTAGGACTAATCATACCTGGCCCCAGCACTGCCTGCGGACATCCTAGGTGACATCCAATGCCTCATGGGGATCTGTGGAACAGATTTCTTCTAAATTCCAACACATGGCACTATGACTTGATGCCCTATCAGCTTCCAGTCCTCCTCCTGACACTCCTCTCAAAAATTCCACACTAGTATCCGTCTGGACCAAGCATGCCCCACTCCCCACCTACAAACTAAATCTAAAGAAATTACCATTTCAAGTTGGCTTCACAAATGACTAGCATGGCCAACAAAGCATTTCTTCTTTTATTCGTGTAGACAGATGGTTGGACCCCAAGATCCCAGACCTAAAATAACAACAGGAACTAAAGAATGCCCTCATGAACATGTAAAGAATGTAAGCTAAATCTCATACCTAGGGTAAAAAAAGCTCCTGAGCACTGCAACATAACAAACAACCCAAGCTATTTAACAATTTAACAAATGTTTACTTAAAGAATAGTCTGGATAAATATGTAAATGCACTATTAAAGTTATCCTCTGTTCTACTTCAGTAAAGAATAGCGTCTTTTTTTTTTTTAGTAATATGTTGCACACAAAAATTCTTTGTTGGAATATGACACCTGACAAATATATTGATTTGCCAATTTTTTTGATCAAACTTCAAGTAACAGTTTGGTGCATTTAGTGAGGAAGTCCTCTTATCAAGATGCCTTTTGCATTCACAACATAGTCCCTGCCAGGTCCTGCTACTCCAGAAAATAATTCACTCTTGTATTTCGCTGGGAGCTCTCAATAGGAAATTACATGATATGCCTGATAGCCAACAGCACGATGGTGAGAGAGGAACAGGCGTTGTGTTGATCCTGATGTGAATTAAACATGTCTTAAAGCAATGGTTGGATGGCGCTTCATCAAAAGACCACTCTCTAGCATCACTGGACCAAACAATCTTGACTTTTGCTGCTTTAAAGAAAGAGCAATTTTTTTCTTTTAGAAATTGGACAAAAACATTAAACAAAACCATCAACTAGAATTTTCTGATGAGAAATTGCAGATTAATGACAGGTACTTTGAGGAAAACAAGCAAAGGTTATATGCCTGGGTTGCATTTTGTACTGCAGACGTATTTGCATTTCCAAAGCCGCTGGGTGTGAATGGCCATCAGCACTTTGGCAGCAGCAGCAGCAAACAACCTGAAAGGCATGCTTAATGAGTGGACCTACAGCAACACCTGGGAACCACTGGTCTCGCTGAACTTCATCAGCGGGCAGGCAACAATAGCAGGGAGGCCTCCCAGCTTGATGAATGCCACTGGCGACCCAGTAACATCAATATGAGTGGCTCCAAATATGCCAAATATCCTTGCAGTATGCAGATGGAAAGCCACCAAGTGAACTTAGGGCCTAATCCGGGCACCACCACACCGGCGGTCCAACCGCCCTATTACAACTTGGGCAGTCAGACCGCCATTGCACTGCCGCAACTGCCAGGGACCATAGGCACCGCCATGAGCCTGCCAAAGAGCCGCCTACCAGTGACTGTAAAAGTCGTAATTTGGCAGGCGGTGAGCACACGGGTTTGGCGGTAGGGAGCATAGCAGCTGCGTGGCGGTCCAGCTCCTACAACGCCAAACTCGTAATCGGGCCCTTAATGTTAACAGCAGAAAGGCAGGAGCAGCAATAAAGCCACTGGGCATGCTGTTTGTCATCAGTGGCCTGGCCACAGCTGTAAGGAAGCTGCAAGGCGTGCTAAATATTAACAGTGTCCTGCTACCATCATCAACTGGAAAGCTGCTGAGCGAAATAGTGGCAATTGCACTAGGAAAGCCGCCAAACACACTCAATGTTAAAAGTGGCCCAGTAAAAACAATGGAAGTAGCTCTTAAAGCAATGAAGAGGGCCACTGTTCTTGGAGCCAATAGGCATGCAGAACGTTAGCAACAGTCCCTGTCTGCAGTCAAAGGAGGCGTCGCAGCAAAAAAAGAAAGATGCAAATGTGAACATTGAATTTCATCAGTGTCCAGTCTGTACCAGATAAGCCACCGGGTGAACACTGCCCCATATCCCCATTAGGTCAGGTAAGATTAGCAGAGCATCTTGAGGTTGACATAGTAGCCATTTAGCAAACGAGAAAATGCAAGGGAATGTTTTTCCTAGGCCCAGATCACCAATTCAAACATACTGTATAAGAATGGAAACATCAGTGAAGAGCTTGGCCTGCTCCCAAAATGTAATCAACAACACAGCAAGCCAGTACTTGAAAGGGAGAAGTTCAAACCATTCTCGGCCTGAAATGGGCAGAGCCAAAGCCCCCTTTTGTATGTATGTTGTTATGTTGCATGTTGCGTGATGGAGGACAATAGGCGTTGCCAGGCAGGTAAAGCTGTCTGATGCCAGACATACAAAGAAACACAGCTTGTGTTTTTGTTTTACAATAATTAGACCGGGTCTGGCGCGTCCTCCTTTGTTAGTTTAAATTACCTTTGCAATTCTCTGCCCTTTGCCACTCCATTGGCAGTGCTGTGGATATGCCCACCTTTCCAAAATGCAAGTATACGTTCAGAGTGACAGGATGTATGACTGTCTGTTATTATGAAAAGTGTGGCCTTCTAGTTACTGTGCACTTACACAAACAAGCACACTAGGTGAACTCTCGCGGCCTTTGCGGTGGTTCTTCTTGGGCAAGTTCAGCTTGAGTGATAATTTGACAGGAAGGTGTTTGAAATGCGCCCGGAGCAGCCACGTGCAGCACGCCCTTCACAATGTGTATGTACAGAAACAGAAGCAGCAGTGAGTGCCCTGACCTGGTTTAGTACCAGATGCTGGGTCGTCGTTTAATTCAGGTACTCCTGAATCAACTCTCTTTACTTTTGGGGGGGAGGAAGGTCAGAGATCCAGCACGCCGCATAGTACAGTGAAAGGCGTGCAAACACTTGCCATGCTTCACCCCTAAGCCTGTTCACTTAGCAGTTTAGAAAATGTGTACCAGTCTGGAGCTGAGACCTTAGCACATTTCCACAAACCCATAAAATGAACATTGTACGCTAAACTATGGTTCACGAACCTTGCATCAACTAAATACATTGTTTGTGTTTTGCACTGACGTGGGTTAAAAAAAACACTATTTAAAGGAACGTCCACATTACATTTGTTTTTGAAACATGATTAAAATCAGAAATCAGGTTGTGAAGGCATCATGAATGTCATGTCACAGGTCACTCTTTTTGTCCCTTCCCCAATCCCTCTTTTCCTTGCTGTTTCCCTCTCTCTCTCGCTCCTTATTTTTAACTGTGTATGTTGGATTTTTGTCGTTTTGTCTTGTTTAGTTTAGATAAAGATATTTTATTTTTCTAAACTGGTGTGGTGTCCTTTTGTGGTGTTTTCACTGTGTTACTGTGAGTGTTGGCACAAATACTTTAGACATTGCCTTTGGGTTTAAGCCTTTCTGCTCGTGCCAAGCTACTAAGGGGGTGAGCAGGGGTTATCTAAAGCGTGCATCCCCCTAACCCTGATTAGAAGCAAGGGTCCCTTCCTATCTCCCTCTTTCTCCCTCTCTCTCTCTCTCTCTCTCTCCCTCTTTCGATGTGTTCCCTTCTCCCTCTGTCTGTCTCTTTTTCGATGTGTTCCACTTTCTCTCTCTTTCTCTTGATGTGTTCCTCTCTCTCTCTCTCTCTCTATCTCCCATTTCTTTCTCTCACCCTCTTCATCTTCTCTCTTTTCTCTTTTATTGGTTCCTCTCTCCTTTCAGTTTGGAAATCCGGTCCATTCACAACATGTTGAACCTGATTTGACAGGCTGACTGGTGGAAAGTCTGCCTCTTCTACACAGTTGGCTAATGGATAGGTGGAGTCAGCCTTGGCTGATTTATAGACCTGTCTGAAGGAGCCTCTATCTCATTTTAAATGTTGCCGGCTTTTCTTTCCAACTCAGCAGGTGGAAAGAACGGCATTGAATTATGGCTCTTACAAACTGACAGATCAGTGTGTTAACCTGACTGAACAGACATAATTGCACGGTTTACAGAAGGGCATTACATTATTCTTTCTAGCAGGTATCTCTTCTCGTTTACTCCCTTCGGATACCTGTCAAGCAAAAACAACATTGGGC
The DNA here is from genome assembly GCA_963921515.1 of Calotriton arnoldi. Classification (NCBI taxonomy): domain Eukaryota; kingdom Metazoa; phylum Chordata; class Amphibia; order Caudata; family Salamandridae; genus Calotriton; species Calotriton arnoldi. The sequence goes on along the minus strand of CAWUFW010004008.1, from coordinate 110,060 downwards.
TCTTTGTTCAAGTGCAGGCAAAGAAGGATCTCGAGGAGTGTTTTTTTAACTGTCTGGAAGTTAGATTTAATCTTATTTCAAAGATCACAGGATTTGTTTTTAGGAACATGTTTTCATCATGTTACAAACTTGAATTACAAGTTAGGGGGTTGCTTTATTATGTTTTGTGGCGTTGTGTATGCTGGCTGCATGTTAATGTTGGATAGAATTGTGATAACTTAAAAAATGGTATAGCTGTACTACAATACCATAACATTGTACCTGTTCTAAAGTTTATATCAATTTAGTCAACCAAAATATGCATATATTACTACCACTACTAGTACAAGTATTACTGCAATTACTACCAATTCTGTTACTTTTATTATTATTATTTTTCTTTCTCACCACTTCCATCTGGCCATTGTTCGTTTTACAGGTTCACAATTCACTGGTTTGTCAGGCAATGCAGCGTGGCAGCTAAAGTTGCTGCCTCCATTGAGTTAAGGGAAGAGAGCATCATCTCGCCCTATGTACTAAATTGTGGTGGTGCTGCTGTATTCCCCATCTCCAGTGCTCTCTCATCCTGCCTACCACCATGCAAACCCCTTTGCATCATAGTGGGCAGGTGTGTGTTTTCTGTCCGGAATCAAATGTACCCTGTCCTAGAAAAAGAATAAAACAAACATATAATGGAGCAGGTTAGGGGTACCCTACCCCCTTAGTCCTGGCGGGGGTAGGAGGGCAGATGGACCCTGCTCTTGGGCCCAAAAATGAAACTTTTTTAACAATATAATGGATTCACAGAGAATCCACGAATTTGTGGCACTGATAAAAAAAATGGTAGGTTACAGCCCTTTTAAAAAATAGGCCTCCAAGGATGAGCCAATGCCTGGATGTCACCGATGTCTTTTTCTTTAGGGAGGGGAAATTCATTGAGGCCCCGTAGTTCCAATCCTCCAGGGCAGAGTTTTCACATTAGGGGAGGGGGTATAGAGGCCCGAGGACCGCATCCACTGGGGCAAAGATTAAAAGTTGGCGGAGGGGGCTCTCGGCATTCCTATGCAAGCTGTATACAGCCCACAGTGACTCCATGCCCCAAGGCCTGATGAGTGCAGTGTTTATTCTTGGACCACAACCCTAGCATTACAGTTGTGTTCCCTGCCCTGGAGAGTTCAAGCAGAGAATATAAACTTTATTCGCTGCCTGCACTTTTATGCACAGGCAACACAAGTTTGCTCCCATCCAGGTGGGAGTAAAGAAATGAAGCCAATGAAGTAAATAGAATTGCCGGCTTACACCAGTACCCTGGATGGATGCTGGCTGGGGAGCAGGTAGAGGTCATGGGGGGCTTGCTGATCACCGCTGGCCCCCAACATTTCTGCATGTTATAGGTGACCCAGGTGGGCACTGAGGCACCCATAAAAAAATACATATAAAACAAAACAAAGAACAAAATGAGTGGCAGGACCCACTCATTTATTATTCACTGCTCCAGGGAAGGAGCACCCCATAATGCATGTGAGAGCTTTTAAATTATGTTTTTGTTTCTGCTGGTTCTCCTAGATGGGGCAGGGGTGCTCGCACCCATTTTTTATGTCATAGAGGGCTACAGGGAGCGCAGCTGCCCCAGCAACATTTTTTTAAAACTCACTAAATCTCCTCGGTCATTGCATCCAAGACTGCAGGACAGCCTACCCTATACCTTAAAGCACTTCCGGCTGGAGCTGTATGCTCTTCAGCTGGAGTGCGGGGACCACTTGTGCTTGGTTCAGTGGCTGCACTTTGTCACTTGAAAAATGATAAAAAAGACTCAGACATATTTCATGTATTAAAAAAATATATTTATTGAAAATATGTTGTGATAAACACTATTATTAAACATTGCAATGTGTGAATTTATAAAATATACCTTTGATTATAGTTAATGGTGACTTTCTGACAAAGCCATAGCTCTGCATTATTTATGTTGATATGCTGACCACTTGATAAAGCCAATAAGCCCATTGCTTTTTATATTTTGGTATACTTACTCTTTTAGAAACGCAGTGGAATTGCCTTACTTAAAATTACACCCTTTATATTGTTACGTAACTATATAACGGGTGGACGGTGGTGGGGGATTATGTGCGTAGTGGGGGGCTATGCACAGGGTATGGGCGCTGGCCAAGGTTGGGCACCTGTGGAGGTTTGGGTGCAGGGTATTGCCACCGGCCAGGCCCTGCGCACATCCCCATTGTGCCTACTACCAAAAGGGCACCCTTTGCTTGTTGGGCACAGGACATCTTACTTTCCAATACAGAAACATAGATATTCACTGAAAAAAACAAAGGTTAAAGTGATGTTATAGATAGGAATTATAATTATATTTTAATTTACATGAAAAAATCTTAGAAATTCACTTAAAAAAACAAAGGTTAAAGTAGCATTATAGTTAGGTGAAAATTTCAGTGGCAACATAATGTTTTAAACTATAAAAAAAACACTGAAAGTCACCAGTTATATCTAGTAAATATAACTTGTGCCCCCACCATGCACTGCTAATTACACCACATATTGCATCACTCATGAAATGTTCTATGACACTATTGATGGCATAACTTCAACATCTGAAATGACATTACTGTGCATGGCGGGGGCATGAGTTATATTTACTAGAGATAACTCAAGATAACTATAACTGGTGAATTTCATTGGTCCTTGAGCTTAAAATGTTACGTTGTTACAAAAATTTTCATCCAACTATAACGTTGCTTTAACTATATGCATACACATACAGACACACATATGGATAAATAGATAGATAGATAGATAGATAGATAGATAGATAGATAGATAGATAGATAGATAGATTACCTACTGGCGGTCGCCAGCAGGTAGCTATAGTTAGGATGTAGTTACCATAGCAAGAGCGTTTTTTGTTTTGCCAATAACTTTGGCGCCATTTGATGAATCTTCACAAACATTTCTAATGTTGATACAACGCTTAATTCAGTTGCTGTCTTGAAAGTTTCGGGGTGATCCGTCAAGCAGGGGCAGAGAACCAGAGGGTGCTAAAAAGCGCATTTTCCCCATGTTAATTCCCATAGGACATTTAGAAAAGGCTACAGCCCGAATTGCTGAACAGAATTACATCAAATTTGGCAAGAAGGTATATGTTGGTACAGGGATGTGCCTTTTTGTTATTTGGTGTGAATCCGTTCAGTAGCTTTGAAGTTATTTAAAGAAATTTCCAATTGCATATATAGGGACGCTGAGGAACTGCAACCCCTCCTGGTCTCATGCTGAGATCTGATTGGCTGCCAACACTTCAAACCAGGAAGTGTTGGCAGCCATTTTGGGACTTAGCTTAAAGCTGAGACCCAGAATTTTTTTTTTAAAAAGAAAGGGGGCAGGGTAGGAACACCCTGACCCCCTAGGAATGCTGGTGGGGTCCCTGAGGGACCCCGACAGGCATTAAAAGCATTTTTTGTCAATTTTGCTGCAAATTCGCCCTGGATCCGTAAATCCGGGCAAAATTGACAAAAATAAAGAAATGCGGTTTCACGCACATCTTAATGAGGAGGCTTCCAAGTGGGACAAAACCCGGAGGCATGGTAGAATTATAATTTAGGAAGGGGGGCACACAGGGCCCCCCCTCCTAGGGTATATATGTACCCAGGGGACTGCCATCTCCGTGGAGCTTACTTTACTACAGGGGGCCACTTGGGCCCCGGGGAACATTTTAAATTAATTCAGGGGGGCTCAGTGACACCCATGTGATGTGGGGACCACCACCTCCCAGGGGCTTAAATATTTGTGTTGGGGGCCTCACAGACCCCCCCCCCCCGGACTCAGGGAACCACCACCTCCGAGAGGCCTATATACCAAGATGGAGGGGGACACCGTGGCCCCCCTACCGGGACTTCACAGCCCTGGGGACCACCACCTCCCTGTGGTGACCCTTTTAAGTAAAAGGAGGGGGCACACGGCCTCCCTCCCACCACCGGGATATTGCTGTTGGCTATGGCTTGGTGGGGGCAGAAGCCATAGCAAATGCTGCTCCGCTTCTAGTAAGCAAGAGTAGGAAATGCTCTCGCTGACTAGAAGCGGAGCAGACGTGCTTTTACACAGGAAGCTGCATGTTAGCAGCTCCCTATGTGTAAAAGCAATGCCAGTTCTGCAGGAGGCGGGGAGCCGGCAGGGACCGCGGGGACCTTGAGGCTCCCCCCGCGTTCCCCCCAACCTTTAAAAAGTGGGTGCCCTAGGTGGGACCAGGGCACCCACACTACAGACTGGGCCCCGGAGGATGGGGTCCCCTCCATTTAAAATAAATAAATAAATAATGAAGGGGCAGGCCCCGGGGGATGGGGTCACTGGGGCACAAAAAGTTGTTTTTTTATAAAAAAGATAGGCAAGGCCCTGGGGAATGGCGCCGTAATTGGCCATGGGAGAGGGGCCACGAGGCCCCCCTCTGCCATTAGAAAACGACCTGGCCATGGAGGATGGGGGCCCAAACAAAGCCCTGGAAAGGGGGCCTCCTCCCATTAAAAAAACTAAATCAGACTACAAGTCGCGGGAGGCCTTGCCCCCTTTCTCTGCTACTCTGCAAACATGCCTCCTGGCTCAGTGCTGGTAGGGGGATGAAGACCCCTAGGTTGCTGAGGGTCCTTGGGGTCCAGGAACTCCTTCCATTACATCCAGTAAGTCCCACACAGCAGGACTTCTGATTGGGGAATGAATTCCACTTTACTACTGAGGGCCTCAGGACTAAAGTGGACTTCTTCACCCAACCAGTAGTGCGCCAGGAGGCACTTTTGCACAGTGGTGGAGAAAGGTGGCGTGGCCTCTGATGACCTCTCAGCAATCCAGCTGTGTGGGTCTTTTCTGGAGATAACCGGAGGGATAGTTGGCCCCCAAGGACCCTCAAGAGTTAAGGGGACTTAATTCCCCAACTAGTAGTGTACCAGGAGGCTCGCTTGCAGAGTGGCGGAGAAAGGGGGCATGGCCACCGAAAACTTCTCAGCACACCCACTTTGTGGGACTTATTGGAGGGGAGGTAAAAGGAGGGGTAGTTGGCCCCCCAAGGACCCTCAATAGCCAAGGGGAGTTGATCCTCCTACTAGTAGTGCACCACTTTACTCCTGAGGGACCTTGGGGGCCAAGAAGCAATCCTGGTACCTCCTGTAAGTCTTACACAGCCGGATTCCTGAGAGCTGGTCAAAGGCCCAGCCCCCTTTCTCCACCACTTTGCAAACGTGACTACAACTTAAAAAAAGATAGAAATTCACCGAAAAAACCAAAGGCTACAGGGACAATATAGTTAGGAATTAGCATTTAAAAAAACCTTAGAAATTCAAAGAAAAAAACAAAGGTTACATGAATGTTATAGTTAGGCTCAGATTTCACTTGTACAAAACCAGTGAAATTCTGCAGTTATAGTAAGTGAGCTAACTATAACTGGCGCCCCCGCAATGTACTGCTTATGACCTCACATATTACATCACTCATGACATGGTCAGTGCCATCACTGATGGCATCTCAAATGACATCACTGATGACATAATCCAGTGACTATGAGTGTTAAATATATTCCAAGGTGTATAGGTCAATCTGTGTTTTTTTCTGTGAATATATATATAGAGATAGATATGTAGATATATCTATATACATAAGTATTTCCCTAATACCCTTTCACCCATTTGATCAATCTTTGCAAAACTCTGCAGTCCTATTGCACCCGCTGCATTGGTGAAGGATTGAAAGTTTGGTGGCGTTTGGTCAAGGGGATGCAAAGAAAAGAGGGGTCCAAAAACACACTTGCACTCCAATGCATTTTACATAGTTGTTTGTATTCTATGTAGCAGCAAAACAGCAGAACGGATTGTAAAAACATTTCACAGCAATGTAAATTAGACTATAAAGGGAATTCCTTTTGCTATTGCAAGTGATGTTATGAAGTGGTTATGAAGTTATAAGGGTCAACATCTTAGTTATAGCTGTGTTGTACAATACTACTAAAAGTAGCAAGGTAGCCCAAAAAATAAACTAGACTGTATATTTAAAGTTTCGGATTTACCATTGATGCCCACATGCTGATGGAAAACAATAAACAAATACATAATAAATTGAATTCATCTTAATCTACATACGTTTTCTTTGCATGCTCTTTGGCTCACAAAATTAAACTGTGCCAAACAAGTCAAACAAAAACATTTTCCATATGTACCCCTGTGCAACAAAATGAAAAAGTAACCTAGCAGTGAGCTTCACTAACTACTATTTGGAGGACATGATAATTGGCCACTAGGAAAAACAATAATAATCTCAATTTTTATAACAACAATAATGATTGTCTTTCATTCACTTTAGGCATCATATATAGCACAATTATACTAAAATTATCAAGGAAGCCCAAAAAAGGAACTAAACTGCATTTGTAAAGTTTAAGAATTACTACATGAACAACTAAAACTCACATTCATGGTCACATGAGTGTGTAAATTAGTAAACAAATACATAACAAATACAATAAATAAAAAGAAAGAAATTACATTTAATCTGATTGCCACTCTATGGTTATAGTTAGTGTTCACAGCGATAGGAATTCCTTGGATTTTAGCTCCCTATAACTTTCCACCCATTTGACGAATCACCGCAAAGCATTTCAGACCTGTAGCATTTTCTGCATTTTGAGATGATGTATATTTTTGGGGTGAAATCTTAAGGGGGTGCAAAGCTAAAAGGTGGATCTCAAAATGTGTTTTTCCACCAATACATTTTCCATAGACTTTTGTATTCGATGTAGTGGCAAATGGCTGAACAGATTTACATGAAGTGTAGCAGAACTATACATTATGATGCACAGATGATGCTTTTTGGGTACTGATGTTAAGTAGGGTAACTTAGTGATACCTGTCACCATCACAAATGTTTGCTAAACTACCATGGTACATGCCCGTAAACATATTTAAAAATATAGAGAAAAACATAAATACATTTCCCTCTCTATTACCACTTTCACAGTGTGGTAATAGGTGCCGACATACTACTTACCTATAGTTAAGGCCATAACACTGGACACAGCCAAAGTGTAGTAAAAAACAATATAGCTGCCATTTCTTTCTCTAAAAACAGCCATTAACTCATTATATATTGGCTAGTCATCACCATGTACCACAGTACACTGCAAAGTTACCGTGGTATAACATGGCCCAAAATATAGCTTAGGCCTAGATGTATTATTGGAATGCAGTACCTTTGCATCACACATGGTGTCTCAAGGGCAACGCAATAATTAAGTCAGATTTACAAATCAACGCAAGGCCATTATGTGTGGCCTGCATTGATTGGTAATTTATAACAGTTTCCTCGACTCTACGCTATGCCACTTCAATGTATGCCAGCCCACTCTACTCTAATCCACTGTATCCTACTCCACTCTACGCCACTCCACTGTACACCACTCCACTCTACGCTATTCCACCCTATGCCACAACACTCCTCTACACTCCACTCTACAGTATTTCACTGTACGCTATTCCACTGTATGCTACTCCACTTTACAGTAATCCACTCTTCGCCACTACAGTGTATGCCACTCTACTCTATGCTTCTCCACTGTATGACACTCTCCTCCACTCTAAATAGCTCCACTCTATAACAGTCTACCACATATTATGGCACTCCAAAACATTCTATGCCACTCTATCCCTGTACACTCAACTGTCCGACTCTATGCTCCATTCTTTGCCAGCACACTCCATTGTACAACACTTTATTCCACAACTCAACACTTTTCTATACGACATATCACTCCACTCAACTGTATGAGACCTCACTCCATAAAGTTTCCTGCCTACGCTATGACCCTCCACTCCATGCCACTCTACTCTATGCCACACCAATACCCTCTTTTGTACTTTACTACACACTACGTTACCCCACTCCCTTCAACTCTACTCCACTGTGTGAGACTTTACTTCACTGAACCCTACTATACAAAAATCTACTCTATGCAGCTCCACTGTTTGACACACTACTGTATTCTATCCAACTCCACTCTACAACACTCTACTACACTGTATGCAACTCTCTGAAACTTTACTCCTGACTATACCCGTAAACTCCACTGTATATCACTTTACTATACTGTATGCCACTGTATAACACTCGACTCTACGCCACTCTACAATACTCCAGTCCACTATATGAGAATGTACGCAACTCTTTGTATGCCACTGCATCCCACTTTACCCCTCTCTACTCTATGGCACAGTGCTCCACTCTACTCCACTACTCCATTGTAACCCACTACACTCTACGCCACTTTATTCTATTGTACTCTATAACACTGTATACCAATCCACTCTACCACACTCTGCAACACTGTATTGTAATGTACACCACTCCACTCTATCAAACTCAACTAGACTGTATGCCACTCGACTGTACTATAGTCTACATCACTTTCCAGTACTGTACACTACACTCTACTGTACAACATGGTACTCCAATGTATGACACTTTCCTCAACTATTTGTTACACCACTCTGTTCTACTGCACTTCATGCCACAAGTCTATAACACGCCACTCCATTCTATGACATTTTACTCCACTCTACACTGTCCCACTCCAGTGTACTCCACTCCACTATACTCCACTCTACTGCACTTTATTCCACTCTATGTCACTGTACCATACTCAGCTCTATGCTACTCCACTGTCTGACACTCTACTCCACTGTATGCAACTCCACTCTACAACACTGTACTACACCCTATGACACTTTACTCCACTCTATACCCATTCACTCTAGGCCAATGTACTACACTGAATGACACTCAACGACACACCACTCAATTTCTCTCTATGATACACGACTCCACTATATAACACAGCACAATGGTCTATGACACTCTCCTCCACTGTACTTTACAGCACTCAATGATACTTCACTGTACGACACTCTACTTTACCCTACTCCCCTCTAAAACACTTTACTCTACTACAATTTACAACACGCCAGTCCACTGTACCACTCGCTGCTCTAGACTATGATACTTGACTCCACTATATGAGACACCATGCCACTACACTATATAACACTTTACTACATGTATGATACACCACTACACTCTTCTGTTCTCCACTCTATTACAATCTACGATACTCTACACTGTGACAATAGACTTTACAACACTCTTCTCCACTGTACTGTACAACACTCCTCATAACAACTTTCCACTCACAACACTGCACTCTACGATTTAAAACACATTTTTATTAAAAATAAAAAAAACGAAATTCAATGAAAAAACAAAGGTTAAAGCTTAGTTATAGTTAGGAAAACTTTTTTCCCTATACAGCCAAGCTTTAAACTACACAAGCTTTAAAAAGTCTACAGTTATCGTTCTACATCTCATTACAATTTTTCCACCACTTTAAATTATTATAAGTAGCACACCTCATTACACACTCTTTTCAGCTCACTAACCAGGCAACACTAACTATAACTTCCCACTCTACCATGCACTGTGTTCCCACAAATAATGTTACTCCACTGTACATCACTACACTATATTAGATTCTCCAGTACTCTACCGCATGACTCTGCATTCAACCACACTGAACTGTATGACACTCTACTCCACTGAACTCTACTGTGTGCCACTACACTCTACAACACTCTGCTACACTCTATAACACTCTTCAACACTCTACTCGATAACACTCCACTCCACCACACTCTGTTTCACGACACTCCAATTGAAAACACTCCTCCGTACAACACTCAACTTTATGTTTTGACACACCACTACACTGTACAACTCGCCGATCCACTCTATGATACTCCATGATACGACACATAATGCCACTCCACTTTATAAGACTATACTCCACTGTACACTCCGTCACTCCACTCTTCTTGACTGCACTCTATTCCACTCTACAGTACTCCACTCCACAACACTAGACTCTGCAACACTCTCCTTTACTGTGCTGTACTACATTCCACTTTACGACACTGCAATGAATGACACTCCACACTGCAAAAATAAAAACCATTAACATACAATGAATAAAACAAAGGTTAAGGATAATTTATAGTTAGAACTAACATATGTGTTCTTTCTATACAAACGCAGACCGCAGGACACATTCATTTAGCCACGGGACTCAGGTCCAGAGCAGGGCATGAGTTGGGCTCCTTACACCATCTGTGGACGGGATGAATAATAACCCGTGATATGATGATTACCACAACTCTTAATATATAAATATTGTGAATACGCTACACTGCATGCTAAGCCATGATGAAGTTCCTAGGCATCCAGGAACGAAACGCGTTGGCTGATTTTAAAAAAAAAAATTCTTGTGCAATATTTTGGATAAATACAGGAAGATGATGGACTCAATCCTGCGAAAGTGAACGACTTTTTATTTCCTGGTGTACCTTCCCTATGAAGAATTTCCTGTTCTCTGGTCTCCAGTGGCACTGAACAGCAGCAAGTGCTGGAAGCGCATGCACAGGACACAAAATTTCACTTACTGATTCGAGGTGCAAACACCTGTGGCCCGCCGCTGTTGGCTTTGTGTGTTTACTATACTCCACTGTACACTCCGTCACTCCACTCTATTCCACTCTACACTACTCCACTCCACAACACTAGACTCTACAACACTCTCCTTTCCTGTACTGTACTACATTCCACTTTACAACACTGCAATGAATGACACTCCACACTGCAAAAATAAAAACCCTTAACATACAATGAATAAAACAAAGGTTAAGGATAGTTTATAGTTAGAACTAACATATGTGTTCTTTCTATACAAACCCAACTTATAATACACAAACTTTATAAATTAAAAAGTTATAATTATAACTTCAATTTATATTTTATGCATCACCTTCAAAGTCCTATAAGTCGTACACCTCTTAAAACAGTCCTGTTACCTCACTCGCCACACTACATTAACTATAGCTCATGACTTTTCCATTCTCTGGCTATACGCTTGCATAGTACATCACTAATAGCATGTGAAATCATACCATTCATAAAAAGTATTTAAATAAAATATGGAGTACAGTGAAACTACCTCAGAAGTACCACAGTACCAAGAAAAATCTTTAAAAAATTAAAAATACACTATATTTTACAAATCTAGTATACTAAAGGGTATTTTGGATTTTTAACATATTTAAATGTGCCCACAAAAAGTACAGATGAGCATGGTAATACATACAAACTACCGCACTACTTAAAAAAATGCACTGTTCTCCCTAGACTGCTGTTAAAAATATACAGAAAAGTATTTAATAACATTCTGTACCTGGTACCACTTAAATAATGGTAATCGGTAGTGAACAACAATAAGAACTAATACCTATATCTAAGACAGTATCACAGTTTGACACGGTACTCTTTGACACTCTTCTCTATGCTACTCCACTATATGCCACCGCATTCTATGTCACAAGACTGTACACAACTAAACTCAACATTATTCCACTATACACTACTCTGGTATACGCTACTCCACTATATGCCTCTCCACTCTATGCAACTCCTCTTTATGCCACTACACTCTACCACATTCCACTGTATGCCACCACACTCTACCAGATTCCACTCTACTTCACTACACTTTATTCCACTCTATGACACTATACTGTACAACAGTACACTTTACAACACTATCCTCAACTTTACTGTACCACGCTACACTTAATTACACTCAACTTGACGACATAAAAATGCACAATTTGAATTTTTTTTAAATAAAAAAAACTAAAAATTGACATTCAATTGAAAAAATGAAAGGTTAAGGATAAGTTACAGTTATAAAAATTGTATTTGTTCTTTCTATACAAACCCAACTTAACTAGACAAACATTAGAAATTCTAAAGCTATTGGTATAACTTACATTCATAATTTACGCAACACCTTTAAATTGCTGTCATAGTTATAACTTATATTTATAATTTACGCACCACCTCCAAATTACTACAAGTTGCGCACTTCCATAAACAGTCTGATCATCTCACTCACCAGACTACATTAACTATAACCTGCCACTCTACCATGGCCAGTGTTCTCACTAATCATTCGCCACACTATATTAACTATAACTCATGCCTTTTCCATGCACTGGTTATACCCTTGTATAGTACATCACTAAAGAATGTGAAATCATAGCATTCATAAAACTTATAACTTATCAAATGAGAAAATGTGTCAGAACACAGTGCATGGTAGAGTGGCAAGTTATAGTTTGGGTTGTCTGGTTAGCGAGCTGAAAAGAGTTTGTACAGAGGTGCAGTACTTAATATAGTTTGAAGGTAGGTGGAAGAGAAATAGTAAATTAAAGTTAAAAATATAACTGTAGAATATTTAAAGTTTGTATACTTTATGCTTGGTTTGTATACGGTAAGAGAAAGTTTCCCAACTATAAGTAAGTTTTAACCTTTGTTTTTTTTAATTTTGTTATTGAATATATGCATATATTACACAATGGCAGAAGCCACTCTGTAGTTAAAGTCAGGGTTATCAGAGAAAGGAATTCCTCGGAATTATGCCCCTTAATAATTTTTCACCCATTTCATGAATCTCCATGAAACTTTGCAGACCTATTCTTCCTTCTGCATTGGTGGATGATGCAAAGTTCCATGGTGACTGGTCAAGGTAGGAGAAAGAAAAACGGGGGGGGTCCCAAAACAGGTTTTGACTTCAATGCAGTGTACACAGACTTTTTGTATTGGATGCAGCACCAAAATGTCTGAACAGATTTTCATGAAATTTGGCACGATTAGACATTATGGTGCACAGATGATCCCTCTGGGTACTACAGGTAAGTATAATAAGTATATTTTGAATAATAATGCATTTTAACTTAGTGATATATGTTGTCCTGGTGTTTCGCAGTATTTTGTGGAAGTACCACGTTACACTGTGATGACAAGTCTTTAGATGATTGGCTAATAAGTGCATTTACAAATGTTATTGGCAGCCATGTTGATTTTAGGTATAGTTTGTCTGTGTTCAGTGCTACGCCTTCAGATCTAGGTAAGTAATGTACATTATTTTTCCCCTACCTATTTCCACTTCAGTAAAGTGGAAATAGGCAGGGAAATATATTTATACGTTTCTATATATTTAAAAATAAAAAATACAGAGTACAGCGAAACTACCTCATAAGTACCATGGTACCAAAACATTTTTTTTTTAAAACATGTTAAAAATTTTAAAATACACTATATTTTCCAAATAAAGCATACTAAAATGTATTTTTGATTTTTAACATATTTAAATATGCACAAAAAAGTGCACAGATGAGCACAGAAATACAAAAAAATTACTGCACTACTTAAAAAAATGCATTGTTCTCCGTAGATTGCTATTAAAAATATATAGAAAATTATAAATACAATTCTGTACCTAGTACCACTTAAATAAAGTTTCCTTGCTGTAGGCGATGAGAGATTATTATTCTCAAAATCCCAAAGTTCTGTATCTGTGACGCTTCACTCTCCTAGGTCCCACCGTCACTAGGACCAAGTCCTCAAAACAATTCCAACACTTGGAAAGGAGCGTCAAAGTGCTTGCTATGATAATCAATCAGTTATTGCATTAATTTAAGAACCAGATCCAAAGGCAAGCTTGTATTGTAGAAAGGTTCCATTTATTATTATTTTTTTCTTTTTCTTCCTTTTTTCTATTCACAACTGAATACTTTTTTTTAAAAACTCTCAATCCACGAACTTATACAATATCAGATCATCAGCCTACGCGTTTCGTCCCCAGTTGGACGTCATCAGGGCTGGAAAAAAGGAAAAATACATATGTCAATTTTGACATCCATTCATATTACAAAAATAAAATTATCAAGTGCAAATGACATCTCCTCAGACTCGAATGTTCAACAATGCCCTTCAAGCCTGCCTATATACAATCTAGCATCTATATGTTCACCCAGGATGATATCCATTGCCTTCATTAATCATTGCTTACAGCATATATTGTATGAACCAAGCCAATTTTTAATTCTCCAACTTCCATATCACGGCCTGGCCCGATAAATCCCGCCGTGAAGGTCATCACTCTTCTTTGACCTTTTTAAATTGATCACAGACCAATAGGAAACCGCTGTTTCAATCCTCATTCATTGATGTCACTTTTGATGCGATTCCCTCACAGGTCCTCTCTTCGTTTAACCAATCACTCATCAGTGTTACTACAACACGGTTCCCTCTCAGGTCCACGCTGTTTTCCACCAATCAAAAAACCGTGCCATACTTCCTTGTCCTTAAGTACCACCCTTGTTTACACGAGCTGTCGTGTAGATTCTACCGCCTGACGCTGGGCGTGGCTACACTCCTTCCTATTTCACAACGGCCCAATAAACTCAATCGAGTGAATTTGTCCTTCGATTTTAAGTCTTCATTGCCTGCTCTCAGGCATAACTTCCTCACTCCCGTGAATTGTATATGGAGTATGCTGCCTGATCCGCCTGGAGTTGGGCGTGGCTACATTTCACTTCCTCTTCTGTTACCTTAGGATTATACTAACGCTCATGTCGATTTACTCGATAGGTCCTTATACTAATTGCAATCAAAATCGTACCCATAACTCAAATATCTCCCATGTCCTTTACAATTCAATCGTTTAATAACCATCTCAAAAATCGTATTTTCATATTGTGAATTCGCCGCAAGATTCCTGTGGGACAAGAAAAAATGCCCATTATGTGTATCTCCTTCCTTCACATCTAGTTGACTACTACTGATGTCCCCCTGCTAAGTCCACAAGACTCCTACATAATTAAATCTTACTCTCTATAAACCTATTATCTTACAAACCCTTTTCCATTCGATCGTCTCAAACATCGTTATTCATATTTAGATTCCCCAGAGATTCCTATGGGACAAGAAAGAATTTTTTTTGCCAATTATGTGTATCTCATAACAAAATTCACCACCTCCATTACTAACCAATGTAAATTACCATAATTCATTTGGGAAAGAACTTTCGAACATCTACTCAACTGTCCGCCAGAACAGATCACAACTACAATACACTCCTCAATTTTTAAACAACAGACATTAAAAAGTTGCTAACTTAAAAAATAGTGTAATTCATTGTTATTATTTAGTCCTTGTGCAACTGTTCTACATTTGCTTATCCATCTAGCTTCCTGCTGCCTTAATCTCAGTTCCCATTCACCACCTCTGACATTCGAAATAATTTTTTGTATTCCGTGGAATTTGATTCTCTTTTTCAAGGGATGATTGTCTCTAATATGTTGGAAAATAGGTGATCTAACATCCTCATTTGCAATCGCCCTGATATGTTCCTGTTTCCTAAGCTTAAGTATTCTTTTTGTGCTACCTATATAGATTTTATAACATTCACATTGTAACACATAAATTACTCCACAGCTGTTGCAATTTATAAACTCATTAATGCAATACCACTTCCTAGTATTGTACTTAAACTCTTTAATACGATTCATTCCCCACTCACAAACATTACATGATCCACATATATAGAACCCCTTCGGTTGTTCAGGGAGCCAGTTCCCCCCCTTGGTGTGTGTAGGTTCTAAATAGTTTCTTGTGATTAAGTTCCTAATCGTAGGACATCTCCTATAAGTTACTACTGGTTTATCTGAAATAATCTCCGTTAGACCTGGTACTCCCTTAAGTAAGTTCCAGTTTTTATTCAAGATTTTATAAATTTTGTCATGTAATGTATTATATGTTGAGATAAAAGCTAGACGTTCAGTAACTTGACCCCTTTCTTTTTGTGTTAATGTGGCTTCCCTTTTCATAGTGCCCACCCTTTTTCTTGCATTCTCAAGCCCCTCTCCAGTATAGCCTCTACTCGATAGCCTTAGCTGTAGCTCATCCAGTCCCTTCTTGAAATCTTCATCTAGACTGCAGTTCCTTCTAAATCGTACCATCTCACCGTACAGTATTCCTTTAATTACCGACGGAGGATGTGCACTATCAGCTCTTAAGATGGAATTGATGGCCGTCTTCTTTCGAAAAAGTTTGCTGTGTATTCTATTATCTGATATGAACAATTGTATGTCCAAAAATTCTATTTGATGACTATGATGACACATAGTGAATACAACATTATACTCATTGCAATTTAAAAATTCAAAATACTCCATCAATTCTTGTCCTGTGCCCCTCCAAATTAATAAAATATCGTCAATGAAGCAGCCCCAAAACAATATTAAATCTGTCCATTTAGCAGCTCTCTTGCTCAAAGGCATGCTCCCTCTCAAACAACCCCATAAAGAGGTTAGCGTAAGAGGGAGCAAACCTGGAACACATCGCTGTCCCCCTTATCCAATGGAACCATTCTCCCTCAAATAAAAAGAAATTGTTCCTCAGTATAAGATCACTGTTAGAACTGGGGGTCTCTAGTTGGCAGAGGTAGGTACCTTTGTCCAAATAGGGACCCTTGCTTCTAGTCAGGGTAAGGGGGATACACACTTTAGATAACCCCTGCTCACCCCCTTGGTAGCTGGGCACGAGCAGACAGGCTTATCCCAAAGGCAATGTGTAAAGTATTTGTACCAACACTCACAGTAACACAGTGAAAACACCACAAATGGACACCACACCAGTTTAGAAAAATAAAGTATCTTTATCTAAACTACACAAGACCAAAACGACAAAAATCCAACATACAAAACTCAGTAGAATGTCTTTAAAAAGGGTTGCTGCAAAAATAAACTTGTAGATCTCAAATGCGACACTTTCAGTCTCAAAGTACCTGGGATGCGTAACGCAAAAGAAGCAAAAGAGGCGCAGTGAAGGCGATGCGTCGGTTCTTCCTACGCGCCGGTTCCGGTGCGACAAAATGGCGCCTTGATGCAAGCGCTGATCCGGTGCGATGTGATGAAATGGCGTCTTTGTTGCGATGCGACAACGTAGATGCGATGCGTGCACGCCCTACGGCCGTGCGGCGAACTCGGTGAACTTCTGAGTTGCGACAGGCCCTGCGACACGCTTCTCCGGTGATGCGACGACACCCTCGGTGACGGCGACATGCTTCTCCGGTGATGCGGCGGTGCGCTTCCTCAGCGATGCGACGGCCCTGCGACACGCTTCTCCGGTGATGCGACGACACTCTCGGTGACGGCGACACGCTTCTCCGGTGTTGCAATGGCGAACAGCGGCAGCGGCGACACGCTTCTCGATGACGCGACGGCAGCTACTGCGGCGGCGTCACGCTTCTCTCATTGCGTCGCACTTCCAGCTCCCAACAGCAAGAGAGGCCTCACACTCAGTTACAGGCCCTCCTGGCAGACTGGAACTCCCAGCAAGGAAGTTCAGGGTAGCTGGGGGTGAAGTCCTTTTGTGCCTGGGACTTCAAACAGGAGGCCAGCTCTTCTCAGGCCCTTGGAGACTTTTCTTCAGATGGACACAGCACTCAGCAAAGTCCTTCTTTAAGCAGGGGGACACAGCACACAGCAAAGTCCTTTAGATCTCTCCTCAGTAGAAACAGCAAACTGCAGGCCAGCCCTAGACACACTTGGGCAGTACTTCTCCTTCAGTCTCTTCAGCTGATCTTCGTTGGCAGGGATTCCTCTTGATCAGGAAGTAGTAGTCTTGAAAACTTTTATAACCCTGAGTTTCCACAACAGGAGGCCAGCTCTTCTCAGGCCCTTGGAGACTTTCTTTTCAGGACACAGCACACAGCAAAGTCCTTTCTTCAAGCAGGGGGTACACAGCACACAGCAAAGTCCTTCTCCTTCCTTTGGCAGAAATAGCAACTGCAGGCCAACCCTAGACACACTTGGGCAGTACTTCTCCTCCAGCTCTTCAGCTTTTCTCCTCAGCAAAGGTTCCTCCTTGATTCCAAAGTAGTCTAAAGTTCAGGGGTTTCAGCTCTAGTATTTATACCCCAAAAGTCTTTGTTCTCCATGTGTGAGGGGTCCTGGACCCAGTCCAAACCAGTTCAGGGTGCATTCTGCCAGGGCATCTCTCCTTCCTTTGTGAGTGTGGGCCAGGGTCATCAGACACACCGCAGGAGGTGGAGGCAGCATTGTGGAAGGCAGGCACAGCCCTATTCAGACCCAGGTGCCACTCCTCCCACCACTCTACGTGTAGATGGGTCTATTCAGCCTAGTGCTGACTCACCCAGCCTCCTGCAGACACCCCCAGCCCCTGTCACTCACAAACCAGATGGTCAATTCACAAACAGGCAGAGGCACACAGAAAGGTTGAACAAGAAAATAGCTACTTTCTAAAAGTGCTATTTCCAAACTTAGAATTTAAAAACCATCTTCACTAAAAGATGTGTAGTTACATTCTGAGTTCAGGGGTACCAGATTCCAACTTTCTATCTTGCTGCTATGGGAAGATATGCAGGTAACCATGTTACACAACATTCCCCAAGTTAACCTATGGGCAAGATAGCCTTTCAATAGTGAAAAAAGAAATTGGCAGTATTTCACTATCAGGACATGTTACCCACACTAGTACATGTCCTACCTTTCACATACACTGCACCCTGCGCAGGGGGTTACTTTGGGCCTACCATAGGGGTGTCCAATGTGTAAGAAAGGGAAGGGTTAGGCCTGGCAAGGGTGTACACTGGCCAGGACAACATGGCAGTTCACAAACTGCGCACAGGCACTGCAGTGGCAGGCCTGAGACGCCATCTTAGGGCTACTCCTGTGGGTGACACAATCAGTGCTGCAGGCCCACTAGTAGCATTTGAATCACCAGCCCTGGCACACTCAGTGCATTTTACTAGGGACCTACTGGTAAAACAAATAAGCCAATCATGGATAACCAATCACAATAACAATTTACACAGAGAGCATATGCACTTTAGCACTGATCAGCAGTGGTAAAGTGCCCAGAGTCTTATAGCCAACAACCACAGGTCAGGAAAAACAAAGGAGGAAGAAGTAAAATGTTTTGGGATAACCCTGCAAAAAGGGCCATTTCCAACAATCACTCATTTCCACGATCATTTCCGAGTGTTCTTGTAAACTGGGTGAATTTACCCTCATATATAAGGGATACAATGGATGTTCTCAATAAACTACAAGACATGGTTTGGGAACAAGGAATGAGTTTCACAACACTAGATGTAGTGGGATTATACACCTGCATAGAGAGGGATAAGGGGATACGAGACCTTAATCATTTCCTGGGTACTCAAAATGCCAGTTTACAAGAACACTGGAAATAATCGTGGAAATGAGTGATCTTATACTGAAGAACAATTTCTTTTTATTTCAGGGAGAATGGTTCTATCAGATAAGGGGGACAGCGATGGGTTCCAGGTTTGCTCCCTCTTACGCTAACCTCTTTATGGGGTTGTTTGAGAGGGAGCATGCCTGGAGCAAGAGAGCTGCTAAATGGACAGATTTAATATTGTTTTGGGGCCGCTTCATTGACGATATTTTATTAATTTGGAGGGGCACAGGACAAGAATTGATGGAGTATTTTGAATTTTTAAATTGCAATGAGTATAATGTTGTATTCACTATGTGTCATCATAGTCATCAAATAGAATTTTTGGACATACAATTGTTCATATCAGATAATAGAATACACAGCAAACTTTTTCGAAAGAAGACGGCCACCAATTCCATCCTAAGAGCTGATAGTGCACATCCTCCGTCGGTAATTAAAGGAATACCGTACGGTGAGATGGTGCGAATTAGAAGGAACTGCAGTCTAGATGAAGATTTCAAGAAGGGACTGGATGAGCTACAGCTAAGACTATCGAGTAGAGGATATACTGGGGAGGGGCTTGAGAAGGCAAGAAAAAGGGTGGGTACTATGAAAAGGGAAGCCACACTAACACAAAAAGAAAGGGGTCAAGTTACTCAACGTCTAGCTTTTATCTCAACATATAATACATTACATGACAAAATTTATAAAATCTTGAATAAAAACTGGAACTTACTTAAGGGAGTACCAGGCTAACGGAGATTATTTCAGATACACCAGTAGTAACTTATAGGAGATGTCCTACGATTAGGAACTTAATCACAAGAAACTATTTAGAACCTACACACACCAAGGGGGGGAACTGGCTACCTGAACAACCGAAGGGGTTCTATATATGTGGATCATGTAACGTTTGTGAGTGGGGAATGAATCGTATTAAAGAGTTTAAGTACAATACTAGGAAGTGGTATTGCATTAATGAGTTTATAAATTGCAACAGCTGTGGAGTAATTTATGTGCTACAATGTGAATGTTATAAAATCTATATAGGTAGCACTAAAAGAATAGTTAAGCTTAGGATACAGGAACATATCAGGGAGATTGCAAATGAGGATGTTAGATCACCTATTTTCCAACATATTAGAGACAATCATCCCTTGAAAAAGAGAATCAAATTCCACGGAATACAAAAAGTTATTCCGAATGTCAGAGGTGGTGACTGGGAACTGAGATTAAGGCAACAGGAAGCTAGATGGATAAGCAAATGAAGAACAGTTGCACAAGGACTCAATAGTGACAATGAATTACACTATTTTTTAAGTTAGCAACTTGGTTTTTAACGTCTGTTGTTGAAAAATTGAGGAGTGTATTTTAGTTGTGATCTGTTCTGGCGGACAGTTGAGTAGATGTTCGAAAGTACTTTCCCAAATGAATTATGGTAATTTACATTGGTTAGTAATGGAGGTGGTGAATTTTGTTATGAGATATACATAATTGGCAAAAAAATTCTTTCTTGTCCCATAGGAATCTCTGGGGAATCTAAATATGAATAACGATGTTTGAGACGATCGAATGGAAAAGGATTTGTAAGATAATAGGTTTATAGAGCGTAAGATTTAATTATGTAGGAGTCTTGTGGACTTAGCAGGGGGACATCAGTAGTAGTCAACTAGATGTGAAGGAAGGAGATACACATAATCGGCATTTTTTCTTGTCCCACAGGAATCTCGCGGCGAATTCACAATATGAAAATACGGTTTTTGAGATGGTTATTAAGCGATTGAATTGTAAAGGACATGGGAGATAATTGAATTATGCTTACGATTTTGATTGCAATTAGTGTAAGGACCTATCGAGTAAATCGACATGAGCGTTAGTATAATCCTAAGGTAATGGAAGAGGAAGTGAAATGTAGCCACGCCCAACTCCAGGCAGATCAGGCAGCATACTCCATATTCAATTCACGGGAATGATGAAGTTATGCCTGAGAGCAGGCAATGAAGACTTAAAATCGAAGGACAAATTCACTCGATTGAGTTTATTAGACCGTTGTGAAATAGGAAGGAGTGTAGCCATGTCCAGCGCCAGGCGGGTCAGGTGGTAGAATCTACACGACAGCTCGTGTAAACAAGGGTGGTAATTAAGGACAAGGAAGTATGGCACGGTTTTTTGATTGGTGGAAAACAGCGCGGACCTGAGAGGGAACCGTGTTGTAGTAACACTGATGGTTGATTGGTTAAACAAAGAGAGGACCTGTGAGGGAACCGCATCAAAAGTGACGTTAATGAATGAGGATTGAAACAGCGGTTTCCTATTGGTCTGTGGTAAATTTAAAAAGGTCAAAGAAGAGTGATGGCCTTCACGGCGGGATTTATCGGGCCAGGCCTTGATATGGAGGTTGGAGAATAAGAAGTTCCGGCAGATAGGTGAGAGATGAGACGCCTTGTAGGTTTATATAGCCTTTTAGAGTCACGCAGTGAGGGTTTTTTAAATGGTGGGGGAGCACTAATCAATAGAATTGTAAGTTAGCATTTGTTCACTGGCCGCGGGATTCAGAGAGTTTGGGAAGGAAAGGCATATACTTTATGGGTCAGCATGGGAGTCGGACATGCAGCAAGATCAACTGTAGACTGCATGAAGAGACTGTTATTAATATAAGACCTGGGTGAACACCATGTCATGTTATGATGAGGCTTGTATGGTTCGCAGACAATGTATGAAGGAGAAATAGAAAAGGTTTCCCAACGCTTATGGGATTTATAATTTTGATCAAAAATGTGTTTATGTTTAGGAAACAATGTCCACATTAATGGGATGATGATATGAAGCTCAGAAGTACTTAAAGGGAAATACACATGATTGAAATTGGAGGTACGTGTAATGTGCTATTACCAACAATTATCGGATAATGAATAGCTGCATGGAGGAAAAATTTAATAAAAAATTGGCTTGGTTCATACAATATATATTGTAAGCAATGATTAATGAAGGCAATGGATATCATCCTGGGTGAACATATGGATGCTAGATTGTATATAGGCAGGCTTGAAGGGGATTGTTGAACATTCGAGTCTGAGGAGATGTCATTTGCACTTGATAATTTTATTTTTGTAATATGAATGGATGTCGACATTGACATATGTATTTTTCCTTTTTTCCAGCCCTGATGACGTCCAAGTGGGGGCGAAACGCGTAGGTTGATGATCTGATATTGTATAAGTTCGTGGATTGAGAATTTTTTTTAAAAGTATTCAGTTGTGAATAGAAAAAGGAAGAAAAAGAAAAAAATTATAAATGGAACGTTTGCAATAACTGATTGATTATCATAGCAAGCACTTTGACGCTCCTTTCCAAGTGTTGGAATTCACTTAAATAAAGTGGTAATAAGTAGTGAACATCAATAAAACCTAATACTTACCTATATCTAAGACAGAACCACATTTTGACACTGCACTCTATGAAATTCTACTCTATGGTACCCACTATATGCCACCGCATTTTACGTCACAAGACTGTACACAACTAAACTCAGCATTATTCCACTATACACCACTCCAGTGTAGGCTACTCCACTATATGCCTCTCCACTATATGCAACTCCTCTTTATGCCACTACACTCTACCATATTCCACTGTACGCCACAACACTCTACCACATTCCACTCTACTCCACTAAACTCTATTCCACTCTATGACACTATCATGTATGACAGTACACTTTACAACACTATCCTCCACTTTACTGTACTACACTACACTTAATTACACTCAACTCGACAGCAGGAAAATGCACAATTAGAATTTTTTTTAATGAAATTTGACGTTTCATTTTAAAAAAAACAAAGGGTAAGGATAAGGTGTAGTTAGGAAAACATAATTTTTCTTTCTATACAAATCCAACTTAACTACACAAACAATAGAAATTCTAAGGTTATTGTTAAAACTTACATTTATAGTATACACACCACCTCCAAATTACTATAAGTTGCGCACTTCTATAAACAGTCTGGTCATCTCAGTCACCAGACTACATTAACTATAACCTGTCACTCTACCATGGACTGTGTCCTCGCAAATCATGTAATTTCAGATGTCATAAGTGTTGTTATGAATGCTATGATTTCATATGCCATAAGCATTTTAACACTTATACCTTTAACACTACTTACACTCATTACAGCTACTACCAATAATCAGTATTTACACCTCATAATCTATATTATCTATAATGTATATTCCTGGCACATTAGTTCTACATCTATTCACCCACTTTCATGCTAAGTGTGCTTGAAGTACCACACTCCACTTTACGCCACTCCACTCTAAACTATTACACTGAACGCCACTCTACTCTATGTCACTAGAATATACAACACTGCACTCTACGCTAATCTATTGTATGCTGATCCACTGTACGCCAAGCTACTCTATGCTAATCCACTGTACGCCACTCCCCTCTGCCACACTTCACTCTATGCCACTACACTCTAAACCAGTTCACTGTACGCTATTATACTCTACACCCTCCATTCTACGACACTGAAGTATAATGTGCGTCCTTCTACAATGCACTCCTACACACTATGCTATTCCACTGTATGTATCTCCACTCTACGATGGTACACTCTACGCCTTTCCAGTTTATGCCACTCCACTCTATGCCTCTTAATGGTATTTCCTTTCAGTATACACCATTCCACTCTACGACAATCCACTGTATGGTATTACAGTCTACATCACTCCAATCTATGCCAATCTAGTCTAAGCTACTCCAATCTACACCACTCTACTGTACACTACTACAGTCTACGCTATTCTACTGTACAACACTCCTTTCTACACCACCCCACTATAGGCTATTCCACTATATGACACTCTACAATACATCACTCTGCTGTACGCCACTGTAAGAAAACGTCCCGAACCCCCACATTACACCCGACTTACCATGTGAGTCGATGCAGTGGTTTCCATTCCGCTCGTATCCTGACGCTGACTGTGAGGGCTGGAAGACAAACCAAACAGTGAAAATGGACTACCATTTGTTTTCTCAGGGTAGACAAGAAACAACTCGCCAAACGGACCAATCAGGAAGCAGGGTGTGCTGCGGCCTAACCATTCCCTAACCCTAGGAGGAGGAGAAAAGGAGAAGGAAACTGATGAGGGGTGACGCGGTTGGGGAGAACGCCGCTGGGGAAGACACCACCGGAGAAGACGCCGTCGGGGAAGGCGCCATCAAGGAGGATGCCTACGCAGGAGAAGCCGAAGCTGAGGAGACTCCGGACGCGTGGAGCGAGGAGTGGTGGTCATCAGAGGACGTGCTGGAGTCACCGCAAATCAGAGTGCGGCAAGAGGCGGTACGTGAAACCAAAGAGGGTACATGAGGTGAGGAGGCTGGGAGGTGTGTCAAGGAACTGAGCCTTGTCTCTGCTAAAAACCTCCTCAGGGTTTTCATTATTTTTTTTCTTTTGCTTTGTTTTGTTTTCTCTTCTCACGTCTTGGCACTGGCACGGTCTACTTAAACCCCCTCTCCTTTTTTTTGGGAATGCACACAGGGAAAAGAACTGAAGGAAAGCAAAGAGTGCATGAAGAGAATCTGACCTCCAGATACAACGACCAATTACAACATATATACGTGTTTTTTTTGTTTGTTCATTTTATCTTTCTTGGCACGAATATTTCCATGGTGGTGTGGTGAAGGGTTGTTATATCAAGAGACCGTAAAACAACAACCATACTTACAATTTCTCTCTCTTTGTTGTTCCGCTCCCTAGACAAGCCACCTGGGATACCTCCCCTCCAGAATACCGGAACGCCTAGAGAGAAACAAAAGGAAAAAGGAGAAGAAATAAGTGAAGGAACATCTATGCACTTAGAGACTTTACCTGGGAAAGGAATCCCACTGTTATACATTTGTTATGTTTCATATAGGTACCCCAATATAGGCTCAGGTAGTCACCTAACCTTTCACCTATATTCTCCCCTACCATTACACTACATAACGGTTCTTGGGACTGACCTTTTACCTAGTTACGGTACTGCTTACAGGGCATAGGGTTTTCCCTGAAAACTAGCCTCATTCATTATGCATGAGGATTCTTGGAAACTCAGCAGGACTACAATCTCCTGCATAATAACTATGTATAAGGGTAATTCCTTCCATCATCCTGAGTCCGACATGACACAGCAAGGTAGAACCCCTGCTCTCCATGCCACTGGAGTCAAGCTAACCTGGCTGATGAGGGCTGAATACCCGAAACCGGTCCTAGGATGCTTGTTTCCAGTCCAGGGAGGTCCTGGCCTGGCAGTTTGGGCTGGACTGTTCCCATTGGGCGCAGGGTCAAGACTGATTTGCATATGGCTGGGTCCAAACTGGAATGGCATGGTGAGCAAACAAATGATGGATTTAGGCCCAGATCTCTGTACTGGGGTGAATGTATGGCATTGTTCTGCATTCTGTCCATCAATTGTTCTTTTTGTAAGGGTAATTCCTTCAGTCATCCTGAGTCCGACATGACACAGCAAGGTAGAACACCTGAGGGTAACACTTTGGGTATATAAACACCATATCTTGCTGGGGTAGGCAGAGGCGAAAAGGACTTTCATGCTGACACACTGACGCAAGACGCTGAGGCTCCTGCACACAGACACTCCAGCTCGCAGTGGTCTGACATCCCTCGCGGGGTGTCCACCTCGAGACCAAGACTGTGTCCCACAGTTTCTCACTTCAGGTAATGGGGTTGACTTTATCCTAGAGGGATTCTTGGCTTTACACCTACATACATGCTAGGTACACTTAGGTACATCTAGTTAGGATCGCATCGTAGGAATACACAGTTTATTGTCATGTATTTTATAAACTTGCCTGTACACATTATTTTAGCACGATGGTAGAAATCTATCATCCTTTTACTCTGTTGGTGCTTCTAATCATTTATATCAGTTTCTGTCTAATGGTTGTTTCAGCACACCTATTTTACCCTAGAATGACGCTGGTTCAATAAATGCTTATTGGAAAACGTCCCCACCATTTATTCTGTGTATCTCTCTGAGACAAAGTGAGCACAAGTGACTGAGCGAAAAGTATCGCACTGTTTCCACGATATCTGATGGGACAGAGTTCTCATGTTTGATAGTTGCCAAGAACTATTCTCTCCTTGGTAAGAGGGGTTTCTAGTGGCACTGTGAGCTAGCTGGTATTCAGGCTAACATACCCGGTGGGGGTGTTTAGAATCAGACCAGACACCAATCCTACAGTGTATATTGTCTAAATGTGCAGATCCCATATAGGTTTATAGGAACTACACGACATGGCGCCGCCAACGTTGATTTGGTATTTATTTAACGGTCAAATCTGAGTAGTTCAGTTGTGCTGTACTCAGAGACCCCTACTCACATTTCCCCAGAGATGTCTGGAGTGGGAAGGGAACCATCCGCCACAGCTGAGTAGGCATATCCTATGTATTGGCTGTAGGTTTATCAAGCTTGAAGGGCAAACAGTTCCTATTGTGCATAAAACCTTATCTCAGTTTCCTTGAAACTCTTCCTTGAAAACTTTTGTCAACAATGGCTGACGCAGACGCCGCTGTGCCAGCACAACATGCGGTTGCAGCAAGGGAAGAACAAGAAGTCAACATTTCAGAAAATGTCAGAACTGCCCTTACTTTAAAATTAGCAGACTATGGAGTCACAGCTAGGGGTGGGACAGTAATATTCGTGATTGAGGCACATGAATCATATAGAACAGAGTTATTCTATTCATGGATTAAATTCCCTCAAGCAGATGCAAAATCAAATACATTTCATTCTTACAGTGAAGATGAAAAACCAAATGAATACTGTCCGTATGAGGACATTGAAGTTCCGCTCACCTACCAGGAGCACATAAACTGGTTTAAAGGCGCCCTCCCACACACAAAAGAAAAAGTGAGACTCGGTACGCTCGGAGGAGATGGAGCGACTTGGCCAGTCCTAGCGGCCTGCACATCACATCCAGACATTGACACAATGCCAGTAGCAGACTTACATCCACTTCATAAAGAAATATTAAACTTTATAGAAACCTGACACAGTTCGTGATGAGAACACTCACACTTCAGCCACCAAGTGCTACACAAACAGGACAAATTCAGGGATCTACAACTAGAATAACACCACAAACGCTATACGCAGTTATGTGTAAAATGCCCACTAGACGTGAGCAAATGCCATTCTGGATAGCTCCGAAAATAACACAGCTAGAGGCAGTATTTCCACACACAAGCCCTCAAGAAAAACACAGAATGCTAACAATCTGCTTGCCAATGGGGATAGCTCCCCAGATAGAGGATTGTACCTCTTGGGTTACAGTTTCCACTGCTATATATACCAGAACTCATGGTATCCCTTCATTATCAGTAATACCAGATGTATTAAGACAAATACAGAATGAGTATGGAGGAGAATCTGCTCTGAACTTAGGGATGAAATTATTAGGTAATTTTGCCCAGGTATCAGTTATTATATTAGCAAACATAAAAGGGGAGGCAGCAGCAGTGGCAATACGCCAACGCCTGAGGGATTTCACTCCTTTACAACAGGAACGTGAATTACCTAAATTTATTGAAGACACCTATGCAGAATTAGGTAGACATAGTTTGGGAGCTAGAGCAACAAAATTTCAACTCATGGGTGGTCCTGAAAAGGATAACACCAAGCGAGCACCCGATTCTTCCAAGAACAAATGGGATAATAGCAATAAAAAACAACAAAATATAGTGAATAGATCACAATCCACAGGTGGGTCTCCTCAACAGGAGCCCTCCGAAAGGAGGTACAACCTTAGGAATCATGATAACATTAAAAAACCTGACAGTTATAAAGATACCGATACACGTTCCTCTCGTTCCTTTCAGGGATCTTCAAAAAACTCTGAGGGAAGGACAGTCAGGACAAAGACAAGAAGAGCGTACAAAGTCCAGAGACACGCAACTCGCTTCAGACTATACTTCCAAAAAAGAAGAAAAGCAAAAATCAAAACCTCATTTTAAAAAGAAGAAAGTAGCAGGTCTTAAAATTAGACATGCCCAGAATTTTGAGGACTCAACTCCTGAATGGGGAATGGGCTCTGATGATGCTAGACATAGCTCACCAGAACCTCATCGAATTTCTGTTGACAGCGGAGTTGAATGAGCATATCACGGTGGAAACACCTGATACAAGGGTAAGTGTCACGCGTAGGTTACATGAAATAACACTCCAAATGGAGGGGGACAAACCCAGAAAAATGAAAGGTCTCTTTCGGCTATGATATCCTTTTAGCTGAAAAAGATTGGCTGCCTGAAATTGTTATGGATTGCCTAAAGAGAGAAACGGTAATTTTACCAGCTTTTTCCGACCTCGTACCAATATACTTAATGCACACATACGCGCAGGAGTGGGCAATAGCACTTGCTCCAGCATTATATCGTACCCATGTTGGGTGGGATGCTGAGTCACCTCACCATACAATCCCAGTATCCAGAGACAGTACCCAATAAAACAAGAAGAAAAAAAAAAAGGTCAGGGAGATCTTAGATCAACTTGAATACCAAGGTTTAATTGAAACTTGCACCTCTTCAATGAATAATCCTTTGTTTCCCGTAACGAAACCCAATAATTCATACCATCTAGTTTTAGACTACAGACATCTGAACACATGCACAAAAACATTTGCAGTACAGAATGCACACAGTGCCGCATTAATGAATAACATTGTGCAGAAAAAATACAAAACAACACTAGATATCTCAAATGGATTTTTCTGCCAAAATATAGCGCCTGAAAGCAGATATTTGACAGCATTCTCAGCGCTAGGATCTCATCATCAATTTTGTCGACTCCCCCAAGAGTATAAGAATAGCCCTGGGTTGTTGTCCGCTAGGGTAACAGAATTACTTCAGAATTTGGATGAAGAGGCATTGTCCTATGTAGATGACATTTATCTGACAGATGATGATTTGAAGGAACACTTGACCAGGGTGAGCAACATAATTTTGGGGTTCGCCTCTGAGGGCTACAAATTCAACTTTAAAAAATCAAAAATAGCCCACTTCAATGTCCTATTTTTGGGATATGAGCTATCAAGTGAAGGGAAAAGCCTGGCAGCTAACTTTTTAGAAAAGTGTGTGCTGCGTCAACCTCCTAAATCTTTGAAGAACTTACAATCCATATTGGGATTCTTAAATTTTGGCAGAACATACATTTTAGATTACGCAGAAAAAGTAAAACCTTTCTACGACCTAATAAGACGTGATTTTTCATTTAGGCATTTGACACAGGAACACACAGATATCCTTCGTTCCCTACAAGCTGACATGATAGCATAAAAACACTTGCAGACACGCGTGAATGTCTGCAACTTGGTGATCCGTGTTATAGCGGGACAATCTGAGTATACTTACCTAACCTTCCATGAAGGCGAAACAGTACCCACAGCATACAAATCACACTTGTACACAAACGCTGAAATGTGTTTTGCTTCTACAGAAAAGATTCTGACAGCAGTACAGACTGCTGTAGCGAGAGAAAGAGCACTGGCTCAGGGGAAACAAATAATTGTCATAACTCCAGTACCAGCCTTAGAGGCTGTTACAAAGGCTAGCGTTCCTAATGCTAAAGCCTTACATCCAAGATCAATACAATGGGCTAATTCTCTCACTGCAACAGATGTAGAATACAGATATGACTCTATACTTAAAACACAAGCATTTCTGCAATATGAACAAGAATATCCTCTCCCGAATGAAATAATGCCTCTAGATCAGTAGGAATACATTATTTACACTGACGGATCTGCTCAGCCGGCCATAGGAAGTAAACGGCAATACAGCGCTGTGTGCACGATTGTAAAGGGTGGTATGCAGGAAGGCAAGTTCCATCCTAGTAGTACGAAGACACAGAATCTAGGAGACTGCACGGCTCATCTGGCAGAATTAAAAACCCTATTACTGGCACCAATAAATACGGATCGAGAATTCCCCAAACTGATAGTGTGTGATTCTTTTTACTGTGTCCAGTCATACAATGAATATCTTCACTACTGGGGTCAAAATGGGTTTAAAGACTCAAAAGGTGGCACAATTAAGCATACAATGCTATGGGAACAGGTAGCTGAGTTGAAAAACAAACTACCAAGAGCTCACGTGATACACATGCTGAGTCATCAACATGATGGCGTTCACGTTGAAGGGAATTCATTGGCCGATGAAGCCACAAAGGGGGCTGTACGAACTGCTGCCATAGGTGCAATCACTCGTTCAAAAACGAGAATAGACAGACAGATAATGGTAGCTGTCATTGCTTCAAGCAAAAATAGCCCAGCCTTACCTAAAGGCTTTCCACTCAAGTACTCCTACAAGTTATATGCAAATAACATTCCGTATGCTCAAATTCCGGGAGTGGGGGATAGAATAATACCAAACATGGATCGCAGATTAGGTTTAATTCTAGCTGCACACAAGGGTCTAGGTTCTGCACATGCAGGGATTACTTTACTGAAACAACACTATTGGTGGCCAGGACTAACTACACAGACAAAAAGTTTTGTCTTAAAATGCTATATCTGTCAGCAGATGCAGGGTTCCACTGTAGCACGTCCAGCGCAGACATCATTACTAATATCTGACAGACCGCTCGCTTGTGTCTATTTGGACCACTGCGGCCCCCTACAATCGGATGGGGCTTACAAGTATATCTTGGTGGCAGTGGATTCATGCTCTAGATTCCTATGGGTATGGCCTCAGCACTCAGCTGACGCTCGAACTGTTATAAAAGATTTGCAAGTGTTTAAAGGGACATACGCAGTTGGCACATTACATTCTGACCGCGGCCCCGTGTTTAGCTCTAGGGCTTACAAGGAAGCCATAGGAAGTTTGGGTGTTGCATTGCGGTATTCCTCTCCGTACCATCCCGAGGGAAATTCGGTAGTGGAGAGGAAAAACCGGGACTTAAAGCAGTCTTTAACAGCGAGAGGATTAGGTTCGGGTGGTAGTTGGGTCAATCACTTATACGGGGTCCAGATGGCACTCAATAATATGCCAAGAAGTTCCCTAGGAGGTGTCACTCCTTACAAGGTCCTATTTGGGATGAGAATATGGGTACCTTATTTTGATTGTGAAAGCACATTGGCGGATGAAAAACCATTCGACATCAACAAACGCTTGGCTGTTTTACAGGATCTCAATGAATTCCGGGCACTACAAAGCAACGTGCAAGTAAAACGCCCTGCCACTGGGGAAGTCAAATCAGTCACGGCAAGACCTGCCTGGATCCCTAAAGTCAAGGATCTGGTCAGAGAAAAGATTGTGGACAGAAAAGACTTTGGGCCATCATACAGAAAGCCAGTCCCTGTCTTGGCTGTCGAAGGTACAAGAACAGTACTTCTTCCGCCTCTTGCCGGCAAAAAAGAAAAGAGATTCGTCTCCATTGATCTGATCAAACCACACTATGTGGCTGATACTTAATAGTAGACGTTGTGGGCTCCTGGGTAGCCGACGCTCTCCTCTCGCTACCATACAGGAAGTTCAGACAGAAAGACTTATATCATTTGAAGAGTCACCAATACAAAGTAATGGAATATCCAACAATGAAATGGAACTCGTTCCTCTTGAAACAGAACTTCAAAACACAAATGAAAGACAAATATCAATTCGGCCTAACACCGATGTCTACATCAATATGCATCTACAAGAGACGTCTGCCAGTTCAACAAAACCTGTTGAGCTACCAATGAGAGATCAAACTGCATCTGGCTACTTCTTCGATTTTTATACCTTCTCTCTTGATCCCAGTGAACCTGAGACACCGCCAGTCCAGTTTCCCGTAAGCAACAAATTTTGTGAATTATACACTTTTCTGAAAAAGACTTACCTGGTCTCACCATGGCAACAGCTCTGGATAATAACTGGAATACTGTTTTTCCTACTCTGGATTGGCCTAGTGACTGTCTTTTGCTTACTCATGAACGGAAATTATCTCCCAGAATGCTCTGCAGTTTCAAACGTGAATTTTGTCCTGAAACCTCATACGTCATCTCATTGTGAACAAAGAGACCTGTCCTTTGTGAACATTACAGCTGTTCCAATTCCTGATGGTATAGTTTGGGACAAGGTTGATTATGATCTATTTGGTCCCACTGAACTTTTGAAAATACCACATGTATTTAAAATTTCTCTAAATGATATCATTGCCCCCTCATACGTCCTCCTTGTCCCAGTCCTAAACAAGTGAGGCAATCCTGCCTCCTGACAGCCAATGAAAATGCTAGTATTTTTTTTATATAAGTCCCTCCCACCCACCGCCATGCCTGTTTTTTTTGTCCGACATGTCAGTCAGAGCCCTGGTGTGCTGTATCGTGTTTCCTGTTTTGGCGGGGGGGGGTCTACGGTGCCGGGAGTCTTTTCCTTTATTTGAAGAGTGAAATTTGGTATTGTATTTCTTGTTTTGCTCACGGCCGCACCAGTGTTCCGGTCGGTTGTGTTCCTGCTCCGTTTTCAGAACGTGCTCTCCGCGCATGTGCTTGGCTGGGGCGTGGAGTTTTCCTTGGCGTTCTGGCCTCAGGTTGTTCCGGTGCTGGAGTCTCCTAGCAGCATCTGACTCCCGCGGCCATGGTTTGTTGTTCTGTGGCAGTGGGGGAGATGGCAGGTGTCCCTTTATATTTCCAAGTCTCTTGTTGCACGGATCTTGGTTGCTTGGTGACAGTGTTTAAAGGGGAGTGGCTGGGCACTTCCTGGTGTGTGCTGGGCTTCCTGTATGGTTTGCTCCTCCTGCTTGTGGCCATGGGTGATGAGGATTCCTCTTTGGTGCCTGCGAAGTCTTTATCCAAGCAGCATAATGTCCAGGAGCTGCAGGAGGATGACCTTTTGCAAATTTCCAGGACTGATTTGCAGGATTTAATTAATTCTGCTGTACAGGCTGCGCTGCTTGAACCTTCTGCTAAAAAAGCTAAGGATGATGATGAGGACATGGACAATTCCCCTAAGGGGAAGAACATCCAAGGCAAGGTTTTTTCGGACATGTTGGTCCATATTCGTGAGGTGCTGGGATTTGACCCCAAGTCATTGTCTGATGATGGGTTTTACTCCCAGTATAGTTCCTTCGTGGTGGATGACCTGCCTTTTCATGATGTCCTCAAGGATATTTTGGCTAAAGAATGGCTTGTCGACAAGCAGGGGATTCTTTGCTTTCTGGGGAAGCGGTATCGCCTGGCGGACTTTGACACCCAGTTCCCTCAGGTTCCTAAGGTCAATTCTCTTTTGTAATCCATGGTTTCTTCTTCCTCTTTGTCTTCGGAGGAGGCTTCCTTGGCTGACCCGGTTGAGTGGAAGGTGGAATCCACTCTCAAGCATTCTTATGCTGCTTTTCATTTTGGGGTGCGTGCTAGCACTTATTCAGCCTATGCTTCACAGGTCCTTATCAAGGATTTTGAGAAGTTGTTTGACAATCTTCAGGATCAGGGGGATCCCACTCCGATCTTGGCGCAGATGGAGGTCTTGGCTCAGTTTCTATCTGATGTGACTTTTGATATGCTGTGGGCCTTCTCCTCGGCTGCTGGGGCAGCAGTAGCGGTTAGGGGGTCTCTCTGGACCAACCCTTGGCGTCTTGATGCTGCTCAGAAGGCCTTGGTCTATAAGCTTCCTTTTGAGGGTCCCCGGCTTTTTGGGGACGATTTAAACACGATGGTGCAGTGGTCTGCAGAGGCAAAGAAGATGTTGAAATCTTTTCAGACTGTACTGAAGAAGAAATACTTTTACCATAAGCAGGGTAAGGTAAGGTAAGGTAATGCTTTATTGTACACGGTTATTTAAAACCTTTACAATATAAAAAAGGATTCAATTAATAAAACAGTGGTCAAGTTCATACATGTTAGGACAATAAATCCAGCAGTAAAAAGCAAACTAAGGTAGCAGCCTCAGAGTTAAAATAAAATACGAGTACAGTTAGACAGTCGATTTTACAGAGTAAGATGTGCAGTAAGTTGATCCTTGTTACCAGCAGAGTGGTAATCTAGTAAAGTGCCAGTGCAATAAGAGCATTTATGAGTTGAGAAAATGCCATTACAATAAGAACATATTTACATTAAAAAAGGTGATTAGTCAAGTTAGCAGTTCGGGATATCCCTATGATGTGGTTAGTGTTATTCAGTATAGTTCAAGTGGCTGATTGATTTCAGCACTCTGTTTCACTAAGTGAACATCAGGGCTTAGATGGTGGCGACATGCAATTTGGATAAAATTCGGGGGCATTGATTATGGCCCATCTGATTGAATTGGTCCAGAAAAAGCAGCATGTTATTCGTCCTCACCAAATGTCTGGAGCGCTGCTAGTGCTGTATAAAAGCAATCATTGGTTGGAGCCGGCCCGAGCTTGGTGCAAGCACGCTTAGAATCTCGATACTCAAGGGGCTGATGCGATTAAGTGCGGTGCGGTGTTCCTGAACATTCTCAGCAGATGGTTTGATGGAATCTGCTTGGCCCATCTGTTGGGCCCCTGCCCGCTGGTATCATAAGTGGGCTGCTAGTTTGTTCCACTCTCTCGATAAGGGTACTACTGTTGTCTTTCCTGATGGTTAAAGCAGTAAACGTTGGTGCCTGTCAGTTTCCCTGCCAGGGCCACACTCTCATAAAGTTGGTTTGTGGTCTCTTGGGAGCAATGGACGCACCTCGTGCCCACATTGTGCCACCTGTTTCTTTGCTAGCACAAGCTGGTGCTTTCTCTTTGAGGATTAGAGTGAATTGTTCCTCTCGTCCTTCACTTTGCTACTAGATTTTTGGCTATCTTTCAGGATTTTAAAGCGGATTTCCGCCGCTTCAAGGAATTTTACCATTCGGCAGCTCAGTTGGATGTCGTCGCCTTGGAAGCAAGCCAGCACCGCTTGCCTGCAGGTCCGTATCCTGCGGTTATTAAGAAGCGGTCTCAAGAGGGAGCGGCGTTCTTGTATAAGTTCGCTACAAATGGCGATGAGATGTACAATGTTTTGTTTGCCGTTCCCGCAAAGACGGCATTTTGTTGGTAGCTGGGGGCGTAACCACGGGGGTAGGTGGTTCGCGGACGGCAGTAACCCTAGGCAAAATTTCGGGAACTTCTCTTTTGTTTTTTTGGAAAAGCCTGTCTGTAGGTATACTTGGGGCGAGGGTTTGATATAAGATTGAACTGTAAGCCAGCCATGGGCATGCTCTGTCAAGGTGGCTTTGTCCTGCAACATAAGCAGGGGTTTCAGGGTGCTTTGTCTTCTCAGCCCTTTCGTGGTCGGGCCCGTGGTCAGGGGGCTGTGTTCCATTATAAATCCGGCCTCAACAGCAGCAGCAGCATCCCCAGGGTGCTGGACAAAAATGACTATGCCAAGGTGGGGGCTTGGCTCCATTTGTTCTTGGCCCGTTGGTCAAGTCTGATTTCCGACCAGTGGGTCTTGTCAGTCATCAATATGGCTCACCTGATTCCCTTCAGGGGCCATCCCCCTTTGGACTGTTTTTGGGTTACCCCATTGTCAAACAACCCCGTAAAACGGTCTGTCATGTTGTCAGGTGTCGACCTGTTGTTATCAAAGGGGGCTGTTGTGCTGGTTCCGGTGGCGGAGCAGGGCCTGGGGTTCTATTCCACTCTGTTCCGGGTCCCAAAACCCGATGGTTCCTTCACCTGATTCTGAATCTCAGGTCTTTGAACAAGTTGGTGTGGCTAGATCATTTTCGGATGGTCACCTTACAGTCCGTCATTCCCCTCATCCAAGAGGGTGATTTTTTGGCTTCTCTGGATTTGGAAGACGCCTATTTTCATGTTCCCGTCCATCCATAAAGTCAACGGTTCCTGAGGTTTGCCGTAAACGGGATCCATTTCCAGTTTTGTTTGTTGCCTTTGGGCCTCTCTACTGCTCCCCGGACTTTTACCAAGGTATTGGCTCCTGCTGTGGGGGTTTTGCAGCATCAGGGTTTCTCTGTGTTTCCCTATATTGATGATTGTCTGGTCTCTGCTTCCTCCCTCCCTAAGGCTCTTCTGGCGGTGGAAGCTACAATGGCCTTGTTCCAGGATCTGGGGTTCAAGTTGAATCTGGACAAGTCTCATATGGTTCCTGTTCAGAGACTTCAGTTCATCGGGGGCCTGTTCAACACCTTGCAGGGGGCGGTGTTTCTCACTCCTGCTCGGATCTCTACCCTCCAGGCTCTTCTGCGGGACCTGCTGAGTCGCCCTTCTGCCCCGGCTCAGGGTTGGTTGCGGTTCCAGGGGTTGATGGCTGCCACCATGGCTGTGGTTCCTTGGGCTCGCCTGCACCTCAAGCCCTTGGTGAATCATCTGTTGACTCATTGGGACCCCTCCCGTGCAGATTACGAGGCTCTGGTTCCTCTCTCCCCTGTTCTGGTTCAGGATTTGCACTGGTGGCTTTGCACTCCCAACCTGGAGAAGGGGGTGCGTTTTCAGCTTCCTCCTCCCCTCTTGTTGACCACGTACGGCAGTCTTTGGTGTTGGGGGGCCACGCTGGGGTCCTTGGAGGCCAAGGGTCAGTGGTCTCAGAAGGACAGCGCATGTTCCTCGAACTGGCAGGAGTTGGCGGCCATTTGGCAGGTGGTGCAGTTCTTTAAGGTTCCTCTCCACGGGGCGAATCTGTTGGTTCGTACTGACAATCAGGTGGCTCGTTGTTACTTGAAACGCCAGGGGGGACGAGGTGCGCAGCTCTGAATCTGTTGGCTGCCATGATTTGTGCCTGGGCGGAGTCTCATCTGTTGTCGTTGGTGTTAAAGGCTGTTTACATTCAAGGGCTTCTGAACTTTCATGCGGATGGCTTGAGCCGCAACCTTCCGTCCTCTGTTCTGTACCATCTGTCTGCTCCTCTGTTCCGGGACCTTTGTCTTCGTTTCGGGATTCCGTGGATTGATCTTTTTGCTTTCCCTTACAACGCTCTTCTCCCCCAGTTTTGTTCCGAGGTGGTTTGTCCTCAGGCTTGGGCTGTGGATGCTCTCTCGATTCCTTGGCCTTTGGGCCTTCTGTATGCCTTCCCTCTGATTCCCCTCCTCCTGAGGGAGCTGCAGAAGGTTCGGGGAGAGAGGGTGTCTGTGCTGTTGATTCCTCCTTTTTGGCCTCGCCGCCTTTGGTTTCCTCTCCTGATGCAGCTGGCGGTGGGCATGTTTGTCCAGCTGCCCTTGGTTCCGGCTCCGCTACAGTATCAACTCCTGTCTTTGCCCATTGTTCGTCACTTGCATCTGACGGTCTGGCTCTTGAGTGGCTGACATTGGAGTCTTTGGGCTGGTCTTCTGTGGTTGCCTGTGACATTCAACAGTCACTTCAGCCTTCGACTCTTAAGAGCTATGGTAAGCATTGGGGCTCTTTTGTCTCCTGGTGCTCCTCTCATGGTGTGCATCCTGTGATTGGGGGTCCGGCTTCTATTCTTGATTTTCTCTGAGATGGGTTTTTGAAGGACCTGTCCCCTTCCACCTTGTCTGCTCAATGGGCTGCGGTTCGGGCATGTAGGGGTCACGGGGCCTCCTTGGAGGTTGCTGCTCCTTTGGTGAGTCAGCTTCTGCGTAGTTTTCGGCTTCGCCGTCCGGTCTCTCCTGTGATTGTGCCTTCTTGGGATTTGCCGACTGTTTTGAAGGGGTCTACAATTGCCCCCTTTTGAGCCTTTGTTGGAGGCTGATTTGTTGTGGTTGTCTGCTAAGGTGGCTTTTTTGTTTGCCATCACCTCCGCTCGGAGGTTGGGTGAGTTGGGTGCTTTGCTTATCTCCTTCCCTTATCTGCAGTTCCTGCAGGATAGGGTTGTTTTGCGGCTTGACCCAGCTTTTCTCCCTAAGGTTTCCTCCAAGTTCCATTTGCAGCAGGAGGTGGTCCTTCCTGATTTGCCTGGGGATTGGGATTCTCTTGTTCCTTCATCCTTGGATGTTCGCAGGGCCCTTCAGGTTTACCTCCAACGTACCTTAGGGTTTTGTCTTTCCCCTGCCCCTGTGGGGGTGTGGCTAAGGGGAAGAAGGTTTCTACTTCCTCCATCAGTCGGTGGGTGCGTTTGGCGGTCTGCCAAACCTATAAGTCTGTGGGTCTGCCTCCTCCGTCTCAGGTGAAGGGAAGCTCGATGCGCTCTGTGTCCGCTTCCTGGGCTGAGGAGGTGGGGGTCTCTATCCAGGAAATTTGTAGGGCAGCCACTTGGTAGTCCCATCACACATTTGTCCGGCATTATCGCCTTGATGTTTTGTATGCCTTTGTGGACAATTTTGCTATTGGCGTTTTGAACGCTGCTGTGCCTTAATCATTTGTTTGATTATATTTTTGTACTTTTGCATGGATCCCTGGTGTCCTGCATTTTTCTTCTTGGTTTTCTGCTTGTGAGTTCCTCACGTGGTTAGGACTGGG
Source organism: Calotriton arnoldi (assembly GCA_963921515.1). Taxonomy (NCBI): domain Eukaryota; kingdom Metazoa; phylum Chordata; class Amphibia; order Caudata; family Salamandridae; genus Calotriton; species Calotriton arnoldi. The sequence continues at coordinate 71,537 of CAWUFW010004008.1, read as the reverse complement.
ACGAGGAGGACATATGAGGGGGTAGTGTCTTGTTACTTACCGGTAATCTTCATTACCCCGATTAAGGTCCTCCTGTTCCCAGTCCTGTTCCCTCCCTCCCTCCTGCTGCGTTTGTGTCTGGACTTGTTGATAACAGGCATGGTGGTGGATGGTAGGGACTTATATTAAAAAAATAACAGTGTTTTGATTGGCTGTAAGGAGGTAGGATTGCCTCATGTGGTTAGGACTGGGACGAGGAGGACCTTAATCGGGGTAATGAAGATTACCGGTAAGTAACAAGACATTACCTCCAGTACATTTTCTGATGATTGGGATTTTGAAACTGTAAATAATATGTTGTCTGATTTAGAACAATCCGCTGCATTTTCAAGCATTGAAATGTTAGAAGACACATCAGACTATAACGCTATGTACTGTTACCACCATTATGGTCATCACTTTCTACACAAATCCAGTATTCCACGTAATGTTTTCACATACCACCAATGGGAACATTGCCCAACACCACCAAAAGGTAGATCGATAATGTTTGCACAGAAATTTTCTGATTTTTCAGGGTTTAACACTTCTGACCCGATCTCATATTACTATTAGGTTGCACCTACAACTGCACAGAAAAATATGCTAATTAACACCAAACAGATTTATTCTGCATCCTTTATTTCCCAACTGTCTGAACAGGGTTTTGGCTTATGGAAGGACACTATAGATATTAAATCAGTCTGGGGTTCAAAGAAATGGCAAGTTCAGGGAACAGAAGCACTATTTTGAGCATGCCTCATCCCACAGCAGATAATATTTCTGAATGAAACTGTGCAACAGACTTCCTGTCTTGGATTAGCCAAGAACAAGGATTTGAACACACCTTGGATTCCCTCACCATCACACTCTAAGGGGTGGCAAAACTTTACATCACGTGGAGGGAATACAATATATGACATCATGCAGTACAATACTTCAGACCACGATTGGAAGGGATGGTTAGTTTGGCCCACAGACACAAACAAATGTCAGTCAAGATTTAGGGGTACCACCGAAGGGTTTAGTATCCATAGGCCGGACCAACGCTATGTACAAAGAGAACATCTGGGAGTGGTGACAGCATACAGTGTTGGGAAGTTGTGCCTCGATTGGCTAAAAACCTCGACACTGTCCCAGGTGAAACAGCACTTATCCTTACTCACAGATGAGGTGGATCAAAGAGATTTTCTATTAGGTCCCCGAAAGCCACGTCAGAAACGTTTCCTATACGCTGTTTATATTGAAATCTGGAAAATCTCTCAACAAGAAGCCACAGAGAGACTCCATGAAATCGATAGGATTAACCTAGAGAAAGCATTAGCTGTAGTCGATAATGGCATAACTACATTAACATCCAGGATTTATTCACTGGGCAACATTGTATCTTCTGCTATAGATATACTAGAACAGGATTTGTCCATACTACAACACGGACAATCTCAACTACGTTCTATTATGTCATTAAGCTGGACGTTGCAATCACTGCACGCTGGTTATGTGCCTTGGAGATTTATCAACAGTACGTCCTTATTTTCTGCATGCAATCTAACAAAGAAGCAGATAACAATGGCACAAAGGGGAGCAAAATATACAATGCTGCGTATTGAAAAATTGGACCAATTACCTTTTACTGTGGCAGAGTCACCATCCACAGAATGGTTAATCCATGGCCATATAACATTACCGGTCACAACTTTCCAGTTTCAGTATTGCCTAGAACAACAACAGGCAGGCAGATATGAAGCAATGGGTAGGGAATTCATCAAGGAATCTTGGGAATTGCCATACAGATTTCGATGCAGGAGTGGGGACATGGAAGTGTTTCTAAGCAGTACTAACTGCGAGAATGCTTTTGTCACTGTAAGCTCCAGGGATACTTGCTGTATGCATGTATTGTTTCCACCGACCCATACAGTCAGGGAGGCGCCGTTATGGCCTTCATTGAATATTTCCTTTATACAGTTTGATACTCTGAGTCGAATGCAAGCCATGCTTTTACAGAAGACCGTGCCCTTAACCTCCGCCCAAGAGACTTTTGATCTCCAGGTTGCAAGGTCCTCAGCTGAGATACTGGCACTAGTACGAACAAATTACCCTTTCCATTTCACAGAAATGGTACAACTTATCTTTAACATGTCTAATATGACGGGTATAGTACACCTATTTAGACCATAGGTTCTGGACTGTTAAGCACCTTTCAGACAATCTTCCCAGCTTCATACACTCCGTATTCGGAAGCATTTTTGGAGGACTTCCGCTGATCCTGTTCCTAATAGCAGGTATCCTGATTGTCATTTTTCTGCTGCGCAATGGACGTCCCAGTCACCAAGGGGATGGGAAAAACGCTCTTGGAGCGCCGTTACCGTGATCACATGGTACTCCATCTGGGCACACCTCGCCTTCGCGAACTAAGTGAATCTTGGTTCCTGTCATTTAGACCAGTCTGGATCGACTGTATTCTGCCTGTCCTCCAATGCCTGTTCTGCAGACAAGAATGCGTGTTGGATCTCTGTCTAACACTTCCATCGATTGCGCCACAGGACGTTGATGCTTTACTGGACCCAATAACGGCCCATGTTCTGCTGTGTCCTCAGCATATTCCAATGTTGATGTCTGCATTCTTAGAGCCACCACAGGCTACTTCAGCTCCTGTTGGAAGGGATACCGACTCCTCAACAAATACTCAGGCCTTGAATGTCACACAGGAATCCCCAGCAGCGGCTGTGGAGAATACGGAGGAAACATATGTGCTCGATTGACCTGATCTGCGAGGTGTTGTAGGGACCGTCGTCTGCGATTGCAAGCAACAGTGATGTTGCGTCTCCCAGCTAGGACACATAAACATTTGGCTCATCATGTGCTGGGAAAATTCGGCTTTTTCAAAACAACCAAATTTGGAATTTTAAACAATAGACACTTTTTCTGAGCTGCATGGCTTTCAGATACTCATAGTTGTTCAAACTATATATACGAACATATTTTAGTAAAGTTTTCTATTGCTTACACTATTATCTTCGCATTTTTATAGAATTTTTACATTTGTTTTTATGGATTTATTAATTCTATGCATACAATGCTGTCGTGTAGTTCCTATATTACCTATACAGGATCTGCGCGTTTGGATAACATAAACTGTGGGATTGGTGGCGGACTGATTCTGTGCACCTCCACCGGATACGTTAGCCTGTCTGTATTAGCCAGCTCACAGTGCCACTATAATCTCCTCTTACCAAGGAGAGAATAGATTCTGGCAACCTCAGAACATGACAACCCTGATCCCTCAGAATCGTGGATCAATATACTACCTTTCGCTCAGTCACTCGTGCTCACTTAGTTTGTCTCAGAGAGGTACACAGAATAAACAGGCTGGGTGTTTTCAATATGTATTTATTGAACAGTTGTTATTTTAGTGTAGAATAGATGAGCTGCAACAACCATTAGACAGTAGCAGAGATATATAATTAGCAGTACTATGAAAGTAAAGGGATGGTATAGTTCTACCATCTTGCAGAAATCATGAATATATACAAGTACATAAAACACATGATAAAAGTGCGTACTCCTACGATGCCTCCCTAACTAGATGTACCTAAATGTACCTAACATCTATGTAGGTGTTATGTCAAGAATCCCTCTAAGATCTAGTCAACCCCATTACCTGAGAATGAGAGAGTATGGGACCCCGTCCTGGTTTCGAGTTGGACATCCCGCGAGGGATGTTAGACCACTGCGAGCTGGAGCGTCTGCATGCATGAACCTCAGCGTCTCTGGTCAGTGTGTCAGCCGGGAAGTATCGGTCTCCTCTCTCTTCCTATGCAAGATGTGCTGTATATATACCCATAGGTCTCCCCAGGGGTCCTACCTTGCTGTGTTACTGTATCAGCCTAAGGATAATGTTGGGCCTGAACTTTATACAGAGATATTATACAGGAGATAGTAATCCTACTGTTAGTACTGCTGTGCTTCCAAGAAGCCTCATGCATAATGTATGAGAATCGAACCAGGGAAAAACCTGCGTTCTGAATGCAGTGTCAAATCTAGGTAAAAGGTCAGTACCCAAGAACCGTTATGTGTGTAATGTAGGGAAGAATATAGGTGAAAGGTTACCTGCGCCTATATAGGGTACCTATATGGAATATAACACCCACTCCTCTTCCGACTGGACAACATATGTAACTTATTACCATACTACTAGGCTAAGGCATATTAGTATAGATATATAAAACATTGATTATGCTAAAAAATGTTAAAAATCCTCTAAAATTTCAAAAAACTTTAAAAGGAATGCTAAAAAATAATGCAAGCCATAGCTCTAAAGTGTCCATAATTATGGTCAGAAGCACTATAAGCATTAAAAAGCCATGTATGCCCAAAAAATGAAAGGAATGCCAATTTTGTTTTTGAATTCCAAATTTGAGCTTATTTAAAAAAGGGTGAATTTCTTCCCAGCACACGACGAGCCAAATGAGTCAAATGTGTATGTGTCCTGGCTGGTAGACGCAACATTTCCGTTGCTTGCTTCCGCCGTAGATGGCCCCTGTAACACCTCGCAGAGTATGTCAATTGAGCACAGATGATGTTCCACGCTGTCCGCAGCCGGTGCTGGGGCAGCCTGGGCGCCATCCAAAGCCTGGGTATCAGTGGAGGAGCCAGTGTTCATACCAACAGGTGCAGTTACTACCTGCGGTGGCTCAAGGAATGCCGCCATCAACATTGGAATACGCTGAGGACACTGCAGAACATGGGCCGTTATTGGGTCCAGTAACGCATTCACGTCCGGTTGCGCACATGATGGGAGTGTCAAACACAGGTCTAACATGTATTCTTCTCCGCAAAACAGGCATCGGAGGACAGGTAAGATGCAGTCCATCCAGACTGGTCGAAATAACAAGAACCAAGATGCACTTAGTTCTCTTAGATGAGGTGTGCCCAGATGTTGTACCATGCGGTCATGGTATTTATGCTCCAGGAGTGCTTTTTCCATCTCCTTGATGACTGGGACGTCCATTGCGTCCATTGCGTAGCAAATATAAAAAAATCAGGATACCTGCTGCTAGGAACAGGATGAGCGGAAGTCCTCCAAAGATGCTTCCAAATACGGAATGTTTGGGATAACTCCAAGTACCGTCTGAAAGGTGCTCAGAAGTCCAAAACCTATGGTCTTAAATAGGTGAACTATGCCTGTCATATCAGACATGTTAAAGATACGGTTGACCATTTCTGCGAAATGGAAAGGGCAGTTTGTATGAATTAGCGCCTGTATCTCAGCCGAAGACTTTGCGATTTGGAGATCCAAAGTCTCTCGAGCGGAGGTTAAGGGCACAGACTTTTGTAGAGGCATGGCTTTCATTCTGCTTAGAGTATCAAACCGTATTAAAGAAACATTCAGTGAAGGCCATAACGGCGCCTCCCTGACTGTATATGTGGGTGGAAACAATACTTGCATACAACAAGTAACCCTGGAGCTCATGGTCACCAGATATGCGATGCCCGGGAGCATTCCTCAGCAGCAGCCTTGACTGTTCAGCATCAAGTAACTCCCATTCAAAAGTAGCCTGAATGCTGGAGTAATCACAGCAGCTGGGGCACCCCTCAAATGTCAGGACAGGTTCACCACAGAACCAATACAAGCCCCGTGCAGCATTATATCCTGGCATATGAGTGATCCACTTAAAGCGTTCTCACAGTTTGTACCACTCAGAAACACTTCTCGATCCCCACTCCGGCATCGAAATCTGTATGGTAATACCCATGATTCCTTAATGTATTCCTTACCCATTTCGTCATATCTGCCTACTTGCTTTTGTTCAAGGCAATACTGAAACTGAAAAGTAGTGACCGGTAGAGTTATGTGGCCATGGATTAGCCATTCTGTGGACGGTGATTCTGCCACTGTAAATGCTAATCTATCCAGTTTTTCGATACGCAGCATTGTATATTTTGCTCCCCTTTGTGCCATTTCTATCTGTTTATCTGTGAGATTGTATTCAGAAAACAGAGACGTACTGTTGATATAACGCCAAGGCACGTACCCTGCACGCAAAGATTGCAGCGTCCAGCTTAATAGCATAATAGAACGTAATTGAGATTGCCCGTGTTGTAATATGGCCAAATCTTGTTCTAGTATGTCTGTCGCAGAAGATACAATGTTGCCTAAGGAATATATCCTGGAGGTCAATGTAGTTAACCCATTGTCTACCACTGCTAGAGATTTTTCTAGATTTATACAATCTATTTCACGTAACCTCTCTGCGGCCTCTTGTTGTGATATTTTCCATATTTCATTGTAGACAGCATAATAGAAACGTTTCTGACGTGGTTGTCTGGGACCCAATAAAAAATCCCTGAGATACACATCCTGTGATAGTAAGGATAAGTGTTGTTTCACCTTTGTGAGTGTTGAGGTTTTTAGCCAATTAAGGCACAACTTCCCAACACTGAAGGATGTCACTACCCCTGGATGTTGTCTCTGTACATAACGTGTATCTGGCCTATGGATACTAAACCCTTCGGATTTACCCATGAATCTTGCCTGACAACTATTAGTGTCTGTGGGCCAAATCAACCACTTTCTCCAATCAGGGTCTGATCTGTTGTATTGTATGATGTCATCTACTGTAATCTCTTTTTGTGATGTTTCGTTACCCTCGGTGTGTGATGGAGTTGGCAACCGAGGTGTGTTCAAGACTTTGTTCTTGGCTAGTCCAAGGCAAGACGTCTGTTGCACTGTCTTGTTCAAAAACATGATATGTTGAGGGATGAGGCATGCTCTAAACAAAGCTTCTGTTCCCTGAACTTGCCATTCTCTAGTACCCCAGACTGATTTAAGTCTATGGTGTCTTTCCATAAGTCGAAACCTTGTTCAGACAAATGGGCAATAAAGGAAGCAGAGTAAATCTGTTTGGTGTTTGTTAACATATTTTTCTGTGCTGATGTTGGTGCATCCTTATAATAATATGAGGCTTGGTCAGACATATTAAACCCTGAAAAATATGGAAACTTTTGTGTAAATGTTTTTGAACTGCCTTTGGGCAGTGTTCGACAATGTTCCCACTGGTGGCATGTGAACACATTTCTAGGATTAGCAGATTTATGCAAAAAGTGATGACAATAGTGTTGATAACAATACATACTTTCGAAATCTGATGTGCTGTCCAATGTTTCATTATTAGAAAATGCAGCAGATTTTTCCAAATCAGACAACATGTTGTTAACAGTTTCGAAATCCCAATCATCGGAAAATGTACTGGAGGTAATGATATCATTCAATGATATTTTAAATAAATGAGGAATTCTTAAAATTTCAGTCGGACCAAATATATCGAAATCAACCTTGTCCCAAACTATACCATCAGGTATAGGAACTGCTGTAATGTTCACTGAAGACAAGTCTTTTTGTTCTCGATGAGATGATTGGTGTGGTTTTAAAATTACGTTCACCTTTTGGGCGGCAGAGCTTTGTTGAAGGTATCTTCCATTAACAAGCATACTAAAAACTATTATCAAGCCTACCCAGAAAAGAAAGAAAAGTATCCCGGTGATTACCTATAGTTCTACCCAAGGTGACACCAGGTAAGTCTTTTTAAGAAAGTTCAGAAAGTCTTTTACTTGCTGTTTGCATGATTTTTTGGCTGCGTCGTTTCCGGTTCGCATGGCCTCCTTGTAAGCCCGAGAGCTAAACGCAGGGCCCTGGTCAGAATGTAATGTGCCAATTGCGTATGTCCCTATAAAGACTCGCAAATCTCTTATAACAGTTCGAGCGTCAGCCGAGCGTTGTGGCAACACCCATAGGAATCTTGAGCAGGAATCCACTGCAACCATGATATACCTGTAAGCCCCATCACATTTTAAGGGGCCGCAGTGGTCCAAGTAAACACACGCTAGTGGTTTATCAGATATTAACAAAGATGTCTGTGCTGGACGTGTTACGGTGGAACCTTTCATCTGCTGACAGATGTCGCATTTCAAGACATAGTCTTTAGTCTTCTTCAATAACCCAGGCCACCAGTAGCATTGTTTCAACAAAGAAACCGTCGCTGTCACTCCTGCATGTGCAGAACCTATCCCTTTGTGTGCTGCTAGAATTAAACCAAACCTACGATCCATGTTTGGAATTACTCTATCCCCCACTCCAGGAATCTGAGCAAATGGAATATTATTGGCATATAACTTGTAGGAATACTTGAGTGGAAGCTTTATTGGTACTGTTCCGCTGTTTTTGCAACAAGCATTGATAGCTACCATAATCTCACCGTCTATTCTCGTTCGAGAACGAGTGATTGCAGCTACGGAAGCCGTTCGTACAGCCCCCTTTGCGGCTTCATCAGCCAATGAATTCCATTCAACGTGAACGCCATCACGCTGATGACTCAGTGTATGTATCATGTGAGCTCTTGGTAGTTCGGTTTTCAACTCCACTACCTGTTCCCATAGCATTTTATGCTTAATTGTGCTACCTTTTGCATCTTTGAACCCTTTTTGAACCCAGTACTGCAAATATTCATTATATGACTGCACACAGTAAAAGGAATCGCACACAATTAGTGTGCGGAATTCTCGATCCGTATTCACCAGTGCCAGTATCAAAGCTTTTAACTCTGCCAGCTGTGCCGTGCAGTCTCCTAGAGATTGCGTTTTTGTACAACTTTCCATCCCGCATGCGACCTTTAACGATTGCGCATGCCGTGCTATATTGTTGCTTACTTCCTATGGCCGGTTGAGCAGATCCGCCAGTGTAAATTATATATTCATACTGATCTACAGGCATTATTTCGTTTGGTAGAGATATTCTTGTTCGTATTGCAGAAATGCTTGTGTTTTTAAATTTGGGCCGTACCTGTATTCTACATCTGATGCAGTAAGTGAATTAGCCCATTGTATCCATCTTGGATGTTAAGCTTTAGCATTAGGAACTCTTGCCTTTGTTGCAGCCTCTAAGGCTGGAACCGGAGTCACTACTATTATTCGTTTCCCCTGAGCCAGTGCTCTTTCTCTCACTACAGCAGTCTGTACTGCTGTCAGAATCTTTTCTGTAGATGCGAAGCGCATCTCAGCATTTGTGTACAAATGTGATTTGTATGCAATTGGTACTGTCTCACCTTCATTATATGTTAGATAGGTGTACCAAGATTGACCCGCAACTATACGGATCACCAGCTTGCGTACGTTTACCCGTGTCTGTAAGTGTTTGGAAGCTATCATGTCAGCTTGTAAGGAAAGAAGTGTATCTGTATGTTCCTGTGTCCATTGTTTTACTGAAAAATCAGGTTTTATTAAATTGTAGAAAGGTTTTACCCTTTCTGCGTAATCCAAAATGTAAGTTCTACCAAAATTTAGTAATCCCAGGATTGATTGTAAATTTTTTAATGATTTTGGAGGTTGGAACAGTGCACATGTTTCTAAAAAATTGGCTGCCAGGCTTTTTCCTTCACTTTAAAGCTCATATCTTAAAAACAGGACACTGAGGTGGGAAATTTTAGATTTTTTAAAGTTGAATTTGTAGCCCTCAGATGCAAATCCCAAAATTATGGTATTTACTCTGTTCAAGTGCTCCTCTAGGTCATCGTCCGTTAGATAAATATCATCCACATAGGACAATGCCTCTTCATCCAAATTTTGAAGTAACTCAGTTACTCTGGCCGCAAACAACCCCGGGCTATTCTTATACCCTTGGGGAGTCGACAAAATTGACGCTGGGACGCTAGCGCTGAGAATGCTGTTAGATACCTGCTTTCAGGCGCTATATTTTGTCAGAAAAATCCATTTGAGATATCAAGTGTTGTTTTATATTTTTTCCACACAATGTTATTCATAAATGCGGCACTGTGTACATTTTGGACTGCAAATGTCTTAGTGCAAGTGTTTAAATGTCTGTAGTCTAAAACTAAACAATATGTATTGTCAGGTTTCATGACCGGAAGCAAAGGATTTTTCAATGATGAGGTGCAATTTTCGATCACCCCTTGGTACTCAAGTTGATCTAGGATCTCCCTGACCTGTTTTTTAGCTTCTTGCTTTATTGGATACTGCCTCTGTGCAGTTGGAGTATTTTTTAAAGGAATTATGTGGTGGGTTGAATCCTCATCCCATCCAACATGATTTTTGTATAATGCAGGGGCTTGGGCTACTGCCCACTCCTGTGCATAGGTGTGTTGTAAGTGCCTGGTAATATGGTCTGAGAAGGCCGGAAGAATTACTGTTTCTCTTTTAGGGCAATCCATGACGAATGCTGGCGGCCAATCTTGTTCAGCTAATAAAATATCATAACCAAACGTCAGGTTCTCCCAAAAGAGACCTCTTACTGTTCTACATTTGTCCCCCTCCATTTGGAGCGTTATTTCATATACTTTATGTGGGACACTTACCCTAGTATTGGGTGTTTCTACTGTGATATAATCATTCAAGTCCGCTGTCACCAGAAATTCCATCAGGATCTGGCGAGCTATTGTTATTTCTGCCACACTGTCTAGCATCGTCAGAGCCCATTCTCTGTTCAGTAGTCGAGTCCTCAGAATTCTGGGCATGTCTGATCTTTAGACCTGCAACCTTCTTCTTTTTGAACTGTGGCTTTTGCTTTGGTTTTTCTTCTTTTATAGAAGTGTAATCTTGAGTGTGCTGCTTGTCTCTGGACTTTGTACGCTTTTCTTGTCTGTCTGACCGTCCTTCCCCCTCGGAGTTTTTCAATGAACCCTGAAAGGAACGTGTATCAGTATCCTGATACCTGTCTAGTTTCCTAAAATTATCCCTATTCCTAAGGTTATACCTCTTTTCGGAGGGCTCCTGTGGAGGAGATCTACCTCTGGATTGAGATCTGTTTCCTTTAAAGTTTTGTTGTTTTTTATTGTCCCACTTCTTCTTTGTCGAAGCAGGTGTCTGCTTAGAAGTGTCCTTTTCAGGACTGCCCATCAGTTGTGGTTTTAGAGCTTTACCACCCAAACTGTCTCTGCCTAATTCTGCATACGCAGTTTCAATTATTTTTGGTAGCTCGTGTTCCTGTTCTAAAGGACTGAACTCCCTCAGGCATTGGCGGATTGCCACTGAAGCTGCATCCCCTTTAATATTAGCTAGTATTATGGCTGATACCTGGGCATAGTTACCTAGTAACTTCATCCCTAAGTTCAGAGCAGGCTCTGCTCCGCACTCGTTTTGTATCTGTCTCAATACGTCTGGTACTACTGCTAGTGACGGGATACCATGAGTTCTGGAATAAATGTCAGCAAAGACTGTACCCCAAGTTGTACAATCCTCTATTTGTGATGTTATCCCCATGGGCAAGCAGATTGTTAGCATTCTGTGTTTTTCCTACGGGGTAGTGTTCGGGAATACTGCCTCTAGCTGTGTTATTTTCTGAGCTACCCAGAATGGCATTTGTTCACGTTTTGTGGGCATTTTACCCATCACCGCGTGTAATGTTTGTGGTGTAATTTTAGTTGCTGTACCCTGAATTTGAGTTCCATTAGTTGCAACTATGGCTGGTTGAACTGTAAGTGTCCTCATGACAAATTGCGTCAAGTTTCTGTATATTTTAATTAAATCTTTGTGTTGTGTGAGTAAGTCTCATATACAAGTACATAAAACACATGATAAAAAGTGCGTACTCCTACGATGTCTCCCTAACTAGATGTACCTAAATGTACCTAACATCTATGTAGGTGTTATGCCAAGAATCCCTCTAGGATCTAGTCAACCCCATTACCTGAGAATGAGAGAGTATGGGACCCCGCCCTGGTCTCGAGTTTGACACCCCGCGAGGGATGTTAGACCACTGCGAGCTGGAGCGTCTGCATGCATGAACCTCAGCGTCTCTGGTCAGTGTGTCAGCCGGGAAGTCTCGGTCTCCTCTCTCTTCCTAAGTGAGATGTGCTGTATATATACCCATAGGTCTCCCCAGGGGTCCTACCTTGCTGTGTTACAGTGTCGGCCTAAAGGATGACGTTGGGCCTGAACTTTACACAGAGATATTATACAGGAGATGGTAATCCTACTGTTAGTCCTGCTGTGCTTCCAAGAAGCCTCATGCATATCTAGGTAAAAGGTCAGTACCCAATCAATCAATCAATCTCAGAATTTGTAAAGCGCACTACTTACCCGCGAGGGTCTCAAGGCGCTGGGGAAAAAAGGGGGGGGTGCTGCTACTGGTCGAACAACCAGGTCTTGAGTAGCATCCTGAAGGTCAGCAGGTCTTGGGTCTGTCGTAGGCTTAGTGGAAGGGTGTTCCAGGTCTTGGCGGCGAGGTAGGAGAAGGATCTGCCGCCGATGGTGGTTCTTCGAATGCGAGGGACGGTGGCGAGGGAGAGGTCGGCGGAGCGGAGTTGGCGGTTGGGGACGTAGAAGAGGAGTCGTCTGTTGAGGTAGGCTGGGCCAGTCTTGTGGAGTGCCTTGTGTGCGTGGATGAGGAGTTTGAAGGAGATTCTCCTGTCGACGGGGAGCCAGTGCAGGTTCCTCAGGTGGGGGTGATGTGGCTGTGGCGTGGTACATCGAGGATCAGGCGTGCGGAGGCGTTTTGTATGCGTTGCAGTCACTTGATGAGCTTGGCCGGGGCTCCCGCGTAGAGGGCGTTCCCATAGTCAAGTCTGCTGCTGACGAGGGCCTGGGTGACTGTTCTTCTTGTGTCTGTCGGGATCCACCTGTAGATCTTGCGAAGCATGCGGAGGGTGTTGAAGCAGGAGGATGAGACTGCGTTGACTTGCTTGGCCATGGAGAGCGTTGAGTCGAGGATGACTCCCAGGTTGCGTGCGTGGTCGGTGGGTGTCGGGGCTGCTCCCAGCGTCGTTGGCCACCAGGAGTCGTCCCAGGCTGAGGGGTTGGAGCCGAGGATGAGGACCTCTGTCTTCTCTGTGTTCAGTTTTAGTCGGCTGATCTTCATCCAATCGGCGACTGCCTTCATTCCTTCATGGAGGTTGGATTTGGCGGCGAGGGGGTCCTTGGTGAGGGAGAGGATCAGTTGAGTGTCGTCGGCGTAGGAGATTATGTTGAGGTCGTGCTGTCTGGCGATGCGTGCGAGCGGGGCCATGTAGATGTTGAACAGTGTTGGGCTGAGGGACGATCCCTGGGGTACGCCGCAGATGATCTCGGAGGCTTCGGATCGGAACGGTGGGAGGCTGACTCTCTGGGTCCTGCCGGCGAGGAAGGAGGTTGCCCATTCCAGGGCCTTGTCTCGGATCCCTGCGTCGTGGAGGCGTGCGCGTAGAGTGCGGTGGCAGACAGTGTCAAAGGCGGTGGAGAGGTCCAGCAGGATGAGGGCTGCAGTCTCACCGTTGTCCAGCAGGATCCTGATGTCGTCGGTGGCGGCGATGAGGGCAGTCTCAGTGCTGTGGTTGCTGCGGAACCCCGATTGGGATGGGTCCAGGATGCTGTTTTCTTCGAGGTATCGGGTTAGCTGTTTGTTGACGATCTTCTCGATGACCTTGGCTGGGAACGGAAGCAGGGAGATGGGCCGGAAGTTCTTGAGGTCTCTCGGGTCCGCCTTGGGTTTTTGAGTAGGGCGTTGATCTCTGCGTGTTTCCAGCTCTCTGGGAAGGTTGCGGTCTCGAAGGAGAGATTGATGATGTTGCACAGGTGGGGTGCGATGGAGCTGCTGGCTTTGTTGAAGATGTGGTGCGGGAAAGGGTCTGACGGGGAGCCGGAGTGTATTGTGCTCATGGTCTTGATGGTGTCCTCGATGTTCACGCTGGCCCAGGCTGGCAGGGGGTCGTGGTCGATGGTGTGCGGCGGCTCTGGTGCATCGATCTTAGTTGGGGCTGTCTGGGTGTTGAAGCTGTCGTGGATGTCGGCGATCTTGCAGTGGAAGAACCCAAGAACCCAAGAACCGTTATGTGTATAATGTAGGGAAGAATATTGGTGAAAGGTTACAAGGTTACCTGCGCCTATATAGGGTACCTATATGGAATATAACAACGCCTACAAATATGTTAGAATTTTTGTATGTCGTCCAGTCGGATGAGGAGTGGGTGTTATGTTTCATATAGGTACCCCAATATAGGCTCAGGTAGTCACCTAACCTTTCACCTATATTCTCCCCTACCATTACACTACATAACAGGTCTTGGGACTGACCTTTTACCTAGTTACAGTACTGCTTACAGGACATAGGGTTTTCCCTGAAAACTAGCCTCATCCATTATGCATGAGGATTCTTGGAAACTCAGCAGGACTATCATTTCCTGCATAATAACTATGTATAAGGGTCACTCCTTCCGGCATCCTGAGTCCGACATGACACAGCAAGGTAGAACCCCTGAGGGTAACACTTTGGGTATATAAACACCATATCCTGATGGGGTAGGCAGAGGAGAAAAGGACTTCCATGCTGACACACTGATGCGAGACGCTGAGGTTCCTGCACACAGACACTCCAGCTCACAGTAGTCTGACATCCCTCGCAGGGTTTCCACCTTGAGACCAAGACGGGGTCCCACAGTCTCTCACTTCAGGTAATGGGGTTGACTTTATCCTAGAGGGATTCTTGGCTTTACACCTACATACATGCTAGGTACACTTAGGTACATCTAGTTAGTGTCGCATCGTAGGAGTAGGCATTTTAATGACATGTGTTTTATATACTTGCCTGTACTCATTGTTTTAGCACAATGGTAGAAATCTATCATCCTTTTACTCTGTTGGTGCTTCTAATCATTTATATCAGTTTCTGTCTAATGGTTGTTTCAGCACACCTATTTTACACTAGAATGATGCTGGTTCAATAAATGCTTATTGGAAAACGTCCCCACTGTTTATTCTGTGAATCTCTCTGAGACAAAGTGAGCACGAGTGACTGAGCGAAAAGTATCGTATTGTTTCCACGATCCATGATGGGACACAGTTGTCATGTTCGATAGTTGCCAAGAACTATTCTCAGCTTGGTAAGAGGGGTTTCTAATGGCACTGTGAGCTAGCTGGTATACCGGCTAACATACCCGGTGGGGGTGTCTAGAATCAGTCCAGGCACCAATCCTACAGTGTATGTTGTCCAAATGCGCAGATCCTATATAGGTTTATAGGAACTACCTTGACAAGCCACCTGGGACACCTCTCCTCCCAAATACCGGAACGCCTAGGGAGAAGCAAAAGGAAAAAGGAGAAGAAATAAGTGAAGGAACTTCTATGCACTTAGAGACATTACCTGGGAAAGGAATCCCACTGTTATACATTGATATATATTTGGAGAAGGACACCTAAGTGTATCTTTTGATTTAGTATTTTTGGAATAAACACCCTTTAATATTGCACACATACGGCCTCCTCCCTTCTGTTTCTGCCCATCCCTCCCACAGGAGGTGTCAGAAGTGGGATCGTGGAGAAATGGAGGACGTAGTAACCAAAGTGGTGGAGGGACAGGAAAGGTTGGAGAAAATAATGGAGAGATTCCTGGTGGTAGCCGAGGCAGACCTTGAAAAACTACACAAGACCTTGACGGAGCAAGGTCAGACACAAGAAACCATAGTAGGAAAGTTGGCAGAGGTGCTTGGACAGCCGCGAGGCCACACCACCCTACCCTCTGTAGTAGTACAAAATTATGTTCCAGGGGAGGACCCGGACTTCTTCTCTAATTTTGAAAGAATGGCCAGAGCTGCCATGTGGCCTGCAGATAAGTGCGGACAATATTTGGGCCCTCTTCTGGCCGGAGACCTCCAGGCAGCTTACCAAGCGGCCATTCCCCTCGGCACTACCCAATATCCTGAAATAAAAAGGAGTATCCTGGAACGCATGGGTATAGATGAAGAAACGTATGGGATTAGGCTAAAACACATCAAGGAAGGACCACAGGAAACACCCAGGGCTCTGTATTATAGAATAAGAGAGATGGCCGAGAGATGGCTCAAACCCTTAACATCTTCTAAAGAAGAGATATTAGAGAAGATATATCTGGAACAGTTTCTCACTTCCTTACATCCTCCCATTCAACGCTGGGTCCGTCAACATGCACACCTCTCCCTGGAGAAGGCCATAGAAATAGCTACTGCCTTTAACAGAGCACAGGAACTGCAAAAGGGATGGGAATAAGGTACCTGGAAACATCCAGTAGGAGTGCCATTTAAATCTACTAAGCCCCTCCCTAACCGGAAACCAGATACCGTGACCTTAGTACCAGGACCCTTGCCCACATTGCCCCGACCACCACCTCACCATGGACCCCAATGCTTTCAGTGTGGGGCTTTTGACCATGTCACCCGTTCATGCCCACAGAGGAAAGCACCCATGGATGTGGGGTACACTCGGGCTCTCTACTGCTCGACAAATGAGGATACCCTCCCTTTTGATAGGAGGGTGATGGTTAACGGAGAGCTGAAAGAAGCTCTGATTGACACAGGGTGTTTGCAAAGCATAATGAGGCCCCAAGCTATTCAGGGAGGGCTTCCCCATACGGATGGAGTCGTTAAAATACAGTGTGTCCATGGGGATAGCAAAACATATCCCATGGCAGAAGTATCCACCCAGCATCAACCCTCCACCCCGTACCCTTGCGGGTAGGCCTGATCCCAAAATTACCTGAACCTATAGACTTAGGTAATGATTACCCTCATATAGACAAGTTACTAAGCGAAAGCTGGAGGGAGGGAGCCGAATGGAGAGGAACAGCCCCTTTTTTACAGGCCCAGGATCTTGAATGGACCATAGGGAAAGAACGGAAAAGCAGAAAGCAGCGAAGAAAGGAGAAGAAAAGCTGGACGCAAGTGGTCTTAACCAATAATGGAAGCGAACTGTGGAACCACGATAGGAACTTTCATGCCACCCAACGCGAAGATCCTACTCTCCAAGAAGCCTGGAAACAAGCCTCAGAACAGGAAGACCCTCAGCAAGTAGGTCCTCAGTTTTTTATGCGACTGGGGCTGTTATACCAAAAGGGAGGAAAGAACATGCTGATCCAGCTGTTAGTGCCCCAACCTTTTCGAGAAAAAGTTCTGGTTTTGGCACATAGCCATCTTTTAGGGGGACACTTTGGAGCAGACAAAACCGAGAAAGCCATCCTAGACAGGTTTTATTGGCCTGGGATATACCAACAAGTACGAAAATACTGCAAGGAGTGCCCTGTTTGCCAGAAGAATAGCCGATATATACCCCTACGAGTCCCCTTGAGGCCCCTACCCATAATATACGAACCATGCGCCAGGGTAGGGATGGATATACTTGGTCCTATTCTCCCTTCCTATAGTGGGTATCGTTATGTGTTGGTTCTGGTAGATTATGCTACAAGATTCCCCGAAGCAGAAGCCCTAAGACATCCCAATACTACACAAGTAGCCAAGGCCATGATTACTATTTTTTCCCGTGTTGGATTCCCAAAAGAGATTATCACTGACCAGGGGACCCCATTCACGTCTAAATTAATGCAACAGGTTTGTCAGCAGTTGAAAATCAAGCAGATTTGCACAGCCGCATATCATACACAAACAGATGGTTTAGTGGAGCAATATAATGCCACCCTAAAAATCACCCTAAAGAAGCTATTGAATCTGGAATCACGGAAATGGGAAGACATTCTGCCCCTGGCTTTATTTGCCATATGTTGTGGACGACAAAAAAGTCTAGGATATTTCCCCTTTGAATCATTGTATGGAAGACAGCCCCGTACTTTGTTGGACATCGCCAGAGAAGAGTGGGAAGAAGAAAAAGATGGGGCAAGACCCCTCCTAGATTATGTAGCTAATTTAAAAACCCACCTAAATCAGGTGAGGGATATTGTAAAAGCTAATATAGAACAGGCCCAAACATCTCAGAAGGTCCAGTAAGATAAAAAGACGAAGGAATGAACTCTGGGTGTAGGAGACCTGGTACTCATCATGATGCCCACCTCGGAACATAAATTGATAGGACAGTGGCAAGGCCCATATAAAATCATAGAGAAGGTGACCCCCGGACCCTACAAACTAGAGATGAACCCGAAAAAAAGAAACACTCAAATTTCCATATCAATGTATTAAAGAAATGGGAAGGGTCACACCCTGTTTTAATGAGAACCACTTTATCACTAGCAGAACAGAGTATCGATGCAAACCTACCTGATCCCCAAAAACAAGAACTCAGGGAACGCTTACAACCCTTTCAAGAAGTATTTTCCTTTCTACCAGGAATGACAACCATCATAGAACATCAAATACATACTGTTCCAGGGAGAAAAGTGCGCATACGCTCTTACCGTATACCGGAAGCTAGAAGGGGGGCGATAGAGAAAGAAGTTCAACAAATGTTGGAACTAGGGGTCATAGAACCATCTAAAAGTGAGTGGCGCTCCCCGATAGTCATAGTGCCAAAGCTGTATGGTTCCATTTGATTTTGCATTGATTTTCGAGAAGTTAATAAGATATGCCAATTCGATGCTTACCCCCTCCTCAGGGTTGATGAAATGATAGAAAGACTGGGGAAGGCACAATACATAAGTACATTAGACTTATGTAAGGGATACTGGCAAGTGCCTCTAAGTAAACAGGATAGAGAGAAAACGGCCTTCTCTACACCCCAGGGTCTGTATCAGTTCAGAGTACTTCCCTTTGGATTACACGGGGCGCCCGCTACGTTTCATAGGCTTATGAATATACTACTACAACCTTGCAAGAACTTTTCAGCCGCCTACATAGATGACATAATCATCTATAGTCTCTCCTGGGAAGAACACTTAAACCATCTAACTAAAGTCATTAAAGCCTTAGATGAAAGCTGGCTAACTATTAACCCTGTCAAAAGTCACTTGGCTGCAAAATCAGTAAAATACTTGGGGTACCTTCTGGGGGAGGGCTACATAAAATCCCAAGAAGAAAAAATAGCTGCTATTTCTCACATACCTTTTCCTAGATCCAGAAAAGAACTCGGAGCTTTCCTAGGTCTGTTAGGGTACTACAGGAGGTTTGTCCCACATTTCTCACACATAGCCGCTCCCTTAACAGACCTCCTCAAGAAGAATGCACAGACTGAAAAACATCTTAGACACCCCTCTCAAATAGAGATACAAGCTTTTCAGCAGCTGAAACAAACCATCACTTCCAAACCATTTTTATTGAGCCCCAACTATTATAAACCATTCCTATTACAAACCGATGCATCAGAAAGTGGCCTTGGGGCTGTCTTGTCACAAACCGATGATGCAAACCAAGAGGAAAGAACTATTATCTATATTAGTTGTAAACTTTTCCCGCGAGAGACGAAATACGCGGTTATAGAAAAGGAAGCATTAGCCATTAAATGGGCTATTGAGTCCCTCCGGTATTACCTAGAAGGCAGGGATTTCCTATTATATACAGACCATGCCCCTCTAGAATGGCTATCTCGGAATAAGGGACACAACCAAAGAACATTACGGTGGTTCTTAACACTACAACCCTTCCGCTTTACCGTCCTCCTCAGAAAAGGAAAAGAACAGACCAACGTAGACTACCTGTCTAGATACCCCCTAGATTTTTTTCTTGTGGACGAGAATGTTAGGGGAGGGGAATGTGGGAAAACGGACCGAACCCCCACATTACACCCGAACTTACCATATGAGTCAATGCGGTCGTTTCCACTCCGCTCGTATCCTGACGCTGACTATGAGGGCTGGAAGAGAAACCAAACAGTGAAAATGGACTACCATTTGTTTTCTCAGGGTAGACAAGAAACAACTCGTCAAACGGACCAATCAGGAAGCGGGGGTGTGCTGCGGCCTAACCAATCCCTAACCCTAGAAGGAGGAGAAAAGGAGAAGAGGAAACTGACGAGGCATGACGCTGTCGGGGAGAACGCCGCTGGGGAAGACACCATCGGAGTAGACGCAGTTGGAGAGAACACCCCCGGGGAAGACACCACCGGAGAACACGCCGTCGGGGAAGACGCCATCAAGGAGGATGCCTATGCAGGAGAAGCCGAAGCTGAGGAGACTCCGGACGTGTGGATCGAGGAGTGGTGGTCCCCACAGTACGCGCTGGAGCTGCCGCAACTCGGGAGAGTTGCGGCAAGAGGCGGTACGTGAAAGCAAATAGGGTACATGAGGTGGGGAGGTTGGGAGGTGTGTCAAGGAACCGAGTCTTGTACAACGTCCCTGCTAAAAACCTCCTCGGGGTTTTCATTTTTTTTTTCTTTTCTTTTCTTTTCTCAACGTCATGGCACTGGCATAGTCTACTTAACTCCCCCTCCCCCCTTTTCTATGAATGCACACGGGGAAAAGAACTGAAGGAAAGCAAAGAGTGCATGAAGAGAATCTGACCTCCAGATACAACGACCGATTACAACATATATACTTTTTTTTGTTTGTTCATTTTATCTTTCTTGGCACAAATACTTTCATGGTGGTGTGGTGAAGGGTTGTTATATCAAAAGACCGTAAAACAACAACCATACTTACCATTTCTCTCTCTTTGTTGTTCCGCTCCCTTGACAAGCCACCTGGGACACCCCCCTCCAGAATACCGGAACGCCTAGAGAGAAACAAAAGAAAAAAGGAGAAGAAATAAGTGAAGGAACTTCTATGCACTTAGAGACATTACCTTGGAATGGAATCCCACTGTTAAGCATTGATATATATTTGGAGAAGGACACCTAAGTGTATCTTTTGATTCTTATTTTTGGAATAAACACACTTCAATATTGCACACATACGGCCTCCTCGCTTCTGTTTCCGCCCATCCCTCCCACAACCACTACACTCAAAATTATTCTACTCGACACTACACCACTGTACGCTACTCCACTGTATGCTGCTCCACTCTACGGCACTCCACTTGATGCTGCTACAGTCTATGCTATTCTGCTCTACGACACTCCACTCTATGCCATTCCATTCTATGACACTTCAGTGTATGACCCTCTACTGTACACTACTCCACTCTCCGCTAATCCACTGTATGGAACTCCACCCTATGACACTGTACTCTATGCTCTTTCACTCTATAACACTCCACTCTATGCCACTCCATTGTATGCAAATCCACTCCACACCACTTCACTGTACCTCACTCCACTCTACACCACTCCACTCCGCTCTTCCCCACTCCACTGTATGCTATTCCACTGTATGCCACTACAATACACTCTATGCTAATCCACTCTACACCACTCTACTGTATGCTATTCCACTCTAGGCCACTCCATTGTACCCTACTACAGTCTACGCCACCCAACTCCACTTCTCTCCACGCCACTCTACTGTTCCACTGTATGCAACTACACTCTACACCACTACACTCTGTGCAATTATACTGTATCCCACTCCAATCTACGCCACTGCACTGTATCCTACTCCACTCTACACCAATACACTACATGCTCTTCTACTGTACGCCAGTGCACTTTACACTATTCCACTGTACACCACTCCAATCTACCAAACTCTACTCTATGCCAATCTATGGTATTCCACTGTATGTTACTGCATTGTATACCACTACACTCTATGCCACTCTACTCTACACCACTGCACTGTATGCCTCTGTGCTGTACACTACTGCACTGTATGCCACTGTGCTGTACACTACTGCACTGTATGCCACTCCACTCTACGCCAATCAACTCTACACAATTTCATTGTATGGTACTTAACTGTACACTGTTACACTCTATGCCACTTCAGTTTGCACCACTGCATTCCGCACTATTCCACTCTACTACACTACACTCTACACCACTCCACTCTATTCTATTTCACTGTATGCCACTCCAGTCTACGTCACTACACTGTACACCAATCCACTCTCTGCTATTTCACTGAATGGCACTCCACTCTACTCTACTACACTCTATACCACTCCAGTTTATGCCACTTCACTCCATACTATTCCACTCTACTGCACACCCCTCTACGCCACTCAACACTATTCCACTGTATGCCACTCCAGTCCACGCAGCTACACTGTACACTACTCCACTATGCTTTTCCACAGTATGCCACTCCATTCTATGCACTCTATGACACTCCAGGTTGCACAACTCCACTCCATGCTTTTCCACTCAACTCCACTCCACTCCACTCCACTCCACTCCACTTCACTCCACTCCACACTATTGTATTGTCTGCCACTCCACTTACGCTACTCCAGTGTATGCTACTCCACTGTACGCTATTCCAGTGTATGCCACTACACTCTCCGGCACTCCACTCTATGCCACTCCACTATACACTATTCCACTGTATGCCACTCCTCTCTATGCCACTCCACTCTACCCTATTGCATAGGACTCCACTCTGCACCACTGTATGCCACTACAGTCAGAGCTATTCCATTCTACACAACACCACTCTGTGCTACTCAACTGCATGCCACTGAACTCTACTCCACTCCACTCTATGCCACTAAACTCTACGCTATTCGACTCTATGATACTGCACTCTACGCCACTCCACGCTACACTATTACACTGTATGCCACCACACTCTCACGCACTGCAGTGTACCCCACTCCACTGTTCAACACTGCATTCTACACTGCTCCACTATGTGGCAGTTCATTCTACTCTACTCCACTGTACATTATTCCACTGTACACTTTTCTCTACACTATTTCACTGTATGCCACTCCACTGAATGCCACTACACTGAACGCTATTCCACTCTACACGGCTCCACTCTCCGCTAGTATACTGTAAGCTGCTCCACTCTATAGCACTCTACTCTATGCCACAACTCTATTCTATTCCACTCTATGCCACTCCAATCTACGCCAATCCACTTTACACTCCACTCTACACAATTACACTGTACACAACTACCCACTACCTCACTCCACTCTACAACATACCATTCTACCCTAATCCACTCTACGTCAATGCACTCTAGACCACTCCGCTGTGCGACACTCTACTCTAGCCCACTCCACTGTAAGCTATTCCACTGCATGCAACTCTTTTGTACTCTACTACACTATACGCTATTCCATTTTTTGCCACTCCATTCTACTCTACTCCATGTGCCACTCTAGTGTACCCAGTTCTACTGTACGCCACTCTACTATATGCCACTCCACTCTATGCCACTCCGCTGTACACCATTCCACTCTATTCTGTGCCACTCTAGTCTATGCCAGTCCACTGTACGCTACTACAAACTACACTGCTCCAATGCACACTTTTCTATTGCATGGAACACCAGTGTACGCCACTTCGCTCAAAGCTATTACACTGTACGCCACTTCACTCTATGCCACTTCACTCTATGCCACTCCACTGTACAACATTCCAGTGTATCCTATTCCACTGTACACCACTCCACTGTATGCCATTGCAGTGTACACCATTACACTCTACTCCGGTGGTACACCTTTTAGTAGATGCTAATGGAGAGTGCTTTGATTTGAAATACAAAGAAGAGATTTGCCATCGAACATTATACTCAAATTGCAGACTTCTATTGCTGGCTGAGGGGGGTGTGTGGCCAGGGAGTCATGCCAGAAGATAGACCTATGGTGGTGACCTAGCATGGGGGGTGAGATACGGCCAAAGAAGTCAACCAATCCAGGAGAACCACAGTAAGAATACTGTCCTGGTCATTCTCCAGATGCAGATCACACAAAATACAGATGATGCCGAAATAGAGCTCTTGTTGAGCCTAAAGCCAGCCTGAGTATCATCCAGCTAATTGACAGATTGCACAAATGCTTGCAACTGTGATGTCACCACCTACTCTAACAGTTTTGTCAGATATTGACCGTTTGAAATGGCCTAAAATGTCAATATATCTTTGAGGTCAAAGAAGGCGGGTGCGCTCTAAAAATATATTCACAGCACAACAAAGTTGCACACAGAAATTCACAGAAGCTTCTAACAAGGTGCGGAAGAGTGAGGTGCTTCATGCTCCCTCTTGAATGTGACAGTGCCCCCTCTCTCCTCTCATGTCCCTTTAAAGTCCCCAATAATTGTCTCTAGGCCTGACAAGAGGTAAAAGTAAAGTAACAAGCATGCAAACAAAAGCTGAGCCCCTGTGACTCCTGATTTTATCACAAGCCTCATTACATCATGACACGAGCTGAGAGCGATTTTAGAGCCCAGCCGGTCACCTGATTCCTTCCTAGCTCTGCTTCAGTTTCCCTCCACAGTCCCGGTAAAACGGATGGTAAAGAGAAGGGAATGCACCCATGGAATCTTTTGAATTGTAGGGACATCATTAGGACTGAACTATTTTGATTTTTTTCAGCAAGTGTTAAGTTAAAAATAGGGACCACTG
The DNA here is from genome assembly GCA_963921515.1 of Calotriton arnoldi. Lineage (NCBI taxonomy): Eukaryota > Metazoa > Chordata > Amphibia > Caudata > Salamandridae > Calotriton > Calotriton arnoldi. The sequence goes on along the minus strand of CAWUFW010004008.1, from coordinate 47,395 downwards.
AGTATGGACCCAATATAACTTCATCACTGGAAAGTGAAACCTCCAAACATACATTTAAATAAAGAGCAGAAAAGCGATAATGGCAATATTTCTGTAATTTGAAATGATTATGGGCACAGGTAAATGTCAGACTATATTATTTGTCACAATGTTGGCCCCAATTCACACATGTCTTTTGCACAAGGCTCTCCGTCTACAGCATTTAAAGTGCCTTTTGCTGGAGGGTTGGGGACACATTCACTGTTAGTTTGTTGTCCCGGGGTACAATTAAGTTTAATTTATTTTCTCTTCAAAGACTGTCAGGAAGCTGGGGCCGGTTGGATGAGTGTAAGAAATGTCACAAAGCAGGCAGGGAGGCTGGTCCCTAAATACAGGGTTAGTTACAGTGGTGAACTTCAGAGAAAACCTAATAAAACAAGGTGTGAGGAATCAGAGAGGATGTGACCCTCAGGAGATGATAGTGCGGTCACCTGTGCCCCCGTTTCACAGAATGTAAGTTAGTTAAATGTTAAAAGGGCTTTACTAATAATTGTTTATTATGAAAATGTTCAACAATGTTCAGACAGAGTACATACACTTGAACACAGAATTATTAGATAGAGAAGAACTTCACCCCAGAGATATGACACTGATGGGCATGCAGTGGCATAAACACCTTTCCTTTCTGAATGCTGAGAGGATGGCATAGAGAGTCCTGCACTATGCGTATTTGAAGGCTTGAGGACATAGCTGCTTTGATGCACAGACCGGAGGAGCAGCTGCTGTTTCTTTACTGAACATTACTTCCATTTTTCATAAAAGGTATGCAGGTGCGAACCATCTATAAAACTGGAGTAGGCCTCATTTAGTCCTAAGTTTAGCTTAGTTACCCCTGGCAAGTAGGCGATGGGAATAGTGATGCATAGAAACCTTGCAATACCATCAGAATTTTGCAGTGCTCTATTGTTCCACCTGTTGACAAGTATCATTGCCACTATTTGTTTATTTTCATAAACGTTGCTATTCATGCTGTGTGCACTAGCTAGGATTTAGATTTTAATAAAATGTATTACTAGTTTCCTAGTGTTCTTGAGATGTGCCTGTTCATGATAAGAGATGGTTTAGGCTCCACTAACTATACCAGTGAAATCTTACGTGAATAATTGTTACCTATATCTCACCTCACTCAGGTAATGCTTACTGGGTGGTTGCAGTCCTCCAGGTTCTTGGTCTCAGGTTGGCACTTTGGCTAAATCCTTCAATGCCATACGATCTAGAAAATACAATTCTGGGCCGTATTCTGGAGAGAAAGCCAGAAAATGTACAGAATGATCTATAACAATAGTTGTATTGCTCAATTTTCCCAGGAACATGGAGCCTGAAACTCTACTATTTGTCTGTCAATATTGCTTATGCCCTAAGTCCCCACAGGCTGTTCAAAAGTACTTGTGGGAAAGGGGTCAGTATAGTGGCATATCAAAGCCTCAATTCTAGTATGTCCCATTCTGGGGTGATGTTTCATTTATCTTCTACAATTTGTTCAAAGGAGAAATAATGTTTGATCAAGTAATGTTTCACTGTAAGTATCCCGCCTACGTGCTCTCATTTCCATGTATGCAGGTGTTTTGATTTAAATCAGCTATAATGAGTTTATTACAATTGTTGCAAAATGTTTTCATTTCTTTATTCTCATTTGCACAATTTACTTGATTTCTAAATGATCCTAATGTTTTTATGACTGTGTCTTGGGTTTAGTTAATACCTGCTTTTCAGAGACACCCTCCTTGCATCCACTGTTGCAAATCTTCAACCTACTCCTAATTGTTGATGTGATGTTACTCATCCTATCTTCAGCTGGTCTCAAAACCATTCTCCCTTAACCCAGTTTTTACTCTTCCTATCCACCTCCTTAAAATAAACCACCAATCTCTTCCAAGCTTGCCACGTAGGTGCAAAGGGCTGGCACCACTGCTTACTGATTTCCCAGCTTGAAAGTAAAATCAAATACAAGATCAGATTTCGATGCTTCACTGGGAAGGGGGTGCCTCCAACTGCCTGCTAAACTAGGCCAAATATAATTTCAGATGGGATTACCTCCATGATGGTTCCTAAAGAATCAGAAATGGACTTACCCAAACCTAACCAGAATTCTTCCGTTTTTGGGCAGGTGACAAACATGTGTACATCATAGGCGTCACAACTGCAGCAGCGTGTACACTTCAAATCTTCACTTCCCCTTACTTTTGCCAATTTCCTCGGGGTGCAATAAGCCCAATGCAGAGTGAAGAAGAGATTTGTCCTTAGTGCAGCAGGTTTAATCACAGAATAAAGGCCTTTATTATGATGGGGGACCGCTGACCGCCATCAGGGCACAGGAGACTGCCCTACAATTAGTGCTTTTTTCCACTGTGGCCTGTGCTGCGGCCCAGGAAAAGGGCCTCAGCACAAGCCACAGTGGCAAAAATCACTTTGCGCCCATTCACCGTGTAGCAGGCACCATGTGGTGCCTGGCACATGGTGCATGGATGTTCATGGGGCACTACATGTGCCCCCATGGCCAGTTTGCAGTGACCAATGGAAGACGGGGGCCCTGCTTAGGGCCTCCAATGTCTGTTTTTGTTTGCCTATTCATGGCTGTCGGATCACCATGAAAAGTGATCCAGCGCTAACAATAAAAATTCTTCTCCTATATGCTTCGGTCATCCAGGTGCAACCATTCCTCCAACACACAAACTATATCCATATGACGGTGGGGCCCATAACACCGCATATACATTCACTTACTCATTTATTCCCTGGATTACCTCCGTCCTTAACCTAGGAGAAAACGATTCGCTGGAAGGAGACGGGATACCTCTTTTAACATGACATAATGTTTCTCATTTGCTTTAAGGTATTCCGCTCATTGGTCGATGGACCAACTAGAGGAATCAGTTGATGGTGATTAAGACCAGCTCGATCACAATAAACTCTTTAACATTTTACCTTAATCATTAAGCAAAAGAATCACTGAGTCATTTGTTTAAAGAATAATAGAGTTTATATAAAGTTTGAAGCAAGAAATAAGTTTTAGCTTATTATTCAGATTATTACATTTATCATCAATATAAGAATAAATTGAAGTTGCAATGCATATCTATTAGACGGAAAAATAAGGTTGTCATAGCAAGAACTCCAAAAGATCAATCTATCTGTCTTGGAAAATCTAATAGTTCTAAATGAAAAATCTATCAGGAATAAAAAGGTTCTCCAAAAGCAGCATCTTATACTCAACTAGAAATATAAAATAGCAGCAGCAGCATCAGCTCGTCAGCATCAGCAACCGCAACTTCACCCATCTGCAGCATCCACTTCTCCAGCATCTAACTCTCCAGCATCTAACTCTCCAGCATCTAACTCTCCAGCATCTAACCCCTCCCACCAAGAGTAGGTCTTCTTATACCCTAATTCTAGCTTACTGAATAAAAATGTTGCATCTCTATGGCGTGATTCTTTCTCATTGGTCCATTCAGGTCCATATACATTTTAATCAAACTTCCTTGTCTTAACCAGTTCTTTGTGGAATGTCCATGCTTGCATCGTTTCCCACAGTTCATGACATTGCTCATCAGTTTCGATCAGTCCAATTTGTATCTTTTTCTGCTACTTTTTAGATTCAACAGTTCCGTCCATTTATTCAGTTTGACTTCTCACGCTTCTTGCTGATCATCTTGGCACACATTTGTTCAGAAAGGTCACAATAGCCTTGACCATACTTCCGTCCTAGCCTCTCAGCACGAACACGTGGTCATCCTTTTTCACAGCCTCTCTCCTCTACCACACGGTTTCTTGGACATGCGTACTCTAGCTTATGGCGGCCATTTTATATCGCTGCTCAACAGGCCTAAGCGCACTATTTTCAAAGATAAACAAAATATTGTTAAAATAAAGAATATAAACCCTTTCGTTTCCCTCCCATCTTTCTACGTACCCCCATTAGGTATTACCTAGCAAAAAGCAACATATAAAGCCGTCCCTTACTTACCATCGCTTTATTTTGCCACCACACGTTTTATTTAAAAAGCACAAATCATGCGTTTATTATTTATTAGTATGCAAATATTACGTTATGTTAGACACGTAAACAATTATAAGTTGATTAATTTGCACACAAAATAGCGTGTTACCTTTACCCTTTACATGTAACATACATTGTTGGTTATTTACTTAAACGAACATGTTTATTAATTATTTTACGAAAATTATTAGGAGGTTAAAAAATTTTCATTTACCCTGCTCCATCAAAAGGCAGTCAGAAAGGGGCATTGTGATGCTTACAGCAGTGCCTGTGCAGGCACCGCCTCAACAACCTGTCGGTGGTGGTCTGCCCAACATCGTAATCAGGACCATAGAGTAGACAAAGATACTTGCCATATCTCTTCCAGCTCCGTACCCGGCAAGTATCCGTCCCAAGTGAGGTATTCCCTCAGCTGCCTTCAGAAGATGCTTGTACCATCGACCCACTTCCTTCTTCATAGCCCAATGGTCTTGAAGATCTTTCTCCATTTGACCAGGCTCAGAGTTGGACCAACTCTGGCTTTTGAGCCATGCATTTTCTTGATATATTTTAAACCTGGAGAGTGATCCGTTTGTCCTGCTATTCCAATAGTCCCAGGATAGCCTCTGTCCATCATCCACCATCTGGCTCCATCTATATATGCCACTCTGTTTTAGAGGTTTTTCAAGGCTGTCAAGCAGGCACTCCAGAGTCTCCGGGGAATTCAATATGGCGGACAACTTACTATAATATGAAATACCCAGGAGTGACCTTTTAAAAAAATGTTGGTGCCCCGAACTTATAAGAGAAACCTTCCTCTGATAATTCAGAAAGCATGGCACTAAACATTACACCCAGTGGTGTCTCATCTGGGCGGAGGAGAAGCATTCTATTATTTTTCAGCTGAAAAGCCCAGCAATAAAATTGTAGATCTGGAAGCCCTAGGCCTCCTGCCCCTAGTTTCCTTCTCAGTTTCTTCCAGGAAATTCCTCTGCTAGCCCAAATAAAATACGTAATTTTCCCTTGTATTATCAGGAGGGCCTTTTTTCTAAAGTTTAGTGGAATATTATCAAACAGAAAAATAAATTTGGGTAAAATAGACAATTTGACTAGATTTATCCACCTGTATATAGTAAGGGGAAGGTTCTGACATCTCTTTAACAGACTATCTGTCTCACTATCTGTCTATCTGCCTCTAAAGAATGTACCTTAAATCCTGGTTCTGGAGCATTGCAAGATCCTGCGTTGAGGATGCATCGCGCAGCGGCAGCTTCAATGAGCTGTGAGCTGTGATGAGAGGTCCTGCGTCGATGATATGTTGTGCAGCGACAAATGCAGTTCGGGCTGGACTGTTCCCATTAGGAGCAGGGTCAAGACTGATTTGCATATGGCTGGGTTCAAACTGGAATGGCATGGGGAGCAAAAAATCTATGGATTTTGGCCCAGATCTCTGTACTGGGGTAAATGTATGCTATTGTTCTGCATTCTGTCCATCAATTTTTCTTTTTGCATTTGTCACCCCGAGTCGGACGGGTATGCCCAGACGTGGGTCCCCTGCTCTCCATGCCACTGGAGTCAAGCTAGCCTGGCTGATGAGGGGTGAAACCCCAAAACTGTTCCGAGGATGCTTGTTTCCAGTCCAGGGAGGACCTGGCCTGGCAGTTCAGGCTGGACTGTTCCCATTGGGAGCAGGGTCAAGACTGTTTTGCATATGGCTGGGTTCAAACTGGAATGGCATGGGGAGCAAAAAAACGATGGATTTAGGCCCAGATCTCTGTACTGGGGTGAATGTATGACATTGTTCCGCATTCTGTTCATCACTTGTTCTTTTTGCAGAGTCCTAAGGCCAGCACAAATGAGATTAGCAAAAATGGAGGAGTAAGGCAAAATGTTTGGGGGAAGACCACCCTAAGGCTAACAGGCCTAACAGTCACAAATTGCAACTCACTACGATTGGCCACAATCACAAGGATGGTGGCCTGAAGGGTTCAGCAGACCACAGGTCTCTGATTATTTTAAAATAAAGCAATATTTTTAAAAGGAAAGGAAAGAAAAATATGATGCTTTAAAATAAGAGAAGAGTTACACAAACCTTTTTCAGGAGCAGGCAGTTGTCCCATGGATCATTGACTACTCCTAAAAATCACTTTTGTCAACATTCACAAAGGGGCAGGGATCCCTCCAAGGCCCCTCCCCTTTTGTGAATGACTTACCATCTCTTTTAAGATAGGGTAAAATATTTTTGTTTCACAACTGGATTTTGACTTCAAAAATTAATACATACCATAGGGAATCAGCATTTAGATGGGACACACTTAACACTCCCCTTCCAAATATCGATACCTAATGGTTTCTAACACCCATTTAATGATTTGGAAATCCTTTTCTGAATCGATTAAAGGGGTTAGTACATTTAAAAAAAGATTTTAGGGGGGGCGTGGCCAAGAGCCAAGGGAAATGGCCGCACGGTAGCTTCGCTCCGTCGCGCCACTCCCGATAAATCCGGTTAATAACATCCTACCCCTGACGAAATTGCCAGCCGAGGAGCTCTCCTGGCCCCTGGAGTCGCGCCCGTCAGCTGGGCCAAATTCTGCCTTTATCAGCGGTGTCTGGGTGGCCGGCCGAGAACAGAGCTGTGCCGCGGAGCCGGAGGCCGCCGGCCGGGTTGAGTCGCACCTCAGCGGCTCACATCTACTGCACGCCGCGGCTGCGGCGCAGATCCAAGGCCGGTGCCGCCAACTGACGAACCGCATCACTGCCGCCAAACACAGGAGTCGCCGGTGAGTGCGCTGCCCCCCCCGCTGGCCCTACGACATCCGGCCCGACTGTAAGCTTGCCTCGCGGGCTGCCGAGAACCAGAGAGTTCTTCCACATCTCTGGCCATGAACCTGTGTTTCCCCGGGGCGGGCCGCGCAGGCCTGTGCTTTGTTCCTTTATCCTGCAAGCCGGACCGGCTCCGCTCACCCACCGGGGCGCACCCAGAGCACTCTAGCGACCCCGCACCGGTAAGGCGAACTTTGTTCCCTCAATACCCCCCCCTGGGCCCCAACAGAGAGGCGCGACGACACCACACACACCAGACTAAAAGCTATAGCTCCAACTGAGCCCAGCGTGGGGACCACATCGGCCTCTTTGAAAGCCTCGGTGCTGAGGGATGGCGCTGCAACGGTGAGGTGTGGGCTGGTGCCTGTACTAATCCAGGGACATTGGTCTGGGGTGACGCCTACGGGCCTTGGGACACCCGATTTTACCAGGGGGGGGAGCGACGGCCACAACCTGATCGGACCGGCCATCAATGCTCAAGCAGCCAAGGCAGTGACCAAACGAACTGTTGCATGGGGAAGGGAAGCGGACTCTATCGTCTTTGCTCAGATCGCCATAATTTACACGGTCAGGACTATCTGCGTGTTTGGGCAGCAGGTGCTGCTCTTGGCGAGGTGACCGTACTCTTCCCCCCCTTCCCCCACCGGTGAGGGTATCCATTGGTATCGCAGCAACTCCGACCTAGGCCTGACTGGCGGAAACCGACAGGCCGTTGTGGGCCCAGTCTCACAAGCAGGTGGCGGCGAGTAGCTGGTATGGCCCGACCTCCTCCTCTGATACATTGCACCCACCGGTCACACTATGTCAAGCGGCCGCAGTGGACGTGGCTCGCTCCAAACTAAATTAGAAAAATATGCGTGGCAGAAAGGCCAGGATGAGACGCAATCTAAACCCAAACCTAGTGGGGATCAACCAGACCCAACGTTGCAAGACATTTTAACGGCCATAACGACGGTGCGCACCTCTCTGGAGGGCCGTATCGACACCGTCGCCTCAGAGGTTTCGCTGATGAGGGCGGATATGAGGAAAATGTCCGAACGCGTCCATGAGATCGAAATAACGACCAAGGACCTGTCAACAGATACCGACCTACTTAAGCGCCAGGTTGCTGACCTCTGAACCACCCAGGAAGCCATGACACTGCAACTCGACGACTATGCGCATGCGGCGTAACAATATCAGTATTTTGGGGGTGCCGGAACGTGCCGAAGGGCAGGCAGCAGACCTCTTTGTCGAGGACCTAATCCTTAAACACCTCCAACCAAAGGGACTATCCCGTTATTTTTCCATTGAACGAGCGCACCGAGTGCCGGGGGGAAGAGCCAGGCCTGGCGCACCGCCCGGCCTCTTCTGGCAAGAGTCTTCAACCTTCGCGACCGGGATGTCATTCTTCAGATGGCAAGAACGGCCCCGCCACTGGTCGTAGAGAACAGCAAAGTTACCTTCTTCCCAGACTTTACCTTGCGGGTCCAGAAACAATGTCGTAGCTTCCTGGACGTGAAGCGTGCGATGCGGGACCTGAACATTCAATATGCCATGCTGTTCCCTGCTAAGCTGCGGGCGGATTCGGAAGGGAAGGTGTGTTTCTTTGCCAGACCGGAGGACGCCTGGGATTGGCTTGAGGGTTGCAGAACTGGCGAAACGAGCGACAACGGCAAACCGAACCTACAGCCTGGGTCCCCGCCGGGCGCTGATTCAGCAGCGCGGGGCCCAACAGGATAAAGTCTGGCCCCGTGACAGTGAGAGTGACTGATCTTTGGTCGACAAGACTTGCTGGGCGGTGACTCGGCAGACACACTGGCGCTCAGTCGCCACTATACTTGACGCTGCTACTTCAGTAAAATGTAAGGTTCTGTATTACCCATTTCTGCACCTGTACTCACCTCCGGAGGGGGTGACTCCGTCGTTTTTGATCTCTGATGAGTATCCTTTGACATGCGTTATTTCTCCATTGTGGGGTTGAATGTTTGGGGGTACAAGTACCTTTACGAATAATTGCCCCAGGGAGTGGGGTTGGAACACGTTCCTAACACTGTTGAGGGTGGGCGAAAGGCACTCTGCAAGTTGGGGGTGGCGGGAGGTTTTGTGCCTGTCGTGCAGGGAGGCAGGGAGGGGGGTGGGTGTAGGGCATTGGGGGGTTTGTTTAAATTGTTTTGCAGGGTTTTATTCTGTGATGATGACGACACATTTGGCAGCACTAACACAGGAACATGCTGGGCACGCAGACTTGATTCTTACGTTTCAGTGTACACGAGAACGACGTGGTGGGGTGATGCCCTATATTCCTCACACGCAACATGTCTGACCGCAAAGTGACGAGACGTCTCCGCATTCTTACGTGGAACGTCAACGGGCTGGGTGACAAGTTAAAGCATGGGGTGATACTCCACTACCTTAAGAGATAGGCCCCAGACATAGCCCTGCTTCAGGAGACACATCTCCAAGGCAACCGCTGTAACACACTCAACCGGTGGGGCTACAGGTTAGTGGCACATGCCGGGTTTACATCTAGCTCCAGAGGGTGGGCATTTTAATCCGAAAGCAGTGCCCTTTTATGTTATGCAACACTTGGACCGATGACCTGGGTAGATACACTGCAATAGCGGGTACGTGGGAAGGGAAACCCCTCAATATTGTATCGGTCTATGTTCCCCCAGCTCTGAAGGCTTCCACACTATTCGATCTTGGCAAATTACTACTGGAACTTCCAGTCGGCACATTGGTATTGGGAGGTGATTTTAACCTAGCGCTAGACGGCCGTGTAGACCGGCCACCCCCTCGACCAGACAGCACATGACACATCCCCCCGATGGATTTCCTCAAAGCGTTCGGCCTTTTAGACCTCTGGCATCATTTTAATCCCCTAACTCAAAGTTTCACCTTTCACTCTGGGGCCCATGGGAGCCAGTCCCGCATCGATCATTTGCTCACCCACACTGACGATCTCCCCTACTTTAGTGAGGCCACGTCCCTGGCTCGTGGTATCTCCGACCATTCTCCGGTTCTGACTCAGTTGACAGTGCCCCAAGACCGCTGTCGGCTTACCCTATCTATTAATCCGTGGAGTCTGAAGATCCCACATGTTAGGACTGCTCTCACGGAAGAGGTTGGCCACTACTTCACCGAAAATACACACTCAGTCCAATCCAGCAGCGCACTATGGGGGGCCTTTGGGGCTGTAATAAAGGGTCAGGCACCTTCGCTGATGGCAGGACATAAGAAGGAACGGGCGGCCAGACTGGTGGCCTTAGAACAAGAGATTAAAGACCTTGAGGAAGAGGTGGCCACGAATGACAATACATTACTTGCCCATACCCTGGACATGAAACGTTTAGATTATCGTCAGTTGGCGGGGGAGGCAGAAAGGGCTAAACACAGGGCGACTACGCATAGAATATACGAATTAGGCGACTCCACTGGTAAGATGCTGGCATGACTTGAGAGGCGTGAGAAGGCCCAAAGGTGGGTTCCCTTCATAGAGACAGATGGGGGGACATGGTGTCGGACCCGCAGCAGATCACCGAGGCCTTCGCCTCCCACTTTGCCTCCATATATTCCTCCGTTACCCACGCCACCCTGCAGGACTCTCGAGACCTACTAGCCACTATTCCCATAGAGGTCCTTACCCCAGAAGACCAGGACTCCCTAGAGAGGGATCTCACCGAGGAGGAGCTTGCAACTGCCATTGGTGGCATTAAATCCGGCAAGGCAATGGGCCCCAACGGGCTTCCTATAGAACTTTTCAAGCTGGTGTCATCCAAGATAACGCCCACTTTACATGCTATGTATATTGAAAGCTACCAGTCGGGCTTCCTACCCAAGGACTTGATGCACGCCTCCATCGTTGTCATACATAAACCGGGCAAAACAGCCACGAGATGTGAGTCCTACCGACATATCTCGTTGTTGACAGCTGAGAATAAAATTCTGGCCAAGGTGTTGGCCAACCGACTCCTCCCCGTCCTAGGCAAACTCGTCCACCCTGATCAATCAGGCTTTATGCCCGGCCGCAACACGGCCTTCAACCTGCGACAACTCCACGGTGTGCTAGGGAGAACTAACACCATCTTAGAGGATGCGGTACTACTATCCCTAGACGCAAAAATGGCATTCGATACCATCGAATGGCCCTATTTATTTGCCCTCCTGGAGCGTCTAGGATTCGGCCCTCACTTTACCCGGTGGGTCCGGCTGTTGTACACAGACCCCATGGCACAGGTGGTTGTTAATCAACATACTTCCCGTAGTTTTGGCCTAGGAAGGGGCACTAGGCAGGGTTGCCCCCTATCGCCCCTCATTTTCGCCCTCATATTAGAGCCATTGGTGACATGGATAAGGGGTGACCCCGTGATCAGGGGCCTGAAATGGACAGATCAGCATGAGGATAGAATTTCACTTTATGCTGATGACGTCTTACTGTACGTGGCAGCCCCCCAGGGCCTCAATTTACCGAATCCTGCACATCTTTGCGATCTTCAGCATCCACTCCGGCTACACCATGAACTGGACCAAATCGGTCCTGTTCATGCTGCAGGGTCCGGTACCATGGATGCCCAATGATACTACCATCACAGTGGCCACTGAGGGCTTTCGCTACCTTGGTATTTATATCACACCCAACCCGACTCACTTCTATGAGGCTAACCTCCTGCCCCCTTTGCTCAGATTTCGTAAAGATGTAACTCACTGGCGGGCTTTACCTCTCACTCTACTGGGCAGAGCGGCACTGTTCAAGATGCTGGCTCTCCCTCGCTTCTTGTTTGTACTGTATAACATTCCTCACTGAGTTCCCGATGCCTACTTTGTCAGTGTCGAGAGCGAGGTCAGAAACCTCCTCTGGGACGGGAAATGCCCACGTATAGCAACACGCAAGCTCACTAGAGGATGGTACGATGGGGGGATTGCGCTGCACGACATACGGCAATATTATTGGGCCGCTCAGCTTGCTGTAATAAACCAATGGGTTTTTGCCCCCCGCTGGAGCCGGCATTCCGCATGGATAGATGGGTTCTGTCCACGGGAGGTTATCAACGCGCACTCTATTCCAATCCCAAGAGACTACACCTCACAGGCCCCACCGCCCACACGGTGACAAACTGGCATACCATAACTAAGAAACTGGGCTGGCACAATAAAATCACGCTACACACCCCCCTGTGGGAATCCGACCAACTTGGCATACTGAGCAGGTGTCCAGGGTTTGATAAATGGGACCTCATAGGACTTTCCTTGGTGGGGGACCTATGGAAACGCAATGCTATGGTGTCGTTTACAGATCTTCAAAAAGAATATCAGCTAGCCGCGTCCGAAACATATCGCTACCTTCAGATCCGACAAGCACTCACCTCTGTCGTCCCTTGGGGGGAGACTCTGCCTGAGGCCTCCCCACTGGAGGACAGACTTTTGACTGACCCCCTGACAAGTAAGGCGATCTCGCTCAACTACCGCAAATTGGTGAACAACCAGCCTGATCCGTTAACCCGGCTTCGTCAACCGTGGGAAACAGACCTTGGTTACTTAGAAGATGATGACTGGCAGGAGGCCCTCTCCTCCCCCTGGGTGGTTTCCATCCTCATGCGTCTACGACTGGTCCAACTCAGAGTTCTACATAGATCCTATCTTGCTGCACACACACTGGTCAAGATGGGCCGTCGAAATGACGCTAGTTGCCTTAGGGGGTGTACAGCCGGAGGTACTTTCTTTCATATAATCTGGGAGTGCTCACTGCTACAACCGTATTGGGGGAAAATTGTTTCAGAGGTGGTGAGAGTGGGTGGGAAAGCTATCACACTATCCCCACAACTTTGTTTATTGGACGTGTGGGAAGCCATGGACCTGACTCATACCGAACGCTCATGGGCCTCCCTGGGGTTTGCTCTGGCAAAAAGAAACATTGCTCAGGGGTGGGGTACCGGAGTCCTGCCGAACTATTCGAAATGGGCCAGAGATATGGACAATGCCATGATAGCGGAAAAAGATGTGTTCAAGCATCGAGGGTGCCCGGCGAAGTGGGATCACAAATGGACAAAGTGGAACGTATCAAGAGGAAATATTTGTATCTCCCCATCAGTTGAACTAGACAGAAATATTAATGCCATTGATGCTCTTTCTGTATAATGTTATAATGTGCCGCGATGTGCTAAGTAATCATGTGTATATGATTTGTTTGTGTTTTGATGCTGCCAAGTGGTCCTATGACCTGTTATTATACCATCACAACTGTTCAATAAAAAGAAAATATTTTTTTTAAAAAAGGATTTTAGTGTTTGCAAATCCTCTGATTTACATAATCAGAGGGTTTGCGAATGCTAAAACGCTTTGTACTTAAGGCCCACAGTACGCTAACACCAGCTTGCATCAACAAAAGTACAATTAGAAACCTATCCCCCCTTTTGAAGGCAGAACAGGGGACAGGTGCAAGCAGGGTAAAAACTGCAAGCTCTGGTGAAGTAGCTGTAATGCCTGGGAAAACACTGCCTTGCACCATGTCTGTGGTGATACCAGAAGCACTTAGGTTTCAAGCTAGATAAGAGTGCTGTCATGAAGTCATGTAGCAACTCCATTACTGCAGGGCACCCTAGGCAGGAGACACAACCACAAACTGCTTTCAATGTATGTTTTGGGATTTTCCCAATATTATATGTTTTCCCTACATTATTAAATTAGAAGAGTACAGGCCACATGATTCAGCTAAGCTGTTTTAAATGCTATCCCAACAGATTTCCCTTTGCTTGGTAGGGAATTATATCACGTTTTTGTTTATTCTATTTTGCTGACAACCTTGCTGTTTAACAGGGACATCACTAAGCTCCTATATTTTGGAACGACTTTATAAACTTGAATTTGCATACATATTTTTTCATTAAGAATAAACATGCGAGAATAGTAATGTCAGTTTTGTCCTTTCTCTGTGCTTCGTGGGATGGTTGAAGTTTCTCCAGCCTGTCACTGTTCTGAGAACAGTAAATTTCTATCTGTTCTCTAAATGGACAGCTTGTTGTAGTTACTAATATGACAGTGCAGTTATTGGTTCTTTGAAAGGACAAATAGAGCATTTAAAATGTCCGACTATCATTTAAATGTGATCCTGTGTCTTTAATAAAGCATTATTTAATATCATCATTACATGCTAATGATCTGTGCAAGTTCTCAGATCTGTTTATGGAAACTGGAGCCTTGAGTGCAGTATAACAGGGAAGGGGGTGTAATTCAGATTATATCCAACTTGACAGAAACTACTTGGATTCTTGATTTTATCTTGGCATAGTCTTATATTAATGTAAACAGAAAGTAACTGCAGAAGGATAACTCCAATAACTCTTTTACCAAAGCAGGCTCGTGTATTATCATATTGTATGTCTATTTACATTCATTTAAAAACGCATGAATCAAAAGAAACTATTCCAGATCGTTCGAGATTATGCACCATTTAAACTTGGGCCTGGGATAGTGAAAGTCTGCAACATATAAAATGTCAATTTGACTTTGGCATACTTTCAATGACTTAATTACAAATATTAGAATACTAAATATTTGAATACCCTTCATTTGTGTACCTTTCATCGTATTCAGAGTATTGAAAATCCGCTTGAGCATGGATTTTGTGTTAGTGGTAAATCTAAGGGGTATATTCACAAGAACGTGTGATAACTACCGCAAGAGTAGCGTAACGCAACTTCCAATAACGCAGCCTATCACGGGAAAATAACCCTGTGTCAACGTGGAACTCACAACAAGGCGGTACCATGCGATAGTCACCAGATAACACGTCAAATGCCAGCGTGTAAATCAACACCACGCCCAAAAAATGCGAAACGCGAACGTGAGAAATCATGCGATGAGGCCAATCGCGGTACAAAAAGCTGCGAAAAGCAGCCTCAGGCCTGCAACTCCCACGCGTCTGGCGGGCAATTGCACCATAAAAAGCACAGGCACAACACACCAGAAACAAGCCAAAACACGTAGCAACATCCATGCACCCTGACCCAGCGCAGAGGGCAACGCGAACCCCACAACCCCCACAGACCACCAGCAAGGAACAACTGGGTCGGGGAAGGCCAAGGAGAAAATGGAGAGGAAGACGGGGTGCAGACCGCCGGAAAACAAGACCAAGGCCACGGAGGCGACAGAACACTACCAGCAAATGACCCACAAGCAGACCACCTGGAATGCAGTCGCAGAGCCCAGGAGGCCAATCCAGGAGGCCAAGAGGCTCCGCCAGGATGTGACAACCTAAACCAGGCACAAACCTGCTTCCAACAGGAAGGCAGCAACGGCGACAGGAGGTGGCAGTCCAGCGACACAAGAGGAGCAGGAGGAAAGCTAGGCCACAGTCATCAGTGTGGAGAGGGTGCAAGGAGTAGGGAGTACGGACACAGCTCGACAGGACCTGACACAACAACACCAGGGTGAGGATCCAACAGGGACTGGGGGGACGGGGGTGATGGGCACTATGCCACACATGCACAATGAGGTGTAGCACACTGCACATCCACAATTACCCAGGGACATGTCCCCCATCCCCTTAGCACACTGCAGCACACACACATAGCAATCACAGCACATACCATGACAATGTGGCACAAAGTGCAACATCCACACTGCAGAACAGGGGACACAACTGGGTCCACCCAGGCGCAGAAACAGAACAATCACATTGGACAGAGCAGGGAACTGTGAGATGCACATCTACCCCTACAACCCCACATCAGCCATGTAGGCCAAATGTAACTGTCCCAACTCAAATAGCCACCACCGCCCAAAAAGACACAATGTACATTGTCACACAGTCTGCATGTCGACAAGAACAAGGCGCTAATACAATGCCAACATGCACCTCCCCTTCACAATGCAGAGGGACAAACAACACCTCCAGCAGGTCTGAACAGACAACCCATCAGTGATGCCCGAGACGAACACCACACCCCCGACCCCGATGCCCTACAGCAGCCCATGGACATCCCACACAACCCACCACCAGGACCAGGGCAGACAAGCTACTCAGAGGAGAACCCAGACTCTGCAACAGACCACACAGCATGAAGCACCCGCAATCACGGCTGCCTCACTACACGTCACCCACCCACACATGGCACCCCAATGCCAGGTGGCCGAAACCCAAAAGGAGGTGGCCCAACAGGTGAGGGTGTTGCCTAACCCATGAAATGTGAAGTAGAACACATACGTGGGTGTCCAATACCCTTCAGGGACCACCTACACCCCACAAAGGAGACCCACACCTCCACAGAGACACATGCACATATCATGTTGAACTGGCTACGGGCATGTGCGCCCGGCCCCTTTATTGGCAGGGCCACATGTACAGTGACGCCTGTGCTGGATGAGTGTGGGGTGAGTATAAGCCAGCCTGCACGGAGTGCTTGGTGCTGGCAATAACCTGAAAAGTGGACATCAGTGTCATGGAAACAGAAAACACCAGCATAACAGAGTCAAATGCAGAGCAACATGGAGGGATCCGGAGTAAGGACAAAGGTCACCCAATATTCAGTCTGGACGTTCCGTGAGTTGCAGTGCACTGAGGTAGGGGCACTAGAGAAGAGCGCGCTCATGTGAAGGAATTGCTAGGATTGTGTCCCTTCGGGTTAGTCCTGATGCAGATGCCGTGGGGTGTGGTACACCTGCATCAACTTCCTCATCAACGTCCCAGGTCTCCCACACTGCCTGAGGTGACAGTTGCGTCCGCAGTCCACAGCGCAATACCCAGTATCAGATCCGGGTGTGTAGCTTGACTACCGCCACCAGTCTGCATTCCTGCCTTGGGCCTGCTGCCACCTGACCTCCCATTGTCTGTGCCTTCTCCCATCTGCACACTTGACACATCCTCCTCCTCATGGTCCCAGGTCTTCCCCACTGCATGAGGTGACATTGCTGCACTACCTCACAACAGCACATAACTCAATCAGTAACGGACAATGGCTTGCGGTGCACTGAGTCACTGGTACCTGGAGTGCTGAGCAGGGCAGCAGGCCGATTATGGCATCCACGACAGGTCTGGGCAACTCCGTAGGTCTGTCAGGACCACCCTTTCGACTCTGGCAGATGGTGGTTGAAGGTGGTGATGGAGCAGGGTAAATAAAATAATTTGTACCCCCCTTGGAAAATTAATGAATTTTTAATAAATTAACAATACAGGGGGCCTGATTCACAGAACTAACTTACGTCAAAAACGTAAAGTTAGTACCTTTGGTATTCACAGAATACACTTACTCATTTTGGTATTCACAGAATGAACTTACTCATTTCGGTATTCACAGAAGTTAGTAGTCCTAACTTTAGGACTTCTAAATGCCTTCTGTGAATACCGAAAGTCTTAAGTTAGATTTTCTCAGTTTAGGAGTAGTAAAGTTAAGACCCCTAACTTTACTACTCCTAAACTGAGAAAAATCCTAACTTTAAGACTTTTGGTATTCACAGAAGGCATTTAGGAGTCCTAAAGTTAGTAGTCCTAACTTTACAACTCCTAAAATGAGAATAATTCTAACTTTAAGACTTTCGGTATTCACAGAAGGCATTTAGGAGTCCTAAAGTTAGGAGTCCTAACTTTACTACTCCTAAACTGAGAAAAATCCTAACTTTAAGACTTTCGGTATTCACAGAAGGCATTTAGGAGTCCTAAAGTTAGTAGTCCTAACTTTACAACTCCTAAAAGAGAAAAATCCTAACTTTAAGACTTTCGGTATTCACAGAAGGCATTTAGGAGTCCTAAAGTTAGGATTCCTAACTTTACTACTCCTAAACTGAGAAAAATCCTAACTTTAAGACTTTCGGTATTCACAGAAGGCATTTAGGAGTCCTAAAGTTAGGACTACTAACTTCTGTGAATACCGAAATGAGTAAATTCATTCTGTGAATACCAAATGAGTAAGTGTATTCTGTGAATACTAAAAGGTACTAACTTTACGCTTTTGACGTAAGTTAGTTCTGTGAATCAGGCCCTAATTGTTTGAAGAAGCATGTAATAACCAACAAATGCACTTTTAGTAAACACTATATAAGGGTAACCTGCAAATTTGTGCAAAATCTAAATTATTTACAATTGTGAAGTTGATTAACCCTAATATTGTGATTTGCGTACTAATTAGAGTAAAATCGCATGATTTATGCTATGTAGTAGATTTGTATTGTGGCAAAGAACGCAGATGGTAAGTAAAATGGCTTTAAATATCGCTTCTGCTAGGTAACACATAACATGGGTCTTTAGAATGGCGGGTGGTAAACAGAAAGGCTTATTTTCTTTGTTTTAATTTTGGTTGTGTTTGTTCTTATGATAGTTCGTTCGGGCCTGTTAGGCCATGCTGCGAAAATGGCTGCCGAGGCAGATGAGGTCACGTGAGAAGCCAAAGATGGCCTCTGGGCAGAAGAAATAGAGAAACTAAGTCACGTGGGTGCGGCCTGTGCACGGAGTGAGAGATGTCAAGGTCGTACTGACCTACCATAAGGAGGGTGCCAAGAAAGACTCAGCACGTATTCGTGGGAATGGAAGAGAAAAGTACTGAGCAACAATGGACTAACTAAAATGTGACCATCGAGATTGCAACAAAATGAATGGACAAATTGGACTGCTTTTAACCCAGAAGTCATGAGACTCATTGTATGTTTAACTGTCCCCAAAACCAGTTTGAACAAGGAGGGCGATGAGGTGACCATCAACACCCCTCAAATGGACCAATTAGCATGATTCTTGCCCTTAAGGATTGCAACTTTTTGTGTGTAGTAAGCTAGAAAGTAAGGTATAAGAGGGTCTACTCTTATGTGAGGTGGGTTGCTCCTTTTGCTGCTGCTGTGGTCGCTGCTATTGATGCTACTGCTGCCGTTGGTGTTTTCTTGCCATACCATTTTTCCATTTTCCATTTTTCCACCAATATTACGAAAGGACTCTGTCATTTTTGGACTTCGAAACTTGACTGGGGAAGGAACGAGATCGTTGCGGGAAATCTGCATGGGAGGTCCGATCGAGGAGGCATTTAGCGGGACAGTCAGTCAGTTTGGGAGTTCTATTCTGTGATCTGCGGTTTATCTTCTTTTTGGTGAACCATTCCTATCCGCATCCAAATGGGTAAATGCATAATTTCTATTCTTTATTAGACATTTCACATAAATGTTATTAT
The DNA here is from genome assembly GCA_963921515.1 of Calotriton arnoldi. Lineage (NCBI taxonomy): Eukaryota > Metazoa > Chordata > Amphibia > Caudata > Salamandridae > Calotriton > Calotriton arnoldi. The sequence continues at coordinate 28,429 of CAWUFW010004008.1, read as the reverse complement.
AGTATTAAAAGGGATTAATAAACAAAGAATTTCATCCGTGCAATTGAGGAATTAGATACAATTTCATTCTAACTTAAAAAAATGAGTCTGTGGTTCTTTAGTTCATTAATAAGTTTAAAGGTTAACAGGTTTTAAGAGTGATTGAGCTGGTCTTAATCACCATCAACTTATTCTACTAGTTGGTCCATCGACCAAAGAGCGGAATACCTTGATGCTTGGAACTGACAGGATCAAAAGTTGATGTATATGATGTCTGAGGTATTATTCTGTCAAATTTAACAAGGTATCCCGTTCCTCCAGCAACACATTTCTCCTTGGTGTGTAATCCAGTGAACGAATGAATGTATGATATGCGGTGTCATGGGCCCCACCGTCATATGGTTTGATAGACGTGAATGTTTTACCTGGATTCGTGTCCTAAGGAGAAATTTATATTAGCTGCGCTGGATCAGATTTCTTGGTAGCAGAGTTATGGTTACTATAGATTAGTTTGGTGATTATTGATTATTGATTTATTGATTTTTTCATGTCTAACACTTTGTATTGAATTCTATTATGTTATGTGTAAGTCAAAATTTTGAAGCTTCCGGGAAGTAGGAAGTGGACACATGTGGCAAGAGAAGTCACACGGAATTGTGCATTGTCTGATTTTCAGAATTGGTGATAACACAGGATTGTGTTATGATAGGGGCATTTCTTGTATGAAAATGCATGAGTGAAATAGCAACAGGTTTTCTTGTGAAACTCTGGCCTTAATTCTCAGGAGCAGTGTAGTCTCCACATGTGTTTTATCCCCAGAGAAACGGGTTTACCCCTTGCTTGAGAGAAGGGTAAAGGTAGAGAGAAGTGCTACACTTATCGAACAAAACAGTATTCTTGTAAGTTAGAACAAACTATTTCTTTTGTTTAGCGAAACAGACAATGGTAATGTGTTTTACGTTGTAACTAATAAAATTTTGTCAAGAAGAGAAGGTAAGAAAACTGCCGATAATTATTGTAAAGGAGGGGTCAGAAAAGACAGGAGTAGAGCTGACGTCAACAAAGACTGCGCTGGTATTGGCCAGTTGTGGGAGAGCGAAGAGCTTCTTGATTGGTGCGTTAGTGTGAAGACGCGCTGGTATTGGTTAGTGTGAGAGTGACATAGAGCTTTCGGATTGGTGCGTTGGTGTGAGACGCGCTGGGATAGGTCCGAATAGCCAAGCAGTAGAAAGAACAGAGTGGTGAAGAATTTTCGTGTGTTTGTTTGAGAAAAAGAACAGTGCAATATGGCTTATTATGAGTATGGTAGAGAGAAACCGTCATGGTTTGCGAAGATTAAAAACTTTTTCAAGAAAGACAAAAAGGTAGTGACTAGGGAAGGAGAAGTACTTCCTCCGCCAAAAACGCCAGCTTCTCACATGTTGTTGAAATATGGCTATCATACTTGCATTTGGTTGGAAAATTGGGCAAAATATACCCAAAACGATGGAGTATTGGCGTTTCCAGAAAATGGTTCGTTTAGCACAGCTGTACTTCGAAATTTGAGAGAGAAAATGATGAAACTTGAACCGAGACCTAGACCATCACAGTTCGAAGCGTTAGGTGAATGGGAAGATGAGATGTATGAAAGAGAAAGACACAGAGGTGCAAAGAATTATAGTTTAGTCCATGGAAGAGTATGGGGAGTGAATCATGAAGACAGGATGAGACGATGGAGGTATGCTAATATGACGGATGGGTTGTTTCCTGTCAGAACAGTCGAAGAAGTTACAGGGAGAAAGTGTACGGAGAAAAAGAAACATGCAGTAACAGAAAGGTATGGGTATGGAGTTAGCGACACAGAGGATGAGTTGCTGTAAGACATTTTAAATAGAAAACCCCCTCCATATCAACAGAATTCTGCGGTGTTGACTCCAAATGCACCACCAATGGAAACTGTAAGAAGTCAAAGCGCTGAACGAAATTATGAAATAAATAGGTCTTATGAGAAATTAGAAACTCCACAGAATACGAAGCCTGATAGTGGTAATACAGCTGAGTTAGCCAGAACCACAAGAGAATTGACTGAGAAGATAAGAGAATTAACCATGAACATGGAAGCTGTGACTGTGCCAGTGACAATAGGGCCAGTAATACCGGTATTTGAAAATCAGAGAATAGATGAGCATTCCTTGACAATTCCACTGAACTCGAATATGCAAAGAGTAAGAGAAGGGATAATTCCAGAAACTAGAGAGACAAGAGATTCAGTTGGCTCATGTAGGTCAAGTCCACCTACAAATTTAACGATTAATGAAAGTCAGATAAATAGGATTCCTATGGGAACTGAGTCAGCAACTGAGACCCCAGAGAGAAGTGCAAATTGGGCAGAAATAAATAATGCCCCTGTGGGTCCGACTCCAGAAGAATTAAATGAGTGGATGAGGAATTTACAGAAGAAAGATGCTGAACCGCAACCATTGGATGTAATCAGACTAAAAATAGATATGGAAGAGTTAATTTTAGGGACTATTGGTACAGATAGATTGAAATCCTACCAAGATGAGGAGCTCATGTTCATGTGTAAGAGTGTTACTTGGAGAGCTAGGAATTTGCATGAAAAATTGGAAGAAACAGCGAATGAACTAGGAGTAGAATTTGGAAAAATCAGAGGATTGCAGAAACCGTACAGGGTAGACTTTAGTGAAAAGGATATAGAAAATCTGAACACATCAGGACGATTAACACAGATAAAGGAACTTATTGTGTTATTGAGAAGATGGGGAGATGTGGACAGATGGAGAAGCAGGTGGATAAGAAGAAAGGAGGGAACGACCGATAAAGCATCAGGCTTTTCCGGTGAAGGAGAAGGAACCAATAGTACTGGAATATCAAATGAGGGAAACTCCAGGAGGTAGCTATGTACATGTTCCATGGTCCAGACAAGATATATTGTCATTCACAAATGACTTCCCAAGATTGAGAGAGAAGCCCGTAGAATGGTATAGACAGGTAGAAAGATTTGTAAAGGTTTCAAAGGTGTTGTGGGAAGATCTGGATGGATTGTTTGAAATTGTAGTACCAGCAGATTTATGGACAGAATGTAAGATTACAATTGACTGGCCGAAGGAAGAATATCCTAGAGATGCAAAAACTGGAGCCCCAGGTCCAGAAGTAATGAGAAAGTATGAACAAGCCATCACGTTTTTGAAAAATAAGATTCCACCAAAAGAAACAGATTGGGTAAAGATTGATAGAACAACTCAGGAAAATAAGGAATCTGTACATGCCTACTACGAGAGGTTGCTTTTGTTTTTTAAACAGTATAGCGGTTATGAGACTTTGAGTAAAAAGGACATGAGTCATTTCTTATATAGATTTGTATATGGATTGAAACCTGAAATAAGTTAAATGATTAAGCAGCATATGTTGTGTTGGCAGAATAGCACTGTAGATGAGGTATTAAGGTATGCAAAATATTGCAGTGATGATATCGAGTGTAGACAGCGCAAACTAAAAGAAAAGGCGATGTGGGCACAAGTAAAGGTTGCAGAAAAACAAGAAGCTCAAATGAATAATCAGTCTAGTGATGCAGGACAGACTAAATCCAAACCGAATATAGGTAAGGGAAAAGGTCAAATGAGTATAGAAGAGGCTAAAAAGAAATGGCCATGCCATAATTGCGGAAAATTAGGGCATTGGAGAAACTAATGTAAATTTCCTCCAAAAGCTAATACGGAAAATCAACCATTAAATCCACAGGTGCAGAATGAGGTGAGTTACCAACAGCTGCAACAACCGCAGGTAGTTACTCAACAGAGTCAGGTGCCACAACCACCTCTTCCAAAGAGTGTAAACCCCCAAAGATACAGTGCAGAGGCAGGATTCTACGGAGGAGAGCAGGTAACAAAATTACTGCGTGCAGCTGCAGTGTCGCAGTATTGGTTACGGCAGGATGGAAATGAATCGGATGAAAGTTTATGACGGTGCCTAGGAGAGGAAGAAGAGTGCGTGCTTGGCACAACTCTAGAGGTAGATCAGTCAGGTCCATTTGTGGATGGAGAAGTGAATGGTGTAAATGTTACATTCCTTGTGGACACTGGAGCTACCCGTTCTACTGTTAGATCAGTGGAAATTCCAAACCTTCCTCTCTCAGGAGAATATATCCAAGTTGTAGGTGTTTCACACAGACAGATTAAAGCGCCTCTTACCAAGCCAGTAGAGGTGAAAGTTGGACCATTCAAAGAGATGCATCGGTTTGTGGTATGTGATTGCAGTCCTGTAAATTTGTTAGGACGCGATCTGCTTTGTAAAATGAATTGCACCATCTATTGTACCCCAGATGGTATTGCTTTCCAGACACCAGATGAGAATGTCCTGTATAAAATGACAATGGCAGAACTAGAACCAGGAGTGAATGACATGTTTCCTGTATTTGATGCAGAGAAAATCCCAATTGAATTGAAAGGAATAGTCAGATCTGACGTATGGGATTTCACAGGCGAAGACATTGGGCTAATGAGAGGAGTAGACCCTGTAAAAATTACTGTAAAGGAAGGAACAAATTACCCAAATACTCCACAGTACAAATTAACGCCAGAAATTATTGAAGGACTAACACCTATAGTTAATAAGATGATTGAACAAGGAATTTTGAAAGAATTAATAAGTAGCCCATGTAATTCACCTATAATGGGATTGAAAAAGCCGAATGGGACATATAGGATAGTACAGGACTTGAGAAAGGTAAATAAAATCGTTATCCCCTGTTGTCCAATTGTGCCAAACCCCGCTGTAATACTGTATCAGATTCCACATGATGCAGAATGGTACACAGTTATTGATTTGTGCCATGCATTCTTTTCTATTCCATTGCACCCAGACAGCCAGCCATTATTTGCGTTCCGGTTCGGAGAGCGTATTTTGACATGGTGCCGAATTCCTCAAGGGTATACAGAAAGCCCCTCGATCTTTAATCAGATCCTAAAGAAATCATTAGAAGATTTAAAAATGCCTGAAAAATCTGTGATGGTCCAGTATATTGATGACCTATTAGAGGCATCAAAGACCAAAGAAGCATGTGTTACAGACACAATTGCTTTACTGAATCATTTGGCAGAGGAGGGAACAAAGTGTCCCCGTCAAAACTGCAATTTTGTCAACAGGAGGTACAGTATCTAGGTCATAAGATTGAGAAAGGGATGCGAAAGGTGACGACAGAAAGAATAAGGATTATCCAAGGAATGAGAGCCCCGATGACACAGAGAGAGGTGAGAATGTTTCTTGGGATGGTTTGTTATTGTCGACAGTGGATAAGTGGATTCTCATTAATTGCAAAACCTTTACAGCGATTGACAAAAAGGGATGTGAGAGATCCGATTGAATTGAATGAGGAGGAAATGAAGGCTTTCAAGGAACTGAAAACAAGTTTGTGTGAAGCCCCAGCATTGGGAATGCCTGATTATGAAAATGAATTTGAGCTGTATTGTAGTGAGAGAGATGGATGTGCACTTTCAGTGTTAGTGCAAAGGCATGGAAAAATGAAAAGACCAATCGCTTATTTTTCAGCTGTCTTAGACCCGGTAGCAAAGGCATTGCCTGGATGTCTGAAAGCAGTAGCTGCTACTTATGTGAGTCTGGAACAGAGTGAAGGCATTGTGATGGGGTATCCACTGAGAGTATATGTCCCACACTCTGTTGAAATCCTTCTGACTAGAACCAAAACCCAATTCATGACACATAGTCGGCTGACTAGGTACGAAAAAGTGATTTTGAGTGCAGATAATGTAACCATTGAAAGATGCACAAGTGTGAATCCTTCAACTTCACTGCCAGATGAGGGAAATGTAGGAGTCAAAGATGATGTTGATCATAAGTGTCTGGATGTGCTTGAATTTTGCACAAAGCCTCGCCCAGATATTAAAGATGAGCCCTTAAAAGAATCAGATTATGTGTTGTTTGTGGACGGGTCATGCCTGAGAACAAGTGAAGGAGTTTTAAGTGCTACATATGCTGTGTGTACAGTAGCAACCATAATGGAAGCATCATGTTTGAGAGGGATACATTCAGCCCAAGTGGCTGAGCTGATTGCTCTGATTCGAGCGTGCAAACTGGGAAAGAACTTCCGAATTACGGTGATCACAGATAGCCAGTATGGCTTCGGAGTGGTCCACGACTTCGGACAGATCTGGTCCCAGAGGGGTTTTCTGACTTCTGCAGGAACTCCTATTAGGAACGGTGAGTTTGTGAAGAAATTGCTTGAGGCGATACAGCTGCCTAAACAGATTGCAGTGGTGAAATGCGCTGCACACAAAAATGGAACTGATTATATTACAGTGGGAAACCAATTCGCAGATGAAATAGCTCAATACTGTGCCAGAAATATGGTCTCACTGAATAGGAGAAGAGAAAAAGAGAATGTTTCATGTCCCTTGCTGTTTACTAACACGGTTGAAACCTGGGATGAGGTAAGGCAATTGCAGGAAGAAGCAGATGAAGAGGAGAAAGATGGTTGGATAAAAGCAGGCTGCAGACAAAGAGAGGAAGATGAAGTTTGGGTTTATAGAGACGAAAGACCAGTTATGCCTGATAGCATGATCTCTATTATGGCACGGATGTACCATGGACAAGCACACATTGGTAGGGATGCCATGATCAAACTTTTCAGACAAACTTGGTACAACCCGAAATTTAGGGCTATAGCTGAAAGTCTATGTCAAAGATGTCTTACATGCCAACAGATAAATCCTGGAAGGAAAACAGTAGTGAGTTTGGGAACAATAGGATGTGAAGAAGGTCCTTTTACCAGAATGCAACTAGATTTTATTGAAATGCCCCCGAGCAATAGATTGAAATATGTCCTTGTGGTCGTTTGTTTGTTTTCTCGTTGGGTGGAAGCCTATCCGACAAGAAGGAATGATGGAGTTACTGTGGCTAAGCTCCTACTGAGAGAATTAATTCCAAGATATGGCTTTCCAGTAACGATCGAAACAGATAGAGAAACACATTTCCAAAATGAACTAATCCAATTGATATGTGAAGCACTTGACATTCAACAGAAATTGCACTGTGCCTACAGACCAGAGGCTTCTGGAGTGGTAGAACAGGTAAATGGAACAATAAAGAATAGGTTAGGGAAAATGTGTCAAGCCACAGGACTCAAATGGCCCGATGCCCTGCCATTGGTGCTGATGACCATCAGAAGCATACCTGACAGAAAAACAGGTCTGAGTCCTCACGAAATAATCATGGGACGAGCAATGAGGCAAGCACATGTACCTGTCACCAAACTGCTGACTATAACTGATGATCTCGTATTGGACTTTTGCAAAGGATTGGCTGATGTGGTACATTCTGTGTTTCATCAGGTTGGACCGGATGTGACCACTCTTGAAAGAAAACCAGCTCATGATTTGAGTCCAGGAGACTGGGTCGCATAAAAGTCCACAGAAGAAGAAACTGTTTGGTTCCTCGCTGGGATAAGCCACGTCAGTGATCCTGGTGACAACGACTGCTGTAAAATATGCAGGTATGAAAAATTGGGTTCATGCCAGTCATACCATCAGAGTTCCAGATCCTGAAGCTCGACCTGTAAGTCGACATCTGGAGATATCGGATACCAGCTCAGCATCCGAAGCAGAAGCTGAAACAAACAGAGTTCCAGATCCTGAAGCTCGACCTGTAAGTCGACATCTGGAAGAATTAGGTACCAGTTTGACAACTGAAGAAGAAACTGAAACGATCAGAGTTCCAGATCTTGAAGCTCGACCTGTAAGTCGACATCTGGAAATATCGGATACCAGTTCGGCATCTGAAACAGACCAACCTGAATCTGGTGAAAGACAAAAGAGAAAAACAGGAAACAAAAGAACTGATATTATAAACGAAGAAACCGAACAAAGAGACAGTGACAGCGAACAGCCAAGTACAAGTTATGGAAAAATTCCTCCAGAGATAGTTGAGTTAACTGAAGGAGACTTAGATTCAGACAAAGAGATAGGGGAAAAAGCGGAAGAAACCCGAGGAATAGTAGGGTCAGAACAACAAATAGAAGAAACACAGGGAAATTTAGATTCAGACAGAAAGATTAATGTAAAAGCGGAAGACAAACGAGGAGGGATAGAAACAAATGTCGAAACAGAAGAGTCACAAGAAGGTTCAGATTCAGATAAAGAAACTGAGATCATAAGGTTCAAAGTTAGAGGAAGTGAAGTAAGGTCTGAGACAGAATCAGAAGAAAGTGAAGAAGAAAGAAAGCAAAGAATAGGACCAAGAAAGAGAACTTGGAGAGCCGAACGAGAGGAAAAGGAAAACAAACTAAAAAGGCAAAGAAAAGGAGACAATTGGCCCCACGAAGTTAAAAGACTGAGATATAAGATAATAAATTTGAACAAAGATAATGCGGAACAAGTAAATGAAATAACCAGTCAAAAGGGACAAGGAAAACAAAGTGAAAGACAATTACAGAAATCAAAAAGAGTGAAGAGACCTAACTTGAAATATAAGTCACCTGAATGGCTATACATCGCATTGACCGACATTAAAGAAGAAGATAACAGTCACGAAAGCTCAGACGAAGGCTGTAAACAAATGGGTGAAAGTGAATTGCATCAAATCTGAAAAGACAAAGAAAGAAACCCGGACTGGACACCAAAACCGAATAAGACAAGAAAGAGTTCTGAAAAGAGCTGAAGAAAGCACCAAAAGAGACAAAATAAAGGGTAGAGTGGCTGAAAGGTCATTCTGAGGTGTGGAGACACATTTTCTGTACATATATATATATAGCTAGAGAATAGTACAATATGGTAGACACTGAGAATAGAAGATCTAGATGTGAGTTTTTACATAGGTGGTGTAGAATGTGTTTTTATTGTACAGGTTTGCTAATGCTTATCTGGTTTATTTTAGCAATAATAATTCCACTTAGGTTAGTTGTAGAAAATACATCAGTAATAGGGAATGACACGAATAATGTCAAGGAAGCCATCATAAAGAACACTGCAGCATTAGTAGATAGTACTGATTTACATAGGGATAAGTCTATAACTGATTTCTCCAAAAATGTCTTCACGAAACTATTATATGAATATGTAGAGACAATGGATGTGAGAGATTGTTATGTCTGTATGCAGTCACCTGCGTCTGTCACAGAAGGTGTGACCTATCATCACCTTCCTTTGACGTATGGGATAACTTGTAGCGTTTCTAGCTAGTTTATTTTACAAAACAGGAAGATTAGAATATTATTACACTGATATAGACACTGTTTTTGCTAAAGTTCCCGTAATCCCTGAATTAAATAAGGTGAAAGTCGCAAAAATGTTTGGAGAATTTTTCTTAGAAAATAAAGATTTAACGTTAGAGTATATAGTTAGACACAATCTTACCTGTGAACTAAAGAAAGAGGAAAATATTTTCTTGGACATGGTGGAAAACAGAAGAGTTAAGTTTCAAAGAAGGGTAGCAGAAGAAAAGATAAAAACACCACTTTGGGCGTTTGAAGAGAAAAATTACGACAAAGGAGAAACTAATACAGCTATGGTTCTGGATTGGCCCCAACAGGGAAAATTGTGTATTAGTAGAAGTAACACTATGTATGATAACTATTTCGTGGGTTCTAGTGAGTGCCGAGATACATATAGAATTCTAGGGGGATGGGGATTTAAAGGAGGAAAAGATCCAGTATTTCCAGGGATCTATTATATTTGCGGAAACAGAGCTTATTATAGGTTGCCGGACCATTGGTATGGAACATGCTATTTAGGCCTGGTCTTTCCAAAGATGTTTCACGTGGAAAGAGGAACGAAAGGAATACACGAGATAGGTAAAACATTAACACGTAGGAGAAGGGAAAGCTTCTCAGAAATAGTAGGTGACATTTTTGGAGCATTGATACCAGCAGTGGGTATATCTTTGAATGCATACAAGATTCGGAAATTGTCTACAGTAGTAGATCGTTTATCAACGAATACTGCTGGAGGGTTCTTGATGGTAAACACCGAAATGGTTGCCATGAGAGCTATGGTAATGCAAAATCGACTTGCCCTTGACATTCTTTTGGCAAAAGAGGGTGGAGTCTGTGGAATGCTGAAAGTCCAACATTGTTGCACTTACATTCCAGACCGAAGTGAGAATATACAGAAGTATATAAAGAATATTACTGATTTGCACAAAGAAATTGCCCCACTGGAGGTTGAAGGTGTTTGGGAGAAACTTGGTAAGAGTTTTTCCTCAATGCAAAGATGGTTCACAGAAATAGGTAGTTCTCTTATTGGGAAGATACTAATACCAGTAACGGTGATAATATTGGTAATGTTATTAGTGAGATTAGCATATGTGTGTATTAAAAGAAGAAAAAGACAAAATAGAGTAAAAAGAGAAAATGAGAAAAATAATGAAAGAGAACGGGAGATGGGAGAGATAGAATTAGAAGAGTTAAAAGAGAACATGTACAAAAGGTCTAAAAGACAAGATGAGAAAAACACAGTTGTATGAACTAACAAGAACGCAAGTGGCCAAGAAACATTTATCTGATAAATTGTAGGATAGGTTTTTGTGGTGATATTAAATATCACCAAAGGGGGGAATTGATGGAGCAGGGTAAATAAAATAATTTGTACCCCCCTTGGAAAATTAATGAATTTTTAATAAATTAACAATACTAATTGTTTGAAGAAGCATGTAATAACCAACAAATGCACTTTTAGTAAACACTATATAAGGGTAACCTGCAAATTTGTGCAAAATCAAAATTATTTACAATTGTGAAGTTGATTAACCCTAATATTGTGATTTGCATACTAATTAGAGTAAAATCGCATGATTTATGCTATGTAGTAGATTTGTATTGTGGCAAAGAACACAGATGGTAAGTAAAATGGCTTTAAATATCGCTTCTGCTAGGTAACACATAACATGGGTCTTTAGAATGGCGGGTGGTAAACAGAAAGGCTTATTTTCTTTGTTTTAATTTTGGTTGTGTTTGTTCTTATGATAGTTCGTTCGGGCCTGTTAGGCCATGCTGCGAAAATGGCTGCCGAGGCAGATGAGGTCACGTGAGAAGCCAAAGATGGCCTCTGGGCAGAAGAAATAGAGAAACTAAGTCACGTGGGTGCGGCCTGTGCACGGAGTGAGAGATGTCAAGGTCGTACTGACCTACCATAAGGAGGGTGCCAAGAAAGACTCAGCACGTATTCGTGGGAATGGAAGAGAAAAGTACTGAGCAACAATGGACTAACTAAAATGTGACCATCGAGATTGCAACAAAATGAATGGACAAATTGGACTGCTTTTAACCCAGAAGTCATGAGACTCATTGTATGTTTAACTGTCCCCAAAACCAGTTTGAACAAGGAGGGCGATGAGGTGACCATCACCACCCCTCAAATGGACCAATTAGCGTGATTCTTGCCCCTAAGGATTGCAACTTTTTGTGTGTAGTAAGCTAGAAAGTAGGGTATAAGAGGGTCTACCCTTATGGGAGGTGGGTTGCTCCTTTTGCTGCTGCTGTGGCCGCTGCTATTGATGCTACTGCTGCCGTTGGTGTTTTCTTGCCATACCATTTTTCCATTTTCCATTTTTCCACCAATATTACGAAAGGACTCTGTCATTTTATGACTTCGAAACTTGACTGGGGAAGGAACGAGATCGTTGCGGGAAATCTGCATGGGAGGTCCGATCGAGGAGGCATTTAGCGGGACAGTCAGTCAGTTTGGGAGTTCTATTCTGTGATCTGCGGTTTATCTTCTTTTTGGTGAACCATTCCTATCCGCATCCAAATGGGTAAATGTATAATTTCTATTCTTTATTAGACTTTTCACATAAATGTTATTAATGTATTAAAAGTGATTAATAAACAAAGAATTTCATCCGTGTAATTGAGGAATTAGATAAATTTTCATTCTAACTTAAAAAAATGAGTCTGTGGTTCATTAGTTCATTAATAAGTTTAAAGGTTAACAGGTTTTAAGAGTGATTGAGCTGGTGAAGAGTTCTCCAACCCCAGCGCCGGAAACAACGACATCACCCCCTCGCAAGACCTCTGCAACTCACTCTCCGCGTTCTTCCACCGCAAGATCACCGACATACACAACAGCTTCGACGCACAAACAACGCACCCTACCGCCGAACCAACGCCCGCCACCACCACCCTCTGCAACTGGACCCCGATCAGCACCGAAGACACCACCCGCACGATGAACTCCATCCACTCCGGATCACCAACCGACCCCTGCCCACACCACGTCTTCAACAAAGCCGACGCCACCATCGCACCCCATCTCCGGGACATCATCAACTCCTCCTTCCACACCGCCACCTTCCCGGAGAGCTGGAAGCACGCCGAGCTTACCGCCCTCCTGAAGAAACCAACGGCGGACCCCACCGACCTCAAGAACTACCGTCCCATCTCGCTCCTTCCGTTTCCGGCCAAAGTCATCGAGAAGACCGTCAACAGACAGCTTGCCGCCTTCCTCGAGACGAATGGATCCCTCGACCCCTCGCAGTCCGGGTTTCGGGCCAACCACAGCACCGAGACCGCCCTTATCGCAGCCACCGACGACATCAGAACCCTAACCGACAACGGGGAAACAGCTGCCCTCATCCTCTTGGACCTCTCTGCGGCGTTCGACACCGTCTGCCACCGCACCCTAGTGAAGCGCCTCAGCAACATCGGAATCCGAGAGAAAGCACTGGAATGGATCATCTCGTTCCTCGCCGGAAGAACCCAGAGAGTCCGCCTCCCCGTTCAGATCCGAAGCCACCGAAGTCATCTGCGGCGTTCCACAAGGATCCTCACTCAGCCCAACCCTCTTCAACGTCTACATGAGCCCCCTCGCAGCCATCGCACGTCGACACAACCTCAACATCATCTCCTACGCCGACGACACCCAGCTGATCCTCTCCCTCACCAACGACCCCACCACCGCCAGAGCCAACCTACACGACGGGATGAGAGACGTCGCCGACTGGATGAGGAACAGCCGCCTTAAACTGAACTCAGACAAGACGGAAGTCCTCATCCTGGGCTCATCACCCTCCGCCTGGGACGACTCCTGGTGGCCCCCGGCCCTGGGCACCGCGCCCAAGCCAACGGACCACGCACGCAACCTGGGCTTCATCCTGGACTCCTCCCTGTCGATGACCAGACAAGTCAACGCCGTCTCATCTTCATGCTTCAACACCCTGCGCATGCTCCGCAAGATCTTCAGATGGATCCCCACTGAAACCAGGAAGACCGTCACCCAGGCACTCGTCACCAGCCGACTGGACTATGGGAACACCCTCTACGCCGGAACCACAGCCAAACTTCAAAAGAGACTCCAGCGCATCCAGAACGCCTCCGCACGACTCATCCTGGACATCCCCCGACACAGCCACATCACCGTGCACCTGAAAGACCTGCACTGGCTCCCCGTCAGCAAGAGAATCACGTTCAGACTCCTCACCCACGCACACAAGGCCCTCCACGACCTGGGCCCAAAGTACCTCAACGACCGCATGACCTTCTACACGCCCACACGCCAGCTACGATCAACCAGCCACGCCTCGCCACCGTACCACGCATCCGCAGAACCACCGCCGGAGGAAGATCCTTCTCCTACCTGGCAGCCAAGACCTGGAACTCCCTCCCCACTCACCTTCGGCGAACCCAGGACCATCTCTCCTTCAGGAAGCAGCTCAAGACCTGGCTGTTCGAGCAGTAACTTACCCCCTCCCCCAGCGCCTTGAGACCCTCCCGGGTGAGTAGCGCGCTCTATAAATGCCGTGATTGATTGATTGGTCTTAATCACCATCAACTTATTCTACTAGTTGGTCCATCGACCAAAGAGCGGAATACCTTGATGCTTGGAACTGACAGGATCAAAAGTTGATGTATATGATGTCTGAGGTATTATTCTGTCAAATTTAACAAGGTATCCCGTTCCTCCAGCAACACATTTCTCCTTGGTGTGTAATCCAGTGAACGAATGAATGTATGATATGCGGTGTCATGGGCCCCACCGTCATATGGTTTGATAGACGTGAATGTTTTACCACGGATTCGTGTCCTAAGGAGAAATTTATATTAGCCGCGCTGGATCAGTGGTCCTTGCGGTGGTGGCGTGTGCCTCCTGCAGTGATGCGACGTCCGGGCCGGTCAAGACTCAATGCCGTGTGTGGGCCCTTGTGGCCCGCAGTTGGGGCCGGAGGAGGCGGACGGCGCAGGGCCACAGACACATGGCGTTGATCACCCCAAGACCATCGCTACAGAGGCCATTCAATGTCTCAGAAGAAGGGGTCCCAGGCCTGACCAGTACAGAGTTAGTGGCCCCGGATGCACTGCGGCCGGCACAGGCACCCAGCCACGGGACGGTGACTTGCGGTGCAGTCAGATGGGCCATGCGACCTGAGCGGGTCCCCATCAATGACCGAGGTGTATGTTGCGGAGGGTTTCGGGGGACAGTGGAAGGTGTCCTCCAGGGCATGATGCGGACGGTCTGATGTTATCTGGAAGCAGCAAATGGAGGAGTGGAAAGCGCAACCCTTGTCCTCACCAACAATTCGGGATCAGCTACATGAGGATGAAAACTAGCCCCTAGTCCATGGACTCAAACGCCACCAATGTCCGACCAGTGAGTGTCCATGAATGTCGGGAAACAAACTTAGTGGCACAGCTGCTGTGAGGGGATGCAGTCTGCGATGATGCCCGTACATAGATGTGAACTCCAAGAATGCCAGATCAAGGCTCTGTGACCTACTGGACCGCAGTGTAGGCCGGAGGCAGCGGTCAGCAGTGGCCCACAGCCACGGGTCGTTGGCTCGCGAGGCACAGAGTTGGTGACACAGTGGCAGTTGTCGGTAGTGTTCAATAACCTCCGTGACGCTGATCCTGTTCCCTCCGGACTGCAACGTGTCATCCTCTTACGCCCCTCCGTGCATGCGAGGAAATGTATTCTGCCTTCTGAATTACCGATGTTCAGTTACAAATCAGTGATCCCACTCATGCGCAGCGTAGGCCGAGGGCAGTGGTCCGCGTAGGCCCACAGACACGTGTAGTTGTGATGCCATGCACAGACTTGTTGCCACCACATCGGAGGGTGTATAGTGTATTGTTCTCTGCCTTAAATGATGTTCACTGCCATAGTGTAATCAAGACTCAGTTCCAAATGTGTGACCTACCTGACCGTGGTGTAGGCCTGAGGCAGCGGTCAGCACGGCCCATTCACCGAGTGTCGCCGGCATAGGTTGGATGGCCCCACCGGCCTGCGTAGTTCAGGTTCAGTGGCACCACGTGTAGCAGGTAGGCCTGGGCGGAAAACTATGCTACGCTCGCGGAGTGTGCGTAGTTTGCGCAACTACGCGCTACGCGAATCGCACGTAGCACAGTGCAAAAACGCATAGCGTAGCGGGCATTTTTTGCTCGCTCGCGGTCCTCAACGTCAAGTTGGCGACCGCAAGCGAGCAAAATCAACATGCCGGCGAGACTTTTTCGTGCTCGCGATCGGCAACATCAAGTTGCCGATCGCGAGCGTGGAGAATAAGCCTCCCGGTGAGATTCTCAACCCGGGGAGGTCAGGTTTCTCATTGCGAGTGGTCGCGTATGCTCGTGACCGCTCGCGATGAGAAACTACCAGTCCGCGTTGAGAAAGGTGCAGCTCGAGTACAAATCTACTCGAGCGGCAGAAAACGACCGCTTGCACTGTGCATGATGCTGTTCGCAATGATTGCACAGGGCGGACAAGCATCCGGCACTGTGCAATCATTGTGAACAGCATTTCCCTACCGCACTACGCAGTTCGCGTAGCTACGCGTAGCGCGCGTAGTGCAAAGTACACTTTGCGTAGCTACGCATAGCGTGACTACGCGAACTACGCCCAGGGTTAGTAGCAGGCTGGCGTTGAACAGGGTTAGTGGCACCATGTGTAGCAGGCTGGCATTGAACAAGGTTAGTGGCACCACGTGTAGCAGGCTGGCGTTGAACAGGGTTAGTGGCACCACGTGTAGCAGGCTGGCATTGAACAGGGTTAGTGGCACCACGTGTAGCAGGCTGGCGTTGAACAGGGTTAGTGGCACCACATGTCGCAAGATGCCCATATGGAACTATGCCTCACTGATCAGGGGGGTCTGGTGCTGTGGCCGCTGGCCCGGATTTGGGGTCACTGCCATTCATGACTCAAGACACAGTTCCACATGTGGGACCTACTGGTCCGAAGAGTAGGCCGGAGGCGGCAGTAGAGTACATCAACGAAAAAGGAATAAAGCGGGCCGGTGTCGTGGCAGCCGTGATGGTCTGAGGTGGCTGCCAAGGTCTCGGGCCTCGGGCTTGTGGCTTGCGCCGGCACGTGGTGGGCCCTCCTTGACACACACCGGTGTCGGAAGGTGATCTGTGTGGTCTGGCTGCGCAGGGGCTGGCCTGACGGGTACTTGGACCAGCGTGCCGGGGTCCGGCAGGCGCACGGCATCTCAGGCAACTCCGCTCACGGGGATGGCGTCGGCCTCGTGGTGAGGTGGGAGGGGCCGCCCTGGCAGAGATGTGGGTCTTTCCGGAAGTGGACCACGCCCAGGCCTACGTGGTTTTTATTCACACCCCTATGCTCACCTGGCGTACGCCGGGCCATCCCACTCCGCTGACGCTTAGGGGGGCGTAACAGGCAACATTTCCGCGAGGTCCCCCACTGGCTGTGGTGACATGGTGGCGTCCACTGTCCACTACACTCCGGGCCTGATTCACAGAACTAAATTACGTCAAAAACGTAAAGTTAGTACTTTTTGGTATTCACAGAATACACTTACTAATTTTGGTATTCACAGAATGAACTTACTCATTTCGGTATTCACAGAAGTTAGTACTCCTAACTTTAGGACTCCTAAATACCTTCTGTGAATACCGAAAGTCTTAAAGTTAGATTTTTCTCAGTTTAGGAGTAGTAAAGTTAGGACTCCTAACTTTACTACTCCTAAACTGAGAAAAATCCTAACTTTAAGACTTTCGGTATTCACAGAAGGCATTTAGGGAGTCCTAAAGTTAGGAGACCTAACTTTACTACTCCTAAACTGAGAAAAATCCTAACTTTAAGACTTTCGGTATTCACAGAAGGCATTTAGGAGTCCTAAAGTTAGGAGTCCTAACTTTACTACTCCTAAACTGAGAAAAATCCTAACTTTAAGACTTTTCGGTATTCACAGAAGGCATTTAGGAGTCCTAAAGTTAGGACTACTAACTTCTGTGAATACCGAAATGAGTAAGTTCATTCTGTGAATACCAAAATGAGTAAGTGTATTCTGTGAATACCAAAAAGTACTAACTTTACGTTTTTGACGTAAGTTAGTTCTGTGAATCAGGCCCTCTATACGCAAGCGGTGTATGTCGCCATGGATATGGGTGTGTTCTGCTTACTGCGAGGTGTCCAGCACATCTCCGGCACTCTTGGCATGGTGTACTTTCCCAATCATGGTTCTCCTGCATCCTTCACACATGCCTGGTTGCCACCTCTCCCCACATTCGGCTAGTATGTGGCTGAGGTGCCATGCCGTTGCTGGCTCATTTTCACGGCTTGCCCATGTGGACATTGTAAGTTGGTCTGTCGTGTCTGGTGGGTGGGCATATTGTTGTGCCTGTTGTATGTGATTTTGTGACGTGTGCATTGCCAGAGTTGTGAGTTGCATGGTTGTGGTGTTGAGGTGTGTGGGGTGTTCATTTGTATATTGCCAAGGGGCTGTACATTTCCCTTGTTGCCATCCTGGGAACGCTGGTTGATGATGGACTGTCGGAGGATGAAGGTATCATGCACACTGGCTGTGTATTTGAAGGCGACATTGTTGGGTGTTCCACAGTGTTCTGTTGTTGCCTGCACATTGGTGTGAGACGTGTGCTTCCTGTTGCGGTGATTGTGTGCTGTGTCACCAGGTGGCACAGGTAGTACATGTGTGCTGTGTGTTGCCCCCAACACGTGCGTGCATCCTGCTATGGCGTCTGGTCCTTGCTTGGTCTCCAGCGGATCCTGCGCATTGTGTTGTACGTATGGGGACTGGGGTACCAGGGTGATGCTGATGTCCAGGACAGGTGTGGGAGACTTGGATGTGGCTGGCTGTGGGACTCCTCCGACTCTGGCGGGTGTTGGATGGGGGGTCTCACGGGCCAACAGGTGCAGCCACGCCATCAGCTTTGTGTGGGGTGGGATGTTGGTTGTCCGCTGTGTTGTTGCCGTAAGCCTGTTAGGCGATGATGGTCAGGATGCGTAGGTTGGTTGTCCCTTTCAGCCTGTAGTGGAAGGTGACATTGTCAGATGTTGGGTCTGTGCGGCTGGTACGTTTCCTGGGGTTCCGCTGTCTTTGTCTGCGCTGCGTCTGTGTTGGTCCGGGGGGGTGTTCCGGGTGTGGGATGGGGTCCTGGGGTGGTGGGGTGGGGGTGGGTGTTGTGGCCCTCTTGGGTGTCCGGGCTGCATGATGTGTGGGTCCATGGCATCTGTTGCCCTTCGGTTGTGGCCCTGGGCTGTGCTCCCTTTTGTGGTGCTGGCTGCCGTCCGACTTTACACCAGGTCAGAGCAGGTGTAGATTTCCTGGTGCTAACGCGCCTTATCGCCTGCTTTGTGTTTTTATCGCGGATGTGGCTGGTCGTTGTGAATGTTGAGGTGTGCTGTTGTCTCTGCTTTTGTCACGGGAACACCTACTCTGCATCTCATTAGCAATATTTGCGAGGGTCCTCTGTGGCGATGTATTTTGCGGATGCTATCGCGGGTAAACTGGTGCTGTGGGCTGTTAACACCGGCTTGTGAATGGGGGGGTAAATTTATCACGACTTTGGCTGCGATAAAGTGCCGTTAATTCGGCGATGGCTCCTTGTGAATATGCCCCTAATTTGTCTAAAACCCTTTATGAAGTAAGCATTATGAAAAAATATCTATTTTTACAGCAACCACAAGTTTCATTCGTGATACCCCTATTATTTGAGATGAAAGAAGACTGATCAAAGCAAGGAAACCTAAAATGGCGAAAATAGAATTAGTGATGTTAATTAAGAGGTTACAGGGGAGGAAGAAGATGCATAAACCATAGCTGGGATGGGTGTGAAGAAGACAATAAATATCATTCACATGAGATGATATCCCGAAGTAGGAGATGAGTTAATGATGTTAGCAATGAAACATAAAAGGGCACTAAAATCTACCATGTGAAAAATGATAAATCATGTCAAACTGTTGATAAGTGCAAAATGGAGCCCACATAACCTGGTGAGGATGACTCAATATTAATGCAAGATGTTCGTGTTTGATGAAGGAACTCGGTTGATTGGAAATGTTGGTGCAGATTGTGTTAGGGAGCAAGCCTGTCAATGGTGAACTCACTCACTGGGAGAAAATGGGTCCATGGGAAAAGATTGGAAAAGTGAAACTGCTCCTTGACTGAGAAATATTCACCCAATAGACGACATTCTACCCTAAGATCAGTTCAAGATATAGGAGAGCAATGCTTAATAAACAGTGAATATGTAAATCTGCAGCAAAATGTAACAGAAAAAAATAAAAGGGAGCAGGAGGAAGTTAAAATTCTTTGATTTTAATAGAGGGTACACATTCTGGTGGAGAATTCACAGTTTGAATTTCCTCAATTCTGAAGGAGAATTCACTGGTAGATTTCCCTCCACTACACCAATATCATGATGGTGAAAATTCTTCTGGTTGATTGTCCTCTTGATTTACAAGTAAGTTGAACTATGGGAACACTCTCTTGCTGGGATCAACAAGCAACTCATTAGAAGACTACAAGCCATCCAGGAACCGGCAGCTAGACTCCTCCTCACCCTCCCACACAGTGAATTCTCACATCACATCACACCTCAGGGAGCTCCACTGGCTCCTGATGCACATATTGCCCATTTGAAACTCCTCACTCAAATATTTAAGGCACTACATAACTTACGATTCACCTACCCGAACAGTTGCAACTGCTTCCACCAACCACCCGGGCACCTCCGCTCCACAGGTCTAGTAATTACACACATCCCATGCATACACAGAAACAGATCAGGAGGACGGGCATTTTCTTACATCTCTTCTAAAGCATGGAACGGACTCCCACTCCACATCAGAGCTTCCTCGTTTCTTGTTGAATTTCAAGAAGCTGATGTCCTGGCTTTTCGTTTAACCAACCTACCAGAGGGTGGGGTAGGCACACACATTTGTTCAGCGCCAGGATACCCACATGGGTGTATCTGCACTTTACAAGTACATATAACATAATATTTCAGGGAAAGTTAGGAGTACACTTTGACACCAGCCAAGGGTCCAGGAAGTTGGGGAAAATGTGTGGGGGTAAAGACTTGCTCGAGCAGAGGCCACAGCAGGGTCGAGGGCAGGTCCAATTGGAACTGGTCAGCTGTGCAGTTGCAGGAAAAAGCCTCTTGCAGTTTGTTGTGTCTCTGCAGGTTTAACCGGAGGTCAGCCTTATTACCTTTAGAGTCCTCTTCTTTTCCAGTCTTCTAGGGTCTTCCCAGGTCACAGACAGCAGGTTCAGTCCTCTTGTGTTCTTCCACAGGTCCAGAAAGTGTTCTGAGTAGGAGACAGTGGATTCCACATTTATGCCTTGCACCAGCCTGTGGATGAGACTGACTCCTGGCCCCTCCCTAACAAATCGGGTAAAGGTTCCCGGAGCAACCTTGATGTAAGGATGCATTCGGCACTAAAATATAGTGCAAAATGATGGATTTGATTTTTGTATAATTAGGAATAATTTCACGTAGTTTTGTCAAAATTTCATGTAATTATGCAAAAGCAAATAATGCAAATTCTGCACACTCCTAATTTCAACCACTTGCTCATGGGGTACTGCATGGCTATTAGTTGAGCCCCACCTTATGCAACGTATATGTGTGCCCTGTGGTCCAGTTAACATTTATTTGGTTTTAAATTTATGAGCTACACTGACGATATCCAAATCTTGATCTCACTGGATGACAATTCTTCCAATGCATTTTATTTTTTATAAGTTTCATAACTGCATGCCTCTGTTTCTGAATCAGTGGCAAACAATGCTCTGAGGCTGAATTCTGATAAAAAAGAGATTTTATTATGCCCAGGGTCAAATGAATCAAGTATTCTTCTACAAAGCGTGTGTCCCACCAAATTGGGGCCCATACATCTTTCAGTGCCTTTTGATAGGAATCTTAAGGGCATATTTACAAGCCCCTTGTGCCACCAAAGCGTCACTTTTTGTTGATGTTCCGGTGGCGCACAGTTCAGGCCCGTATTCAATAGACCACGTAAAGCCACCCTGCGTGGCTTTTCATGGCCTTGTAGATAAGGTGTAAGGCCACGCAGCGCAAGTTGCTGCATTGCCTCACATTGCGGTAGGGGAGCATGCTGTGGGTGTTCTCACACAACACCCTTGGATTTGGACACTGCCCCACATTTGCAACATAGCATGAATCTGGGGCAGTGGGAAAAACTTACGCCTCCCCAGAGCAAGCGTAGTGAGGAGAAATGTCTATATTTCTCCTCGTTGTTCTTCTTTCCATGTGTGCTGCATTCTGCAGCACACATAAAATGAGGAAAATGTCTCTTGTGATTGTTTTTGTGCAGCAAGGCGCCCCTTACTGTGCAAAAACAATTATGCCAACAACACAGACACCCTTGCACCAGGGTGCAAAGCTGCCTGTGTTGGTGCACGGCTGCAACATTTTAGCGCCGGCGCTGGCTCAAAGGACAGGAATTCACTGTATCTTGTAAATATGGTGCATTTCTGTCCTTTCGAATTGGCTTAGGGAAGCACAGCATAATAACTTGCAATGCTGCCCTACGCCAATTCATTGTAAATATGCCCTTTGGTGTTTATTTGGATAAGGACCTCAGGCTTTTATGAGCAGGTTACTAAGTTGTCTTCTATTTGTTTCTTTGTAATGAAACTTATGTGCAACATTCTACCCTGTCTTCCATCTCATTCTCATCTGTTGGTATTTCAGGCAATGATTTTAAGTCATTTAGACTATGGTAACATGCTGTTTCAGGGATTTCATTAGATTCATTTAAACAACTTCAAAATAATCAAATTGCTGTGATATGACTAGCACTTTAGCTTCGAATGCATGCTTTGTGTCAGCTGAAGACTTTGCATTGGCTGTCTATTGATAAGAAGGTGATCTTCAAGTCCATGCATCTTACATTTAGAACATTTCTTCTGTGACAAGAAAATGTCTTCTCTTATTGTCCTAGCCACCGTTTGTGCTCTGCTGATCCAAGCTTCTTTTGATATTGAGGTTTAAGCATGCCCTTAAAGAGGGACTTGCCTTTTAAATAGCGGTGGCCAAAATCTGCAATTCTCTACATCTCATCTCTATAAGTTCAAACAGCTACTTCCTTTTCACAAAGCTTGGAATACTTAGTTGGTTTCCTGCTAATTTCCTCCTTGAGACGAAACCGCTCACAGTAGTTATCAGTTAAAGTACCAAGAGATCTTTCTAGGTAAGAGTGCACTTTAAAATCCTAAGCCATTGCACATGGCACCTACTGCACAAGTTTTGTCATTTCCTTTCTGCATCTGCTGCTGTTGCGTGATCAGTCCCCCAATAGGCTCTCCACCTAGCTCTATCCAGAAAGACCTGTGCAGTTTAAGACAAGTCCTTTGTGTAGTAGTGGTTGCTTTGTAACACTTTCCAGTGTGCCCCATTTATCATTGATATCCATCCCCTCGAATGAAGAGCCAATGACTGTGAGCTATATCTATTATAAGACACTGAGGGGGATATTCTCAAGAACGTGCGATAAACATCGCCAAAATAGGTTAACGCAAGTTTTCATATCGCCGTCTATCGCGGGAAAATAACTCCATGTTAACGTCGTATTCTCAACACGGCGGTAACATACGATAGTCTCCCGATAACGCGTCAAATGTCCGCGATAACATTACCGGGACGGCGATGAAAATCCAAACCCGAACGCGAAAAAGTTGTGATGGGCCCAACCGCGATAAGACAATCAGCGAAAAGCAGCGCCAGGCCTGCAAATCACACACGTCAGGCGGGGAAAAATCACTACAAAAGCAGAAAAAAAACACAAACAAAAACCAAACTACAGCGAAGCACAATGGAGGCAGCCGGAGCAGGTACAGAGGACGGCCAGAACCCCACAAGCCCCCAGGAGGAGCAGCCTGGGACCTCGGGGACAGGGAAGGGCAAGGACAAGAAGAAGAGGAAGACGTGGTTCAGTCCGCAGGAAAACAGGATCCTGATCACGGAGGTGATAGAACACCATCAACAACTGTTCGTCAACTCCACTGTGTCATTGGCAACAAAAAATGCAACATGGCAGTCCATCCTGGACAAGGTGAATGCAGTTGGAGTGCTGAGGAGGACAATGGAAGAGCTCAAGAGGCGCTGGAATGATGTGAAGCGCAAGACCAAGCAGAAACTCGCCAACAACCAGAAGGCAGCAATGCAGATTGGAGGTGGGAGTCCAGCGCCACAGGAGGAGCTGGATGAGATGGAGGAAATGGTGGCCACAGTCATCAGTGTGGAGACGGTGGCAGGAGTTGGGGCACCGGACACTGCTCAACATGACCTGACACAACAGCAACAGGGTGAGTAACGACCAGGGACTGGGGGGACGGGGGAGATGGGCACAATGGCACACATGCACAATTAAATATAGCACAGTGCACACCCACAATGGCTCTGGATCATGTTCCTGATCCCCTTGGCACACTGCAGCACATTTAGAAACAGCAAGTAGGCCCCCGTCGACTATGTGCCCAGAGGGGACCCTTCCCACACATTACCAATCTCACAACCAACCCATGCACATGTGCCAAACCCAGCAAAGCGGCGTGTCTGTGAGCCACACTGACAATGCAAGTGACACTGCATGACGAATAGCATGGCTGCAGTCAATATATCATGACATGTTGCACGCCACGACACTGAGGTGGCTGAGTGTGGACCACATCCGTAAAGGAGCAGGTCACACTCTGACACATCCACATGCACAAACAACCCCTGACATCAACAACACATCTGCAGACAAACCATGCCCCAGAGTCCCAACTCCCACCAAGAGTCAAATTTACCTAAGAATGCAACATCTCAGCACTGTATAAGCACAGAAGTGAAAGGCACACCGCCTGAAAGGGATAAGGGCCAGCCAGATCAGAGCTGCAGCACACACACATAACATTCAGAGCACATCAACATTGACAACAATGTGGTATAAACTGCAACTCGTTTACAACAGAACAGAAGACACAACTGGTGCCGCTTGTGTGTAGAAACTGGTCAATCACATTTGGCATAGCAGGGAAATGTGAGATGATAATGTACAAGGACAAACACACATTCGTGATGTTGTTGAAAAGTCCACTGTCCCGCATCAAATAGGCAGCTCCTCCCAAGCAGTCACAATGTACATTGTCATGCAGTTTGTATGTAAACTTGTACAATGCGTCAACATACATGTGAACACAATGTTAAACTGCATCTCCCCTTCACATTGCAGAGGGAGAACCAACACCTCCTGCAGAGCAGACCCAACAGCTCTTCACTGATGACGAAGAGGACCTCCACACCTTCGACACTGACGCCCTCCAAGAGTTCATGGACAGCTACGGCACCTCACCTCCAGGAGCAGGGCAGCCCAGCTGCATCGAGGCGACCCCACCCCCTGCACAGACCACACAGCAGGAAGCACCCACCACCACGGCTGACTCCCAGGACCCCCACGAACAACACATGGCCTTCCAACGCCGTGTGTTAGAGGTCCAGGAGAAGATGGCTGATCAGGTGTGGGTGGGGTTCGACCTCATGGCAGCCAAACTTGATGCCATACATGGGTGTCTAACGGACACCGACAGTCCGCTCCATGCTCTCCAACGATCCATGGCTGACATCGCTGGAGTCATGATACTGAGACAAGAACAACTGTCCAGTTAGAGTGGCTCCAGCGATGTCAGCCGGGAGTTGGGACACATGCGGGGGCTCATGGAGAACATGGAGCGGATGGCGGCGGAAAGAATGGCTGCCACGGCTGCACACCAGCGAGATGTGGCTGGGACCTTCCATGCCCTGCAGCACATCGTCATGGCATTGGTGCCTCAAGGCCTTGCGCAGATGAATGCTGCTGCTGCTTCTACATCCACATCTCCGCCCCTGATGTGTCAGTGCCTCACAGTGCGGCAGGCAATCCACCACCACCCACGTGTGAGGCACATGTGACATCAGAGGACGAAGATGCGGGTGAATCAACCTTACTGGTAAGGAGGAGGCAGTAGCATTCATCTCCGCCATATGGCCTGTTTCTGCTTGGTTCTGCCCTTTGCATCATCACCTTCCACTGTCCCCCGATACACTCTACGACACTCACCTTGGACCTCGACATGGACTGCCATTTTCTGTTTGGTTACCAATGACACAGCGATCAGACTGCGGACTGAACTCCTCCTCTTCCGATGTACTTGTCATTCCCTGAAGGACTCTGGCTGGCCCTCCACGGGCCAATAATGTGAAGTGGGGTTTGCATGGCCCTGTACTGCTCCAGCTGCAACTCTCCACTGGATGTGAATTAAACATTCAGAATCGCACATATGTGTCATGCCTTTGATCATTCAAGTATGAGAGTATGGATGAATGTAGGGTCAGTGATTCCCCCTTACGTCCATGTTGCTCATGTCGTGGGACTTGAGTCACAGGGTGCAACATTGCCGACTGCGGTCCGGTTGGCATAGACACTACAACAGAGACACAAGCATCAGTTACTTCCATGTCCAGCCCAGAACTGAAGCACGCCCAGAGCCCCGTTCTCATTGTTCCCACCCCTACGCTGGCCTGCCATACGCCAGGCCAGTCCACTCCGCTTACGCTCAGAGGGGGGGACGACAAAGCTACATGTCCCAGGTCTTCCCTGTAGTGATCTGCTGATCACTGGTCTAGTTGTCAGCATGCCACAGCCACTCCCTGAGGGCTGGTTCACTCCCACACCACACCCATCCATCACAGGTGTCACAGGACATGTGACCCTACCAATAAAAGGGGCCTAGCACGTCACATTCCCCACTGCCGGAGATGACATGATGGCGTCCGCACCACGCGACCCAATCATGAAGGGTCCATGACTTGTGGCGCACTGAGTAGGTGGCACCCGCTGCACTGCGGCTGGCAGGGGCCTACAGCCACGTGGCGATGACTTGCGTTGCACAGGGTCAGTGGCACCTGAAGAGCTGAGCGGGTGTGCAGCCTGCGATGATGCGTTGGCCTCGATACGGCGTCCAGCGAATCAAGACTCAAATTGAACAGTGTGCCCTGCTAGACCGCAGTGTACGCGCAGGCAGCAGTCAGCACACACATTACTCTGCGGTGCAGTGCCGCAGGGTGCGCTGGGGGCCTGTGGCGTGGAATCCAGCGATCGGCTGAGGAAGATGCACCGGCACGTGGTGGGCCCTCTTGGAGACACGCCGGTGGCGGCAGGTGAGCATTGAGACCTGGGTGCGCAGGGGCGGCCAGTCATCGCTGGGCGGAGGACCGGTCTGGGGACAAGGGCTGGGGTGCATCAGGTGCACAGGATCGCGCAGGCACCACCTGTCATGGCGGCGGACTCGTGGCTGGGTGGGGGGCACCGCCCTTGCTGACATGACCCCGCATGCGATGATCGTGATGTGCGCGGGTCGGTTTGGGACGTAGCCACCTCATCTCCAGTGTGAATGTGCACGTTGAAGGTGGTCGGCCACATGTGTGTAGGCCTATGGGCAGGTTGTGGCGGAGACTGAGACACATCCAGTAGTCACTTTGGTGGTGGATTGGTGACGTGTGCATTCCCACAGTTGTGATTTGGGGGATTGTGGAGTTGAGGTGTGTGGTGTGTTCAGTTGGTACTTGCCGATGGGCAGTGCATTTCCATGGGGGCCATCCTCAAAGTGCTGGTTGGTGGCGGACTTGCGGACATGTGGGGATCATGCACACTGCCTGGGGAGTTTGCGACGACATTGGTGGACAGGCCACGGTGGTCCACTTCTGTAGGCACAGTGATGGCATGCGTGTAGTTGCTGTTGCGGTGATTGTGTGCAGTGTCGGCAGGGGGCACTAGTCATACACTTGTGATGTGAATTGCCCCCAACACGTGCGTGACGGCAGCTATGGCGTAGTTCCCTTGCGTGGTCTCAAGATGTTCCTGCGCAGTGTGGGGGGAGTGAGGGGCAGGGGTATCGAGCTGACACACACCGTGATGCTTTCAGGTATGATGAGTCCTGCATGATGAGACCGTAACAGCAGTTCGTGTGGTCGTTACCTTCCTCTTTATTCCTACGATGGTTACGGCCACACGTAGTTCTGTTACGGTCTTCTCATGCATGGTTTATCATGCCTGTGAGCATTCCGGTTTGTCCAAGTGCAGTACACTGTACCAGATTAGGCATGTGACTATACGGAAGTTTGACCATTGTCACCATTTCTCCCACAGGTTTCTGAAGACATGTTGCCCTGTTGAAGTTCCCCGTTGGGAATGGAACGCGTTGGCTGAGCTTTTCGTTTTGTTTGTTTGTGTATTTGTAATAAAGTTCTGTTTTTACACTACTGTTGACTACTGGACTTCATGACCTGGCGCACCCACATTTCGGTTACTACGATCTTGGGCATGGGGCACGGAGGCGTCTAGCATGGCTGGCGTTGGGGTTGGTTGCGCAGGTGCAGAACGAATTGGAACTATCGTGTGGTGCGGATACAGGGGCCCGCCGTTGCTTTTGTGGACATGCATCCATGACATATGTGAGGGAGTTTGATGGGGCTGGCTGTGAGACTCCTCCGACTCGGGCAGTTGTTGGTTGGAAGGTACCAGGGGCCAACAGGTGCAGCACAGCCAGCAGCTTTGTCTGCGGGGGGATGTGGGTTGTCCGCTGTGTTGGTACCGTCAGCCTGTGGGCAATGTGGGTCAGGATGCGGTGGATGGTTGTCCTTTTGAGCCTGTATTGGCCAATGGCTTCCTCTGGCGTTGAGTCTCTGGGGCTGGTGCGTTTTAGGGTCGTCTGCTGTCCTGCACTGCCTAGGTGGTAATCCGGGGGGAGTGGTACGGGGGGGGGCCTGGGAGTGGTGGCGGTGGGTGTTGTGGCCCTCTTGGTTCTCCGAGCTGCATGATCATTGGCTCCATTGCATCTGTTGGTCTTCAGAAGTGGCTCTGGGCTGGGCTCCCTTTCATACTGCAGGTAGTCGTCCTGATTAACACCAGCAAAAGACAGGTGTTAAATCCCTGCTGGTAACGCGCCTTATCGCCTGTTCTTGGTTCGCATCGCGGATCTGGCTGGTCGTTGAGAATCTCGCGAAGTGGTGTTTTCGTGTGTTTTTGCACGGGAACGCCTACTCTGCATATAATTAGCGTTAGTTGTCGCACTCATCCGTGGCGATGTTTTTTGCGGCAGCTATCGCTGGTAAACTGGCAATATTGGCAGTTTGCACCAGCTTGAGAATAGGGCGATAAGTCTATAGCCACTTTTGCGGCGCTAAAGTGCAGATAAATCAGCGATA